>CM056585.1:15665996-16265996 GCA_029721435.1 Gymnothorax reevesii
TTGAATGTTGGCAGTTTGTTGATGACCTACTTCTAAAGCTCTATTAAGGTAAGTATGAAGACGTTAATCAAATTGCATCTTTCTTTGCGAAGTGAGTGAGGATTGGAGAGAATAAAGGCGAAAGGTTAGCATGCTAGAATATTTTAAAGCAGAGTTGACCGTGGTCTTATGTGAATGGTTTGCATTCTTGTCATATATTATAAAATTATAAAAGTGGGCTAACGACAGTTGGAGAAGTGAGCCAGGCAGAGGCCCTGATGCAGTACAGCTGAAGGCATCAGTCAGGTGAAACTCAGGGTTAATGTCGTTGTCACGGAAAGTGTTCTTCGTCAGTGTAACCATATATTTAACAGGTATTCGTAAATCATGAAGTAAAAATTAACATTTCATGACACTTGGACATTTTTTTACTTTTTGCTATCGTTTTTTTTTTTTTTATGCACCTATAAAATATTTGACTTCAAAAAATTAAAGTTTTTCACGTCTTAGTTTCAGTGGAATCATGTAAGAATAAACCGCAATAGCAGATCAAGTAAAGAGTGGCCAACTTGAACAGTCTTATCTCAAAATCACGTCGTCCCGAAATTTCCATTTTTACTTGATAACAAATTCACTAAATATTTTTGCATCGTAATGTGGCAGTCCAGGTCTCGTTTCAGTGTTACATTTGTGTCCCTCGGGACGACGAGTTGGGGATACTATGGATCGGCGATCATCAGGCTTCATCCACTGCTGCGTTCGTAGAGATTTCTCGTGCGCGCCCTACAGGTTACAGTTCTTTATGGATCATTGATTTCGTATTTGGCATAGACCTTGTGTGTGGTAAGGTCACGAAGCGCATCGATTTCGGGGGTGGATTCTTTTGAGTGTCTGGGGATGCATGTGGACCCGCTAGCGACTGGCTGTCTTGTTGTTTTACCGAAGAATATGGAGCATGCAAAGTGTCCCACTAATGCTGTTGCAGACAAATGGCTTTTATGACTCGTATCCTGACTGTTGTATAATAAAACCACTGCTGAAGCACTGAACCTAATTTTATTTATTTATTTTTTTTTTGTGCACGCATGCCTATGTGAGTCGAAGGGGCGTGGGACGTAACGAGGTGCGCAGTGAGAGGGGGTGGAGGGGTGGGGTGGCAGTGGGTATGTAGGTGGGGGTCATTGACTTCACCTACAAAGCCTGTTTTTGCAGCCAGGAAACACCCTGGAGACGCAGTGCTTTTAACGGGATATTGTTCCAGAGGCTTTCTGAGAAAGTGACTCAGTGGCTGTGCAGCTGACAACTGAAACCTGCAACCACAAATCGTTATTTAAAAAAAAAAAAGATGGCGATAAAGATAAAGCTGATGATGCATTTTATTTGGTGTTTTTTCAGTCTGATAATGTGTAGCTCAGCAGGATCCATCTGATTCTCCCTTCTCTTCTTCTCTCTTCGCATCAGGATCTCAGTCATACGTCTCCCAGGCATTTAAGGCTCAGTATATCGCACTTGAGCAGCTGGAATCGTGAAACGTGTTTGTTCAGACACGTCAATGATTGATGTCTAATTTTTGCTGCACCCACTGTGGTGCTTTTCCAGCAGGGAGGCGTGAGAAGCCTTGTAAGATGTCGACTTAAAACTTTAACTGGCTTAGATTGGCAGCCAGTTTTTGCATATAGGAAAATCGTGAACTGTATCAGTGGTGATTCAAGCAGCGTCGAGCTTACAGTGCTATTGGCCGTAATTCTCCACCAATCATCACTGAGATTGTATTTTTCTCTTTTCAAACGCGCTCCCTGATTGGCGGAACTGTTGGTGTAAAGGGATGACACAGTATGAGCTGTTACTCAGGCCTCAGGAGAGCCCCCAGTCATCTCATCCTCCTTAGACATTTCACAACCTAAAAAAATGTGATTGTTCATCGCGCCCCGTAACCCGCAACTCCCCTATTCTCAGAAGGCCTCTTGTGTACTTGATGTTTCCTGCTTATGCGATGAATCGTCTCCTCGACTGTCTATGCTGATTACATCAAGGTAATAATTGGCATATGTGGGGGAAAAAATACATATGCAGCCCATGTGAGAAATTTGAAGCCATTTGAGATGCTGTTTATCAACAAAATGGATGAACTTGCTTAGGATTTTATCCCTGGTTGGTACCCTGTCCGCGTTCCAGTGGACGGTGGGCGTTGAGAAAGCCCTTGGTGCAGTGGGAATGCTTTTGCTACTGAATTAAAGTGTGTTTGCTCTATAAATGTTCTCATTCTGAGCGTAGGGTTGCCTTGTCCCTCCTATTTCAATCTACACCTGATGTGTTCACCTGCGCATTTGTTAGTCCACTCTGAAACTAGACCCATTTGAAAGCTGCCTCCATGAAAACTGACTTTCAGGGGTTTGGGTTGGGGGGTGTATGTATCCAGTGTTGTGCGTCACCCCATTGGTGCGGGAAACGCTCACAGAGAGATCATTGTTTGCGAATTTCGTCCAAGTTTACCATGTTACTAGATTTCATCTTTTCTAGCCTGACAAAATGGCTGCTCCTGTCACAGTTTGCATACGTCAACTGCCTAAAAAGCATTTGGGACACTGTGGGGACAGTGTGGTCGTGTTGGCTTTACTTGTTTTACCACTGTTCATTTGGGCTTGTTGGATTTCCTGGTGTTCAGTGCTCATTTTTGGGTCTTTTAGTGGGTACGGATGAACATGACCTCCCCCTGAAGCATTCGCTTCTGCTTGTGGGCGATGAGACACAAGTCTGTGGGAGACGCTTCATTCGCTGGTCAGCCAACACATGCCTGACCCTTGATTGACCAGTGATTGTTGCGAGGGGACAAATAGATGCAGTCGTCTCGGCCGAATCAAACCAAGCTGTTCCTGGATTACGCCGGCGCTCGGCACTCGATCTTGGCCGCCGTGCCCCGCCAGACCATCTGCACATCAGAAACATTCCTGAGCAGTAGGCCCTGAATCTGCCTTTTTATTCGTGCATTTCTCACTCCATTAACCCTTAGAGTGCTAAATGCAAATTATAGTGTTGCTCAATGATGGAAGATATCAAAATCAAAGCTGTTGAAAACCTATCATGTGGCGACTTGTTTAAGCTCTTTAAAACAAGTCTACATGATAGGTTTTCAACAGCACAAGATCATTTATAATTTTTACCCACGCCCGACGAGGTGGTGTGGGTATACAGTTCAGCACCATCTGTCTGTGTGTCTGTGTCTGTGTGTGTGTATGTGTGCGTGCGTGCGTGTGTGTGTCTGTCTGTCTGTCTGTCCGCGCAACAGCTCGGCCACCACTCAAGCTAGGGTGACCAAACTTTGTGGGGTAGATGATCCTAGGGTACCCTGTCCAAATTTGCATTTTGAGGTCGAAAGGTCAAGGTCAACAAGAGGCGTGGGTTAGCATCTCTATAGAGTGCGCACCATCTAGTTAAAAAATTTATTTCAGTGCTCTAGGGGTTAAACCTCCTCATAAATTCTGTATTCCTGAATCATTGCTCCTCTCTGGCCATGCTTAGGTCTGTAGAAGTCTCAATGTGAAGGGTATCATTGTTTTAGAGTCTTAAGGTAGATTACTGCTATAAAAATACCATTTTCATTTCCACATTTTTCACGCGCCATTTTTCAAAAACTGCTAGTCCGGGTTCAATGAAGTTTGGAACATAAATAGTTTACAGCACGATGGTTGTTCTAAACCTAAAAAATATGGCCCTTTGGTACTCTTGATTCTGCTAAATATATAATGAGGTAGAGAATTTTCAAGTCGAGCAAAATTTCAAAAAACCTTTGCATTTTGTTAAAGTATCCAACTTTAAGAGGTTTAGCCCATCGATGCTGGATCAGGCAACCTGTGTGCAAAATAAGAGGTTGATTTGCCGTTAGTTACTGAGGTGTGGTGTTCTGAAATTGTCATGATATGCCCCTTTGTGGCGGCCATCTTGGACACCTAATTTGCATTATTTATGCAAATCACCTCCTTCCCTTCTAATTTGAATGTTTGCTTCTCATATCAATAAATTAATATTAACATGCTTCAGATGAGAGGAAGCCTAGAGTTCCCCTGGAGTAGAAGTGGCCTTGGCTTGACTGATATTCAGTATTTCAGTGGTCTTAAAGTGTTTTTGATTACCTCCGCCAAGGAGGTTTCAAGTGATGAACGGACATCTCTGAAATTTTGTGGGTGGGTTGCTGCAACATCAGGGATAGACCCTATTGATTTTGACTGCGATGGGTCCGACAATATGACCACCGCAGCCACCATCTCGAAATCCTATGTTGCAGATATAGAGCATCTTACACGAGTGGGCGTGTCATATGAAAGCTGTGAAATGAGTTAAGTAAATTTTGCTTGCGTTGCAAGCTTCATTGAGTTTTCTTTCCCTGTTGGCTCTGAGTTGTTAGTCTGCAGCAGTGCTGGGGAGCTGGGAGTGCATGTTTTTTTTTTTTTGGACGCGCACAATGTAGTTTTTGTTGTCCTTCAGCATTCAGTGTTTACACAAGATAGTGTTGCAGCTGTTCCATCTGCTTATTCACCAGTTGAGCACAAGCCCTCGCCACCTGTTGCTGGAGAAAAAAAAAATATCCTGAGAATCTCAGTTACCGTGGAAATACCTGGAAGTAAGACTGAGCATTATCCCGGCCGTGCAGCAGTCAGACGCACACCGCCCGTGTTTTTTGTGCTGTGCTGCAGGTAATAAAGCCCATCAGTGGGTTCGAGCGAGTCCCGGTCACCGTGCAGTAGGTTTCGGCTGTGCTGATGTAGGTCTCACCCCCTCCCCCACCCCTGCCTCCGCTTCAAAAAGTAAAAAAAACTGCAGCTGGAATGCATAGAGTAATGACCTTTTGGGCTGTTAACGGATGATTTTCTCTAGAGTGACAAGCTTTCTGTTCCTAGCATTTACATTGATACAGTTGGATGTTTATTGAAGCCCATCATTGTCATGGATTGAGGGTCTAATGGCAGAGCCAGTTGGGTAAGAAGACTGCGGGCACCAGAGGGACCCATTTAGGAGCAGTGCGTAGGAGGGGGAAAGAGATGCGCCACTTTCTCCTTCGGATTTGTGATGTGTTTATATATAAAATACGTTATTAGTAGTAGCAATTAATGAGCTGCTGCAGATTTGCAAGACCTTTGGCTGATTGTGGTTTCACAGGTAAAATTGCATGCAGTTTCATGTGACTGCAGCTTAATAGATTACATAAGTCTTAAAAATACACCGATTGTGTTTCACGTGTCAGGTATGCAACACTTTAGTTTGAAATCCATGCAAATTTTCAAAAATAGGCCCCAGGGATGGGTGTTGGATTGAGATAAGGAGCCATTTATGACTGCGGATGAGACGTTTAAGGCTGAAAATGGCACCCATATTGACTGATAACATCCCTAACAAATACACTTGTGAACACACAGGTGTCACATTAGCTTGTTATTGCATAATGTTGAATTTGCGGATTATGATTGAATGACTGCTATTGTGAAAAAAGTACGTATATCAATTGTGCTGTGATATTACCCCACTAAGTCAAAGGTCATTTTTAGTAATTTGAGTGAATGGATGGAGAAGTAATAGTGATATGTAATATCCATGGAATGCATTGTGCTATGTTTGTGCATAAGTATGTGTGCGTAAGGAGGTTTTGCATGTACATGCATAGAAGTGCACTCATGTTTTCCCCCTGTGGCAACAGGACTGTTCTCTCTAACTAGTCCCTGCTGATATTTACCATTTACGAAGGTGTCGCCTCTCTGTCAGTCTTTGGAAATGATTGACGCGAGGCTGTCAGAGTAATCTACTGCTGTGTTCTTTACGAGAAATATGTGCATTCTGTACTGATCTTATCAGAGCTTGTGCTTTGCTGTAGACATTCAGGGTTGAACAGGCTTGACAGGATGACCATGGGAGATTTTGTGTGAGTGAGGAAATGCAAACAGGCGCCCCTAGAAACCATGCGGATGGCGGTTTGCTGGCTTTGTTCTTGCTTTGAATGATATTGTGTGAAGCTGATGTTGTTTGGCTATCGGTGCCCCACAGTGAGACATAACGGCAAACAGAAATGCATTCCACAGTGTCTTTATGTGCAGTTTCCCCTGTGCATGTTTTGTGCTTTGTGGAGAGGCCGAGCCTGTTCTTTGTCAAAACTGAAATGTTAGGAATCATGAACTATGCATAATATTGATTAGTTGCCTTTATAAAAATGCATGTGTATGAGATTGAACTCTTACCGTTTATATTTCTTCTGCTTTTGGAAGCCTGATGAAAAGAATCTTTGCAGACAAACACAATAACACCTGGATCTTTGGCCTAATATTCAGAGACTTGTATTTGTCAGTAATGTCATGAAATGAACCACTTCATTTATGGTAAATAAGTGTTTTTTCCCCCCCCCCAAAACTAAATAAAATGTAATGTCAAGAATGTACATTTTTAACTTGTTCATGTAGGCTAAGTCCTGATGTATTGACTGTTATCCAGGAGGACCACATTAAGACCATATGCAGGCGTGGGTTGACTGTGTTCTTAAGGCGCCAAAAATTCTGCCCTGGCTTTTGGGGTTCATAGCTATATTTTTCTTTCAGGGTGCATAGCCATATTTTTGTTTATTATTCTTTCGCTTTTATCTCAAAACGTGGCGCGCCTTGACACCTAGGTCAGAACAACACCCTCCAGTCATCCCGACACCCCTGTGGAATGTACTCACCTTTTTGCTTGAGGTCAAAGTTCAGATGGCGGGAACATGGGAGAAAGAATAAGGGACAGAGGACCCACCACAACCGATTACATAGCTCTCAGAGCGCTTCCGTTTTCTCAGCGTAATTAAAGTTTCTATCTCTATTTATTGGCGGACGGCCTTCATGACCTCGTCTCTTGGCTGCAGCACACTCTGCTTACTGGATATGACTCTGTATCATTGAGAATTTTGTTCCTAATTCTATTATTTTCAATCATGTGATGTGACCTAAAGTGATGTTTGTTTGTCCTAGGAATCCTGTTTGTCCTAGGAATCCCAGTCTGTCATTTTTGAAGGAGGCAGAAAGCTAGGGACCCTCTTCTGCCTAAGCTATTTTTTCTGTACGTGCATGTGTGTGCGCGCGTGTTTTTGTGTATGCGTTTGTATAGGTTATGCTGTTAATTGAGGGCATTTTGAATAGCATAAATTACTACCGTTTACCCTGTTATTCTTGTGGTTGCAATTTACATTTAACATTTGGATGCAAGTCAAAGCTATTTTAAACAGCTCAGCACAATAGGCCAGACTTTGCTATTGTCAAGAGTATATAATTATAATGCGTAACAAAGAAATAAAAAAACACTGCATTATTTACCACATTTGTTTGTCAATGTAACCGCTGTCTTATGTTTAAGACTTGTCAATTTTTATAATAAATACATAATTATAAAAAATCTCGCAATTTATGGGAATAGTTTAACTTTATTTGATGCTGCATTAGTAAACAAAAGGCAAGGCAAACTTGGCATGTTTCTTGGAGAAAGTTGGCGTGAATTTGGGAAAATATGACTTAGCAGCTCACTAAAATTATATGTAAACTAGCCAACTGATCAACTAGAATCTAACATTATTTTACAGACCATTAGGCGAGTACAAAATGGTGGTTAGAACTATGGAATAGTCATAAAGAATAGAAGATGCTCATATTGTCAGTAAGTTTATCAGTAGTTAATGTCTGTTGTGAGAAAGAATACTCATTGGCTGATGAATTGCAATCTCCTCAAATGCTGTTTTAACATTTTTGGAAATAAAATCTCTTTTTGAGTTGGTTTCGGAATTAAGGCAGAATTAGCTGGTTTAACTGTATAGCTAGTTACCTGTCTGGTCTTGGGAGAACGGTCACTAGTTGTCACTAGTCTGCCTGAAAGGCTGTTTAGTCAGAAAAAATGAAATCAATGAGCTCAGTTTGATTTATTGACTGTTTCATGAAACAAGTGGTGCAAATTTGAGTGGGTGATCATGCTTTCAGAGCTCGGTGTGCTTGATCGGATGATATTTAAAATGGGCATCTGATGGATTTGGGAACATTATATTTAGTGGACAATGAGGTGAGAGGGCAATGGTGTTTTGCATTATGCAGCATTTAGAAAGGTCTGGAAATGCTGCTTGTACATACTGGCGCGGTCTGTGAGTATGTTTGTATGCCTGTAACTGTGGCTAGCGTTTGTCTAATGAATTGTAATCTTGCATGCCTGCTCCATTTTGAAATGGAGCCATTATTCATTCGTATTAACCATTTTGCGTGCCTTCTTTCCTCTCTCTCTTTTTTTTTGTTGCTCCATTGTCACGCGTTTTATCTTATGAACCCCTTAACTGAATGAGTTAAGAAGCCCGAGAATTTTTGACATGCACTGATTCATTGTCTTTAATTGTTCTTATCATGATGACATAACGCAGCAGGTGAGTTAACAGGATGACAGTGTTCAGAATCACCTATTTTGATCATGGCCAGCGATTACAGGTTCTGTTAAGTTCTCTGCGATCCAGAAAAAAAAAAAGCCTCTGTGGAACATTTTGCCCGGATGCCATAATTTCACAGCATGCAGTCCGAGCCAGCCTCACCGTATGCTGTAACCTACACGCTCATAAGTGACATGTCACCACTAAACAGTTGTTGCCTAGTGGTCATGTGGCTGTGTAGCACTCACCATGGTTATCATCATACACTGGCTACTGCACTTCATACCATTATGCGGAGCATCTTACTAGTCACAATACTTGTGCAGCGTGTAGTAAACATGTCTGGACTCGGTCGATGAATAGGAATGACCTTGGCACTCGGCAGACTGTCCCAGTTTTTCCCTCTGTGTGCCTCAAATGACACATTGGTGTGTTATCAGTCCAGTGGAAGTTGAAGTCCCATCTTTGCAAGACCAGAGGCCTGTGGTTTTTATCGTTACCTGAGGAAAGAAAATGATTGGACGTGAATTTGCAGTGTAATTAGTGTTTGTGTGAATGGGTGTTTGTTCGTTTGTGTGCGTTTTCAAGTGTGCATTTTTTTTCATTTGTTACCATTGGTCCCAGTAAAATTGTGATGGCTGTAATTTCTCATCCACTGTTTCTACACAGTGGTTTTTGTGTTAATTTGATGCTAATGAGTTTTTGTATTTGGGTCATTCCATGTCAGATCATCCAATGAGTCTCAGCCTGGCCCTCTCAGTTTTGCTCATTTTTTGTGAGCAGCTGTATAAATACATATCACTGACGAATCTGAAATTTCAGCTCATTTGGACGAAAAATCAATTTTTGGTGAACTATTTTCTAACGGTACTGTCCGTCAGTTTTGTTTCGATTTTTTATTTTTTTTTTACGTATTCATGTCGATTTACATTTTTCTTGTATTTCACCACTTTGTGCTCATGTAGACGTCCAGGTCTATGGAACTGCAAATTTAAGCAGTTACAGTTACAGTACTCGATCACTATATGGCACCCTCAGTTATTGAATATTCACAAGCAAGTAGAGTTCAAACGCAGTTTTGAGTATTGAGAAGTTCACGCCAATCCATGTATTTCAACAGTTGCAAGAATTAAACTTCTCAGCTAAGCCTGATATGCAACCTGGTCAATAACTTTTTTCCCGCTAGTAGAATGTCTGTTCTGTTAAATTAATGTATATTTCAGAAATAAGATATCACTGAGCTAGTGAGTTGTATTTGTTCCTTATAAGTGTTGAAATAAGGTTGTGAGCTCAGAAGTCGGAACTTCTGGCTTTCATTGCAGGGTGAATGTTCTGACCATTTAATTAGCAGTTTATTTCATAAGTATGTATGCTGGCTTGGGAAACTTTGAAGAAAAATGAACAAAACTCTCAACTTTATTATGGAGAAAAGACATGTTTTGTGTTTGGAGAGGTTACTGGTGACCACTGATGTTCAACTGAACTGATATTGGTAAATTCATACTAAACTCAACCAGAAAATCATTAGTTCATATTAAATTTCATGCCTCAAATCCTTACTTATGTTAAATGTCTGATAATCCACCTGGATAGCTGTCTAATTTGGCTCATGGGAAGTAGGTAATCTAGAATGCACTGTTCAAGATAATTATAATAATAATTATTATTATCCTTGTGGTCAAAGAGTTTATGATCCCAGACATGTATTGATTTAAGCCCCAGCAGTTTTTCAATTCTCAGTTTTTTTTTTTTGTTGTTTTTTTTTGCAATTTCAGTGTTGAATTTTCATGAAATGTTTTGTGTTTGCAGCCCCTTTTCTCTACCAAAATCATGAAAATAAATGGTAATATGATTTTTCCCACATTTGGCAAGGTACTGACTGCAGTTGGTGATGAATTCATGGGGAATTCAGCCTGAATTATATTCAGCAGAGACAAATGAATGGAAAAAATGCCAGAGAGCCTTTGTTGGGGTTTATATTGGGGTGCTATGGGAACCTAAACATGGAACTGACTGAACAGAAGGCACTTTTGGTGTCCTCATAGCTCCACAACCAAGGAAGATAAAATGGACTGCATTTCCTGATTTATCAGTATAACATTAGCTTAGATCCAGTTTCAAAGCTATAGGTTTAATAATAAAAAAGTTATGCCATGTTAAATTTAAGAAAAATGTAAATTGACGTGAATTTGTTAAAAAAATCGAAATAAAACTGACGGGCAGTACCCTTTGAAAATACCGAATGAGCTGAAATTTCGGATTTGTTTGTCACTAATACATATCTATCTAATGTGAAAATATGGAAGCAATCTATGACTACGTAGTGACAGATGTTTTTTGTACTTGATGATTTTAAATGGAATGAGCCATTTGTGATTTTTGTGATTCATTGGGCTTTTTCATTGTTTTTATACGCCGAATTTACTTGATGGGCATGTATTGCGATTGCCCCCATCTGTTCATCGGTCGGTCAGTCTGTCTTTTGATCTATCCACAATTTGTTGTTCTCACTTTACAGACTAAAATTTTTGTTGAATTTAATTTTTATGCCCCCGTAAACAAAGTTTCGGGGGCATAAAGTTTTTCACCTGTCCGTCTGTCCGTCCGTCCGTCTGTCCGCTCTTTAACATGGCTATAACTTTTGATCGGCTCATGATAGGACTTTGATACCTGGCATATTCCTTAGGATAAGGCCTTTCTGATGAGGTCATGAATGTTGATCTTGTGACCTTGACCTTTAACCTTTTATTGACTCATGATAGGCCTTTAATGGTTAGCATGTACATGTTATGTACGGGGGCATCAGTGTTTCATAAACACATCTTGTTGTTTTAGGGGTCAGTGGTGGAACGAATAGGATCCCTTTTGATTTTGATGATGATTGGAAAATTTTGAATCAATTGCCTGTCATTGAGGAGGGCGCTATGTAGGCGTATTACCGCATGTTACTTGGCTGTATTCGTTTGGTGTGGGCTGTTAGAAATGAAGTTAAAATTACTCCCATTTAACCTTTTCTTTATTCTTGCATTTGCAATTAATAGCTTATTTCTGAAAAATAGACTCTTAGGTTATTTCTTAGTTTCTGAGTTGTCCCTTTTGTTTAAATCTTCATAAGCTTTTTTCAACAGTCTGTCTCTCAATTAAGAGATGATAAATGTGCTGAAATGATAAAGAATACTGACATCTTTACATATGGAAAAATTAATCTGTGAAAACTTCCACTTTTATAGTCTGTGAGTAGAAACTCCATGACTACCATGACTATTGTCTCTAGATGTGAGAGGGTGTCAGACTCAGACGTCGCCTCTTTTCAATGTGTTTTCAAAGTCTTTTGGTGTATGCTTGGCATAATAGATTCCTAGGCAAGAACTTACAGTCAACCAATGTTCTCTTTAAAAAAGATGGCCCTTATCAGATTTAATAAATATCCCTGCTATTTTTTTACTTAACGCCTTGACAGATTTTATATGGAAAAATTAACTCGTGTTTTACAAGTTTTTTTTTAATCATGCTTGTTAAGTAAGAGTTTGAGGGAAGACCTCTTTGAGTCTGCCTCTCTCGAGTGTGGTGAAAGTTTTCCTCAGTGGTCTCTTTATCAGAATCTTTCAAAATACAGAACTGTACTGTTCTTTTGGGCGCTTTTCTGCACGTTGAAATCGAAAAGGGCAAAACCCTGTACTGTTACTTTTGAGGAATGGAATGTCCGCAAGTTTTTTGACTGCCAGGGAGAATCAGCTGCGCCTTCATGTTTCCCCTGCAGGACGGGCAGAGTAAAACAAACCGAAAGTTATTCAAATCCCGTTTAGCAGCAGCTGTCTGGAGCTGAACGGGGTTGAAGAGGCTGATCAAACAAAAGGCAGACGTGCAGACATTTTTGCTGCTTTTCCAGAAGCGGTGAAGGCAGCCATGCGGCTCCTGAGGCCCCTCAGCTGTTTCCGCGGTCAGCATCCCAATATACCAAACATTTGCCCTTCCACCCAGAGCAAATAATGGTCACACCGTTGGTGAAATAAAAGGACCGGGCCCGTCTCTTAGTATGCGTCTGGTCGCATTCCACAAGCCAAGCGGCACTACGCAGCACTTCAGCTGCCGTCAGCTTTGTTTGTGCAACAGAATATTTTCCTTATTACCCAGAAGGCAACTGCTGATGGAATGCCTTCGCTTGCCCAACCCAAGGTTGTTGAAACAAGATTTTGTTTTTTCTCGTTTTCCCAACCGACTGCTGAAACAGTAAGACGTTATATTTTGCTTTGTTTATTTTTAGGAGCAGAGAGTTTGGATGTTTTTATTGGGGTTTTTTTTTTTCATCCACAAATGGAAATTTGCCACTCCGCTAATTTTCCTCGGGAGAATATGAGTTTGGCCTTGGGCCTGCATGGCCATGGGTTTGTGTAAGTTCCCATATCCACTACTTTTACCCTCTGAGAATGGACGTTTCACTGTGATGAAGAATGAAGTGGAGTTATCTCAAATTGAGTCACTTGATAATCAATGATGGTTAAAAATATAGCTGCAGGCCGCCATAGTATTAATTCCTCATTGCTAAAATAAAAATATTTTGAAACACTGGTACTATGGACATACTGACATTAGAAAAGGTTTTACCCATACTTTGGTGGCAGTAGTTACTTTATTCCAGCCACTTTGCCATGTAGTAGCTGGTCAGAATTTCCAGGTGTGTGATCATAAAAATCAAGTTATTGTCGAAGATTCCTGTGCATAGTTGAGGAACTCTCGATGTCTGAACTGTAGATTCCTCGGTCATTTAAAGACTGAAAAAACATGAGGATTCCAGCATCGAGTGCTTGTAACCCTTAACATTTTGGAAAAGACTGTTGCGCCCTCATCATTGAAATGTGCTTTTGATGAATCAGATTTTTAACGATGAATGCCCAGCATTATAAATGGATGATATATGATTATTAGAGATGATTTGTTCTGCTGGTTCCATACTGGAAATCCACTCCCAGCTCTTATAGCCAAGTTTGATGATGTAGTGTGTCCATGGTGTTCATGGCTCATTAGAACTGTTGAATTCAGTGAGGTCATCAGAATGGGCTTGGGCTACAAGATCTAGTCCAAACCGGATGATTTTGTGGTTTCATGTTGACTGCGCGCCTGTGTCAGTTGGAATCCAAACACTGATTCAATAAGGAAGGAACGTTTCCTACGTGATGGAGCCTGGCAGCTTGAGCCAAATCCACATCTCCATTAAGCATGGGCCGCTGAAAACAAATGTATATTACAATTACCTTTCAAACCTAATAAAAAAGGCTTTAGATCCTTTGGTGGGCTAGCAAAAAAAAAAAAACAGCTTCAGACTTCTCTAGCTAAGACTGTGCTTCTACCCGTCTTTTTTTGTAGGTGATACGTGATGATGGTAGAATCTGCGACCGAGGCTGTCCGGACCTCTTCCTCCTCTAGTCAGAATGGAGTCGGTGGCCCAGGCAGCCAATCGGACAGTGGAGGTGGTGAGGGTGTGTCGAAGATCGATGCCAATGGAGAGACCGGCCCCCTGGATCTTCTCCATCTCCAACAGCAGCAGGTCAGTAATCTTCCCTTCACCTGAGGCCCTATTGGCCCTGGTCCTCAGAGCACAAGGGGCATGACGCTCTGCACCGTCGCATTCTGTTACTCCTAATGCTTATTAAGTACTGTACTTCCTCATTCACACTTGCTAACAGCGGGATAAGAGAGGGTTTCACTGAAGCATGTCATCATTGAATGGTTGAATAAACTAGTTGGAGTCACTCGCCTGCTACCAAATGGATTTTACTTACTGAACGTGTGACTGAACAAGCGGCGTAGCATTGATAGTGATGGAAATTGCTTTGAAGTGAAGCTCTGTGGTCAGTACTTGGACCATGATGATGAGACTGGCTTCCCTTAGCAGCCATATTGGCCATCTGCTGAGGCCACACCCCTTGGTTCCCTCTTCATCTGCGGTTTCGCTGAACCTGAATCTGAACTAAGTGTCCTTTTGTGTATTCAGTGACTGTATTTTTTTTTGTTCCTGTTTGTGTGACGTGGACGAAGGTTCTCTATGGTTGTTTTGTCAGGTTATCAGTACACTGTAGTGTGGCATTTTTTCCATCCTGTGTTTCTCCTGGAATTTCCTCCTTTCCTGGATTCTCTTGGCTGACAGTGCTGTTTTTTCTCTCCTTTCTCTCTCTCTCTCTCTATCTCTCCTGTTTAGCACCCTGATGTAACTTTTCTGGGATTTAGAGCAGAGATTCAGTTTCCTCTTTCGAGAGGGGAGGGGAGGGGGGGGGGGGATCTTGTCCCCACACCCTCTGGTTTTGTGACATACTGGCAAAATGAGCCGATGTGGGATTAATTTTGTGATTCTTCTTTTGGAGTTGTCTGTTCTTCGCTTGTTCTTTTGTCTTTGGCTTTCTCACCCACAATTTTGGGATCAACAGTCATGTGTCAGGTCATCAGACCCTTCATACTTCGCCTGTAAAGAGCTGTGCAGCCTTTGTGCACTTACTCCTCCACACCAATAGAGGGAGCAAAAACCCTGCCCATGGTTGACGTGAGAGGAGGCATGTGCTCTGCATACTGCTGAGCAGTCATTCCCAAACTCAGTCCTGGGGCCCCCTGTGAATGCTGGTTTTTCATGCAACCTTGATTCCAATAGTTGGATCTTCACAAGCTGCTGATTTGTTTTAATTTGGTGCATTTATGTCTAGAGCAGTAATTTTTCTTCCTCAGATGCATTTTAACAGACATCTGTACATACCATGAGGAATAAAATTCCATTTCCACATAACGATTACATCTAGAACAACTTCATAAAAATAGGAAAAAGATTAACCAAAATTGAAGCAAACAATCCGTAGTTTCCAAATCGATGAAACCATGGACACATGGTCACAGAAACTAACAATTTATTATTCAAGCAAATGAGTCAAACCTTTTCTAGTGTCATCTTGATGTTATTTTGTTCAAGCTAATTATTTTGAGAACTCTAAACACCTGGGTTCAGCGACCAAATTTTGGATTTTCTCCATGTGGAATTTAATTGGTTTAAAAATGTTGCTTGAAATTGCTTGCAATATGTGAAATTTAACAAAACATGTTCGAGGGTATTGGATGGTTCACGGATATATCTGTTGACATATGGCTGAAGATGGTAAATAACTGCTTTAAACATAAAACTAATTTGGACAAATTTTCAACTTATTGCAACCCAACAATTTCTCTTGTGTTTGGAACAAAAGCTAGCATACACAGGGGGGCCTCAGGACGGAGTTTGGGAACCATTGCTGTCAACTGTTAATGCTGCGCACATCTGAAAAGGCTACAGTATAAACCAGGCCACAGGAGTGTTTGCTCGCTGAATGATGAATTGTGCTTCCCCATGCACATTTTATTTCTGTAGTTTTTTTTTTTTGTTGTTGTTTTTTGAAAGCTAAGCAGATAAACAGTACTGCTAGCTATTTCAAGCATGGAATCATATCTTTACAATCTAATATACTCCCCCCCCCAAAAAAAAAAAAAAAACAAAAAAAAAAGAATGAGAGTCCCACCTCAGCTCACCATGCCACTCCTGCCCTCTCCTGTTGTTACACCTGTGTACTGTTACACGGGCTGAGTACTTTAATTATAAAGGCCTGCTTTCCCTCACGCTTGGACAAAGGGGTTCTTGTTCTTTTCGGCCCTCATGATGACCCAAATGGGCAAACGTCTCACATAATGGAGTAATTAAAATATGAGGGTTATTTAAATACCCTTTTCTGCGGGATAGATTTCCCTCTGCGTCCTTGTACAAGCCAACTTTCTCTCTCCCCAAAATGGTGCACACCCCTCTACCTCACCCCTGTTCTTTTACTGTTTTTAAAATGGAGAAGCGCCCCTGCAATACAGGGGACCAGGCAATACAGCCAGGGTTACGAGGCAACAGCCTTACAAGAACCTACAGGTCGTCAATTAGGTGCTTCTAACATTGGAAACTGCACCTCACTGCTCGCAAATTTTGGAATTTATGCTGTGATATTTCCACAATTTTTGAACACATCAAGTTTTTGGTGTCAGATTTCTATTGCCAAGTAGGAAGTAGACCTAGTTTTTTTTCTAATATCTCCACGGCTATACTTTAAAAATTTACATAATTGCTTGACTTTAGCTAGGAAACTGCTGTGCGTTTTTGGGAAGTATTTGCAAATTTAGTAATGGTGATTCAGACAGCTGAGAAGGAAGTTGGCCAAATGTTTTTTTCTATTTTTATGCACATTGCAGCGTTTACATTTATAAAGCTAACGCAGTTAAGAGCCCCTTGACTTCGCTCGAACACTGAAACTGCAGTGCATTTTGGGAAATATTTGCTATTTTAGCAATGTTGCCCCAGACGGCCGGTCCATCTGAGATGGTTGGTTTCTCACTATGAGATATTGTGATGCTTATGCCTGATAAATTTGAAATGTAAACGCAGATGACTAGCGAGACTGAGAGTGGGACTGCAGGCCTGAGTTGAGGTGAGACGTGTGGAGTATCAGTCAGGAGGAGAGAAACTGTAGCTCTGACCCGTGTCAGGAACAGGCCCTGGGGCCTCACGGTGGAATGCACTTGTTTGTTTCACACCCCTGCAAGCAGAACGAGGAACAGATTCAACACACACACACTCTCTCACACACACACACACACACACATACACACTCACACTCATGAAGTGAGAGACGGAATAAAGGGGAGATGACGGTCAGTGCATTGGAGAGTGAGACACACTGTGCCTTTGGAAGACTTCATTTCATTGGTGCGGAAAAAAACTGTCTGCATCCCTCACTTGAAATCAGGCTTTTAAATGGCGATTTGCTCATTTAAATGATTCCCACCCTCGTCTCCTGTTTGTTATTTCGGCCAAAGAGGTTATGTTTTTAGCGGCGTTGGTTTGTTTGTTTGTCTGTCTGTCTGTTTGCAAATTTGCTGAAAAAAACTTACGGATGGATTTTGATGAAATTTTCAGAGGTCGGTTATGGCCCAAGGAACAAATTGTTAGATTTTTGGTTCCGATCCAGATCATCGTCTGGATCCAGGCCTTCTTTAAAGGACATTACATGGGGAAACTGAAGAGCTCAGCGAAAGTTTGCCGCCTTCCAGTACTGTCAGGTTATTAGTTTCTTTGCCATACTTTTCAATTCTATGAATGGAGTGGTTTCCCCATGAACATATCAAACATTTCTCTGTTATTTTTGAGTGTGTGGGGACTACTGTCAGAGAAAGGGGCTTCGAAAATTGAAGTAACCCGTTCCAGTGGCAACCTGTCCTTCTTTGAAGAGGGAAAAATGGAGAGAAGGGGGGAAATAGCATGACTGCGCTGAGAGCTGCAGAGGAGAAGTCAGATGATCAGAGGTTCTGCTGCTGTAGATCATATTTCTGTCTGCCAGATTTTACAACACCTCCCCCCTCCATTTTTTTTTCCTTCTTGAAAAGAAGAGAAAAGTCGCCACCCTACAGATTCTGTACTAAGTGGTGAAATGATGAACAAACATGCTGGCGAAAGGGAGAGGCTGGAGTTGTATACATCTGACTTGGCAAACTGTTTGTTGTAGTTATTTATGTTTTGGAGAGGAAAGTCCCAGGGTTAATTATGGGACAATCGTCCCTCCATCACTTTCCTCGCCCGAGTCCTTCATTTCCCAGCTTTCTTTGTTGAGCGGAGGGCAGACTGGCTGGCTGTGTGATTCCACAGGGGGCGTGGAGTTGTTATTATTATTATTTTTTATTTCTATATATTTTTTTGAAAGTTCTAATCCCCAATTACGAGGAGTGTGGGTGTCCTGTTCTCTTCACATTGATATGATGTCCGTTATGATTTTTGATGGTCGCCTTCGGTGATGGTGAGAGCGGTGTTGTCTGGTGGACTGGGCTGGACTAAACTGTGCTGCTCTCTGAAGTGACAGACTCTCAATCACAGGCCTTTTTTCATGCTGGTATACAGGCACCACTGTGACTGACATACACTCTTGTACACACACACACTCGCACTCTCACATAAAAGTTTGCGCAGTATCCTTATGAGGACATCGCATTGACTTTGATTCATTATGTAGAGCCTAACCCTCATCCTTAATCAAATCATACCTAACCCTAACCTTAACCTGACCTCGATTCACACCTGACCCCTAAAATTAACCATGACCTCAGAAATTATGTTTTCCTGTATTATGCTTCGGACTACTGGTCCTGACAAGGTCAGTGTTTATGCTGGAAAAAGTCCCCAATAAGTAATAAAAATGTGAGCGAGCACGCACGCACACACACACTTCGCAAAACTCGTAGTGCAGTTTGTTTTTGCTATTTGGCTCTGCTCCGATTTAATCGTATTTCCTCTACAAATGTAAATGCACTATTTCACATGATTAAAATAAATTGAAAATTGCATCTTATGTGTCCTTTCAAAGGGTGAGGCGCCCCTGTTAAACCCATTCATCTTAAGGTTGTAGTGGACACATCAGGTCATGTAGACTCATATCGGTCATGTTGAATGTGCTTCCCAAAGCTCCAACCATCCATGCACAGCAGTGCGTACACACAGATGGAACAGATACGTGGGCACATACAGATAGGCATGTAAACAGTAGTCCGATGAAAAACAGAAAGCATTCTGCAGATGGACGATTGGCATTTGGCCCCGCTTTGGCCTCGGTCAGCGTGTGAATCGGCTTTGTGTGAAGCCGGCAATGTGACGCTGTAAAACTACAGTGTGCGCCATGTCCTCGTTTGAAGTGAAGGTCATGACCGCTCGCTGCCCATGCTGTTAACGTGAGACACAGTGAGCCCTTTATGGGACAGGCTGGGGCTGGCTCTGAAGGGTCATCTCCCGCCATTGTCAGTTTTCAGGAGAAAAACTTACAATGTCCTCGTTTTTCAGAAGAATCTGCGTTGTCCTTGCGTCTTGGCTCTGAAAGCTTATGGCTGCAGTGTGGGAAAGCCCTCGGGATTTACAGTATGTAAAAAAAAAAACCCCTGATGAGATTGTGCGCAGGGGGGCTAATTTACCCTTTGAGCACTATACATGACTATGGTCACTTAATGATGTAAGATATCAAAATCAAAGCTGTTAAAAACCCTGCGGGAGCTCTTTTAAACAAGTCGCCCCGTCATAGGTTTTCAACAGCTGAAATTATTTAAATTTACAATTCTTTCAAATTTATTTCAGCAGTGTAAAGGTTAAGAAGCTTTGAAAAGTGTTTGTAATGGGCAGTAAATGATGTATGTTGGTTTGATGAAAGATGTCGAGGCCTGAGAACAAGGCTGCCCAACCCCGTTCCTTGAGAGCTACCATCCTGTAGGTTTCTGCCGCAACCCAAATTCAACACACCAGATTCAGCTCATTAGCAGCTCGTCAAGATCTGTCACTGGGAAAGCAGGGGTGGTTTGGTTGGAGTGATAACCTTCAGGATGGTAGCTCTCCAGGAACAGGGTTGGGCATCCAGCCATTTAATTGCGTACGTCTGTGTTGAAGTGGTGGGCTGCGGAGGGGAAAATGTCACACTGCCGTAGGGGGAGCTGGGATGACCCTTTGCACTCCCACAGATGTTGCTGTGAGGATATCTCATGCACTTGCCTCTTGCGTTCTCTGTAAAGGGGCTTGTGTTCTGTCTTCTAGACCTACCTACAACTGCCTGCCGCTTGGAAAGCAAACAGAGGAGTGGTTAAAATGAAATGATTACTACAATTTCTTCACTTTGCATGCTTATGTGCTGTACGGCAGTTCTCTTTTTAACGCAAATAAACACTCGGAGGGTGTATCTGGTTTTGCTGCTGCTGTTAAAGGGGAGGTTTATGGAGGAATACGCAGGCATAAATGCACTTCCCTCACGGAAAGTATAAATGGCTTTTTAATGACAGGAGGTGTATTGTGCGTCATACTATTTGCTCCTTGAATCAAAGTCATATGTGTAGCATCAGCGTGAAGTTGTGGCTTCAGAGAACAAGAAAAGTTTACCACATAACTGAAGTACTTTTCCCATTGCACTCTCCTGACATTTTTGATTTTACCCTAGTTACATATCAGTTTTGTTAAAATTTCATTGGCTGAGAGCGTGGGGGGAAAAAAATTGCTCTGTGTTATGTCACGCTACTAATAGTTAGCCAAGCCGAACACGAAGTGCAATGCTCGTTAAATGGGAATGGCTTAGCGCTGTAGGGAGCTAGCTACGTGCCCCTCTCATGATGTAAACGTCTCAAGTAATCGTCAGTTAGCTTGCTAGCTAACACAGTACCTTTCCATAACCATTTTGTAACATTAATTTCTTTCCTAATCGACTACTGTTGGCTAGCTGCGCAGTTTACCGTGAACTTATAAACTGTTGCAAGTTCAAACTCGGCGATTGACTAACAAAGTTAGGAGAGTAATGTAGTTTGCTCAATGCAAACATATAATGGGAATCTCTATTTGGGTGCTTATGGAAATTACATTCATTTTCTTTTAATTTTTGCAATTCAGTCACATGATAAATATAATCTTATACTCTCGGTTATGTCATATGAAAGTTATGAAACTTGTTGAGTAAATTTTTTTTAACTTGTTTCATAACTTTCAGATGATGTGCCCACTGATGTTAGATCGTCTCTGGCACTGCAAATTATTCCGCATTAAAAAGTTGAACTGAATATTCTCTGAATGTTTCCTTGTCCAGTGGTGAAATTCCTTTATATGTTTTGACCCCATTTTTTGTCTGTCTGTCTGTCTGTGAGCAAGATTACAGAAAAATTTTGTGACCAATTATGATGAAACTTTTTGGCAAGGTTATACGTTGTAGGATATGACAACAGAAAGAGCTGATTGGACATTGTGGTAGAAGGAGGCACTCTGCTTACCCATCATTCTGTCTGTACCTGGCTATTCAACCAATCCACTCCCATTGTTATCTTTTGAATGTCCCTCCAACCCCCCTCTGTTAATAATTCATTGGTTTTCTCTGCCATTTGTCCTTTAGTATTCAATCAGTTCAATCTTAACTGTGAAGTACAGCCCACCTTGTTTCAGCATAAATCTCTGGGCCTCCATCTTTAGGGCCTCTTGCCATGCTGGTACCAGACAGAGCCACAGACTTCAGCTGTTGGGTTTCGATTGTATTATTCAACTACTTGTTCAAAATTAATCCGTACAATAAATTTGATAAAAGACTTTTGGTTTCAATTACGCTGCTTCTGCGACAATATTCATAGTTCAAGGTCAATAATGATGGTGTAGGCAAACGTATTTGTTTTTCTGTGCGCCCTTCTAGTTTTCATATATATTCCTGCTTCTGGTGATTTTGACCAGAAAGAGTTTGGTGGAGCTGCATGCGAAGTGCTTCCTCTCACTGTGAGTCTGCTGTGATAGGATGCAGGGGCTCATGCTGGATTTGATATCTGCTGGGCTGTTAGTGTCTGTGTGGACTGTGTGTATGTTTGTGTGCGTATCTGTGTTTCCCTGTCTATACTTACTTTGAGTGAGCTATGAAATGTGTGTGTGTGTGTGTGTGTGTGTGTCAGGGCCCCTGTACGAGTCTGAGTGGCTGTCTCTCTGCATGTACGCATCTGTATCTGCTCTGCTCGTGCATTTGCATTTCTGCTGACTGTGCAAGTCTGCGTGTCGGGGTGTGTACGGACCTGCACATGTGCGGTTTTGTGAATGGGGATGCTGCAGCTCTCTCCTGCTAGTTTACACAGCTGCCGGTCTCCCATGCTGCGGTCTGTTAGCAGGGAGGCCACACGGGGTTTCCCGTGCACAACAGAGAGGCGTTTGTCTGCCGCTCGCCGCACCGAGCTCGAGCCCTCCCCTAGGAGCCGGACTCGGAAACCACTGCTGCGTTCGGTCCTGCTCGCCCCCAAAAATGAGCCTTATGTGTGTGACCCATTCCATGGAGGGCTATTTTCCGTGGCTTCAAAACGTGCCACCCGCGTGCGTGTTTGTGGAGCGAAGGGCCACGAAGGTGTGAGCCAACAGGTAACGTGTGCGGAGCCCAAGGCAGCCGCTGGCTCATTTGGATAGATGGGTGTGTTGAAAGAACGTCTCTCTGTGTGAGAATGAAAAGCTTCTGGGACTGCCTGGAGAACAGCTAGCTCTCACATCGGATTACTGCCACACACTGCGCACGCAAGAAAAAATCCCGTGCAAACTCAGCAATCATCACGTCTGTTTATTTATTTATTTTTACCCATTTAAGAACTGCCCTGCCTTTCACGGAGTCGTTTGAGTAAAATATCCTCTGTCTTTCTGACAGATTTGCACTCTGGTCTTTTAAAGGCATCTCCGCTGCTGGATGTCTGGGAGAAACCTTGCATGTTGATGTGTGTTGATGGGTATTTCGGGGGGACAGGATTGCCTTGGGGACATAATCCACAATAGGGCAATGCAATAATTTTTATACCTGAAATTAATTTTTTTTACTCGTGATAAAGATCTAATAGAATTTGAGACTTGGATTGGTTAGAATTGGTTCAGAGCAGAGGAGGCAAGCACACTGTTCTGCATTGTCTCACGCGTTCATTTTGACTTGTGGCCTCAGTAAGTGTGTGTGTCCCATACAGACCTGTTCATACGTTTGTGGTTACTGTGCAAATGGTACCTTCTGAAACCCTGTCCCTTTCTAAAATGGAGAAGGGCTCTTTAGCCGTTTTTTTTTTTTTTTTTTTTTGGCATCTCCAATCCTACCCGAATCTGGAGTGCCCAATTCGAGAACTATGTACAAAGTTTGCTCGTATTTGACCCCATGTTGCCAACTCGGGAGAGAGTGACAGTTGGCGGCTCTCCTCCGATGCACGCACCTGTCAGCCACTGCGTCCTTACGCTCATTGGTTGAAACTTCGCAAGTTCAGAACGAGGCCAGATGATACCCGAACATGAGCGGGCTTAGAATCTGACTGACGAGCGCCTGGCTGGCCAACAGGGGCACTTCAGCAATGAACAAAACAACAATTTTTTTGTATCCCATCCTGGCAGTTCCTTCCCAATTTGCATCCTTGCAGCGCTTTGCCAATTGTGCACTGCTTTGAAAAAGCTGCCAAACAACGCCGGTTGGTACGTCTGGGGCTCGAACCTACGCCATGGTAGTCACTTCTACTCCGCAAATGTGGCGCCTTAACCAAGTGAGCTAGAGGGATTCAAATATTTATATTAGGAAAATCTGGAAGATCATTTGATCTGAGAATTTTCTGGCCATAATTACCTCCTCCAATGAGGCTGGATGGAGATTATGTCTGACAATATCTCTCAAATATCTAATTGCATGTCAATGATGTTTTGTGGAAACGTGGGCTATGGACCAAGGAACAATCTGTCAGATTTTTTTGATGATCCGGATCACTATCCAGATCCAGGAATTTTTAAAAGGAGTTTTTACCATTGCAAGGTTGCAAGATTGGAATAAGTGCTTACATCTTAGAATCCACTAGATGGTAGTAAAGTTCCAAATTCGTTGGCAGAGGTATGCACTCTGAGTGTTTTCTTGTTTCCAATTGGTTTCTTAAATTTTTCTGCCTCAGTGGCGACATGATTTGGCAATGAATCCGAGCTCTTTTTAGTGGAACATCAGAAGGGTAAAAATGCAGTTGATCGGCTTTGAGATAATGCCACCATAAAAATCTTCATGCTGAGCATTTCTACATGGATTATTTTTATGCAACCAATATTCTGCAGTGCGGTGGGTGCAGATGGACCTCTGGTTGGCCAGGTTTCAATGAAGCAGGGACAGCCCAGTCAAGTGGCCTGGTATTCACGGCCTGTAGGGCTTCTCAGTGCCAGCGCTTGGTGCTACACCATTGGATTGCCTCAATTTGTCAAGCTTCCTGAAAACCCCTTGCTTGACGCTGAGCTGCACAGTGACTGTTCAGCTCCTTGCTGTTCCTTTAAACTGCCTGTTGTTGCTGGCATGGGTCAGAGGACAGAGTCCTCGTGGCTGAGTTTGGTCAGTGGCTCTGCTGTAGCCTGCATTAGCATTTATTTGGGAAGCCATGTGTATAATTTTGAAATTCTGGTAATCAGCACAGTGGTTTATTTGGTTTTGGCCGTGTACCGCTGCTGGGCTGGGCCGTTGAAGACATGGCTGGAACTGTGCGAGAGGTAATTGGCCCCACGTGCGCGCGCTCTGTGTGGCTCGGCCATCGGCTGCCATCAAGCTGCCTAAGGAAGGGCAGCTGGTTCGCGGCTGCCGCAGTCTCGATGCGTGGACGAGGTGCAGTTTGAGAGAGCGTGAAGGTGGATCATGGTAAATTTCACATTTGAGAACACACCCACTCTGAAGTTTGGAATCATTACCAGCCATTTTCACGAAGTTTAAACGCAAAAAATAATTTTACAGCTAAACGATCACTCAATACATACATCCAAACAGGAACTTTCTGGAAAGGGAGTGGTTAAATAGTGGTGTGGCCAGATTAATTAACAAATTTTAACCCCATAGAGCTGTTTTTGGATCACCTGGAGTATAAACGTTGTGAAGTGTGCCTGCATCCAAGGGCACACCTTTGAGAAATATAGCAGCCTACATTGGAATCAACGTAGAGGGATACCCAACTAAAAATTAATGTGGTAAATGCCAAGAATTTGGAAAACGGTGATTAAATCCCATGGGGGAGCCTTCGATGAGAAATTACTGAAGCAGATAATGGTGGTGTTTATCATTGAAATATGTACCCCCCGCCCTCTTACACTCGCACTTTAAATACTTTATGGAGTTAGTTTAACGTAATTTGGCATCGTATATACCCCGAAAATGAATGAAATGGCAAGAACTGCTTGAGTGACATGCGATTCCAAACTTTTGATCCGTCGCGTATACCTCGCTGTTCTCGCCGCACGCGCATGAGAGGGACAGATGGTTCTCATCACACCTGGGCTTTCGCCTGAGAGCTGAGGACCACTGCTGGATGAAAAGCAGGAGGGAGAGAGTTGGGGGAGGGGGGCGGGTGACCTCTATTCCTCTGGAACTCCGCCTTCCCTAATTCACAGTCCGGGCATTCATACTCCGAAATCTGTCACGAGCAACTGAGTACACGTGTGCATAAATAAACTGAAACGGAATGCCTGCGTTATTTATATTGGTCGCATTTCACTTTGGAAGCGTGTTTCCGCAAATGAAATGCTGTAATTCTGCATTCTCCGTATAATTTCGCCTGAAGTACAATTGCATGGTACAGAGTCTTCTGTTCTAGTCATTCTGATAATATTGGCGTGCTGGATCGAGCGTCAGTGTCTAAAACACTGTCTCTACTGTGCGCTATTGTGTCTGGAGTTTACCGAGAGATTTACGGCTCACGTTTGAATGTGGCGGATTTTGCGCACCATGTAATTCATGTGCCGAGATCTCCGCTGCCAGCCGGTTTGGTTTGGACCGGTGACTGATTTATTGTTCATGGTAAGTCATTTTCAAAGGGCCTCTCGCCTTCTCATAAATCAATATTTACTTAGTAATGCGGTAACCTGCCGCAGCTCCAAACGTTGCGGAAACAAATGTGCATCCTGATGTTTTTTCCTCTCCTCCAAAAAAAAGTCCTGCCTTTGATTTATAGTGTTCCAGGGTTCTTGTTTTCAAAGAATTGCCTCTTGGAAGCTTTAGAGTTGAGATGATGATGAGACACTGCAGGAAGTGTTTTTTTTTTTTTTTTGCGCTGCTTGGACCTGCTTTGGATTGGGTCCCATCAAATCTGGCCCTTTTATGTAAATCCAGTCCTGGTTTTTTTTTTTTTCGCTCAGGTAATCAGGGACGAATGTGAACTGTTGGCCTGACTCCCAGGTAAAGGTATGATGGGAAAGCCAGCGGTTCTCTGCTCTGGAGGACAGTGATTAGATGATCTGTGCTGTCCAGGAATGTGCTCATTGGTGTTTAAAATGTCCTCAACACTGCTGATGAACCCTGAGGCTGAATGGTGGCACTGTGGCTCAGAGATTGAACAAACCAGCCAAATATTCCTTAGAAGGGTGACCTGGGGAAGCATGGAGGAAGGGAGGCTTTGGTCTTTGCACTTACGGCTACCGTAGGGGTTGTGTGACTTCTCCCTGTGGGAGGTTAGTGCACACGGAGGACGCTCTACATTAAGGATTGCTGCATGAACTCTGGTTTTCTGAATGGAGCCTTTCACACCGCAAAGTTTACGAAAGTACAGACCTTGCTCAAGCTGCTTCTTTCATGATGCTGCTAACTGAAGAACCGTGCTTCCAATGTCCAGACCTCATTCAGCTGAGGGCCGTTTCCAGTGGGTCTCAGTGGGTCTCGTTGGGTCTGTCGCCTGGCCTTGTTTGCAGTGGATCTGTTTATGGACCTCATCAGCTCAGGCCTGTTTCCAGTGTCACTGTGGCTCCGTTTATAGAATTCATTTGCACTGGCTCTGTCTGTAGACCTCATTCGCTAAAGCCTGTGTCTGCTGTCACTGTGACTCTGTTTCAAGGCCTCACTTGCTGAGACCTGTTTCCAGCGTTACAGCGGTTCTGTTACCGAATGCCATTAGTAGTGACTCCATTTCTATATGTCATTTGCGAAGGTTCTCTTTCTGGAGTTGAAGTATCTCTGTTTCCCTCCACTCATTTTGGCTCTGTTTCCTGCTCCCCAGGCCCTGCAGGCCGCACGCCATTTCCTACTCCAACAAGCCGCAGGACTCGGCTCTCCCAGCAGCAATGAAGTCAAGGTGAGGATATCGGATATTGACGCAAACGTATGTACGTGCATGCGGACATGAATCCATACTTCAGGATATGTGCGTAAATATGTGCAGACATGCACTGATGACTAAAAACATTTTGGGGGCGTGGCACGTGCATTTCAAGGTCAGGGATGTATTAGACGCATAGCCAACGGTTGAATCTCGCAGACATCGTACAGTAAGCGGGAGAAATGGGCGGGCGTATAAACCTGGGCGACTTTCAGGACGGCCCAATCATTATTTCCTGATGACTGGTTAGAACATCTCCAAAATGGCAAAGGTTGTGGGGTGCTGCCTTAAAGGAGTGATTAGTGCCTGACGACATTGGTCCGAGGAGGGGGTCAAAATCACAAATGGGTAACAAAGTGATTGTGCCTAAGGCTCATTGATGCACAAGGACGATGAAAACTATTTTGTCTGGTCCAAATCGACAGAAGGGCCAATGTGACTCAGGTCACAGAAAATTTTATTGACGGTAAGGAGAGGAACATTTCAGAACAAAGTGCATCAAGCACCGCTGCATATGGGATTACATCACTGCAGATCAGTCAGAGTGCCCATCCTAAACCCTCTATACCACTGGAGTTGCGACTGTTTGGCGACATTTGTGACTTTCATTCTGCAGAATGTTTGTAGAATGTCTGCAGAATTTCTATGCGTTTGTGGAGGTTGTCATGTTGTCATGGGAATTATAAATGTGTTAAAAAATTTGTCGGCAACAACTGTGGTCGCCAAGGTTTTGAAGTGTGCACCAAATTGTCTGCCGAATGTCTTCAGATTGTCTTGAGAATAAGGGGGCAAAAATTCATGAAACAATTGTGTAATAGTCAGCAAAATGTCTTCAGAATGTCTTAAGAATGTCATCAGACATTTTGAAGACTTTCTGCATAATTCCCGCCCATTCTGTGCATGCGCCGTCAGTAATGCCACCTTGACAACATCAGACACGAAAGTACACGCCAAGACTAATTTGTTGTATTTGATTCTGTGGGACTGCAACTCTGTTTGCATACTTTGTCTTGAAAGGGTCGCCAATTTCAAGTCTGCAAACGGTCTCAAACTATCGCAGCCCAGTGGGATGCAGCCTTAACTCATGTCCGCCGTCAAAAGCACCTACATGGGGCATAAGATTGTCAGAACTGCACCTTGGAATAATGGAATAAGGTTCAGTGGTCTGGTGAGTCTTCTTTTTGGATGGCTAGGGACGTGTGCCATTATCTAGTGGCGCTGAGGAAAGAAGACAAGCTGGTGGAGGGAATGGGATGCGTTTTCATACTAATGTCATTTCACACATACCACCCAGTTAAACATTTTTGCGGACCAGGTACACCTCATGTGCAGTAACCGCATTCCCCAAAGACGTAGCCTATTACAGCAGGGCTATGTGCCCAGCCATACAGCACAAATTGTTCAGGAATGCTTTGAGGAACAGCTTAAGGTGTTACCCTGGCCTCCAGATTCCCCAAAGCTCAATCCAATGCCACATCTGTGGGATGTGCTGGAACAACAAGTTTCATTCGCGGTGGCTGCACCTTGTGATTTAGAATGTGCAGCTTCTGTTGTTTTGTGGAGTCCATGCCTTAGCAGGTTGGAGCTGTTTTGAAGGCACGCGGACCCACAGCATATAGGGCAGGAGTTAACATTGTTTGGCTCATTGCTATATTTAAATGTTCATACACACATATATGCGCACAGAACTGCAGACCTCACTTGCCTCAGTTGTGGCCAGTGTTCATTGGTTCATTGCTGATTGGCAAAAACCAGTGCTGACCAAAAAGAACAGGAAGGCTTGTCTCACATTTGCCAAAAAAAATCTTGATGATCTCCTTCAGTTTCTGGAAAAAATATTTTGTGGACAGAAGAGTCCAAAGAGAAATTTTTGGAATGACATGGGTCTTGTTACGTCCGGTATAAACTAACACAATATTCCACAATAAGGACATCGTATCAACCGTGAACAAAGGTGGTGGTAAGTCTTTGGCTGCTTTGCTTTTCATTATTTGGGAAACTTGCCATAATTGATGGGACCACAAATTCTCCTCTCGACCAGAAAATCTTGAAGCAGAATGTCCTGCCATCAGTTTGTGATCCAAGTTTCACGTGCTGTCAGGTTACATGGCTGGACAAGGGTCTGAAGCACACGAGCAAGTTCACCTCTGAAGGGCTCGAACAAAACAAAATGAAGGTTTATGATTGACCTGCTCAAAGTCTTGACTTGACGCTGTGGGATGACCTTAAACAGGCAGTTCATACTGAAAAACCCTCCAATGTGGCTGAGTTAAAACAATTCTGCGGAGAAGATTTAGGAGGGCAATTAGTTTTTCACCTGGGTGATACAGGTTTTGGATTACTCTACCTTCAACGAATGAAATGATTTAAAAGCTGCATTTTGTGTTTACTCGTGTTGCTTTTGTCTTGCATTAAAGTCTGAAACGTGTAAGATGACAAATAACCAAAAATGTAAGAAATCAAGAAGGGGGGAAGTATTTTTTCGCAGCACTGTTTAAATAATGTCTTTTTGTGGCTGAAGGGTTGTGTCCAAATATAGAAACTGGCTCACCACATATGGTCCAGTTTTCAAGGAAGGGCTCTCGTTCAAAATAGCATTTCTGCCTCTGTTTATGGGGAAATACTGCAAAGTTTTTTTTTGTATGGATTTCCATATTCTCTTTAATTCTCTCTTTTTTTGGGAATGCATAGACATTTATTTTTTGACTACTTAATCAGTAGATATTGACAGGATTCGTGGCTTCAGTTTGTTTCCATCCAGCCTGCTTGCCCTCAGTTTGTTTATTCTATTTCACTTTCTTTTTGCATTTGGAAAAAATCAGTGCTTTCATCTCCCTGCCACTGTACAGTTGACTGTGTTGTTCTTATCCTGCCAAATGACTGCCGATCACGGTTTTCCCTGTAGATGTGCGAGATCCTGCACTAAAAGCATTTTTTTTTGCCTTAAGACAAGGCACGTGTGAATGTACGAGAATCATCATGGAAGATTTCCTCACTCAATGAGTGTTTGAGCTTAAGTTGTGGGGTACTACTTAATTTCTTTGCTGTTGCGTCAAAGAAATGCAGAATGAAGTTGAATGGGTTTGATCATGGTCTTTTGTATTTCCCGTTGAAATAATCTCCTGTTGTGTTTTTGGGATTTGTGTTGTCATTTTCACTCATGAGCAGTGACGCTGCAAGTTTCTGGTTGTCACGCGGGGCTTTCCACTTGAACCTGCTACCCAGGCTACTTTCTTTAAAAGTCTGTTTCATTTGTCTGATCTGTGTCAGGAAGCTGTTTTCTGGCAGCCAGCTGGATAAGCCTCAGCGCATAACAAAAACAAGCGGCGACAGATGCCTTTTTCCCTTAAACGCCATCTCGCAACAGCACTACATCAGGAACTCTGAGTAATATGAAACAGAACTCTGGAAAGGGTGCCAGCAATATTCGCAGTTTGCTCTCTGCTGGCCGTGCGGAAGAAAGGGTCATTGCGCGCTCACTGTGGATTTGATGCTCGCTGGTTGTATGTCTGTGCTGTGCTTTTCTCTCTCTGGTCTGCCTTTTATAAAACTTCACCCGCCTCCCATGACTCTTGCCCTAAGACTGGGGAGTGCCACACGTCTGGTCACCATTTCCACAGTTTATAGACGCTCCCATGCACTTCGCTTGCTCCTGACCCTGTGGCATCAGCGCGAGTTTCGCAGTTCAGAAGACTGTGTTTGCAGATGCAGGATCCACAGGTTTTGGAATCCAAAAGACAAGACAAAGATGAACTTAATTCCTTCATGTTTAGATTTTGTGAGCCTGACCGATTGTTTTGAAGGTTGTGTTGGGATGTGAGGTGAATGAGTGTCTCTGGCGGTTGTCTGTGGTTTGTTTATGCTTCAGAAGACTAATGGGGGTCCTCTGTAGTTCAGAGCTCGGCCCGAGCCCGTGCCCCTCGTCTGGTGTGTTGTGATATTTATGTACTTTGCGAATGGCTTCACCTGGCCCTGGTGTTTCTGAGTTGTGCTGCTTTAAGTCTGCTGTGGAATGTTCTTGAAAGACCTAGCTGCCCCCCGCCCCACTTCAAACTGTTCTTTTGGTTTAAAAGACCCTTCTCCGCATGTCAATGAATGCTCACATTTAAACTAAAAGTGGCAAATTCCATAATGCCACCAGGCAAGATTGACTGAAACGGTTTTAAAATTGTCAAGTAATTTTTTTTCGGCGTCAGAATGGCTGTCGCTCACTCGGGGTATTCGTTGTCATCCTTTATGACATTTGGGCACGATTCACCCACCCCATCCAAAATATCCAGCCAGGAATATGCAGATTAGATAATGTGTGAAGGCACCTTCTTTATAAGCGATTATTTGGACTGTTAATGCACCAAACATTAAAAGGGCGGCACTGAGCACACCCATCACCTTTGAGCCCATAGAAGACGTGAAGGGTGTTATTAGTGGGGTAATTATGGGGTCTGTAGTTTAGGTGTGTGTGCGAGTGTGTAAGTGCGTGTGTGTGTGTGTGTGTCTGTCCTCCTCCAACAGGGAAATGAACTGGTGATTGGAGTTATTCTTTTCTCACATCTGTGACAATAGAACAAGGGTCCAGTCTTGCTCCTTCTGTCATCTTTTTTGTACTGCTGTTGTAGTGGCATATTATGATTAACATCTGGATTATTATTTATTTACCTCCATGAACAGGTATGGCATACTGCTCGTGTAGTGATACTGAGGGTCCGCCCTCTTTCTGTCATCATGTACCTGTCACTTGCCATGTATGCCATGTGGCCTTGTTATGCTTGATGTATTTTGCCACATCTGTCCTGTGTGTGTGTGTGTGAGTGCGTGTGTGCGTGTGTGTTTGTTACTGCATGTGTATGTTCAAAAATTCTCTCTCACCCCTGTGTCTTTTCTCCCCCTCTCTACCAGGTCCCCGTTTCCATGGCAATGATGACCCCCCAGTTGATGCTGCCTCAGCTGCAGCAGATTTTGGCCCCTCCTCAGCTGCAGGCCCTCATGTTGCAGCAGGTAACAAACCACACCCCCCCAACAGAGCACCAGTACCTGAGTCTGGCAGCAGCTATCACAGAGGCCAAATCTCACCTGCGTCTCCATGGAAGTAACTCAGTTAGCGAATATCATTTATTCTCATTGGCCTACTTGAGCGATAACAGAAGCAGCATTATTGTCAGCGAGCTCTTGCTTTAGTTTTAGCTGTTTTTTGCTTGTTTGTTCAGCATTTTGACATTGCTTTTGTTATCCGTTTCTGCAAGCATCTCTTCATTGGACTGTCTGCTGAATGGATATTTTACAATTTTACTCAATAACCCTTGAAGTCATGTGGCCCATTTCATAACTGAAATGCCTCTGATGCACCTGAATTCCTGCATTAAAGGTACTTCAAGCACACAGTTTCAATCACAGCTGCACATTTAAATAAGAATGGATGATTGGGACAAGTAAAAAAAAAACAAAAAAAGGTTTCCCAGCAGAGCACTGCCCAAAGCGTCACACTGCCTCTGCTTGGTTGCCTTCCTCCCATAGTGCATCCTGGTACCATGTCTTCCCCAGGTAAGTGAGGCACATACACCCGGCCATTCAGATGATGCGAAAGAAAACGTGACTGATCAGACCAGGCCACCTTTTTCCTCTGAACTGTGGTCCAGTTCTAATGCTCACCTGCTCATTTCGGGGGCTTTCAGCGGTGGACGGGGGTCAGCATTGACACCCTGACCGGTCTGCAGCTATGCAGCCCAAACACAACAAACTGCAATGCACTGTGCCTTCTGATACCTTTCCGTCAGAGCCCAGAATGAACTTTTTCAGCAATTTGAACGACAGTAGCTCTGCTGCTGGATTGGACCTTATGGGTCAGCTGGCCACTGATGAGCTGGCGACAGGGTCATGGCGGCCAAGGCTCACGAGCGACGGCTGACTCAGGAGATTTTCCCTTGTCTCTGACTTTGCTTTTAGTTCCATCCTCCCAAACGGCAGGTTGGGGGACTGTAGTTTTTGGACATGTCCATCTGTCTTTTCGTGTCCGTGTCTGGTCTTTGGCAGGGGTCTTTCGTGGTCTTTGACTGTCTTTTTGCTCATTTCCAGCTCAATATATTTTTCTGAGACTCTGCCAGAGTAGCTATTAATGAATCATCGTTCAAAAAAAGCCTTATTTATCTCACACAGGTCCCTGAATTCACCCTTTGTCTGAAACAACCCATTTTAGCGTCTGTCTCTTTAAGACCCCCCTTCCTGAAATGTCCACTGTCTTCTGATTGGCCAGCTTCCAACAGCCTATTGAGAAGCAGCGCTCAGTGCTTGTGAACACCTTCTCATCCTCTTGTCCCCTGTTCCCCTAATCACTGTCGGTCCTCACGGGCTGAGAACTGCTGGTTTCTTATCCTTGGAGTCAGGTGTGATGGCAGCCTGGCCAATTGGTAGCAATAATTGTGCTCGTAATTGCTTGGAAGGAAAGAACACCAAGAATGGATTTGGATTTTAAGGACAAATCTGGGGCTCTTGCTCCTATACTTTAAGGGAATGCTGCGCCTGGGACAGACTGCTGTGCAGAGAACTTTGTGAAGATCTGATGTCGACTCATCATGAAAGTGAAAAAAATAAAATAAAATAAAACATGGGTTGGAAACCTCATATTCACAGTAATCTGAGGCCTGAGATCTGTTGCTCATGGGGATTACTACTTGGAAAATTTGGCAACTTGTCATAAGAACATCTGACCACGTACCATATGACCAAAATAAGGAAGTGCAAAATGGGTCTCTTATACTGTAATTCACAGTGGCAGTTTTTAAGTATATTTACAGTTCTTTATTTTGAAGTGACTCTGCCCCCCTTGTCTCGCCAGAGGAGCCCCCCCCCCCTTCTGGACACCCGGTCATGACTCCTCCTTCTCCCTCTTTATTTGTCGTCATTGCAGTCACAGACAGAATAGCCTCTTTGTCTGGAATCTGCCCTTGTATTGCGTTATCATCAGTGGCCTCTTCCTCCTTGGCCTGGACACACACAGAAATGGGAGATTGCAATCTTAATGGGACTTCCTGGATCAATGAGCGAATTCTGCGGGGAAAACGAGCGCGGCCGTGCCTGCCTGTGAAGTCAGTCTCTGCTCCTCCGCTTCGGTGGATCTCCAGCCTCGAAGGTGGCTGCTGTGATCTTGGGGTCAACCTTCACAGGATCTACATTTGAAAAAAATGTATTTTAATGTCTAATGTCTTCCATCTCTTTTGGATTTTTTTTTTTTTTTTTTTTTGCATTTGTTTTGATTTCCGCCATCTTTACGGTGTCACTCCGCTGAGCGTTGTGCTGACCCTTTAGCTGTGACTGTATTCGCGAAATAACACACACTCTGGTACTTTATTGCCTAATAAGTCTCGCAAGCTAGTTTTCACAATTCTGTGCCATTTTATGAGCTAGTCGAGTTCAGAATATTTGAAAAACCTTGACGTTGTAATCTGCATTTATGTGCAGATGAAAAATGCTCCTTACTTTATGATACAGTGTACAACAGTGGTATCCAAACTATATTGAATGGTTATTCTACCAATTAGTCGTAGCAACTCGTGGTAATCGGGCAAAGTAAACTGCAACAGGATTAGGTAATTAAGTAATGAAAGGTGAGGTTACCAAAGGCCGTTGATACTGGTGACGGTTTGCTACTGGTAAAATTCATCAGGTTTTAGGTGCAGGTTTCAGCACATGGCACCGGAGTCGAGTGTACTTAGAATGAATTACACGATTTGATAATTAGTTGGTTCAGCTTTTTATAGTATTTGCTTGGAAGACAGACCTGAATCCATGTCAGATCAGTTTGGGCACCCCCTGGTCTTGTCCATCTTGCTGCTAACTTTAGTGCTGAGTATTGAGCTTAGTTGGTGAATCTTCTTGAAATGATGTCATTCACTGATGTGGAACAGCTAGCAGGTTTTATTATGGAGGCAAAATGTTTTTTATTGGTATAGAACTATCATCACATGAGAGATTGTGGCTGCATAATCCTGCAAATGGTTTATAAGTAGATCTGTTTTTGTAGATTTTAAAATAAATATGTATTTATTATTTTTTTCTAAAGTATACCGAAAACAGCTCTTGGTTGCTGTAACCAGTATTTTTCTGCCTTTAAATTGGAGAGTATCCTTCAGTGTGCTGTAGATTTAGGGCTTATGCGTCACTGTGGGTTTTACACCTCAGTGGACTCTGCAAGGCACTCAAGAATAACCAATAGAAAACCCTCTTCTTGGTATTTTTGGCAGGTGATTGGACAGCGCCGAGAATAAGAGAAAGTTTGCGCGTTAGAGACTTCCTGTAAGGATGGCTTTGTGTTTGCTGTGGCTGTCAGTCAAATGGTTTGTGGTTTTTTTACCCTTTCTCTCCTCCTCTGACTGCAGTTCCCTCTCTCTTCTTCTTCTTCTCCCTCTGTAGGTACAGGAGTACTATAAGAAACAGCAGGAGCAGCTCCACCTTCAGCTCTTATCTCAGGGAGGGAAGCCTATAAAAGAGGTACCTCACACACCCATCCACACTTTTTGCCATCTCGGCATTTGTGGTGCAGCAGATTAATCTTTCATCCTGTGGTTTACCCCCTCCAACCTGGTTCAGTGCTGGAAATGTGTCAAAAAAAGAACAATAAAAAAACTCCTCCCAGTCCAGTTTAAAAAGGCAGTTTCGCCCCATGAAAGTCAGAAGGGTGTCGCGGATGACCTCTTTTACCTCTGCAAATCCCTGCCCTTCTAAAACATGGATTAACGACCTCATGACTAATGGCACAAATATGCACTTAAAAGCTTGCAGTAACTTTGCTCTGGGTCTTGTGAGCTTTTCTCTGTGGTTAAATATTGGCGCAAGTACACTGCTGCTCAGAAATTGTATTAAAGAGGTATATGACGAACAGTTAAAATATAACAATGGCGGTGTCAGACTGGGCTCTGGCGGTTATTCCTTCCACAGCTCTGGCTGAATGCATGGGGACTGCTGTTTTGTTCCAGACACTTCCTGTCTGAATTTTAGGGAAGGCCAAGAGCGCAGAGCAGTGTTACTCCTGATGCAAGCCTGATAAGTCACTACATGTTTTTTTGAGCTGTTCTGTATTGATAATAAAAACAAATTTCACTTACTGGATTGTACGTCGACTTGACCTCACAGATTCCAAGGTGTGTCCGGCTGAGTACAGGCCACTCTGATTAAGGAAAATGTCAAAGCATGTTGCGTAGTTTTTGTCTTCGTGGATCACATTTTCATTAGTCATTGTCTTGTTTGCATCAGTGAAAAATGGTCCTTCTCCCCTTTGCACAGATACAGACGCTGACGTCCCTAAATTTCGAAATGTAATTCCTAAATAATTCTGTAATTGAATTTCCAAATGTCTTGCTTCACTGAAATAATTTTCCATGGTCTCTGTGACATGAACACTGAGTTATTAAGCCTAAATAGGCTCATGAACAACAGGGAAAAAATGGCGTTATTTGTTTACTGCGCAATGGGGTAAAAGGTCCACTTCATAGACTTTGTCGGTTGCAGTTTGTAGAGAGAGCAGTCAAAGTTGGCCCCTCCAGACTCAACGACACCAGAAGAGCTTCGCTGCAGTGCAGTGCAACACCCTGCCCTCACACCCTGCGTTCTTATTGGCTGAGGGCCACACATCCAATGCCCAAAGGCTGATGGCCAGTAACATTCAGTACTAAGAAAATACAAACCCCAACCCACACTTCAAGTGGGTCATGAGGGATTATTTTTGTGTGAGTGAATACATTGTCTATTAGGAACATACCTTTATCATACATTCTTCATCATAGTTTTTGGCAGTGAGATCAACACTGACTTCTGAGTACCATTCAAATCCGCTAAGTTAGCATTTCGAAAAAATTTCTTGAGTCAAGGCCTGGTCATGCATGACCCTTGACCTCTAGGGACTGCTGACGTCAAATTTAAAAAAAAAAAAAAATGGCAATGAAAAGTAAGAGACAGGGGTCCTATATACCGGTTTCCCAACAGCCTACCGTATGTTTAATGAATTCAAAAATTCATAATCAGTTCAACTATATGCAGTATGTATAGTTGAACTGATTAAAATGTAGTTTAGTTTCAGCATTCAGGGATGGAGTTGGAGAAACACACAGAGAAGCCAGGAGGCGAAACAGGAGAAAAGGTTTTGCCTTTAATGACATTAGCTACGGGCGGCACGGTGGCTCAGTGGTTAGCATTGCTGCCTCACAGCAAGAGGGTTGTGGGTTCGAATCCGGCCTGGGGCGGATTCCCTGCGATGGATTGGCAAGTTGTTCAGGGTGGGTCCCTGCCTTTGCCCGTAGTCCAGCTGAACCCGTGACCCTGGTGAGGAATAAGCGGGTATAGAAAATGGATGGACATTAGCTACAGGGATTATCCTCACAGATGTGTTCTCTGGCAAGAGTTTACAAAATAGAAAATTGAGAAAATCTAAATTGTACGCAACATAAATAAACAAGTAGAATTGCCATCTTGGGTACGTCGATGGTCTCGTCCACTTGCAGGGCAAAATGCTTTCATCTAAGGTCCTTTTTCCAAAACTTGACATTGTACTGCTAAGCTGCTATATCTTGGATTTGCAAAAAGACTGTGTCAACGGACAGGGAGATTTGTCTGACCTTGCTCACAGCTGCCGGACCTATGGCTTCTCAGAATCACTAAAAGTGACTGAATCTTGAATTTTCTCCCGTCGTGAATGGAGCAGTTGATTTTGAGATACTGCAACAGTTTTACTAATTTTTCTTCTTTGGTTAGGTAACATTTTAAAATTGTTCTCAGATTTATACTTGCAGTACGCATGCTTTGTCACTAAATATTTGCACGTTTTTGACAGCTACATTACTGAAACAGATCTGAGAGATGGTAGGTAACATTAGGTTTTGGTGGCCTGCTGTCACATGAAGCCAAATTTACTGTACGCAGGGTTGTGCCCGCGTTTGGAAAGGCTGTGTTTTTGATGCAGGTTAGTCGAAAGATTCTTCTGGATGATTGCTGGTGGCTACTGCTGTTTTATGGAAATAAATGTCTCGATATTCCCTGGACAGGTTCAGACACTCACAGGCTACTGGAAGCAGAGGCGATAGGTCAGTCAGGGCAAGTGATTTTCCGGACAACACAGAATGTTTACTGCAACTGTGCTGTCTGCTGGATTGCATAGTTGTTTGCACAGGTAAAATCAGTGGTGCAGAGATGGAATTTAATGTGATCTGCAATAGTCAATATAGATTTACCGGGAAATTTATTTTATAAAGATAGGCTTGCGGCCCTCCAGTCACTCCTTTATGGCCCTGTGCTGGTCCGCGGCCCGTGATTCAAGCAGGCATGGCAATTTTCCGCCGATCAACGGATTTCCGCCGTTTTTATCTGATATCGGTTGCGCAATTCCGTGGTTGGCATTGCTCAGGCAGAAATGCGAGGTGCGGACAGACATGTGTTATTGTTTACATTTTGACGAGACACGGAATTTTTTTGCGATTAAAGACGAAAAGTCATTTAACTTTGCATTCGTCCGACTCCCACCCCCCTCGCTCAACAACTTTGCCGCCCCCGTGAACACTTTTTTCGTGGAAAAAAAATTAAGCTGACCCTCTCTGTAATTAATACAGGCCACATCCTTACTTGCTCATGGCAAATATTTGCACTGCAAGATTTTGAGTCATCAAGTGTACACAGTAGGCTGGTACGCCCCGTCGCCTCTGCTTTTGTTAGACATGTATTTCTTTATCATTTGTGTAAATGACTCAAATCTTGCTCCGAGTTTTGGGAATGGCAAATTTTGTAAATGAAGAATGTTGGGGACCCTCGAGCTGAGCCTCCCCTCCCCCCTTCCGTGTCAGTGCTCCAGTCCCTCCCCTCACACCTGTCCCCTTCCGGGGGTTTGGCTTCAGCTGGTGGCAAACTGCATCTTCACTGTTTCTCTCCCCGCCTTTGAGCGCCCGTTCCCCGCAGATAAGAGACATAACTCATAAAACAGGACACCGAAAGTACAAAGCAATAAAATCCAGCACGTGTAACTAGCCCGCGAGGCCGTCTGTCAGAAGGACACTCCCTGATTTTATCAGCAGCTGCCTCCCGGCTAGTACCGCCCCACCCCCGTCCACATGAGTAGGTGGGCGTGGTGTCATGTTACCAAGGTTACCGGTCTTTCTTTCCCCTTGTTTTTTTGTTCACCTTGTTTTTTGGGCACTCATGTTCACATCTTAATCTTCCTTTTAATGACGCGCTTCCATTTAAACCTGATGTTCAAACAGTCATGGAACACACAAAGCCTGTGGGGAACACGCGTCTGGTCTAAAGCGAACGCTTCTATTTCTAATGAAATTTTGGAATAAAATAAACAACACTTGATTACAAGTTCCTATCAAGTAACTGTGCATTGAAAACAAGAATGTGACCTACCCTGTACAATGGAACTGCTGGCAGACAGCATCTGAGCTTTCATGAGTCATGGGAAGTCATCTGGAAGGGAAGTGGTGTCGACAGAAGAACAGTTGTGCTTTATTGGGGAGTTAATTAGAGTCTTACCCACAACAGAGGCCCATTAAAAAATTACTTACTGCTCTAAACTTGTTTTTGGATGAATGCTCTCACCTTCAGTGTCTGATTTCTGTCCGGCACTGTCTGTGATCGCCCTCAGTGAGAATAAGGGTCTGGATTGCTGGTGACGATGCCTGTCAGAAATAGTTTTTTACTGGATATTTTCTCAAAGGAACTGCACTAGCTGGTGTCATTGTCACCGGGTACATTTTACGCCTCCTCTCAGATAGTTTTTGAACACCTGTGAAGCTTCCCCACCCAACTCCCGAGCTCTTTGTCATCCTCTCGGGATGGATGATATTAGCACATCTGTCTATTAGCAGCCAGCTGTGCCAGGCCCACTTCTGTTTGAAGTGCAGAAACGAGGGGCCAGACAACAGAGCCGGGCGTCTGCGAAAGGGGGTTCATGATGAGTTCACCACGTCGCGAGCTGGAACTCTGTGTCGTGGAAGCCACACTCCAATAGTGAATAAAACAAACAAACAAAAGCATAGCCTCTTAGTTCAAATGAGCTCCATACATCTGATGAGGGAAGCTAGCTTTGTAGCGAAGTCGGCCACGCTGAAATACAGAGCGGCGATACGGGCTGCCGCTGGCTTAGCGCTCTGGGTCATCTTTTCCTCTGGAGCGACTAATTAGAGAGGGCACCTGTGTCTTTGTAATGCTAGGCTCGCAGCTTGTTTTAATTTTCCGTGCCATGCTCTGTCGGATGGTATGGCAACGAAGAACAACAAGCATGGCGCTCCTCGTGACGGTTCCAGCTTACGGTGATGGTGACATCAGCCCTGACCTTTGCTGAGGAAGTGCAGTGTTTATGTCAGGGTGGCAGTGCAGTGTAGCATTTGGGGAACTGTGCTCATGACTCCAAAGGTTGTGAGTTTGTCTCTCACCTTGGGTGCCACAGTTTTGTATCTGAGTAAGATACTGATCACAGGTCGCTTCAGAAAGGTACTGCGATGTATAAATGTATTTTTTATAGAAGTGTAGACTTCCTGTTAATGCTGAAAATGTTGTGTAATGTCTGCTATCCTCTGTGTGGTGACGGTGGCACGCTGTTTGTGGATTTGTTTGTTCAGATGGGTCGGTGGGTGGAGATCTGAGATTGAATTGGATGTAACATGCACATGGGGAAAATCTCTCCCTCCCTCCTCCCCCCCCCCCCCCCCTCTCCCTGGCAGGTGGGAGCCGGCGCTCCTCTGGTCTTCCAGCAGCAGCTGATGCAGATGCAGCAGCAGCATTTTCTCAACCTGCACAGACAGCAGAGTCTGGGGCTGCACAACCTGCAACAAGGTCAGAGAGAGTTACCTCACGCTCTCACTCACGCACGCACACACGCACTCACTCACTCACTCACTCACTCACTCACTCACTCACTCACCCACGCACGCACTCACTCACTTACTCACTAACGCGCTCACTCCCTCACTCACTAACGCACGCACTCACTCACTCACTCACGCACGCACTCACTCACTCACTCACTAACGCGCTCACTCACTCACTCCCTCACTCACTCACTCACTCACGCACTCACTCACGCACTCACGCACTCACTCACTCACTCACTAACGCACTCACTCACTCACTCACGCACGCACTCACTCACTCACGCACGCACTCACTCACTCACTCACTCACTCACGCACGCACTCACTCACTCACGCACGCACTCACTCACTCACTAACGCGCTCACTCACTCCCTCACTCACTCACTCACTCACTCACTCCTGCACGCACTCACTCACTCACTAACGTGCTCACTAACGCGCTCATTCACTCACTCCCTCACTCACTCACTCACTCACTCACTCACGCACTCACTCACTCACGCACGCACTCACTCACTCACTCACTCACTAACGCGCTCACTCACTCACTCCCTCACTCACTCACTCACTCACTTACTCACTAACGCGCTCACTCCCTCACTCACTAACGCGCTCACTCCCTCACTCACTCACTCACTCACTCACTCACTAATGCGCTCACTCACTCACTCCCTCACTCACTCACTCACTCACTTACTCACTAACGCGCTCACTCCCTCACTCACTAACGCGCTCACTCCCTCACTCACTCACTCACTCACTAACGCGCTCACTCACTCACTCCCTCACTCACTCACTCACTCACTTACTCACTAACGCGCTCACTCCCTCACTCACTAACGCGCTCACTCACTCACTCACTCACTCACTCACTAACGCGCTCACTCACTCACTCACTCACTCACTACCGCGCTCCCTCACTCACTCACTCACTCACTCACTAACGCGCTCACTCACTCACTCCCTCACTCACTCACTCACTCACTCACTCACTAACGCGCTCACTCCCTCATTAACTCACTCACTCACTCACTAACGCGCTCATTCCCTCACTCACTCACTCACTCACTCACTCACTAACGCGCTCACTCACTCACTCACTCACTCACTAACGCGCTCACTCACTCACTCACTCACTCACTCACTCACGCGCTCCCTCACCCACTCCCTCACTCACTCACTCACTAAAGCGCTCACTCCCTCACTCACTCACTCACTAACGCGCTCACTCCCTCATTAACTCACTCACTCACTCACTCACTAACGCGCTCATTCCCTCACTCACTCACTCACTCACTCACTCACTCACTCACTCACGCACGCACGCACTCACTCACTAACGCACTCACTCACTCACTCACGCACTCACTAACGCACTCACTCACTCACGCACTCCCTCACTCACTCACTCACTAACGCACGCTCTCACTCACTCACTCACTAACGCACGCACTCACTCACTCACTCACTAACGCATGCACGCACTCACTCACTCACTCACTCAGTCAATCACTCACTAACGCACTCACTCACTCACTCACTCACTCATTCACTCTCAATCATTTACTCACTCACTCACTCACTCATTCTCAATCATTTACTTCCTCTCTCTCTCACATGAACTTACTGTCTCACTCTCTCACACTCATTTACTCACTCCTCTTATTCTCTCGCTCACTCACTCATTTCCTCACTCACTCACTCTCATTTACTCGCGCACTTATTCACACAACTCTCTCATTTACTTACCCTGTCACTCTTTTACTCACTCACTCACTCACTCCACTCCACTCACTCTCTCACTCATTCACTCAATTCACTCTCTCTCTCAATCATTTACTTACTCACTGATTTACTCTCACGCTCATTCACTCATTTACTCACTCTCACTCACTCACTCACTCGCGCTCTCGCTCACTCACTCTCTCATTTACTTGTACACTTATTCACTCTCTCACTCTCTCACTCATTCACTCACTCACTCTACTCACTCTCACTCATTCACTCAATTCACTCTCCCTCTCAATCATTTACTTACTCACTCGCTCATTTACTCGCTCACTCATTCACTCAACTCACTCATTTACTCACTCTCTCACTCTCTCACTCTCTCGCTCGCTCTCTCTTGGCTGTCTTGGTTCTGCATGTTTGTTTGAGCTAAGTTGCGCACGTGCGTGTGTGTGTGCGTGTGTGTGTCTGTGTGTGTGTGTGTTGGTGGGGGGTGCACACTTGTCTCTGGCATAGTTGCTCTAAGAGGGCTCTGTCTGGGTAGTATTTATAGGTGGGAGTTTAGTAAATGTAACCATGGTGATCCAAGCACAGTGTGGCCCTGCCAGCAGCTTAGTGCCCTCCCACCCTCACCCCTTTGCCCCCCCCTATTGGCTCAGCATGGGCTCCGTCTGCCCACAAATTAGTCAATGTGATTGGTGTGAGGGCATGCTGCTGTGTAATGCCAATAAATGCAGCCCCGTGGCTCCATCCGAAAATGGGCAATCGGCTGCGCTCGTAATCTAATCGCGTTCGGTCATTAAACGCCCCCTCGGGACCAAACCACAGACTAGTTTGTCTGCCCACATATGAAGGTCGTTAACATAATCAGACCATAAAAAGATAAAAGGGACAGTTGATTGTTAGTCCCTGTTGAAGGCAACCGTTGGGTAATGGGTAAAATAAACTCCACGTGCTTGGAGCTGTTCCAGGGGAAGGGGGAAGAGTGAAGCCAGTTGGGGGGGCTAAAGGCCAGCGTAGCATTTCCCGCTGCTGCACCGTACATATGTCTACACATGTACAATACCATTGGACCCCTTTATGTTGCACAGCCTGTAGCGTACTACGGCGGCTGGAGTAATGGCCTGGCAAAGTATCTCAAGGGAGGAAACTCAGCATTTGGTGATGTCTCTGGGTTCCAAACTTTTGGCAACCATTAACTGCAATTACTTTTGAGCCACTGAAAATGGAGAGCTACATATAAAAATGGCTTTGATTCCTGACGGTTGATATGACATTGTGATGAAAACCTTTGACTTAAAGCCCTAAGTTTACACTTCAATCACCTCTTGATTGATTTGTTTCAAATCCATTGCGGTGGCGTACACAGGCAAAATAATGAAAATTGCGTCACCGTCCAAACAGTTTTGGACCTAACTGTATTATCTCTTCGCCCGATACTAAGGGTCCTCTGTGCCTTATCTTAGTTACCCAGGTTTCTCAGGGTTACGCACCTGCAGGGAGCTTATCGAAGAACCAACACATTTTGAGAAACTGGCACAAGTTGCTGTTTTATGCAGACTTGTTTTATTTAGGCATGATAGTGGGTTGGCTGATGGTGCGAAAACGTAGGATAATTCAAATAGTGGTCCTGCTGTGTGTCTCGTTTACTTTATCCTCTGTACCCATTTTTGGCCCGGTAACTTTCCTGGACAACGGCAGGACTAGGACATTACAATGGGGTTATGAACCAAATGTTAGCTTGGAGCCATCGTGGGTCTAATTGTCCTCCTTGCGTTAACTACATGACTTTAAGTTGGGGTCAGAGGGCTTGCCGAGCCCTGGTTGATGTGTTTGGGACAGTGGGCCAAGCGGAGGGTGGGCTCATGTGCCATTCCATAGCTGCGGAAGTTGAAAATGGCCGCGATTATTCACCACTGTGTGGATGAGTGTTTGAAAAGTGGCTGTTGAAAAAAACTGTCTGCAGTGCCAGTGCAAATGTACGTCCGCTAAAGTTTCAAAATAAACATTCAACCTTTCGAAACTCAAGCTTCAACATTCCTGCACCTTTTTGATGGCATATGTGCTCCACTTCTCTGATCATTTACAAATCTTCAGAACTGGAAAACTAAACATATTGGGAGAATGGTCACAGATTTTAAGCTGTCAAAATGTGTTGGTGAAACACTGTTAAAGGATTGCTGCAGTTTCGAGGAAAGGAAACTCTGATACAAACTGTTGTAAACAATTTTATGATCGAGCACGAAGGCGAAGGCAATTAATACGCCTTTGCGACAGACAAAAATGTGCATAACGTTACCGTCACATGTGTTTCTGCTTGCGATGGCATGAAAATAGTCCACTGGATATGATGGCATATTGAATATGGGGTGGGTTCAGTAATAATGAGCACCCTTGACTGTAAATGCACTAAAATTTCAAACTCCAAATCCTATAAAGTTGGCTTAATATGGAAAATGTAAATAAAATGAAAAGTATTATTGTGAAAGTCCACTTCTGAGCTACCGTATTGAAAACATGACAACACATTATTGGATGCTTTAACTTGAGAGTTCTATTGTTCATTGAAAATTTGCACTTATTTCCGATCTGTTGACTGCCACAACCTTCAGTCAGGTTAGCGCAGAGACAACAGGACTAATGATGACATCGTTAGTTGCAGTAATCAGCTGATGTGAAGCTGATGCAGTTAAACAATTGAGCCAGTTTACCCGAGGATTTTTTGGGGATTTTTTTTTTTTTGGTTGCCATTTTTTTTTCACCATACTCTGTTCTTCCCTGGGGGCCATAACTCGTTTGCGTCCTTTACTTGTCAGGCTTTAATCTTATCCATTCAGAATATTTTGAAATAATTGTCCTGACCGTGCGTAACCGAATATATTTAATCTTTCATGGATGTTCTAGTGCCCATTACTGGGAATATAAACTGTATGACCACTGGATTCTTTTTTTGAATTTCTTTTCTTGCTGGTGCTGTATGACACAGGTTTTGCAGGTGTGTTCTCTCATTGTAGGCCCCAATGAGATGGGTAGTGCTGTAATGACACAATATATCTCCATGAAACTTTGATGAACTAAGTAGAATTTAACCTCCAGTCGAAATTCGGTAGATTTTATTTGCAGAAATATTTTGGGTTGTTGTAAAATCTTGATTTGGAGGAAATTGATTTCTGATTAAATTAGTAAGTAATTTGGTTTGTTCATTTGAATCATTAATAAAGTACAGTCTCTTTAACATGTTGGCAGTTTGAGTTTATCTCTATAATGTCATTAATTTTCTAATATATTTGTGCATTTCCAGGCCGGGGTGCCCGTAATTATGAAGCTCTCTGTATTTGGTTCATTTTCTACTTGGGTGGTATGAGTTAGTAAAAAAAAAAAATTAAAAAAAAATGCCTTTGACTGAATAGCTAGGTATTTCTAAACACTTGTCCACCTCTGAGGCGGTGCGTTCGCTTAGCCACTCAAAGGTGTGCCAGCTATATGACCATTTAATATAACAGTGTACAAATTCAAATGATGAACACAGCTTGGTGTATATACTGCATGTTTTTATCACAGCATTAATCTTCCATTTGTGGCCTTTCTTGAAAACAAGATAAGGGCCTTGTGTGCAATAATATGTGTGGGGATTAGACAATCTGGTAGAGCCCAGAGTGGCATCTTTGCTAGGAATCTGTTTTTTCCCTCTTCTCTGACAGCTGTAAAGGTTTTCTCTGGCGTCTGGTTGGTTCTGGTTGTGGTGTTGACAGAGGAGGGCTGGGCAGTGGTCTGTTACAGGCAGTCAGTGTCTCCAGTGGGGCGAAATTCCCTGGCGGTCCCTTTGAGAGAAGTGTCCCTTTGTGATGGGCCAGTGGACCATAGACATTCCTCTGGGGGGTCAAGCCTATCCAGATTAAGTCTGGCGACACTGGCTATTTAGTTATTTTTTGGTTTTTTTTTCCGTAAAAATATGTGAATTTGATAGCAGTTGTTTCCCTCTTAAATGGAAATTGAATTTGTAGATGAGGGCTGTCCAGTTACTCCAATTCCTCCTGAACAACAGAAGTGCTGCAGCTTAAGTTTGAATTAATATTATGAGCCAATAGCACGCCTGACAAACACACATTAGTCCTCCAGGAAGGGCAGGAGAGAATTTGCGACTGTCAGTTAGCTGTATCGTTCACTGTTAAAAACTGACGTTTTAAGATTAGATAATGCATCAGTAACTCAAGAAACCCTGGCCAGCTTAATCCGTACCCACCCCTGTAGTAATGCTGGCAATTAAAAAAAAAAAATCTGGGGATAGCATGTTACGGAGTAACACCAGGGCAAAGATTTCAGCCAATCACAGGCAGGTGTGAGAGGAGGGCATGGCCATAGTGTTGATGCTTTATGAGTGTGTGAAACCGGGCAGTCTGGGCAGCGAGCCAAGACCTTTAGGAGATAAAGGCCAGACTTTTGACTTCAGTGCGTACATCCATTTCCCTCTCTGTGTCTGTCTCTTTCCCTCTCTTTCTCACACACACACACACACACACACGCATACACACGCACAAATTCCGTCTTGTATTCCTTTTTTCTGCAAGACCCTGGGGTGAGCCACAGCCCTTAACATCCCCCACCCCTGGTGCTGTGTCGCCATGGTGACCAGTATTTGCCATGTGGTGACAGAAGGGGCACAGGGCACATCCACCAGGGGGGTCTGCTGTTGTTTGGACAGTGTCCAGGATGGGAATGTGGGCGCAGCAGACATAATATTTGTGTAGCTATTGATTCAAAGCTGGGTGATAACGGCACTGCTCACCACACCTTCACTGGCTCATCCCAGCCACAAAGCAGGCCTCTTTTTTCCTCCCTGGGCCAGACACACACACACACACACACACACACACACACACTCACATATATACACAGTCGTGAATGTGCTCACATATTATTACTTGTACACAAAGTAGGTGTACTTGCACACACATACTATTTATCCACCCTCACAAGCATGTGAAGAATGCATGCAAACAGCACACACACACTGCCTACTTTTCAGATGGAGTAATGCTGTAATTGTATGCTGGAGATTAGGAGGGATTGCTCAAAGGATGAAAATGGTATAAAATCAAACATTACCCTCCTCCCACTTTTGATCCATGTCTTCCTCCCTGTTTTAGTGCTAATGCTAACTGTCTGTGTTCTGTGGCTCTGTGCCATTATGATGTCAGCCTGAGGGTGGGGTTTGCTATCTCCTGTCAGGATGTTGGACTCCAGCTGGTACAGGGTTCAGGGCAATGGTGTCAGGAAGTGGGTTTCCTCTCTCAAACACATCCTAATCTCACTGAAGATAAAACACTCACTCTCACTCTCACTTACACGCACACTCACACACACACACACACAATCAGTCAGTATGCACACCCACAGACACACGCGAACACACACTAACAAGCGGTCAGCACAGACGTACGTAAGCAGACGCGAACACACACACAGACCTTTTAAAGGAAACCTGCAAGGCATAAGTCAGATCTCCCAGACGCACATGATTACAGTCTCTGGGATTGACTTCCTTTCGATGAAAGCCTTTTTTTGACATGATTGTAAATTATTACGGGGGAATATGATTTTTCTTCCCTCTCCCCTGACTGTGTCGTAGACAGTTTTAGCCACCGCAGTTTAACTGGAAAAGCTGTGTATTTGTTCTGCAGTCATTTGAAGATGCCTGTTAAGACTGCGTCCGTCTGTCCGTCTCTTTAGTCGTTAGTCCTGCGGATCTGCAGAAACTATGGAAGGACGTGGTCGCCGTGCAGGGCGCTGAAGACGCGGCAAAACACGAAGGCCTGGACCTGACCGCCAACTGCTCCAACTCTACCTCATTCCCCTCCAAGGCCTCCACGCACACATCCCATCATGCACTGCCAAATGGACACAGTTCTGTACACGGCCTGAAGAGAGAGAGGTCAGCGGAGGGAGAAATGGGCAGCAAGAGTCTGAAATTGAGTCTATTCCTGTTCACTTAAATGTTTTTCAGTTTCTTTTCCTTCTTTCGTAATTATGTGAGATGACTTCAATTGATTTCTGAAAGTTGCTAAGGAAGATGGCAAAACTGAAATGCTGTTTTTTGCGGTTGTCTTACTGGTCTCCTGAGTGGTGTTTGCAACTCAATATATCAGGAGTTTTTTCTTCATTTTGCTCGAGCGTTTGGCATTTTTATTGACCATTTATTTTGGGCTCAGAACAGTGCAGTTCTGCGGATGGAAAACATTAACTTCTCCTTTCTAATAAAGAGCTGAGCTGAGCTTAGCAAGCCATGTAAATCATGAAAATGTCGTCAGATCTTGGGAAATTTACCATGTACGCCTTCAGCATGTTAGCATGAGGTGATGGTGTTATGTGGGAGCTGTAGACTAAGGCTATTTGATGCGAGATTTCTGCGGATCAGGATGAGTATCAGGGAGCTGCATTCTCTGCAATGCAGTTTCCTCGTGTTGTCTGAGCAGCAGCTTCATGTCCTCAGGACGGCGAAGGCGGCGACTGAGATGATAGCGAAGATCACCATGTTCCTCCTGTCTCCCCCTCCAGCCCTCCCCGTGAGGAGCAGACTGGCTTGAACCCTCTCTACGGACATGGCGAGTGCAGATGGCCGGGGTGTGAAGCGCTTTGTGAAGACTTGGGACACTTCATCACGTGAGTAGTCTGGCCAGCGCGTCCCCTTGCCACTTCCTGTTCGAGCCCTACTGCTGTTAACTCCCTTTTCCTGCTTTGGCTCCTGCTCCCGCCCATCCCACTTCCTGTTCTGGCTCGGTGTTAATACGTCAGGGTTAGGGCAGGTGGCGACGTTCTCATGAATGGGTGCCAAGGTGGAATGAATTGCTTTTTTTGATTACAGTAGGAGTCCAATTTAGTGGCTGTATATATTCTCTTTTTTAGCACATCGATTGGCCTTTCACTTGTCACTTTAACCCTGTACTCTCCAACGCCTTGCCGACGCCAGTCATCAACTGTATAAAAAGATGGACGAAGCAACCGTGACATCACCCATTGGTTTCAGCATACCATTTAGCAAGCCTCGATTTTGGCAATTTGAACAGTGCCATTTTGTCATTTTGTAACCGAATGTGATTCCTATTGGGCGAGAGCGAGAATGTAAGACCCAGGGAGGAGCGAAGGGTGGTGATGATGATGAGGACCAAAGGATAGCCATGCTCCTTAAAGCATATTTGGCTTTATCCTTCATTCTAGTTTGTTTGGGACCATAATTTACAAAAATGAACATCATGATATACCGAAGGAGACTTGAAACTTGCAATAGATTCCATAAAATAATGCGGAAAATCAATATTGATATAATAAATCAAGTTGGGTCATTTTCTCATAGACTTTAATAGCATTGAACTTCTCTCTGCAAGGACCGACGTCGCCATCTGCTGGCCATTAAATAGAATGCAATTTTAAGAGATTTCCACATTGGCTTCACTTTTCATACCCAGGTGCTGCGTCCATCTTTTTATACAGTCTCTGGCTCCAATACTGCCTCAGCGTTTCTACATTGCTCCTCCCTGCCTGTACCAGCTCGTGTCTCCCTATACTAACCACATTCACCAAGTCTCGTCTCTCTGCAGCTTGCTGACTCAAACTAAGAAATGTTCCCGTTTGAACAAAACACACCTATCAAACAAATACGCTGGTAGAAGTGGAGGAAGTCCATCAATGTGTCTTTACGTGCCTTTAAGACAGCAGGGGGTGTGAGTTTTACCGATGTGTACGAAGAAAATCATAGTGTTCCACCCCTTGTTGTAAACCCACAGCAGGTGATGTGTGACGGGAGCACTGTACTGTAGCACATATGAACTCCAATGTTTACTGTAACATTAGCACAGCGCTATAAAAGATGGCCATTCTTTGGTTTTCGTTTAATGGGGGATTATTGAAAATTTGGCAGACTGAAACTCAATGCGTGTTTTCTCAGTAACTCCCTCTGTTTGGGAAATGTGATCTGTCTCTTCACCCGAACAGCTGCTCTGTCCTCGGTCTCGCAGGATAACGCTCATTACTGCCACAGTTTCTCATTCGCTAATGTCCAGCTGCATCGATCAGATGGGAAAACAAAACAAGAGCGCACAGTCTTGGCCCATGCCTGCCTCTGTCTGTCTGTCTGTCTGTCTGTCTCTGTCTGTCTTTCTCGCTGTCTCTATCTTCCTCGCTCTGTCACCTCTCTTTGAAGTTTTGCCAGTGCGGAGACTGCAGTGACTGTGGGAACTGGCGCTGTAAATTGGTGGTGGTTCTGAGGAGCGGGGAGATGTAAACACACCCCGGTCTGTGTGTTGGAGTCATTAGTGTTGAAAGTGAAGCAATCCGCATGGAGAAGGGGCCTTTATGCCCACACAGCCCAGCACCCCACCTTTCAAACCCCTCCGTCACACCAACCTGCCTCTCCTTCTCATCTCTCTATTAGTTATAGGAACAAAATTCTTGGACAGTATTTATTTCATCTTAACTCTCAGAGCATCAAATATAATTAATGTTACTCAGTGATATCCGATATTAAATTCAAAGCTGTGGAAAACCCATCATGTGGTGACTTGTTTAAAAGAGCTCCCACCGAGGAGCTCTTTTAATCAAGTTGCCACATGATGGGTTATCAACAATACAAAATGATTTAATTTATTATTTATTTCAGCCATTTTAGGGTTAACTTTCTGGATTTCTCATTAATTCATCAGTATTGACTGCGCTATGAAATAACTATTTGGCCTCCTCCTAGATTTCTTCTTTTTTTGCTTATTTGTCATATTTAAATGTTTTTGAGCATCCTTTTAATTTTTATATGGGACAGAGACAACATGAGTAAACACTAAATGTAGCTTTAAACGGTCATTTATTGAAGGTAAAGAGTCATTCAAAACCTAGATTATCCATGTGAAAAAAAATATTTCCACCCTAAACTTAATAACTGGTTGTGCCGCCCTTGATGGCAACAGCTGCAGTCCAGTGTTTGTGATAACTGCCAATGAGTCTTGATCATCACAGTGGAGAAATTTTGACCCACTTCTCTTTGCAGAATTTTTCAAATTCAGCCGCATTAGAGGGTTTTTGAGCCTGAACGAGCTGTTTAAAGGCGCGATGCAGGAGCCCTTTTAAACGAGTTGCCACCTGATAGGTTTTCAACAGCTTTGATTTTGATATCTAACATCATTGGGCAACCATGGTTGCCTGTAGCGCTCTGAGGGTAAATGTAGGTGATGAGGCACAGAGGCCTTCTTCTTATAAACATGTGGTCAGCTGAACACGTCTGCTGTTGCACAGTGATACTCATGACATTCGGTAAACGGCCCCAGAAGGAGATACAGAGAGAGAAGGAGGTCTAGCTCAACCGGGCTGGTTGCCGTGGGGTCGGCTTTGAGTCACTGCGTGATGGAAGACCGTTTCCCGTTTCCTCCGCAGGCACCTGAACCGGGACCACGTCCTGGACGACCGCAGCACAGCGCAGTGCAGGGTGCAGATGCAGGTCGTGCAACAGCTAGAGATACAGGTGCTCTTGCTCAGCTGCGCGCAGTCGCACGCAGACACACATACACACCCACAACAACACATGTCCAATCATACTGCAGTGCATTCACTCTTTCCCTATGACTGTTTAACCCTTTGACATCCAGCTTTTACAAAAGCAAATATGACTGCTTTGGCCAAGTTAAGACCAGATACCAGATATGTTCAAAGACATGCCATTAAATTCTGAGTTAACCACGGCATTTCATGATATGAAATGAGATTAAAAGTTGCTTATACATTTCAGCTCAAGTCCGATGCATTCATTTACAGAAAAATATACCAGATTTTGCATATCAAGAGCTAATATTCAGACAGGCATGATCAGCTTGAATTAGAATCTTTGCTGAAGACCTTGATTAGTAGAATCTACAGTATGTAACTGCTTAGTTGGAGTGAAAGCCTGTTCTATCAGCCCTCTCCCGACAAGATGGAGGACCGCAAGGCATTTGAAAAACAGGGAAAAATCTGTCACTGGTACCACCTAAAAACCGAGAAATTGAACCTTTTTCCCAGAAATTCTTACAAAAACGTAGAATACACTGAGGTTTACTGAAGATTTGAGGCCATCTCAGTAAACCTCGAAAAAAATTTTACAGAGGTGTCCCGAAGTCTGTACGGTTTACTTAAGTTTGGACAATACCTCGGTAAACCTCAGTTAAATTTTCCCAAATCACACCGAGGATTGTCTGGCCCTCTGAAGTTCTGAGACCACACTGGTATTCCTCGGGCTGGACAATCCTCGCTGTGTAGTACAGAGTTGGAGGCTCTCTAAAATATATATGCTTCAGTCCTATTATTAAGAAAGGTATCCATTCAGCATTAACAGTGTTTAGTTGAAGCATGCTAATGGTTTCTTGGCTTCCACTAAGTAATTATACATTTCAGAATTGGCTGCTCTATTATTGCCGTTTATAGAATTGAGGAAATTGCTTGTGACACTAGCTTGAAAAGGTCATAATTTTGCTTTAAAAATTGCAAATTAGGGTGTTGTCTTTTTTACATATATATATATATATTTTTTTTTTTTTTTTTTTTTTTTTTTAATTGCTTTTATTTGTCGGGATAGCGTTGAGACTACATGATGATGATGTTCCTGAGTTAGTGTGATGTCACTGACTTTCTGTTTTCCTTGCAGCTGTCTAAAGAGAGTGAGCGTCTGCAGGCCATGATGGCGCACCTGCACATGCGCCCATCGGAACCAAAGCCTTTCAAACAGCCTGTGAGTGAAGCACCGCGCCACATAAATCTCCTTTATGGCTTCTTGTGCAAAGCAGTTGTTGGAGAATACATTTGAAGATGGAACTTGGTACGACCGCAGTTGTAGGCTAGCTGAGTCTAGCTGATGTAAATAGACCCATTGTTTCCTGGCTGGCATGTTTATATCATGGCTGCCGTGCTCCTGCTACCTTTGTGGTGTCTTTGCTGATGTGTCTTTGTCTCACTGTGATTAATGTGTTCATGGTCTTTTTGTGGTATTGCAGCTGATGTCTTCTCGGCCCTTTAGTGTTACTGTAGCTCATATGTTCTTCGTTCTTGAACCATGTAGTGGCTGATGTGTTCTTGGTCCCTCGCTGATGTAGCGGTTCAGGCCTCGAATTAAGTTATTTTTGGGGCAAGGTCACTTGGCCTTTCAAAATTAGGGCATCACGGCCAAAATGTAGGGCACCAAGGCCAAAACCAAATTAATCAATTTTGCAAGAAAAATTATAATGATAGTGATAATGAGATTGTATGTAGATAAGGCAGTATAGATCAATAATGAGGAGCGCATTGAAAACCAATATTTTATTAATTTTTCAAATTGTTAAATTTTTATTCAACTTGCCGCAATTTATCGACAGAACAGTCAAGACCAGTACATGACCAATAACTAGAAATGATAATGAAAACCTTAATGTCTATTGCCAACATTTATATAATTGGCATTGCAAGGATGATAATATAAATGCAAAAATCCAAATCTTTCGTTGACTTCACGGCATTTATTTTCGCCATCGTTACAGTTGTCACTCAGCTGTGCATCATGCCAGACAACGCCCTTTAGCCACTACATTCCGAATCTAGAACGGATTCCTGGGGCCCAGGCCTATTGCTTAATGAGCCTCGCAAACTAACTTACGCAAATCTGTGCTACACGAGCGCAGAAATTATAAAGACCTATAGATATTTTACGTAGTCATTTATGTGCGGAAGAATACGCTTCAATTTTATGGCGCAATGTATAACAATTCTATCGAAAATAGATTACAATGCTGTCGTTCAACAAATTAGTCTGAACAGCTGTTGCTACCCGGGGAAAGAAAACTGTGTGAGGTTTTGGTTATCGAGCACTGAAAGATGAGGATGGCCTTTGTTACTGCCAACGGAGCGCTACTGCTGAGCAGTCTGGCACAGCAGCAGACGCACTGCCCTGGCTAACGTTTTCAGCGAATGCTCTCTCCAGCTCGCTCTCAGAGTTTAGTTTCTGTCGAGGAAAGTTACACAATCACCGTTTTCACCTAGCCCAAAAACACATCAATACTTGACTCCAACAGTATGTACTTGCTTGTGCTTAAAACATAATGTGAGCTGATCTTTCTCAAGTCGGAAGGATGTATGGTTGTAGGATATCAATCTCGCACAACGTTGCCTTATTCGTGAGTGAGTGGGCGTGTCGTTGGTTGCAGAAAGTGCTCAGAAGTCCAGGGCAGCGTGACGACAGGAGCTGCGCAGCTCAGTCGCTGTGTGGAAAATCGCCACTTTGGGTCATTTTTGGGCACCACGGCCATTTGAAAAAAGGGCAAGCCAAACTGGTCGTTTGAGTAGTCGGGCATTACGGCCACACGGGGGCAACCACGGCAATTGCCGCTAGGCCGTGGTATAATTCATACGCTGGTGGTTGATGTGTTCTTGGGCTTTTTGTGATATCGTGGCTGATGTGTGGTGGGTCCCTTTGCGATGTCATGGATAATGTTTCCATCCCGTTGCAGTGCTGGAGCTAACTTGTCCTTGTTCCTTTTGTAATTGAACGTACGATATGTCCTCGCCTCTGTTCCTGTGAGATTGTTTTTGGCTAAACACGATCTCCCTGCGCAGGTGAGCATGGGCTCCAGTGCCTCCCTGCTGAAGAGGGAGAGCCACACAGTCCCAGAGGTGTTACCTCACTGCCCCACCCTGGCCACCACTCCCATCACCCCGCTGCGGCAGGGACCGTCCGTCATCAGCTCCACCGGCCTGCACGGAGCAGGGCCCATCCGCCGCCGCAGCTCCGACAAGCTGTGCACCCCCATCGCCTCAGGTAGGCTGGCCCAACCCCGACACACACACTGTGGAGCGTGCTGACGGTTCAGCTCTTGCTGTGACGTGAAACTTCATGAAAACCAAGTTTGGATCTGAATGAATAATGCATGATAAGAAAGCCTGTTGAAAATATGTGGAAAAGATTTCGAAGCTGATTATTTGTTCATCATGCTGTCCGCATCGATACAATGACTGTTGCTGCCAGTAGGGGGCGGCTGCAGTCAGGTGGTAGAGCTCTCAATGCGACCTTGAACAGCACACTGAACCCCCAGTTGCTCTCGCTGGTCAGGCGAGTGCCTTGCATGGCGTTTCTGCCACTATCAGTGTGTGAATGTGTGTGTGAATGGAGAAATGAAAGGCATATTGTAAAATGCTTTGTCTGCTGCGGTAGAATAGCACCCTTTGAGCGCGGTCTAATAATCGTTTACTATGGAGAAGAGCAGCTTCTCTGATGTGCTTGTCATTTCCTTCCTTTCACAGAATTGGCGCAAAACTGGGAATTCTATAAAACTGCTGATGTTCGACCTCCCTTCACATACGCTTCGCTCATTCGACACGTAAGATGCCAACTTCCCTGTTTAATTTTGACTGGCTTTCTCAGTGCACGAGGTCTTCAGACGCACCAGCCAAGGAAGGCCTGCTGTTGTCTGGAAACCTTCTCTCTCGATTGTTTTGATGTTGAGTGCGTGTGCCACATGACTCACGCTCATCCTCATGCTCATCACCTGTTTCCTGTGATCTCCCTTTGTTTATCAAGGCAATATTAGAGGCGCCGGATCGGCAGTTGACTCTGAATGAGATCTACATCTGGTTCACGAAGATGTTTGCGTACTTCAGGAGGAACACTGCCACGTGGAAGGTGGGATTTCACAGCATACAATGGGGAACATGACACTGTGATTCTTAGCCTTTTTTCCTCAGACTAGAAGGGTTTTGGGTTAGATTCCTGCTTGGGGTCTTTTCTCTGTGGAGTTGGTATGGTCTCCTAGAGTATGCCTGGGTTTACTCCTGTTACTCTGGTGTCCTCCCACAGTCCAATGTAGGGATGGAACGGTTCCAGTAAAAAAATTGAACCATTCGGTTCGTTAGTCATGGTTCGGGGCATGTATGTATTATTTGGTTTGAGGCATCCGCAAAAATAAAAGTGAAACTGATCAGTTGGCATGCGTGAGTGTCGAGTGCAGCGATTTGTTGGCAATATTTGCTAGTAGGCATGTTCCCAAGTTCATTTCAGTCTTTTTGTGCCGAACATGCATAACATGTCCAAAAGGTGGCAGTAACGCTGTATTTTTGATCAAGTCACACTTCAACCTATTCTTTCAAATTTTTTTGTGACAATGAGTGCCATGTGTCAAGTGTTTATTTCCCGTTTGTTTTTCACCAGAATTTTGTTTGTTGTGAATTTTTTTTTTGCCAAATAAATGAAAAGCATGTTGAAATTGACAATGCCTCCCCTCCTAACAAACCGAAAACCGTGACACCAGTACGATACAAACCGAACTGCGAATTTTGTGAACCGTTCCAACCTTAGTCAAAAGACATGCATCCCAGGCTAATTGGAGACTCCAAATTGCCCATGGAGCGTGTGATTGGATGGTTTCTGAGCTGCACATTGCTTTGATGGGAGTGTGAAGACTGGCACAGTATAATCTTAGTGTTGAAAGTGCCTTTAAAACATAATCACTTAATCCCTGTTCCAGGTGGTAGGATTGGGAAAGGTTGTCAGCAGCTGCGAACAGTGTTACTGTGCCACAATCCTTGATAAAACAGACTAGTAGATTTATCCTGTTCTTACCGGCTCTTAAACATTATTTGGGCGGACATGTAGATCTCCCTTCTTTCAGTATTGTTTGCACCTCTCCTCCTCCGCCTTCTCAGCTTTTGATGAAGCATCGGTGTGTCCCCGCAGTGCCAGACCATGCTAAATTCAGACGATTACTCATTCATCACCGTCGGGGGCATGTGTGAAACGGGAGGTGTCATCCTGAAATTGGGCTTTACTTTAAAATTGTTTTCCAGAATCATCATAAAGATAGTTTTGCGTTGCCAGCTGCCTCTGGTCTAATATACCCCCCAGAATAAAAGGAATGAACTAAAATAACTTCATGTAAGTCAATTGAAATGGAGAAAAATCTGGAGAATAGCCTTGAAAAACTACAAACAGAAATTCTTCCTTTGTCCATGATTGGTCGTATTCATTCAGTTAAAATGGCAGCCCTCCCCAGGTTTCTTTATCTTTGTCAGATCTTCCTATTTTTCTTACATCAGCTTTTTTTAGAGAACTGGACTCTGTAGTCCTACCCTATATTTGGAACTACAAAAATCATAGAATCTCAAAAGCCCATTTACAAAAACCCAAGTCTAGGGGTGGGTTGGGTTTGCCCATATTTAGACATTATTACTGGGCTGCCAACGCCAGGGCCTTAATGTTCTGGCGGGGCGGGACTCCAGATGACTTGGCCCTTGGGGCCCCCTCATGGGTGGGTATGGAGGCTAACTCTGCAGTTCATCCCTGCCAGCCATGTTGAGTACTAAAATGGGATTATAAAGAGCCGCAGTTCTGTTGTTAAAAACTCTATCAGAGTTCGTAATCAGATGAGAAGTGCTCTTGATCTTTGGGGATGTTTGTGAATAAGCCACTCTGTTTTAATCACTCTTTTACACCTGCATGCTCAGGTATGACTTACCATGCCTGGAGGAGGAAGGGTTTTTCTTCCATTGAATATTTCTATGTGGATGGGCGATTGTCATCTTTCAGTGAATTGAGTGAGAGATTTGAACTACTGCATTCACATCATTTTCGATACCTGCAAGGTAGACATTACGTCTGGTCTAAAATTCCTAATTTTGAAATTCTCCCTAAGGAACCTGCATTTTTTGATATTTTGATGAAAGCTCCTGACTCCAGGCATCTATTTTCTGTTTTTGTACGTTTGTTTGACAGTTCCAATGTGGTGTCTGATGATAAAATAAGAGAGGACTGAGGGGTAATTGGGTACTGAACTCCCTGATGCTGTATGGGATAAGAGCTCGTCTATGATACAGTCCTGTTCAGTTAACAGCAGACATCAGCTGATACAGTTTAAGATTGTTCACCGCCTTCATTATTCCAAATTTAAACTGCATAAGATTTATCCCTCTGTCTCGCCACTGTGTGACAGATGTCAAGTGTCAGACGGTACATTATTGCACACCCTTCGGTCCTGCCCCTCATTGTCTGGTTTCTGGGACAAAATATTTGATTGGTTCTCTAAGGCCTATAAGATAACTTTTAGACCAGAAGCTGAAATCGCCATCTTCAGCTGCTCTCAAGCCACAGCTGGCCTAACTACAGTTATGCAGCAGTCTCTGGTGTTGGGGATGATTGTCGCCAAGAGACTCATTTTGATTGATTGGAAATCAGCTTTGCCCCCCTCTTTTCTGAAATGTTGGCTGAAATGACTTCAGTCATACAGATGGAAAGGATTAACTCAATTAGGAAATTCTCGGCTCTCTGGGACCCAATCCTTGCCTACCTGGATGTGGTCAGGGCGGGATAAACGTCCCACATGGTCTCTTTGTCAACATTTTCGTGAGGACTGAACGTATAGCATTAACAAGCATTTTATACACCTGATACCTTTTGAATATTCATTTGTTGGTTTTTAAGTCTTTTTTTTATTATATGTATTGTCTTTATGTGTTTAATTGAAAATTCTAAAATATATATAAAAAAATAAATACTACAAACGGCAGATTAAAAGGTGGAAAACTCTCACGGGGCTATTGTTGCAGATAGAGGCTCATTGGTGGGAGTATGACAGTGGAGCTTGCAGGAGTGAGAGTGTGATTTCAAAACTAAGATAATTTGTATCAAACTGTCCCCCATTTAAACAGCTTTTGTTAGTTTAAACATGTATATAGAGTGCCTTCCAGTGTCTTTTTTCAATTTAATATCATTTTTGGCTTTTTTTTAATAGATTTTTTGCTCTTTTGTATGGAAGATTGCTTTGGCCGTAGGAGAAAGACAAACCTTTTCCCTGTGTTCTTTTCTCGGTACAGAATGCTGTTCGTCACAACCTGAGTCTGCACAAGTGTTTTGTGAGGGTGGAGAACGTGAAGGGAGCCGTGTGGACTGTGGATGAGAGCGAGTACCAGAAACGGAGACCGCCAAAGATGACCGGGTCAGTACCACACCTGATTCTGAAAAACTATCAACCATGTCCCGTTGCTACCCAATATACAACCCCAATGTTGAAGAAGTTTTCATATCATGGAAAATGCAAATAAGATTTTAAAAAAGACTGATTAAAAAAGTATGTTAATCCTGTACTGCATTGAAAACAATTCACCAACATATTACTCGATGTTCTAACATGAAATTGGCAGCTTTTATTTAGAAAATATACCAATTATTGACTGCATCAGAGTACGAGAAAGTTGGCACAGTCGACCATTTACCACTGTGTAACATGACCATGATCTCAAATCACGAAGCTTTGGGCATTGAAGACACCAGTTGGTTGAGTCCAGCGAGCAGATTTTACCCCGTTCCTCCTTTATAATGGTTTTCAGCTGTGCAACTGTGTGGAGCCTTTGTTGTCATTTATTTTCTATGCGTTCTGAAGTGAACACAGATCTGGACTGCAGGCAGTCCTATCTAGCACCCGCTCTCACTGCTTACACATCCCTGCACTTATAATCTATTCAGAGTGTTTCACATACAGGGCTTCCGCCAAGCAGTGTGATTGCGGGATTCCCGCAAAAACTGCCCTAGTGCCCGCAAGAAAAAATAGTCAAAGTGGGCCTTTCCCGCACATGTTTTCAGTGAATTAAGCTGCTTGCACATTAGACGCGAAACAAATTTTTCACACGACAGATTACATGCAAAGTCAATATAATCTCTCGTGCGAAAAATTTGTTTAGTGTCCAGTGTGCAAGCGGCTTTAAAGTACCTACACAAGTACTGCTTGACTTGCGTGTTCATTCACGCCCACAAAATCTGAACAGATTGGACATTCAGAGAGTAACTAGCCAATCACTAGGTACGTTTTTTTACCTTGCCGCTGGCCGCTGACTGCAGATGATCTCGAATCTTCCCTTTCATTGCGCAGCACCGCAATCAGGGCAGTGACTATACATCTTCATGACCAACCTCGTCCCTAATTTCAGGCACGTTAATCACTAGCCTGCCCAGCGCTGTACATATTTTCACCTTGAGGACAAGGTTTGCGCCGTCTGCACCTGTCTTCTATTCATTAAAATGTTTATTCACCGGACTCGCTGCAAATCAAGTGAATAATATTTTTAATGGGGGAGATGGCTTGTACATTAATGATTTTTTTTCATGCTGTCAATGCTAGTCTTTAATTTATGGGTGTACGATAACAGTTTCCGAAGTGTCGCCTTCCATTCCTGTCTATTTCATTTTTCACGTTGAGGTTCCATGCGGATATACGTAGGGACCAAGGATCGCTCTGCTTAGCAAAAGCACTGCTATTTTTTGTATCTTTGCAGGTTTGTTGACTAGAGAATCTAGTCGACCCCAGTTCTGTTCCAAAGCATACTATTCTGTCGCGTCATACCCATTATCTGATTATAGTCACTGGCAGTTGTAGTAACTTGTATTTTTTATTTTTCAAATTTTACACGGTCACTCAGTCACTGCAAGTGTAGTAATTACTTTTGTTGAATAAATGTTTTATTTTTGTGGGAACTTTTGTCTTGTTTCCTTAATGAATAGTTGTGACAGCTAGCTGTTACATACTGAAAATCCCCCCTGACAAATTGAAAATCCCCCCCCCCAAAAATATTTTGACGGAAGCCCTGGCATAGTCTTGCTGGAAAATTCAGGATTCATTTCTCCTTTCTGATCTTAATAGCATTTTCCATAATGTGCCGTTTTTTTCCTTGGCTCGTACGAGTAGCTTCTTCCCTTTTCAGTGAAGGTTTTCTTTAGTTTGTTATGTTTGAGTATTTTATGTACAGCATGATATTTCATTTGTAAATGGAGATTTGTGACAGGCTGCTTTTGCTGCCTTGCTGGTCAGCTGTTTATTTCGTTCATTTGGCGGCCTCTGGTGGTGTTTAGCAAAACATAATCTGATGTAATAGACTAGTGCTTTCTACAAGCTTCTGGCATCTTTCTGCCTGGAGGGGGCAGGATTACCCAGGAATCCTGTGGATCTTTCCAGAATGTTGCTAGTCCATATAAATGCTGTGATTTTAAGCACAGCAGAGCAGAGCAGAAGCAGAGTTTTTGTTTTGGCAACAGAGTTAAGTAGTGGCATTAGAGTGTTGTTAGAGGATCTAACTGGATTTTTTTTTTTTTTGTTGAACGTTTTTTTTGTGAAGAATAAATTTGTTTAAGTTGTCATTGCTGGTTTTCTTTGTTGTGATTTTTTTCAAGTCATAACAAGTTGCCTGAACAGTAATCCTCAGTGTAAACCTTTACTCTCTGAGAGGGTGCTCCCAGTTACTCCCCCGAACCGTGGAGAAGAAACGCCTCGAACACGACCGTAGTGCATGTGCTGTCCCCACCATTATTCAGGACCAGTCAAGTCCTCTACCAAAGTGAATGGCACACAAGGTCCATACAGGCTACACTGAACGCACAGACTGTACTTTGCCTCACTGTATGTCTCCTTCACTATTCCTCAGGAGCCCTCTGGTGAAGAATGTGATGTCTGGATTTGGTTTTGGTTCACCCAGTGCCAGTTATAAGGTGAGCGCCGTTACGGCTGATTGATGTCACATTGTTCTCTTTGTTGGTCAATACATTGCCCCTGGATGCAAGTCGCGTGACTCAAGGTGAAGTTTATCTCTGATATGACTTAGTCCAGGAGTTGTGTGCCCTATTTAAGGGACACAAACTGTAGAAATGTCATCTTGCAAGAAACACTGAAGCTAAGACACAATGAGGAATGTCCAATTTCTGTCCTTTTTTCATCATTTTTTGCATCAACTGAGGACTGCTGTTTAGGTCAAGACCTCGACAGTATAATCAACTGCATGGTCATCGGACATTTCAAAATTTTAAATGTCATCTTGTTCACTCTAGTGCAGGGGTTTTAAACTGACCCGTAGAAGGGCCAAGAGGCTGCAGGTTTTCTCTCCAACAATGCAGAAGCACACCTGATACAACTAATCAGTTGTGCAGGTCTTGTTCAATTGATTAAATCAGTGGTTTCAGGTGTGCCTCTGCTTGGTAGGATTGAAAACCTGCAGCCTCTTGGCCCTGTTACGGCTCAGTTTGATACCCCTGCTCTAGTGTAAAGTTAAAGGGCATCTAAAGTCCATTCTCAGACGGAACGTTGAACGTCCGATGTTTACAAACAAATCACTTGCTTTTGTTGACATCTTGCATTGTCACCTGACCAGTTTAATTCATATAAACCAACGTTTTGTGTACATGCATAGATAATCCTTCTATTTCGGTTCGTTTGCGCTGGTGCGGCTCGCTGATTGGCCGATAAACAAAAACAATGGGAATCGACTTTAGCTGCCCTGTAAACTGCGATTTAATCTGCAGAATATCAATAACACCAATCTGAAAACTGTGAAAAAAGTGACACCTAGTGGGAAAATACAAAAACTGCAAGATTCTCAGGAATGGTAGCGCAAGTGGTCTGGCAGCTACTGTACTGACACGCAGGAGCATTTAGGTGTTAAATTTTGCTGTGTGTGTGTGTATCTCCAGGCTGCCCTGCTGGAGAACAGCCTTCCACTCCTTCCCACCCCTGCCCTGCTGCAGGCCTCCCCCCAGCCTGCCCTCAGTGCGCTGTACGTGGGACAGGATGATGTCACCAGCACTGTGGAACAGCTCCATAGCAACGGCAGCAGCTGCAGCACTAGCCCCTCCCCCCAGCCTACTGGGTAACCCCTCCCCTTGACACCAGAACACCTTTCCACCTTCTCCACCTCCATTCTACACTGAAGTGAGAGGGCTAGACTTTTCAATTTACGCAGTGGGCAGTGAGTTATGAGTTTGAGATTTTTTTCTCATTTGAAAGAACATAAAGTCAAATTTTATCATGATCTTAATTCCTATCAGAGTCTGCTTCGAAGTTTTTGGAGTGTGTGAAAGCTTGTACATTAGCGCAGTTATTTTGAGGTCCAACTCAAACAGATTAATCTGTTGCGCCCCACCAGTCTTCAGTCTGTCTAGAGAACTCACCTCTGACATCACTAACCTCTGAACTCTGATCTCTCTGTGACCTCCCTTGCAGGTGGCTGGGTGCAGTGAGGGAAGACGCCATCGAGGTCACAGAGGAGCGGGGGCCTCCTCCGCTCTCGGTGACCGTCGCGCAGAACGTGCTGTCGCCTGCCGACGAAAGAGCGCAGGAGGAGGAGCCTCTGGGCGAGGAGGCGGATTAGAGGGAAGCGGATGCTCCAGAGATTAATCGTGGAGCTCCCTGTTCCGCTAAACAAACACGAATGTGACAAAAAGCGGCAATCGCGCAAAGTTTCAGAAATAAACACATCCAGTGACAAGGGAAGCCCTGACTTTTTCTAATCTCAACTGCCATTCCGCGTCGATGCACACTACACTCCTGAACGCTGAGGCAACAACCTTTCATTTCCCAGAAGATTGTTTTCTGCAGATATGGAAGTATCCCACTGTGAGGGAATCCGAAGATATACCTGGCGTGGTGATGGCGTTCTCTGACCAACGGGAAGAGTGCTGTCGAGGGGATATTTTGGCATGGTGCATATGTCATCCTCTCAGCTGGGAAGTGAGATATTTCGTGCAGGATCTTGAGTGGTTTTGCAGGCGCGAAGGCTCACATGTAAGTGTGTGCGCAATCAGCAAGCCCTCTCGGAGTCAACCTCGCACTGACAGCCCTGCGTTGGAGGCTAAGGAAGGACTGAATGCCTTTTCAGAATTACCTCAAACATTCACTCATGCAGTAATCACAGAGAAACATTAGAAACCGAGAAGAAGTGTTAATATTGGCTTTTATATGAATCCTTAGAGCGCTGAGATAAATGTTCAAAAAAATTGTAAATTAAATTATCTTGTGCCATCAAAAACCTGTCGTGTGACGACTTGTTTTATAGAGGGGAGCTCTTCCTCTTTAAAACAAGTCGCCACTTGATTGGTTTTCAACAGCTTTGAACTTGATTTCTTACGTCATTGAGCAACTCTGTTTGTATTTAGTGCTCTAAGGGTTAACTTTTTTCTATTTGGGATCAAGTAGGAGGGTTATTGGTGAAGTTAAATGAACAGCTGAAATCCTGAAACGCCCCGTGCTGATGTCAGGCCTTCTGGAGATCTGTTGAAGGGATGACTTTGTGTTTCTGGTTTGGATTTGGGCAAAGCCCAATTCTGTTGACTGAAAACACAGGACTTCTTTAATCCTGCTCTCACCAGTCTGTCTTTGTCTCATTGACCCAGTCTGAAGGTTTTCTAGTTTCTCTTCTTCCAAAAGCTGTTTTTTCTTTTCTTCTCAGTTCAGCCAACGTTCCACTGAAGCAACCACTATGGGTTCACAGCAATCTGGGGTTCAAGTTGTTTTTTTGTTTCGTTTAAGTTTTCTGTAAATTTTTTAGTATTTTTCTTTCTTGCGTGAACATGGATGAACATACAGTATCTGGAACACCATTCTTTTTTAAAGCTAATTGGTTCATACAAACTGCTTGACATTCCGAACTGTGCTGATGGGGGAGTCTTGTTTTAGTTGCCTTTAATGGACCAGGGAATCTGAGTAAAGTATAGACTCTGTTGTACGTGAGACTTAAATAAGAGCAGCTCTAAAGTTCATGCAAAACTTGTAACGGACATCAATGACGCGAAGGATTGGAAACGGCGTAGTATCTCCACGGCGTCAGGCTGCGGGCCATGATTACCGAGCCTGGCTTCCGCATCCAGAAAAATTTCACTATCTCTGCCAGTTACAGACCTTGCAGTGATGCATCAGCGTTTAATTAGTCCTTTAATTTGTGTTTGGTTTTGTGACATCAGCTGTGACTCAAAGACGCATCCATGAAGCTTTAAGGGCAACACAGTGTCCACTCCGATTCGCTGGAATAGTCGGGAATTTAGCGGAGACTTAGTTTGTAGGTTAACAAATACGTTAAAGTCTGTTGAGTTGCATCATGTCACTTCAGTGAAATTATATAGAATTTAATGTATGTGAACTTCACCTTGAAACCATATTTTCTGTTTCCTTACACAGTATGCTTGAAGCAAACCGTTTTTTTTTTTTTTTTCGGCATTGTCGTACCAAATTATTTATCTTTTTATTTTATTTTCCCAGTTTAATTGTATCAGTTTTAAAAGGTTAAATGTTACCAAAGAAACGTGAGTAAATCGTAAGCCTGTGGTTTTCGCCCATTTCCTCTTACAAGAAAAACACTGTGTAAGAGAGTAACTTTCTGTTGCTTTTTTGCCATTGATTTTAAATATTTATAATGTTACTACTTACTTGCTCAGTGCATGCAGTACGGTTAATTCCAAAGTATTAACACGCAGAAGAAAATATCTATGATTACTGAAATACTGGTTGTTAAGATCCAGAGTATTACAGAATAAGCAGGGTAATGGGGCGAAGTAACATCAGTACTATAACCTTCAGCTCCTGAAATAGAACAAAAAGCACTTAAATCCTGGCGGTGACGTCCGTTGCTACAGCCCCAAAAATACTATCCCCATTCCAAGCACTTGTGATTGTGATTAAACTCGAATAATTGGTTGAAATCAGTGAGTCACTAAAAGGCATTTTAGAGCTCATAAACACTTCCTCTTCCCCAAGTTACCTTAAACTTTTGGCTATGGGATGCATTGACTGTTTGTTCAATACTTTGATTCAGAGGAATCATTATATTGGTAATTGTTATGAAGATAATCAATGTTTCTATATTTTTGTGAGTTAGATGCAGTATGTTTATTGCATGCATAACTGAGAAGTAGAGAACTGTGAAAGGGTGATGGGCCGATGTGTCGTAGCTTTAAAACATTGCTTGGCCAAAAGATTCAGATAATGGATGACAAACTAAACTAAATACTTCTTGGCTTATTGCTCAAAGAAAATTTATCAGTTATAGTTTTTTTTAATGACCATTAGTCAACTTACTTGTGCAGTAAGCCTTTAGTGAATCATTTCTATGCTCAAAATATAAGCACACTGCCAAATAAGACTACCTCTGGAAGTGACCCAGCGCTGAAAAAATAAAAGAAAATGGTGAATGACTTGTGCGTAGCACAACTATACTCAGCAACAAAAGTTTCTGTGACACCTTTTATGTGTATGTTATAAATGACACGCAAAGATCTCAATGCAATCAATATGTTTATTTAACAGGAGAAACACTGACTTTTCAGTGCCAACGTCACTCAAAACGAAAAATGTCATTTTCATGCGTCATGAAGCACTTGTCTGACGTCTAACCAATTGTGACCTTCACACTTCAATACCGGGTGTGACTTCCTCGTGCCATGATGCAAGCAACGCATCTCCGGCGCATGGACCGAATCAGATGTGCCAGAAATTGCTGTGGGATGTCATTCCAAATCTGACGTAGACGTTGTCGCAATTCCTGGAGTGTAGCTGGCGGGTTATCCAACCGCCGCAAACGTCGATCCATCTCGTCCCAAAGATGCTCGATTGGGGACATGTCTGGGGATCTGGCTGTCCATGGCAGGACATTGACATGTTGTTGCATCAGATACTGCTGTACAATCCTTGCAACGTGTGGTCTGGCGTTATCATGTTGCAGCGTTATTCCGGGACCATGTTGCATCAAAAACGGTACCACCAATGGCCGTAGCACTTCATCGCGATATCTTTGACCTGTCAGATTTCCATCAATAACAAGCAAATCTGTTCTGTTTCTAGCCGTGATCCCTCCCCAAATCATGACACTACCACCTCCAAAACGATCAAATTCCTGAACACAGTTGTTGGCATAACATTCTCCACGTCGACGGTATACACGTAAACGACCATCACATCGGTTAAGCATGAATCTTGATTCATCAGTGAAGAGTACAAGATCCCACTGACGTTGGATCCACCGTCGATGTTGTTGTGCCCACTGTAGACGCAGTCGTCGGTGTTGTACTGTGAGTATTGGACGTCTTGCTGGCCGACGTGGGACAATGCCAAAATGACGGAGACGGCGACGGATTGTCTGTGCAGACAGTCGCCTCAAACCAGGTATCGTTCTTGCAGTTATGGTTGCAGGTTGGAATCGATTTCGGAGATGGGTTGTTCGAATCCAGTTGTCCTGTCTGGGAGTGGTTACTCGTGGACGGCCGCTGCGAGGACGGTCTCTGACATGTCTTGTCTGCTGATGACGCTGCCATAAGTTCCAAATGGTGTTTCGGTGGACATTCAGGCGATGAGCAACTTCCCTCTGCGAGGTTCCGGATTCAATCATCCCAATGGCCCTCCACCGATCATTTTCAGACAGTCTTGGCATTTAGAGGGTAGAGTTCCTGATCCGAAATGGCTGTGTTTTCGATAAGTGATGCTTCCGTCGTTCATCAGGCACAATGTGAACATTCCAAAAATTCTCCTCTTTTATTGCCATCCACAAGCATGATTTACACACATTTTCATGTGCAAAGTCATTTTCTCGCATTTTCATGATTTCCATTTCAATGTTGTGTTTACGTGTACTGTTTCAGTCTGATGTCACCATGTATGACAATTTCATAATTGCGTTATGAAAAATAATTAACAATATTGGTGTCACAGAAACTTTTGTTGCTGAGTATATGTTTCGAGTATCTACATCCATATCGGGTGAATATTGATTGAATTGCTGCCCTTTTTTTATGAACTGCACTCCATATTAAGGGACCGAAAGTATTTGAACACTTGGCTGCTCAGCTGATTCTTGGCCAGTGAGGTATCAGTCTGTCGTCAACTCATTTTAAAGGAGCTCGAGGAGGTGATTCCAGTCACGTTTTCCTTTGTGTCCTGAATCGCTGATTGAATGACCGAGTGTCTGTGCCAATGAGCAGGCCGTCCTGAGCCTGAAAAATCTGAACAAATCGGTTAATAATTGACAAAACATTGCGTTTGTCAAAATCAAAGTTCTGATACATTGTTTAGGAGCAGGGACAAAAAAAAAAATTGCTGGTCAGTGAGTGAAGACCATGTTCAGTTCTAGAGGATGGAACAGTTTTCCACTGTTGTACAGATGAACCCTTTCTAGGATTAATGCGCAGCAGTGTTCAAGATGGTGATTTAGGGAAGAGTAGCTCAGATTGCGCAGCACATTCTCAGCTCTTCATCGTGAGATGCAATCCACTGTTAACCTTCAAGAGGAGAAATGACTCGTGAGGAAAAGTGGTCATCTCAGTCACCAGAACTCAAAACAGTTGAAAAAATCTTCATCTTGATGAAAACAAGTCTAAAAGCAGACAAAAACAAAGATTGCTGCAATGTGGGCCACGCAGAGCATGACTTGGGAAGATTTGTGGCATCCAATGACATTATTCTGTGGTCAAATGAGAAGGATGTGTAACCAAGAGCTCAATCTGACTGCTTCAAGTTTATCTAAAATTAGCCTATTACCTTTGGTCCCTCTATGGGGGAGCAATGCATAACCTATGCAGTTGCCCCAGAATAGATTTAGAAACTCACTAGTTAAAGGAGAAAGAAAGCACATTGATCTTTCATGATTTCATTTCAAATGTCAATGTCCTGGAGGACTGACCCAAAACAACAAAAATTATCTTGCAGTCCAAACTTTAGGTCTGCGCTGTAAATGCAGGATTCAAGCAGCCCCCTGATGTTTAACATAAAACGCTCACTGCAGGCAAATTATGCTTGTAAAAAGGCTTGCTTTAAATTGGGAAAGCAGAGGGTCTGGGATATCTTAGAATGTTTCTCGCAGCGTATGAGCTCAATGGACATGCACTTGTTCGGAGGTTCCTCAAATGGTTGCAGGTAGCCTGGCATGTGTCTCGCGTGCCGGAAAGGTCACCATGACGAGCATTGTAGCAGGATGTTGGGTGACCAGACCTGGTTAATTCCCTCGTCCGACTCTTTGACTCTCCCTCCCACAAACCCCTTCCTTATCAAAATGTGTTGATAATGGGTGAATTAGTAGATGACCATTTTATTTTTATGGCGTTGCAACACTGAATGTAATCGTCAACTCAATGAATAATGTTTGCTGAAGGCTGCAACTGTTTGCATAGTTGGTTTAGGAGATGTTGAGTGACATCCTTTGTTGTTTAAATTGATGAATTTTATTTTAGGAAACAACTCCTTCGCGTTTCGTGATGTATTGTTCTATAGTAGTGCTTGGTCTGACACTAAGAAAACTTTCTGTTTAGAATCTTTTGTTTTATGGGTCTTTAGCAATTATAAACTTTAAACTTCACCGTATTGCCTCAGCATTAGTGTATGTATCTCTCATGACATGCAACAGTTTACATATTGTTGTCTTGTTTGTTTTATAATGCGTCTGGGACGATGACGACTTTTTTAAGTGAATTATCTTAAAAATATAAATAAAACTGGCTTGATCATTGATTTAGCTAACACGCCTGCTTGTATACTTACCTTGCAGTAGCTAGGTCTATTTTGATATTTTTTTTTACACTCTTTATTGAATGTATACATTTAAAAAATGAAATAAAAAGAAATTAAAATTTGCATTGATTGTGTTTGCTCCCTCAAATATTTCAGAAAAACTGAGCCAGAAGTCTCCATATGAATCTACAAATACTGAAATTCACTGAAGACTGATCTTGGCTGCTTTTGGCATCTTGGTTAAGCTTGAAAATTTTAAGAATTAATTTTTAGAAATTTTTTTTTACCTGATGATTCTGTTTCACCAGAGTGTCAGTCAGTAATAGATCATTGCTCTCTGCTCATTCTCTGCTATCATCAGTTAGTATTAGATTACAGCTCTCTGCTCATTCTCTGCCATCATCAGTTAGTCTTAGATCACTCCTCTCTGGCCATTCTCTGCCATTATCAGTTAGTGTTAGAGCACAGCTCTCTGCTCACTCTCTGCCATCATCAATTAGTATTAGATCACTCCTCTCTGCTCATTCTCTGCTATTATCAGTTAGTGTTAGAGCACAGCTGTCTGCTCATTCTCTGCCATCATCAATTAGTATTAGATCACTCCTCTCTGCTCATTCTCTGCCATCATCAATTAGTATTAGATCACTGCTCTCTGCTCATTCTCTGCCATCATCAGTTAGTATTAGATCACCGCTCTCTGCTCATTCTCTGCCATCACTAGTTAACCCCTTTGCGCGGAATACAAAATTTTGCCAATTTTTCCTGTTGTGCATGAGCCTATTTAAGCTTTAGAACTCAGGATTTGTGACACAGAGATTTTTGAAAATTATTCAAGTGAAGCTAGACATTTGGAAATTCAATTACAGAATTGTTTAGGAATTAAATTTTGGAATTTACGGACGCCGGCGTCTACATCTGCAGAAAGGGGTTAATGTTAGATCACTGCTCTCTGCTCATTCCCTGCCATTGTCATTTAGTGTTAGATCACTGTCCTCTGCTCATTCTCAGCCATCATCAGTTAGTATTAGAACACAGCTCTCTGCTCATTCTCTGCCATCATCAATTAGTATTAGATCACTCCTCTCTGCTCATTCTCTGTCATCATCACTTAGTATTAGATCACTGCTCTCTGCTCATCTTCTGCCATCATCAGTTAGTATTAGATCACAGCTCTCTGCTCATTCTCTGCCATCATCACTTAGTATTAGATCACTGCTCTCTGCTCATCTTCTGCCATCATCAGTTAGTGTTAGATCACTGCTCTCTGCTCATTCTCTGCCATCATCAGCTACTGTTAGATCACTGCTCTCTGCTAATTCTCTGTTATCATCAGTTAGTATTAGACCACTGCTCTCTGCTCATTCTCTGCCATCATCAGCTACTGTTAGATCACTGCTCTCAGCTAATTCTCTGCTATCATCAGTTAGTATTAGATCACAACTCTGCTCATTCTCTGCTATAATCAGTTAGTATTAGACCACTGCTCTCTGCTCATTCTCTGCCATCATCAGTTAGTATTTGATTACAGCTCTCTGCTCATTCTCTGCCATCATCAATTAGTGTTAGATCACAGCTCTCTGCTCTTTCTCTGCCATCATCGGTTAGTATTAGATCACAACTCTCTGCTCATTCTCTGCTATAATCAGTTAGTATTAGACCACTGCTCTCTGCTCTTTCTCTGCCACCATCAGTTAGTATTAGATTAGTATTAGTATTTCTTCTATATTTTCAGATTAAATTTGACTGAATTCTAGGGTAACAAGGAACACTATGCCATGAACATATAAACCAAAGTCAGGCAGCAAGACTTTCAAAATCCATGAGAAAAAAGATGCTTTGAAGGCTGTGGAAGAGGTAGATAGAGGTATGTCCTATAGAAAAGCAGAGGAGACATTTAGCATACGAAGCACAGTGATACAGAGATGTAAGAGAGACCTTAATGTTGGGAATCCTGGCAGACCTGTGGCTATAGGTGCCAAAGTTGAAGAGATGTTGGTGAAATGCCTTGTTACCTTTGGTGAATGGGGTTATCCAATAGATTGCATTGATCTACGTCTGGTTGTGAAAGGATATTTGGACAGGCATGGGATTACCATCAGGGCCTTCAAAGACAGCATGCCAGGAGAAGAGTGGGCCATTCTGTGTCCCTTGTAACCTTTATTTTGAGTATAATAGAGCCATCAACTCAAATGAGTGGGTGTACCTTGTTGAGAGAGACTGACTATTTAGTTAGCGAATGCAAAGTCCTTCAACAAAGCACTTGCCTCCTGGTGTGCTGTATGGAGGGTGTCTGGTCCTCCTTCCAGTCTTTGGAGAGGCCGAGCTTCAGTGTGCACCACTGTCTGCTCCGCTCCACAAGCACACAGAGGGTTAGGGCTACTGCCCCATTTGTGAAGGCTGGCCAAGCACAGGCCATGCCCTGTCCTGAATCTATTGACTGTTGACTACTGTCTCCTTGGGAGGCCTGTGCCAGGTACCTGTTGGGTGGGTCTGACACCAGATGTTTTTCAGGGACCCCCTTGGACGCCCATTGCTCCTCCCAAGCAGAAGCAGAAAGGCCTTCAACATTGAGCTGTAATATTGGAAGGGCAGGTCCCACCGCTGGGTGCTCTTGAGGCTGTTTGCTTTCGGCTTGGGGACTTATGACAGGGATTCTTTGACTTGGCTCTCAGGCGTCGTCTCCTAGAATTTAGTCTGCTGGAAGGATCATCGGCTTCCCCTGGCGACCCTGGGTACTGACGGAGGACACGACGTGAACGCTGATCCATTGTCCTTAAAGACTGACTAACATATAAAAATAAAGTCACGTGACCCCCCACTTGGTCGATATGTCCAGTAGTAATATAAAGACTGGGCACAATGTGACACACACCTGGCCGCAAAGCTTTGGGAGAAATCAAACAAAATATCTCAAAAGTTTCACTTATGACCCCATTTTACGGTATTTCACATGATGGTATTCTCCATTTCTCTGTAATTGTATTGTTTATATATATATATTTTTGTATTGTTTGTACATGGACAGTCAGGGGTGCCAGTAATTTTGTTATTTGACGCCTGGTTTCATCCTCACAGGCATGTTACCATAGTCTGTTCCCCTTTTTAGTGCACCTGGACCAAAGGTCCACCTTAGCTATTGCCATCACTTCGCGTCCGTCATCGTCTGCCGTCATCATCTGTCGTCATCGTCAGTCGTTGACATTTTTTAAAAATCCCCTCTGAAACTACAGAACAGATCCAGTTAAAAATGAGCAACAAGCATCCTAAGGATGTCTACTTTAAAAATTGTGTCGATTATGCCCGCTGTCTGAATAACATGGCCTCTGTTACCAAAAATAGACCATAGGGGTAAAACCTCCTATTTTCAGCTATATATCCAGGAACTAAAGCAGTGAGAGAAAAAACCGTACCTCAAAATGATCAGCAGATTAAACTCTACAAAAGTCTCCCTAGGATTGAAATCATACAGTGCCTCCTTGTAGGAGTTATTGGCCTTGAAATGTCAAATTTGACGATCTTTTTTTTTTTTTTTTGCGGCCCATATAATGAAAACTATAAGAGTTAACCTTTCAATTGTTAAATTGATCAGCAAATAAAGCTCTACTAAAGTCTCCATCACACTGAAATTGTACAATGGCTCCTTGTAGGGGTTATTCACCTTAATACATCAAATATGATGATTTTTCTTGTTTTTCACTATAGCGCCTGAATAAACCATCACATTCAATTTGCTCATTAGATTCTTGCAGTGATAATCAGAATCCCCTGGAATTTCCATTTCAGTCAAACTGATTTATTCATTTCTGTTCCATTTGAAAATGGATTTTGCGACAGTGGGGCCTGCAGAAAATATTTAGTGGGGGGGCCAGATGGGGCCAGAGAATATCATGGGGGTGGCCCACTGCGCTGATGATCCAGTCTTAGTAATTGTTTATTTATATCTAAATGGCTATTTGAAAAAAAACCAGCCTCTAAGGTCTCAATGGAGACAGAGGAATAAAGAAAGCAAAAATAACACTCCCCAGAGACAAACCCTCCCAATCGACACCCAAGTAGGGAGCACGAAAAGGCAGAAACTAAGGAGAATAACTATTACAAAATATCTCCTAATTCTACTGAAATATAGACGCAAAGACCTCGCAAATAACTCTAGAGCTGATACCCTCATGCTCTCATGTATAGAAGACAATCGAGCAGAAACTGAAAACTCTCAACATTATCAGGTGTGGTCAGTTTTCATAAGTAAAGCAAACCTGTCAACTCCCACGCATTTTGGCGTGAGTTTTAGTGGAGTATATACGTTCCCTGGCTGTAGTCAGAAATTATTCAGTAAACTCATATGTAAGAGATTCTCGCACGGAATTGAAGTCCTTGTGCATGAGGTTTATAAGTTTCATATGCGTTAAGGTGATTATGACTCCGGACTTCTCACGCTTTTAGTTACTTGGGTTGGAAGCAATGCATATGTTTCACCATTGTTTAAATTGTTTGAATGAAATAAGATCATTTGAAAAGTCTTTATACAATTCCATTACTTCCAACCTCTGAGTAAAGAAAAGCGTAAGAAGTCCGGAGTCATCACGCCGAATGCGTGAGAGTTGACAGATGTGCGTTATTAATGAAGACTGACCACACCTGATAATGTTGAGAGTTTTCGGAGTTTCTGAAATGGTAATTTAAATGAATGATTGAAAACAGGTTACCTTTAAGGGATGGTGTGAGCCTCCCCTGTTGCCAGTTCACCAGCTGCCACTGCTCCACACCATGGACAATCCCAAATCTGTGTTATTCTGCTTCTTAGAGCATCATCATATACTGCAGGGCATTTCTGTGAGAAGCTTTTCTTTGTTTTATACAAAATGAATGTCTTGTTAGTCGCGACGTCACATTGTGTGTCTGCACTACTTGTTCCACAGCTGTGCGCTCGCAAAGGTGAACGTTTTCTGCTAACCGACTCTGCTGCTGATAGCTTTTCCAGTACACCTATTATGGTTCACATAATGGGGGCACTTTAAAATAAACTCTCCATTTATTTGCTCAACAGTGTCTTTTGGGGAGACATTTGAAGCACATATGGAGGTTCCTGTTTGGCTCTCCCTGAGCAGTGTTAGGGCGCTCATTGGATAGTGCTCAGTGTGACCTCCAGGTCCCCGTTTTGAGAACTTGCTACTGTCAGAAAGAGCAGGAACTCACAGCAGCCTCACAGCTTAGAGTTAGGAATATTCATGGCAGGCAGATAAGAATTTGAATTCGTAGATGAAGGTTAGCCAACATTTACCATCTTGTTCGCACATTTGTTTGCTTACTTGTTCGGGTAATGAGCCATCGGTGGCCGGTGTCCTATGCGGCCAAGTGGAGGCTTGCAGACCTGGGGCCTTATTTATAAAAATTTGCATGGATTTCATACCTAAATGATACGTACGCACAAAAAAAATAAAAATGACATTTTGTGGAAAATAATCTAATTCATGGATAAAATAAACTGCATGGAATTTTCCTTTATTTAATCAGGATGGACTTGGAATTTATTGACATTGTGCATAACCTTAATAATTTCCCCTTTTTTCATTTCAAGTTTGTTTTTATAAATCAGAAATCTGCAGAGAAAGTGACGTACGAATCTTTTTTTTGCCTACACACCGTTCATAAATGAGGCCCCCGCTCCGTTTCCTCAAGAAGGAATCAAACCCTCAGCTGGACTGGGTTGCCAACACACTGCTCCAAAGAACCTGCTCCGACAACCAAGCCCTCCAGCGAGTCGCCAATGTGGCCTTGGGTCAATGACTAGTAGCTACAGCCCATTACGCTGCATGGAGGCCTTACTCAGCGGACTGAGGGGGGCGGGGGCAGGGGCGGGGGCGGAGCGTGGGCTGGTCAATGCAGGCTTGATGTGTATGGAATGAAAGGAGGGTCCACTTCATGTGGGCGGGGCTCTGTGGAATCAAGGAAGGGTTTGTCATTGCATACATTTGGCAGAAGCTTTTTTCCAAAGCTTATTTTTTCCAATACAATAACTGCACGTTTAAGATTGTTGCAAAAGCTAATGAGCACTAGTCAGATGAAGTATCTGCTCTGAAGGGCAGAGGGCTGGATTTTGGATTATAGGTGTTAACAGATGTGTTCCTCTCCAGGCATCAGAGCAAGGAAGACCTTGAGAAGAAACAGACGGTCCAGGGCGAGAGTGATCAGGAAGCAGCAGTGTGGGAAAGCATTGCTGAACACCTGCTCACACTCGTGCGGTCTGTGGGAACCCAGCCCTTCCTCAGATTACAACAGGAAATGCTACAGCTCTTCCTTTCCACAGTCAGCCACCTAACCCAGGATGCCTCAGAGAGAGTCAGGTGGGTAGGGTGTCTGTGGTCTCGCTTCAATCCCTTGTTTCTCAATTATTTCTTCCCATCCACCAGACCCTGGGAATGTATTGCGGCCCTCCTTACATTAAAGGGATTGTAATCCATCATATTTGGTTTTAAGGGCCTTCTACTGTTTATGCTATATAGCCTTTTGCAAAGAAATCCGGCTGCATTCATAACAGGCAGATTTTTGTCTTGAATGTGTGGCGTGTGGGTGATCGACCTGCAAACACACGGCCCAGATCTCAACATCGGCCACGAATCTGTCACTCCTGTAACTAAGTTTGCTTTGTGCCGATGTTTTAAGGGCAGGACGACCCAGTGTAGCCCAGTTACATAAATACAGCCCATTCTTTACCGCAGGGGCTGCGCCAAAAAGACTCTCGCTGTCCTTCCTGCGCTGCAGGAGGTAAGTCAGATACTCGCCCAGTTACAGCACTGAGGCTTCAGCTCCTGGGATTCCACATTCAGGTACAGTCTAACCGAGCATTTAGCCTCTCAGTAAGTGATTTTAATGACAAAAACATTTTTTAAACCATTTTTATTTCCCAGTTTCCAAATATTTTTTTTAATCCAATTAGCCATTTAAAAGCATTTTTCTTAATTAGCTTCCGAAAAGCTTAATTAAATGAGCCATATAAAAGCATTTTTATGGATCAGTACATACAGTAAATAGTTTTATGAAATGGTTCATTTCTAAGCGTTTGTATTAATCGGTTTGAAAATTGTTTAATGAAATGGCTAAATTAAAAGCCTTTTTGTTCGACAGTTTACAAATATTTTTATCTTAATTATTGATAATTGTTCACTGTACTAGCATGTAATTTTTTCTAAGGGACATGCTCTGGTCTCTTGAGGATTTCAGTCTCATTGGTTTGTAAAATGTTAGTTTTTTAGTATTGAAATCTATTTAAAAATATTGTTTTTCATTTATGATTGCCTTAAACATTTTTTTTTTTTCAAAATTAGCATTTTGAGCAATCGAGAAATCACTTTCACTATCCTTTGTTTACATTTGATTTGACCACATTTTAATCAGTCTGCTGTTGATTTTGAGCAGCGCCTTACCTCCCTCTTTGAGTCTTTTTTCCATAAATTATTTCCTCCTTTACCCTGAGCCCATGGCCCACTTTAGCCCTGTAACTCACCAAGTGTTCCTGGCCGCCACATCCTGGAGCTACTCACACTACTGCATACATTTCCCTCAGATCTCTTATCAGACTGGAATCCAGCTTCATTATAGTTAGTTTGCCAGCGGAGGGTGGGCTGCCCCACTATAGCCGGGTTACTCCTGAGATTCTTCCCACTGGGGAGTTTTTTCTCACCACTGTTTGAGGATTTCTTTTTCTCCCTGCTGGGAGTTTGGGGTTTTTTTTTACACCTCATTTGCTATCTTGGGGATTAGGCCAGGTTTTTTACTATGTAAACTGTCTTTCTGACAGTCTGGTAGAAAGTGCTATGCAAATACAGTTTCATGCAAATATTTGGGCACCCTGACCGTGTGAATTGTCAGCATGTTGTCACATTTCTCAAAAACCACTCATCAGATTGTTTTCAAATTTCAGTCATGCGTTCTATACTTCATGCAGAGGTCCACTGCCAATTTCTATGAAAGTACGCCATATTCGTTGTTTCGTCCGTCCATACGTGCCAGTTTGTCCAACCAATTTCTCAAAAACTGCTTATCAGATTGTTTTCACATTTGAGCCATATGTTCCATACTTAATGCAGAGGTGCATTGTTAATTTATATGAAAAGATGCCTCATCCGTCCTTCCGTACGTCCATCAGTCCGCACCAGTTTGTCCGACTGATTTCTTAAAGGACGCTCAACAGATTGTTTTCAAAATCCAGTCATGCATTCTACACGTCATGCAGAGGTGTAGTGCCAATTTAAATGAAAATGTGCCTTATCCATTCTTCTGTTTGTCCGTCTGTCTGCGCCAGTTTGTCCAACTGTTTCTCAAAAGCCACTTATCACATTGTTTTCAAAACACAGAAATGCATTTTACACGTCATGGAGAGAAGTATGAAAATATGCTATAGCCTCATTAGCAGTACTATTTCTGTGTGTGTCTTTTTAATTAGTTTTGCATTTTCATGTTCCTCCCACAGAGGCTGCTCATTTTAGCGTTTGTAATTAAAGATAAAGTTGTCCTCCAATGAGGGCGGGTGGTGGCAGGCCAATTAACTAAATGCAGTCATGCATTCTACACGTCATGGAGAGGTGCAGAGCCAATTTATATGAAAATATGGCATATTCCTCCTTCCATCTGTCCATCCCCACCAGTTTGTCTGTCAGTTTGTCTCAAAAACCTCTAATCAGATTGTTTTAAAATTTTCCTACAATCCGATGAACAGCTGTCTCAGAAAGTTTTCTTGGTCTTCCAGACTTCAACTTGACCTCCACTGTTTCCGTTGATTGCCATTTCTCAATTATATTATGAACTCAGGAAATCGTTGCTTAGAAACGCTTTGCTATCTTGCTATAGCTTTTCCCTGCTTTGTGGATATCAATTTTTATCGGTTTCAGAAAGCTAGGCAGCTACTTTGAGAACCCGAATTACACAAAACAGTAGAAATGCATTAACATTGCTTCAATGTCAAAAAAAAGTGTTTTATCTTAAACTTTAAGCCTTTCAGAGATCACTTCACCTTATACTTGCTTAACTATTCTCAGTAACAGAAATTTTGACCAGTGGTGCCCAAGCTTTTGCATGCAACTGTAGTTGGAGATAGTAATTGGGAAAAGAAATCAATTTCTCAATTGTTCTTGAAGTCTGGATTCTTTGTTATAAAAGTATTTTCCTGCCTAAATTGGTTAGTTTGGTCAGAGCTGGTTTTGTTCAGTAAAAGAGAGAACATCCAAAAACATTCAAAACTGCTGCAGGATCACTCTCCTCTCTACTCGACTTTACTTCCATTCCATGCCAGCGAAGGTTGAATAAAACATTCACCTCTGTTGTCAAAGGAAATTTGCATCTTTTCTTCATGTGGGGTTCAACTTTCTTAGACTTTGACTGGCGAAATCGCAGTCTCAGCTAATTACAGATGTGCGCGACCCGATGTGGCTGCAGTCACATCCAGCACTGCCCATATTCAGCATGAAAAGATATGAATTTCGCCTCGGCAGGCATTGGTCATTTGCCTGCACTTGCATATGCGTGGCCAAGCCCTGAAATTGAAAACAGTGCCGGGCAAAATATAGTTTTCACTCATTACTAACTTGATGCATGCAGCATGTTCCAAAAAATGTGGTGGCATATCACGATACATTTTTTTCCACCAACAAGCTTGGTTTAAAATGAACTCAAGAATCAGAGAGGAATTGGGATGCTGGCCAAATTGGGATGTTGGCAATCATTCAGCTGAACTGACTCTTATGGCAGTTCTTAGGCCAGTGGGCACTCGCTACTGCCCCATGTGCTCTCTTGTTACAAATGCTCTGAGATGCATATTATCTATTGACTAGCCACCAAGCTTGTCACTTGTAACTTGTACTTGGATGAATTCGACGCCGTAGCACCAAGCCCATCAAGTTGATTGATCAAGCCGTTTGGCCGGCATGGCACCTTCTCCGATCGGGAGGGGGAGGAGGGGGGGGCACGTCAGTCAGGGTCATTTCTTGAAACCTGGCTTAGGTGTTAGTTTGGAAGCACAGGTATCACTGTGTTAAATTAGAAAAATATCCATGCACAAATATGGCCGTGCATGGCGAACACACAGACACACACCGTCTTCCTTATGTAATAGATGCAGATAATATACCCAAGTTCGTTCAAAATCATGAGGTTTTTTGTGTTTCTTTGCCAATAAATTCAAATTCATTATTTTCTTTTTGCTCAAATTCATTTTATTTTTCTTTGGCTGGACTGTAGCAATGCTGGTGGTGGTCCTTTAAACACAAAGGTCAGTAAATTATTGAGTGAAGGATGAAGTTACATCATTGGTCTGTTTCTGAGCTTCTCGAAAGAGAACTGAGGTGACTACATCACTACATCACACGTAAAAATGCTTAATCATTTTACCCATCAATATTTTTTATCAATTCACTTTTGGAGAACTTACCATTCCTTAGCATCCATGGATTTTAAGATTTTGCCCCCACCCAGAGGAAAATTTCCCTGTTTGAAGTTTGCTCTTCTATTGCTATGGAGACAAAAGTGTGATTCTCACTTCAACCTCGTTTTAATGTTTATATTTTTCTGCTTTGTTATGATATTTTTGCTCCTAAAATGTACAAGGAGAAATAGGTAAGACAGGACATCTGGCAACAGGAGTCAAAAATGAGACTTAAGTGACGCTTGACTCAGTGTTGTTAATGGCAATGGATGCTTTCTTTCTGTCTTGGAAAAGAAAATGAGCAATACTAGAGCTACTATGGAGCAACATCTGAGACTTATTTGAGCCAACAAACACACAACCTTGCCCCTCATATACATATATAATTTGAATTTCAAAATTAAGAAAAATACAAGAATACTGTTTCAACTAATGCGCCCTTTATAAAAGTGACTGTTTTTTCCCCCAAAACACACAGCAGAGCTGCATAAAGCCCATGAATTTTGAACAGAAAGGTGATGGGATATAAGCTAGAGAATAGTTTTTCATGACGTATTTCAGCAAGCTGTGTAATAACAGGTAGAAATACAGCAACAGCTAGTCCAATGTATCCACCATTTACAAAATCTCAACTATAAATTTGCCTTTTCCCAGTAAGAAAATGTTTTTAGAACAGTGTCTGCAAGATTGTTCAGCAGAGCTGCGGGACAATGCACAACATCTAGCAAATTACAGTCTGAAGAGCTGTAAGTAAGGCCACTTACTGAATCATTTGAATGTTGTTACTTGCATGGTATACAGGGTTGCATATTCTGGTTAGAGAATGAGCGCTCCATTAAGTAAACAATAAAAAAAATGATTCAACACTTTCATCCTCAAATATTTCATGTCTCATCAGAGATATACTGCATATTCTAGCACAAACTGTTGTGGTTTTCATTCAGACATATCTTCATATCATGAGGTTCCCCCATCCTCAAGCAATTGGAGAGAGACAGATTCTTCAGAAAATTAGGCTTTATTGTGGCATGTTGATAAATGTAAAGTCAAGTTCCTTTTGCGCAAGAAGAACTGATTTCCTACTTTTCACACCCAGGTTTTATACCTTTATCACAGGAAATATCTTTCAAATATGGTCTTTCCGTATTCTCATTCTCGCGCTGCAATTGGACAGGCAAACCAAAACACGGCTAGCTAATCCTTCAGGAATTCAAAACAAAGATACGCATGCGCATCACAGCAAAGGACTGGAAACTTACAGGCAAGAGATGAGAGTACAGACAAATGAATAGATACAACTGGATACATAAATGATTCAATTGATTATGTTTTCAGTAATAACTATTGATTTTACAGAACAAATATTGATCAAAGATACAGAAATAAAATACATCCTCTGATTATGTTTTTGAATCAACTAAACAGAAGCCTGTTTACTAATCAAAAACTACAGAAGCTGCTGCTTGTGTGTGTGAGCTGCTCATGCATGTGGGAGTTGAATTGCTTGTATGTGTGTGTGTCTGTGTGTGAACTGCTTGTATGTATGTGTGTCTTTGTGCGTGTGTGTGCATGTGTATGTGTGCTGCCTGTGTATGTGTGTGTGCATGTGTCTGTGTGCACTGCTGATGTGCATGTGAACTGCTTGTATATGTGTGTGTGTGTGTGTGTTTTCTGTGTATGTGTCTGTGTGTGTGTCTGTGTGTGTGTGTGTGCATGTGTACGTGTGCACTGCTCGTGTGTGTGAACTGCTTGTATGTGTGTGTGGGTGTGTGTGTTCTGTATGTGTGTGTTACTGCTGCCTATATATTATGGTTATTGATTATGATTATTGATAAAAGGTTATTCAACATTGCAATTGATCTACTGATGAATATGATGAGAAATATTGAAATATAGCCTAATCCTCAAAAAAAACCTGTTTTAAGTCTGGAAAAAGTGCTTGCATTTTAAGAAGCACAATTCACCCTCTTTCTATGCATAATATTGAAGGATGTTTCTTTCTAATATGTCAAGAGGCGAAATATACACATGTAAACAACCAATTCCTTTAAGCAGTTTCCAAGCCTGACTTAAAACAGTTCATTGCAAGCAAAGTCATGCGGAACCAATGCTTAAACGGATCAATACTAACAGGCCAGTAGGCCTACTACCAGGGACCTACACCAGCACAGAGCTACAGAGACAATTTAGCTGTCATACTGAGCTCTGATTAATCTGGCTTTGAGTGATGAAGCCACTGTAAAATTTCTAGTCCTCTACTCTCGCAATGATAAATAGATAAGGAAGGAGTTGAGGAGAGCATGAGTTGTGAAACTAGTTCGACGCCTGAGCCTAAAAACAGAGAGTAAGCACTGAGTCATGCCCATTACCTGGTGCTCAATCAGCTTTTCTTTTGCATGTCAACTGATTAAAGCGCTGAGATTTCGTAAATGAGACCTAAAAGAATGCATGTGACGTCCAAAAGTGGCATGTAACTTTAGCAGTACCGAAGCAGTGCAGCCACAGCTCCACCTAACGGCTGCCAAGATTTTGTACCAACTGCGCAGGCGATGCAGTGATTCTTTCCCCGCTCCCTGCACAGGTAGGTTCCGTTCCGCGTCTAAAGCGTAAATTTTATTCATGGGGATGCAGCTTTACAGCTATAGTAGCCTGGTGTTGTATTGTTTAATCGTTGGGTAACTTTCGTGTGTGGAATGTTGATGACATCTAGTCATTGCGTGAAACCTATAGTAACCGGTATCGCTCTCTACTGCAGAATACAGTACGCAGTGCAGTACCATGCAGTGCTCAAGCTTTAAGTGGTCGCTTTTATGTCTGTCGTTTATCTTTTGAAATGCTGCATTTTCTTATCGTGGCATAATGGTTTTGATCCAGGTTGTGAGGCAGACTTTAGTGAAAGCTTGAAAATATTCTTTGCTTTTCAAAAACATTGCTGAAATCCTGGTCACTGCGGATAACGTTATCCTATGGAGTTTTTAATGCAGTTTTGGCCAGCCATACAGTCATTATGGAATACCTGTATCATGCACGAATGAAACATGCTGGGACGGTGTATCTGTGGACGATGCTAGTAAATATAGAAAGTTTTATTGTTGGTTTGTCTTTATTTGCCCTGAAGTCATAATTGCAGAAATGACGCAATGAATTATGCTGCCTATACACTTAAATGTCTATGTATTAAAATACAGTGAATGGGAAAATGTCACCTAAGAGAAAGGCAGATTCTTTCTCCGCAATGAATGGAAATAAGATCAAGGAAGAACCTGGGACAAACACGTATTGGTCAAACAGACAGGAATCGTTGAAACCCACGATGCTGCTGAATGGGAAATCAACTGCGCCAGAGCAGGGCCATTTGTCCCGCGAGGTGAGCACAGCCCAGTAATTTCTCTTCGATGATGTTTGGATGGTTAATAGAAGAATAGTAGTGTAATAAACACTGCCTTATCAACACGGGAACATTTCTCCCATTTAAGCATGAATTTTTGCCAGTCAGTGGGAGGCAGCAGGTTCACAATGCTTGGCCGAAAGTATTTGGACTCTGGGATGGGGATGTTTCTGATGGTTCTGTTTGGACCATGCCAATTTGCGCTACTGAAGGAAAATCTGATGCACGAGCATTCAATGACATTCAACATAATTTTGTGACACCAGCAGTGTAGGGAAGTCGCTTTCCTGTTTCAGCATGACTGTCAGGTCCATAAACAATTTGGAAATATTGGTGTGTAGAGGATAGCGGAACTTGACTGGCCTACATAGAACCCAAAGTCAAACATCACTGGGTTCAACTTAAAAGCCAGATTCAAGCCAGCTCTACTTGCTGAACTTCACGCCCTTGGCTCTCTAACACTCCTCTGATCAGATGGAAGCATGTCTCTGCAGCCATGGTATGACATCTGAAGAAAGTCATTCAGAGTTGAGGGCTGATATTACTGGGGGGAGGTCAACTCTATTATAAGGGCCAGAAGTTTAAATGTTTTATGTGAATGAATTCACATGTTTTGGAATGGAAGTTGCATATCTTAGATTGCTGCTTACTAAAGAATTATAATAATGACCAAATTAGCAATGGAAACACTTATAGCAGATTTATGCTATAATGTTTGTGTTAGGTTGTTCTAATGCTATTGGTGATGCTTTCTGTGTGTCCTCAATCTTTTGAACATTAAAAAGTCTTCCATTTCTCAATTATTTTTGCAATGAAAAAACAAAATGTTGGCCTAATTGTTGTGATGTATGTATTTAACAGATTGAGCTTACTGCGTATGAGGATGAAGAGGATCTGACCTACTGTGATGAAATGCGAACCGACACTTTAACACTTTTAATGAAAATTGATAAATTACAAGCTGAACTGAAATATGAAAGACACTGTAGAATGTTGGCTGAGAAGGAACTGAAAGAGTGCAAAGGTACTGTTGCATCAGACAAGTCCTTTCAATATTCACTTCACCATATTCAAAATATTTTGAATCTCTGGGAATATTTACTTCTGAAAAAAAGGATTGCATTAAATTTAAAATATGCAATTGACATTGCTACTAATAACTGGTTGAAATAACTTTTATTTCTATCTTTACATGTCATCACAAAGTGCCATTTTTATCAAGTGAAAAATCACTGTGTTGTCAATTTCTTGCAAAAACATAATTTCTCTATGATATCTAACTTTTAAATGGTGGTGAATTTTGGATCATCTATAATGCTTAATTAAGGTAGGTTTAAAATATCATACTATTACCTGTTAATGTTGTTATCATTTAGGCAGTTGCTCCGGGTACGGCAGTTTTCCAATGCATTTTCAATGTTCAGAGGTACAGCTGTCCCCATTTCAAACCCTGCCCTAATCTAACCCTGACCCTAACTCTAACCCTAACCTTAACCCTGACCCCTAACCTAACCCTGACCCTAACTCTAACTCTAACCCAAACCCTGACCCTAACCCTTTGGTTAAATCTGTAGACAGTGCATATAATTTAAGGGAGGTCAACACAGGAAGTCATTTTAACTCTTTGTTCAAGGTTAATGTAACATAATGCCTGGAATCAAGCTGCACTCATTACTTTGATATCAGTGTTGCTTGCCAAGTAGGGGAGAACGGGGCTTGTTGTCACACTTATTACACTTTTGTATATTTCTTGGAATCAATACATCACATATAAAAAATGTGTACATGAAAGACCAAAGTCTCAGGTATATATTTTGTTTTCATGTCATTTTTATATCTTGTGTCAGTGCAGAGTTAAAAGCAATCAAATAGAGATTGTCACCATGTGACAAGTTGCCCCGCCAATGGGTAAGTTGTCACACTATATGGGGTAAGATGTCACACTGCATTTTGCAACTAATTAAACAAGGACAAAATTATTGTAGTTTTTTTTTCTTGAAAGTGAAAAAATCTTAACATAAAATAATATGCAACATCCATTATGAAACTTATGAAACATTAACTAGTCCTGGAAGATCTATAAAAAAAAAACTCAAACAAAACCTTACCTCACTGGTCAGTCCTGGAACATCCAGTCAGAAAATCTCAAACTAAACTTGACCTCACTAGTCAGACTCCTCATCTGAGTCGCAGTTCTGGCATACATAGATTGATTTGCCAGGGGTGCATTCTTCATGGGCCCATCCTTTGCATATTATGCACTGCACCCAGGTTTCTCCTGGGCGGCTGTTTCCAAATGAATCTACACAGACCAGGCACAGGGACTCATATTCTTCCAATGAGGAGTCATCTGGAGTTTTTCTTTTTGTACCTGCCCTCTATTTCTTCCCTGTGCTTTGCTTCTTTGGTATTTTGGATTTGGTCGCCTTGCCTTTTTTTTGTTTGAATAGCTTTTTTTTCCCCTTGTGCCTGCCTTTCAGCTTCAAGTGCGTCCTTCACGGGTGCGTCGGTGAGAATAGCAGCTATTCTCTTCTTTCTCTGCTGGTTAACTTGTTTTCTTCACGTGACGACTAACACCGAAATGACTGAGACAATTTGCCCCAAACGACCATGTTTGCATATGCTAGCTCTGACTTAAAGTTAGCTTAAAACAGAACAATGACTGAGGTATGACAGGATGCCTTAATATCTTCTCTAACAAGACCACATGTATCACTGCTAGGATTTTTATCTGAAAAAAGCTTATTTTAAAATATATAAAGTTAATACTTTTTACTTTGGGTCGTGGAAAATGGTTAATTGGTGCTCATCTCAACTTACAATGTGTTGTTCTCCTCTCACACGGACATGAGACCTGACCATGTAAGGAAGAAAATTAGTATTCCACTTTTTAGTTCCGCCCTCTGGTGGAGAAGATAATTACAGTTTGACAACTTACCCATGTGACAACAAGCCTCGGTCTCCCCTAATGTCCATCTTATGTCAGTAACGCATAGCACTGTACTTGCATATTGCATGTGCGGCATTTTGCAGAAATGAACAATCTGATGTCCCAAATGAGAGACTCGATCTTCGAGCTGAGGTCTGTCCTGGACCATGCCCGTCAGGAGGCAGAGGAGATTCAGATTGAGGAGGGGGACTCTGTGTGTATTACTGATCCGGAACTAAGTGGGATACCTGAGCACATCCCTGAGGTCCTTTCCTTTACTATGCTGTTACGAAGCAATACCCATCTATTTTATTTTGTAAATCATTGCACTGAGCTGTAAATTCTGCAAAATGGCACAGCAATGCTTTATAACTTAGTTCATTATTAACCCTTTTAAGCTGCTTTCACACCGGACGCGAAACAATTTTTTTTGCGCGACAGATTACATTCGAAGTCAATGCAAAGAAGCGAATTCATGTAAAATGGGCGTATTCGCGTCTTTGCATTGACTTTGAATGTACTTTTGTAATCTGTCTTGCAAAAAATTTGTTTCGCGTCCAGTGTGAGAGCGGCTTTACTCTGTGAATTTTATAATGAATAAAATAAAATATATACGTATGAATAATGTAATAACAATTCCACTTAAAATCAAATAACATGCATTATTTGTATTAACTTTTTATTAACCATATCTGTGGTCACAATAAAGACTTCACCAAGTGTATGAATAATGTAAGCCACTAGAAACAGAAATTTATTTTGGCTGGTAGAAGGGTTGACTCATGTCGCCAGCCTGCTAAGATGAAAATATGCATTGATGCATGTGTGTGTCTTATGCAAAGGCAAATGTTCTGTTACTGTTTGCCATATACTTGCGTTGGTTTCCTTTACAGGATGATAAATTCCTCGAACTACCTGGAGGGCTGAAAGTTCAGAGGAGTCTATACAACCGGATTTCAGAAATGACAGACTTCAAGAAGTACACCTCTGCTCTCCTAGTGCTGGTGTTCAATCGAGAAACTTTGGCTACTCATTCCCTGCAAGGCAGAAAGTCGTCCAATTCAAAAGAGGACTTCCAAAAACCACCGCTACCTCCAGGGGCTCTTGCAAATATCATCGGTAATCCTCCAAGCTATTTTATACATTGATCCAGTTGGTCATACTAAAATGAGCCCATTTGGTAGAGTGGCATTAATGGGTCTGTAACAAATGCTCATTTATCCAGAGCACGTGAAGATTAAATTTGGTGTTGACCCCAGCATTATCCGAGCAGCAATCAGAACCAAATTAAACAACGAAGACAAAATGTTGAAGAAGAGGAGGAGTCATTTCTGAAACAGGTGAGATGGTGAATTTGAGAAAGATTTTGCATGTTTTTGTCATGGAACAGAAACATTTAAAATGCCTAAAAGAAAATTTAAGATGCAGTGCTACATCAAGCAAAAATCTGTTCTTCAAGGCATGAATTTCTTTAGGTCTTTTATTGAGACAGATTTCTTATTTTTGAATTTTTCTGCTTTTTTTCTCCAGTTCACCGCAACCTGAGAGGAGAAGAAACCAGCTATTACTCCTGTGAAGTGCACTGGTACAAACGGCATTGGCATTGGCATACAGTGCATTTATTCATACCCAGCGCTAGCTTTCCTCATCTCGTTAATGTGCTGTGTATCAGACATGCACTTTCATTCATATTTAATAATGCCACATGGTTAGACGTAATTTCCAAAGCTTTTGTCATGGTGATTGCTTCGGCTTTTGGAATAAATTGACTGAACAGACTCTGGTATCAAATTTTTATAATTTTTTTTTTTACAGAGAAAAGAGTCTGTTTCTCTTTTCTCAGGGTTTTAGAAAACTGATCAGAATGAATGGCTGCCGGTTCAGGCTACCTCTTTCACCTGGCTGTGGAAATGTTGACATTTGCTTTGAGCTGGATGTGATTTTCATTTTCCACAATCTGATTTGGGCCGGGCATTATACTACAGTGCGTGCTTTTATCCAGAGCAATTTACAAATCGTGATCTTAGAATTACAGGGCTCTTACAAACATTTTTTTGTTCTTAGAAAACTATATGCATACTTCCCTGCAGGGGAATTGGAACCTTGTAATTCTGATATCTAGTTAGAACATAAAAATCTGAATTGAATCCATCTAGTTCATTCGATAGAATTTCATAATGCAAAGCTCAAGGAATGTTTATTCAATTATGACCAAAATGTCAGTTGGAACCTTGTAATTCTACAGTCGCGAAATGTGGAAAACATGAGAAAAGTCTATGAAGGACAAACACAAAATATTACTAAGGCCCATACAGAAACAACATCAATTTTGAAGTTGTCCACCAGGAACAGGGTTTGGCTGTCCTGCTTTAAGGTTTACACATGGTCTCACTTTTAATCAGATGTTTTTACTTACATCAGGTCTGAACAAAATAACCTTATGCCTTCATTGTCCATTGTGCCTCTCTCCATATCCTGTAGTATGTATTTGCGAGAGTTGGGTTGTGTAGGACCCATGGAGGCCAGCTTTTGTGGGACAGAGGAATGAGTGTGCATTTGAAGGAAAAAAAGATGAGCACAATGTGTGACTGTCACTGCCATACACTGCAGAGAGAGAGAGAGAGAGAGAGAGAGAAAGAAATGTGGGTCCTGAAAAGTATCGTTGGAAATCCTCATCTTCCAACTGGTGAGTTTCCAATGGCGACCAGTCAGTATTGCCTCATTGGTCATTTGGAGAAGCTCAGCCCTCTGTAGGTACGGTTACAGCTGGAAGGGGGCTCAGATTGCTACAGACACAGGTATCTCCAGCCACAGACATAGACGGCCTCCTTCAGTACGCTGACCGGAGAACTCAGTGGAACTCGTCCAGGAACCACAGGAAGCCCAGCTGAGTCACAGAAAATCCGTGTGGATCTGCTTCTCGATGCTGGCGGTTTCCCTCTTCAGCAAATAAATGATGCCTCCATAATTTCATGACCTGACGCAGATTTATGAATGGAACAAACCTGGGACTTAGTGGTTGGAACTCATCAATCAGCAATGAATATTGACCAGAGATGGCAAATCTGAGGTGAGGCGGACGTTTCAGTAGTATATTACTCTTAGACTGAAAAGGCGCAGTGCAAACAAAATTAACAATAACCAGAGCACTGCAGCTCTAATTCTGCCACTTCAAAATGATATTGCTGGTAATAGTCATAACTAATATTACATACTTATATATTTTGTCTAAGTTTACTTCAAAATGATTATTTTTTTTTGAATGAAATTCAAATACAAATTTTATTTGTCACATGCACAATCAAACAATGCGCAATGACATGGTTTGTGCACCAGCTCCTGCATACATACAGTACATGCATAAATTAGTGCTACTGCCAGTAAACATAAATATATTTGTTACAACCCAACTTAGGAAATTTAAGACAAAACAAGAATGATTTGACAATGTATTGCAGCAGTGAACTTTTCATTTCATGAACCAACAGGAAAATAATTTCAGCTATTCACAAAATGGATCCTTTTTTCCCCATCTTTCAGTGAAAAGTCAGTTTTTGCTGAATTTTTCATTTGGCTGAGTTTTGTAAATACAGCTCCGTGCTTTGCAAATATTTGAATCAGTGATGGAAAAATGAAAACTTACAATATTTGTCTTTTATCATTTGGTTTGCTCTAAATAAACGAGAACAAATTGAATTTAAATCTGATAAGACTTTTTTTTGTATGCATATGCGCTTGAACAATCCTTCAATCCACTTTAGGACTTATAGAATCATTCTGAACAACAATCCCCTGTGATGTTTAATTATTTTTACATAAGTTTGCCATTTTTAAAACTGTTCTATTATGTTTTGCTTCAGATTGTTAGATTTCTTGATAATTCCATTCTCTAATTATACACTGGTCTTCGAATATCAATTATAGTGATCAATGGACAATATTGAAATTGATCACAAAAACAGCAGTGTTCTTCTGATGATCGGTCTTGTCATTGTCATTGTTGGGGACGTCCACAGCAGTTGTTAGGCCTTGAAACAGAGCTGTGCATCAGTTAAATTTTTCAGATGAAAATTCAGGTTAGACTAGAACTAAAGAGAAGTGGCGCATTTATAGTGCAGTAAAGCTGTCGCAGTGAGAAGGAGGCAGCATTCATGTACTGTCATGCACAAACCGCACTACTCCTGCATGTGATGTCATACTCCATTTAGTCTGATTATGGAATATTGTAAGTCGAGAGCTTTCTTCCACATGAAGATTATGGTGACAAAAGAGATAGCACATATGCAGATTAAGTAAATCACTGAAACATGCGGTCACCGGGTACAAGGGAATTACCAGGAAATGTTCTTTTTCTCAGTGGCAGTTGATTCAGTTTTCTGGCTCAGTGACTGCTAATCAATGTCTTGTGTTCGCAGGATGCACATACTGCAGTGTAAATCTTTCTAGTTGGTGGAGGGTGCAGTTGGGACAGGCTTGGATATTTTTGCTGATTATTTCGGGGAAAGGGGCTCAGAAATACAGCCCCTGAAACTGGAGAAAAAATTGGTATTTTATGAGCAAGTTTAACAGGACACTCCTGTTTTGTTATTGTGTCACCTCCGGCCATAAAGCAAGCATGTTTATTGTTTTCGAGTGCTTAGATCAGGGGCTCTCGGTATTGTTCCTGCGGCCTCGCTCTCGATGGTGGTTTGTTGCTGCAGGTCTTGCAATGGTGGGATTTTAACAAGCTCCTGATTTGTCTCACTTAGGAGTATTTCATGCTCAGACAAGTTATTTATGCTGTAAAACCACATTGTTCCAGAAATATCAATGCATGCTCTAAGAATTTAAATTCCATATCCACATCCACAAGTTATATTGGAAACGACTGCTAAAAAGATGGAGGGAAACTTAACCAAATAAATGAAAAAATTGTTTGGTTCCTAATTTGAGAAAGCATGGACACAGATCCCAAAGATAACCATGTATTAAGCTAGCCAATGATAAGGAGTCAAACCTATTCTGTCGTGTTTAAACAAGGTTTTTTTGAAAGAAGCTGAAACAATTGTGTCCAACAGTCCAATTTCAAGCTTACTCAGTTGTCCAGTTTGATTGTCCATTTTATTCCCTGAAATTGTTTGTGATGTTGGAAAGGTTAACACCCTATGCAGAAGCATCTTATTTTTTCCATGCCAGGCATGGATATTTTTGATAAAATGTGGCTTAGGAGGGTAAGGAACTGCTGAAAACATAAAAACTACCTAAATAAGACATTATCAGCTTGCTAAAATCCTACTAAGAAATTCTGGTTGCAACAAAAACAAGCGCACACAGGAGGGGGCAGGACCAACGGTGAGAACCACTAGTTTAGTTGATGCCATCAGCCAAACTCATTTCCTCCAAAGTAATCATAAAGCTTTAGAGATCAATTCAACAACAGAACTATGAATGCACAATGAGATGTAGGAGGTATAAATTGGATAATAAATAACTTTGAGGAAATGCGTTTCCAGGAGAAAGAAAAATGTTGAGTACTAATAAATATCAATGGGCAGTTTTTGGTCTTCATTTTACAACTTACCCCAGACAGCATCAATCATATTTGTTTTCTTTTCTATAATATTTCAGTGATAAAGTGTTTAGCCTTGAGCCAGCAAAACAATTCTTTGCATCATGGGGTCTATGCATTATTACTTAATAATGTATTTAATCGATTTTGGCTCCTAACCTAAAACTTTACATTTGAACCATTTGGAAGGATATATTTAAAGGACAAAAAAAAAGTGAATAGTCATTTTAAATGATCTTCCTGTAAATACAAACTTTTCTCTCTTGTTGACAGAATGAGAGTGATGTCTGCCATCTTAAAAGAGAAATATCGTGGACCCAGAAGAATGGCTCAGGTATTAGCACTTCAACCATATCAGTGAATCATGGAAGAGTCGGCTCCAGACTTGAATCCTGCCACAAACTACACAGTTCTGAGTAACTCATCCAGCCTATGGGAGGCTATGCCTTCAGCTCCCAGCATGCAATTAGGGGTTCTGTCCAATGCCCAGTCACGTCTCAAAGACTTGATGGGGATGTTCTTCATGGTGGCACTGAGCTTTTTGGCTCTTCTGGCCAACACCCCTGTGATGGTAGTGATCGTCAGAGCACCGCATCTGAGGAAGTTTGCATTCGTGGGCCACTTATGTGCATTGGACCTGCTGTGCGCCGCGCTGCTAATGCCCCTGGGGATTGTAACTACCTCACCATATTTTGGCTCTGTGACATTTACCGTACTGGAGTGTCAGGTCTACATCTTTCTGAATGTGTTCCTCATCTGTTCCACCGTCCTCACCATAACTGCCATCAGCATTGAAAGGTACTACTACATTGTGCATCCCATGAGGTACGAGGTTAAAATGTCACTCAAACTGGCTGTTGTTGTGATGGTCTTCATATGGGCCAAGTCCATTTTGCTAGCCCTGGTCACCTTGTTTCGGTGGCCAGCATACGGTAACAAGAGTTCCATCAGTGCCGCCCATTGCTCTCTGCACTGGAGCCACAGTGACTACCGCAGAGTCTTTTCCATTGTGTTCACCGTGGTGTGTTTCTGCCTCCCAGCCTTGGTCATCTTCATCGTGTACAGTCGGATCTACAGGGTGGCGCGCATGGCTGCTTGCCAACGTGGTCCCCTCCCGGCCTGGGCCTCTACACCAAAGCGACGCTCCGACTCCATCAATAGCCAGACCACCATCATTACTACCACCCGAAATGCTCCCCACCGCCAGCACCCAGAGAGGACCTTCGGGGGCGGTAAGGCAGCCTTCACTCTAGTGGTGATTGTTGGCCAGTTTGTGATCTGCTGGCTGCCCTACTTCACCTTCCACCTGCACTTGTCCCTAAACTCCTCATTGCGTAGCCCTCAGGATGCGGAGGGCATTGTCACCTGGCTGGGCTACTCCTCCTTCACCATGAACCCCTTCTTCTATGGTCTTCTGAACCAGCAGATCCGAGAGGAGCTGCGCAAACTATGCCGGTGCTGCGGGGCTCAGTCTGTGGAGCCGGCAGCCTCCAGCCTCGAGGGTTCGGCCCAGGAGAACTTCCTCCAGTTCCTGCAGAGATCTGGTAGCATGACCGAGACCCGGTCCAGCTGCCTCCACTCCAGTCCCCGTAATACACCAGACCAAACAGTCCCTGGATTGAGAATCCCAGGACAGATACCTGAAGAATTTTGTTGAAATTTTACATCAAGAGGCATTGACCATGCCTGCTCTACTGAAGCGAGCTCGGTCCCCTGATACAGAGGATGATTGCAGTGTGACGGAGTGACAGCAGAGGAATGGAAAATTTGGTGAAATGCTAGATTCCAATTCGGACAGATGTATTTTCCATTCCAAAAAAAAAAAAACTCAAAACATGTTTTATGTCTTAAAACATATTAGGCCTTCTAGCCTCTATCTTGATTCTTCGCCCAGATATTTCAAACACCAGTCTGCGGACTTGAGTATTTTTAGAAGCAAATGCCTCAAATAACTAAATTGAACTTGATTAAAAAAATGCACTGTATTAAATTCTATTATTTCAGAAAACGGAGCATCTTTTTTAAAACAAAAACGCACCTATTTCTAATGAAAATGAACAACATATGTAGTCATACCAATGCACTGCAGTCATGGATGTCAAAATATCCAACAACAACATGAACTGAAGATATATACAGTGAATATATCTATGTGTACACTGAAGGCTCATTTGAATCTATAACATATAGAAGCCTGAATAGTAGTTAAAGCAGTAATCTATTGGTAATACACTATCCCCATCATTTCCAGTGCGCACACACTTCGTCTCAATGTCCACTGCTACTCCTCCTCCAGTTGAAGATATTATTTATTGCTGAACAACACAGTAATTGCAACTTTTGAACAAGTCTCTGGAATCATCTCTGACTGTTAGATTGATAACATATTACAAGTAATATTTTCTGTACTGGTTACTGTGTGACTCCGCTGACATAATGCAGAGAAATCGAGTTCGTTTTATTTCTGTCTTCTGCCATGTTTGCCACATTTTGTTTTGAAGAGTATTTTCATGTTTCCCCAGCAAAATGCCATCAAATTCAAAATTAGCTACTGTTTTCATGAAATAGGAAAATGTCTCACTTTCAACATCTGATATGTTGTCTGTATTCTATTGCGAATAAAATGTGGGTTTATGAAATTCGCAAATCATTGTATTCTATTTTTATTTACAATTTACACAGCATCCCAACTTTTTTGGAATTGGGGTTGTACACACACATATTAATACACACACACAAACTCACACACAAATATATACTCAGCAACAAAAGTTTCTGTGACACCAATATTGTTAATTATTTTTCATAACGCAATTATGAAATTGTCATACATGGTGATATCAGACTGAAACAGTACACGTAAACACACCATTGAAATGGAAATCATGAAAATGCGAGAAAATGACTTTGCACGTGAAAATGTGCGTAAATCATGCTTGTGGATGGCAATAAAAGAGGAGAATTTTTGGAATGTTCACATTGTGCCTGATGAACGACGGAAGCATCACTTATCGAAAACACAGCCATTTCGGATCAGGAACTCTACCCTCTAAATGCCAAGACTGTCTGAATATGATCGGTGGAGGGCCATTGGGATGATTGAATCCGGAACCTCGCAGAGGGAAGTTGCTCATCGCCTGAATGTCCACCGAAACACCATTTGGAACTTATGGCAGCGCCATCTGCAGACAAGACATGTCAGAGACCGTCCTCGCAGCGGCCGTCCACGAGTAACCACTCCCAGACAGGACAACTGGATTCGAACAACCCATCTCCGAAATCGATTCCAACCTGCAACCATAACTGCAAGAACGATACCTGGTTTGAGGCGACTGTCTGCACAGACAATCCGTCGCCGTCTCCGTCATTTTGGCATTGTCCCACATCGGCCAGCAAGACGTCCAATACTCACAGTACAACACCGACGACTGCGTCTACAGTGGGCACAACAACATCGACGGTGGAGCCAACGTCAGTGGGATCTTGTACTCTTCACTGATGAATCAAGATTCATGCTTAACCGATGTGATGGTCGTTTACGTGTATACCGTCGACATGGAGAACGTTATGCCAACAACTGTGTTCAGGAATTTGATCGTTTTGGAGGTGGTAGTGTCATGATTTGGGGAGGGATCACGGCTAGAAACAGAACAGATTTGCTTGTTATTGATGGAAATCTGACAGGTCAAAGATATCGCGATGAAGTGCTACGGCCATTGGTGGTACCGTTTTTGATGCAACATGGTCCCGGAATAACGCTGCAACATGATAACGCCAGACCACACGTTGCAAGGATTGTACAGCAGTATCTGATGCAACAACATGTCAATGTCCTGCCATGGCCAGCCAGATCCCCAGACATGTCCCCAATCGAGCATCTTTGGGACGAGATGGATCGACTTTTGCGGCGGTTGGATAACCCGCCAGCTACACTCCAGGAATTGCGACAACGTCTACGTCAGATTTGGAATGACATCCCACAGCAATTTCTGGCACATCTGATTCGGTCCATGCACCGGAGATGCGTTGCTTGCATCATGGCACGAGGAAGTCACACCCGGTATTGAAGTGTGAAGGTCACAATTGGTTAGACGTCAGACAAGTGCTTCATGACGCATGAAAATGACATTTTTCGTTTTGAGTGACGTTGGCACTGAAAAGTCAGTGTTTCTCCTGTTAAATAAACATATTGATTGCATTGAGATCTTTGCGTGTCATTTATAACATACACATAAATGGTGTCACAGAAACTTTTGTTGCTGAGTATATATAAAAGCCGGGACAGGGGCAACAAAAGTTGAGAATGCACAAAAAACCCTGTTCAGAACATTCCGCAGGTGAACAGGTTAATTGGAAACAGGTGTCGTGATTAGGTATAATAGGAGCATTATTATTAAAAGGCTCAGTAATTCACAAGCAAGGATCACCACTTTGTGAACAACTGAGCAACAACAGTTTAAGAACAACGTTTCTCAACATGCAATTGCAAGGAATTTAGGGATTTAATTTTCTACAGTCCACAATATCATCAAAAGATGAAGAAAATCTGGAGAAATCTCTGCATGTAAGCGGCAAGGCCAAAGACCAACATTGAGTGCCCATGACTGTCGGTCCATCAGGCAGCACTGCATTAAAAACTGGCATCATTTTGAAAAGGATATTACCATGTGGGTTCAGGAACACTTCTGAAAACCACTGTCAGTTAACTCAGTTTGTTGCTACATCTACAAGTGCATATTAAAACTCTGCCATGCAAAGCAAAAGCCATATATCAACAACACCCAGAAACACCACTGGCTTCTCTGGGCCCAAGTTAATCTGAGATTGACTGATGCAAAGTGGAAAAGTGTGCTGTGGTCTGACGAGTCCACATTTCAAATTGTTTTTGGAAATCATGGACATCGTGTCCTCCGGGCTAAAGAGGAAAAGGACCATCAAGATTGTTGTCAGCGCAAAGTTCAAAATCCAGCATCTGTAATGGTATGGGGGAGTGTTATTGCCCATGGGATGGGTAACTTGCACATCTGTGAAGGCACCATTAATGCTGAAAGGTACATACTGGTTTTGGAGCAACATATGCTGCCATCCAAGCAACGTCTTTTTCAGGGACGTCCCCGATTATTTCAGTAAGACAATGCCAAGCCACATTCTGCACGTGTTACAACAGCGTGGCTTCGTAGTAAGAGTTTGGGTAATAGACTGGCCTGCCTGCAGCCCAGACCTGTCTTCCATTGAAAATGTGTGGCGCACTATGAAGCGCAAAAGACAACAGAGGAGACTGTATACTAACACAACTAACCATGTGTATATATAGATTCGATTACTAAATTACTAATAAGCACTCTAGTTTAAGTTGTAAAGCTGCACCGCTACTAATAGACAAATTCCCTCTTCGCAATCGCCCTGTTGTATTCTCCGCCCCTTTGCTTTCCACCGCCCTCTCCCCATGTTCAGCGAGAATCACTCGCACGTGCTTAATTACTGTCCTGCTCTGGTTATCTGTGCACGTAGAACTCCTTGACCGGAGCTGTTTAAATGTCATAGGCTGTCTGTGTGATTCCCGTCCGTATTTCGTCTCTCGCCAATTTCCGTGGTTAGGGTTTCCCTTATGCGATTCTCCCGATGTAATTAGTCTCATTCCCCACAGCAGATCTCTGTATAGCATGTGACCTTTCCTGTGTGTATATTAGGAGTCTTTTCACTCACAGCTCTTGTCAGAACGTTGATAAATATTTCATTGTGCTGAGCCCCCTGTACGCCTGTGATTATTGTTTCTCTTCTACTGGATAGTCCGACCCTGATTCTTGCCATTGCCCTTTCTGTACTGTTTTTGCCTTTCTGGATTTTGACCTATTTTTGTATGACCACGAGTTCTGTGTTTGGATGCCCTGTGTATGTTCATTGGCTTTGCCCATCGACTACGACTTTTTGCCTATCGTTTTTTTACCTCTGCCCATCTGTCTTACCGGTTCTGACCCCGGCCTGTCTAGTCGATACTGTTTTTGGATTTCATATTGTGGTTTGGCAATTCCTGTGTTTTCTGGCTTTGACTCGGACTCCAATAAAGGCATACGTTTTTTGGATTGCTGTCTCTCGCAAGTGGTTCCTAAACGATACCTCACAAGTTTGGCTAAATTGCGAACAGCTGATCAAGGAATTAGATTCATAACAGAAATCTGGGTCAAACACTTTTACGCAGTACTAATGTCGTTATAAATGGAGAACCAAACACCTGGATCATGCGTTTAGCAGTAGCTTTCGCAGAAGGCGAATGCGGCTCTCTAGCCCATTTAGCGCATCTCGGATTGCCCCTTAAGAAAACCAGTGTAAGTGTGTGTGTGTGTGTGTATGTGTATATATATATATATATATATATATATATATATATATATATATATATACATATTTTTTTTTTTAATTTAATTATTGCCAATTTTTCTTTTTCTCATAATGTAAATCATATCAGATTTGAAGTTACTAAGCACTGTGGCGACAAAAACATGTAATGAAGCGATCAAAATGACATTTTTACCTGCAGTTGTACATACCGGCTATGCAGTTCTTTATTTGACGTCGCACTAAGAAACGGCGGTATTAGGCCCTGTCGATTGTTGTGATTAAAAAGGGGCGTTCCCAGGGCAAGTAGAAACTTAATAATTACTCCAAAACGGTTTGATATTATGGGAAATGACTGCCATGTTTTCTTTTCTGGATGAAAAATTACATAATGAGAGCTTGTTTGTGAAATTTCGCCCTCTAGATGCTGTAGTTCCTTTAATGGTGCTTTGTTGAATTAACTTGCCGAATTGTTTTCATATGCTGAATCGGCGACTTCAGAAATTTAGTGGTACCACATACCAATGGTACCAGGTGGTATTTTGATCCACCTCAAACATTATTTCGCCATACTTGCTTCCACTGTTGCCGAATGAGGGCCCATGAGTGGTTCCACTTTGGCCACAATCTTCATAAGCCAAGATTCACGCCAATTTTGCAGGCAAACCGTGACGATGATGTTGACGCCCTCTGTTGCATTGATATCAAACATCTTCTTCCTACTGTCTTCTACCGTGACACTCCTACTCTTCTGTGAAACCGAGGGCAAAGTCTCACGATCCAGCAACCAAACTGGTAAGAAAGCTTTCATGCACCACACCTCACACAAAATGAATGGGGTGCATAACAGATCACACCTGGGAGTCGGGGAGGAAACAAGACAATAAATCAATTGAAGGAGACAAAACCACAAAACGCAAAGGTTTCTGGAAAGAAGATCAATTATGAACACAGCAGGGTTGTGCTAAATCATAGCCTATTGCCATCTTGCCAAATTTATTCAGCATATGCTATGGTGCTTGTCCTCCACATGAGCTCCTATTACATTCTGTTTAAGCAACTGTTTCAATTTTTAATTTTGTCAATTGACTTGATGCAAGAACTGAAATGGCAGTTTTTTCACCTTACATCTGTTTCTCCCAACATTGATCCTGGGGACCTCCTCTGTGCCCTAGTTTTTGCTCCTACCACTAAAAATCCCAGAATTTTGACCCGATCTTAATTTTCACATCTGAGACAGAGCTTATGTTTTACTCTTGATTTGTTTGTTAGCAACATTGTGAAAAAAGTATTGAGTATTGGAGTTTATGAATTGTTACCAAAGGTGTCTTAGCCAATCCAACAGGCAAAGTCATTTTGGGAGGGATCCAGATCCCAGAATTTTTTTTTAAATGATTCTTCAAAATTCCGGGATCTGGATCACTCCCAACATGCGGGAATGGAAGACTGGCATAATACATGCCATACATCGTAAAATCCACTAGATGGCAGTAAAGTTTCAAATATTTTTGGCAAAAGGATTGCGCTCTCTGAGTGCTCTCGGATATTTGTTACTTTGTTGTCAGCGCTGTCACTCGTTTACTTCCTAAAACGTTAATCTTGGGAAGCAATTCTTGCTCTGTGGAAGGCTGCCATACCAACTAGAGAGGAGAAATAAGTTTTTTAAATGAGGATTGTTTAGAATATCGCGCTTTCACCCGCTCGCATTGGTGTGGAGTCTGCTTTGATTCTCTCCAAGCAGGCGACAAACATTTCCTGCAAATTCAAGGGAAAATTTATGTAACCGAGGTTTTACGACTGGTGGAAGACCGCCAGATGGCATTTCACTTTAGACTGAAACCCCTTGCGCCAGCCGCATCTATGCCAAGAACTAATGCCCAAGTTGTCACCTCATGACGTATGACGTGCCCAAAATGATAGAACAGTAGTGCGCACAGTCTTTGCCTGGAGTCTTTCTCGCCAAACCAGAGACCCGAGTGACAGGTATATCTGGCGGTCTTCCACCAGTCGTAGAACCACGGTTACATACGTAACCAGCGTTCTACTTCCTTGTCTCCAGACCGCCAGATGGCGCTTTAGACTGCGTGGAAGACTGTCACGAGGCCCGAATGCATGGTAGTGCTACTCACATGATAAAGGCAGAAAAAATAACACAAGACCAGTTTATTCTCACTTATTAAACTTTCTTGAACATTCCAGTCCAGCTTCTTTTATTGAAAACAACAAACAGGCGGAGACTAGGCTCATGCATCCTCAAACAAGAATCACCGTCTTCTGCAGCTGAAGCCGAATGAACTGGTGGAGCAGTGCTAAACACTGTCTGCACACAAGAGGAATAACTTGAAGCAACATTCACCCCGTAGAGAAGGTCACAACCATTTTATGCGCTCCCACAGGGAATCCGTCAATTAGGCCCCTGTAGGCCGACATCGTTGCCAGATACCTCCCAAGGGTGGACGCCGAGTGTCCAGCCTCCAATAGACATTGCAGGAACTAAGATGTTTCCTTGAAGGCATGCTAATGGGTCAATGTCACATTCTGAACACCATGATGAAAAATTTTTCCATCTACCACTATCCAACAAACGTGTCAAAGGGGCACAAGCGTTGAGAAGAGTGTCCCTGACCCCCTGCGAACAGTCCAGTGTGCTGCATGAGCTCCCAAGGGCCAGGCCTAGTGCCTTAGTCTCTGAGGATTTCTGTGCCACAGACGCCCGTTCAACTGAATCGGCAGGTCTGTCCGGGGCAGAAGAGGACTGGGTAGAGCTGTTAAGAGTGCCTTCAGAAGGTAAAACCAGGGGCTGTGCACACGGTGGGGTGCGATCAGAAGCACTGGCTAGTTGGTCATACACATGCGCTGGAGTGTCTGCCACTGCAACGGGAGGGGTGGAAACACACACAGCTTCAGATCTGGCCACTGATGGGCTAATGCATCCTGCCCAAGGGACATTGGCTCGGTCTGCAGCGAAAACCACTTCAGGCAATGGGTCGTGTTCCTGGGGGAAAATAGGTCCTCTTCCGCTTGCCCATACGTTTTCAAATCATCCGAACGAGCTCCTTGTTCAGACGCCACTCCCCGAGGAGGTCTCCACCCGAGATATGGCATCGGCCACACTGTTCCTCTGTCCTGACACATGTATTGCCCTCAGAGATATCAGGTGTGCGTCTGCCTACAGCCAGATCTGCCAGGTGAGGTTGTTCAGGGAGAAAGATCTCGTTCCCCCCGGTGGTTGACATGATACACTGTCGAAGTGTTGTCCGACCAAATGTGGACATGTTTGTGTTCCAACTGTCCTGTGAAATGCTGTAGTGTCAGCCAGGCAGCCCGTAGCTCCAGGTAGTTTATGTGGTCGGACCAGAACCTTCCCTGCCACACACCATGTATGCCTCGGTGATTCCACACCCCGCCTCAGCCGTATTGGCTGGCATTCGTGGTGATGTATTTATTTGTTTGTTTGTTAGTTTATATGATAGGGATAGTGCACATTAATAAAACATTTCTCTAAATGCACCAGAGTTAGCCTAAAAGGCGATTTTTCATCTGAAGTCCCTGGACAGATGTTATAATATCAGCCTAAAAAGTAAAATAAATGACAGGGTATTATTGAAATCATGAATAGAAGCATGCAAAAGAGAAGTACAAGAACAATAATATTAAAATTATTAAAACACTGAATTAAAACATGCAACACAAGGCTCCAAGTACCAGCCATGCAAAAAGTAGATTGAAGACAATGCATGTTGGGGGGGGGGGGACTGCATTATCCCACAATGCACCAAAAGTTAGATACTACCAGGAACAAGCAGAAACAAAAGCAAACAGACAGAAGCCAAGCACAGTATGTACAATTGATAAAACTATTACACAGAAGAGACAGAGCCACTATAAGACACGCCCACGGAACAGACAGACGGTAGCAGCATAGTGGCAGGTGAGAGAAGACGACAAAAAAGGGTTTAGCGCCGGAGTTCTGGAGTACAAATAAGTTCTCGAGCTGACAAAGCTGAGTACCAATTAACCATTTCTTTAAATGCACTCTAAATAAACCACAAGAATCCTGTTCTCTAATGGTTACTGGAACTGAGTTCCAGTCCTGTACAGCTATCACAGAAAATGCAGATTTACTGAATGCACCCAGAAATGCCGCCGGCTTCGCTGGGCCCAAGCTCGTCTAAGATGGACTGATGCAAAGTGGAAAAGTGTTCTGTGGTCTGACGAGTCCACATTTCAAATTGTTTTTGGAAACGGTGGACGTTGTGTCCTCCAGACCAGAGAGGAAAAGAACCATCCGGACTGTTATAGGCGCAAAGTTCAAAAGCCAGCATCTGTGATGGTATGGGGGTGTATTAGTGCCCAAGGCATGGGCAACTTACACATATGTGAAGGCACCATTAATGCTGAAAGGTACATACAGGTTTTGGAGCAACATATGTTGCCATCCAAGCAACGTCTTTTTCAGCAAGACAATGCCAAGCCACATTCTGCACGTGTCACAACTGCATGGCTCCGTAGTAAAAGAGTGCGGGTACTAGACTGGCCTGTCTGTAGTCCAGACTTGTCTCCCATTGAAAATGTGTGGTGCATTATGAAGCGTAAAAGACGACAACGGAGACCCCGGACTGTTGAACAACTTAAGCTGTACATAAAGCAAGAATGGGAAAGAGTTCCACCTGAAAAACTTCAAAAATTGGTCTCCTCAGTTCCCAAATGTTTACTGAGTGTCGTTAAAAGGAAAGGCGATGTAACACAGTGGTAAAAAGGCCCCTGTGCCAACTTTTTTGCAATGTGTTGCTGCCTTTAAATTCTAAGTCAATGATTATTTGCAAAAAAAAAAAAAAAGTTTCTCAGTTTGAACATTAAACATCTTGTCTTTGCAGTGTATTCAATTGAATATAAGTTCAAAAGGATTTGCAAATCATTGTATTCTGTTTTTATCTATGATTTACATAACATGCCACCTTCACTGGTTTTGGGTTTTGTATATACGCTATTTTGACTCAGACTCCCACATGTTACAGCACCAAAACAGACACCAGGTTTAATAAATGAATTTATTAAACAAACAAACACAGAACACACATGGGCTAATCTACGGAAGGACTCTAAACAAACTAGAGAAGACTCAAGCCCTGAACCCTCACTGACTTAATTGACGTCTGCTTTAAGGGACTGAGTCTGAGGGCTCCAGATCGTATAAATTGGAATGGAACAGCGCTTACACCCTTTCACGTTACCAAACTACACGCAGTTGAGACAATAAACATTAATACTTACACAGAAACTTTTTCTTCCTTGCTCCTTCCATTACCTCAATCGGTCTGCTCTTTGGTGTATTTTCCGCTTTTTTGCTTTTTTTTGTTGACATTTCCGGTATTCCCACGGCATTGCATTTGACTTCACAACGCTATGCACTATGGGTAATTTCCTTACCCAAAGTCAGCATCGGTGCTGACTTACGTTAAGAGGGCAGTTAGGGCTCATTCACGGACTCACTGACTTGATGATGTGACAATGGAACAGCCCTCACACGCTCACGGACTTCCCATGAACGCGCTTCTAAGTCAGTGAGTCCGTAAGGGGTCGGATTGGAATTGGGTCTAACAATGGTGTGTGTGCGAGTTAGTGTGCATGCATGTGCAGATGAGCGAGCAGGCACGCGTGTGACAGCGGGCATAGCAAATGCGCGTGTGCTCGTGGGCACAAAGTTCTTTTGTCTTGGGACAAAGAGAGAACAACATTGGCGAGCTGTTAATAATTTCAAAATGTATAGATGGGCCGATGCACGGCGGGATAAATCAATTTAGCTTCAACAAATTGCGAGAAGAGTTTGCTTCAGCTCATATGCAATTTGTATTACTCATTGAGTCATCATCCATACTAAGGCATGCGTGTTAGTTAACTGCAGTGTAGAAAGTTAGCCAGAAAAGATTATGCATGAAAAGACAAACAATCAATGGCTACTTGACTTCATTATAGTCATTATAGCGATTATACAGTAACATCAGTAATGAACAACTAAAATGCGGTACAGTTTTAAGTTGAAACCCCTAAACTGTATTACTGCCTGGAATGTTCAGTTAATCTTACGTTAGTTCAAAGCTTGGGATTCCTTGGGGTCCATTGAACGACGCAGGTCTGGCGTGGATGTCCTGCGGGGTGCGCAGATCCGACGTCCTGTGTCCACTTTGAGTTGCGTGCTGCTCTGCTGTGTCGTTTGCCGTGAAGAATGTCTTTATTGATTCGGGAAAGTACTTTCACGGAGTTGTTCCTTGACCAGCTAGCAGTAGCCCCGGGCATAAGCAAGTTAAATGAGATTTGCAGTCCTGAACTGTAATGGAGATTAGCAGAGATGTGAGCCCTCTGCAGATAGGCCAAAAGAATAGCACAGGATGCGCAAATTCCAATACAAGTGCTGTCTTTGCGCTTGTAAAGAGCAGCCCAAGAGGGAGTGTGGCTTCCCAGTGGGAATAGAGCCAAGAGAGCGTGTGCTCCTCAGCTGAAACGTGCCGAGAATGAACTGAGTGGGGTCCCTAGTTTTAAAAGTTCTATTGCCCGTTTTATTGCTTTTGGGCTCATTCTATTGGGAAACGTAAAGGATGGGGATGGTGCTGTAGAGGATGTTTCCATTTCCTGCATGGGAAATGTAGTTCCGTGGGCTCCACACCTAAAATACCCTTTAGTTTAGCTTTAGGGTCCCAAACGGTTTTGGAATAATTGTCAGTCCGAAAGCTAACCCACGTTCTATTCTTTAATATCGCGGGATTTACCAACTTCCTGTTAATATTGTTCTTTGATTTAACGACTGCACATGGATTATATGAATCAAAGTCAATGACAGACGGAATATTTTGTGAAACGGCTAATGCAATAGACGGGGTACTTTGCAGTTCAATGGGAACTGTAGCCTCCTCGCTCCCCGATACAGATGATACACATCTAGCTGTCAACAAACCAGCGGCGCTCTCAATCACAAAGCCAGCATCCAGGCTCACCTCCAATGCCGACAGCTCCTTGGAGGCGCACTGTGGTCAGCCAATTCTAGCCCAAAAAGCTCCCGGCAGACCGTCCTCCGCGACTGCCACAACAGTTCCAACAGTTCCGACGCTCTGGACAGGCAGCTCACCCCCAACAACGCCCAGCGAACAGAAGCGATGAGGAAGGTTAGTTTGTTGTACATATGATGTAGCCTGTCAGATCGGATCACCTCCCTCCTTGCTGAGGGTGGTCCCAGCGGGACTCCCCCGAGAAGAAAGGACCTCAGTGCCCACTGATCTAAGGAGGCAGTGCCCTTGGGGTGATGGCCACTAGCACTCGCTTTTAAGTCTTTGCTGAGAGTCTCTTGGACCTCAGCCAAGATTGGAATAGCCAGAGATGTAGTCTCCCTAATGTAACAACAGGTGTCACTGAAGCCAACATCCCTGCAAGAAGTAGCAGCAGGCTATAATGGACTATCTGGCCTGATCTGACATGTGCGACTAGCCCCAGTATGTTGCTGACACTTGCCTGAGTCAGGCAAGCTTGTTGGGTGATTGAATTTAGATGGATACCAACAAAGTCGATAGCTTGAAGTTCACGACTAGGCCAAGAGCTGAGACATGGTTGATTAGCGTCCAAGCACTTAGGCTGGCCTGATTTGGAGATGACTCGCAGATCAACCAGTTGTCTAAATGGGGCAGAACACAGATGCTTTAGTGTTGTTAAGGAGCCAGGGTCTATATTTCTGCAAGGCAGGTAGCTAGATTGTGAGTATTGTGGGTGCATACTAAGAAGTAGCTCCTTTATCTGTGTGACACTATCAGTCAATTCGTCCACCCCATATTGTTAGACCATGTGAGCGTTTGGGCTTTTTTGTTTAAAGGGGTGATATGGAATCAGTGACACCAGATGCGGGAAAAGGGAATGAGGATTTATTTATAAACAAAAACAAAACAGGCACGAGGGCCAACAAAAAACTTGGCCCAAAGGGTTGCAAAAAACAAACTGAGGTAAGCTACACAGAGCTATAAACAATAAATGCAAAAAGGCAAAAAACAAAAGGCACTGGAAACTCCAGGCGAGAAGATCAAGAAAAATAAATAACAAGACTAAATATATATATATACAAAACAAGAGGCTAGGACGAGTACTAGGGAACTTGACAAGAACTTGGCTAAACGAGACGCGAGAAACAAAACTTGAGACACTGTCTGCCAGCCAACTTCCACCGCATCCAGATAAAGGCTTGGAAATCATGACATGAGGGGTAACACCTGGAGAGAGAGAAACAAGAGGCATGGCAAGATCAAGACATGGACAGAGATTGGATGACATGACCTGCTCATTAAGAGAATGAGCGTGCTCAGCTTAAGTACCAATTAAGTATGCAGCCTGGAAGCAAGCATGAATGTTCAGAACAGAAAAGCACAGCAAGACTTGAAATAGCAAAGCAGGAATCATGACAATAAACTCCCTGTCTAAATTAGTAGTATTAGTAATGTGCCTATCTAAGAATTACACCAACCCAGTGAGTGTTAGTAAATGTTAGTAACTTAAAAACAGTTAATTGTCAATTAAGCTTAGAAAGGCCCGAAGCCAGCACAGCACAGAAGGAAGGGAGAAACCACAAAGCCAACCAGAGCTCAGAAATGTGCAGCAACGAAGGCACGGGGCGGAACGCAGACAAGCGGTGGAGTGGCATGGCAGACCTGGCAAAAACAAAAACATGGAAAAGTAAAAACATGGACATGGAACATGAATTATGAAATGTAAAATCCTAATACAAGAAACTGTTAAAACTATGGCATGAACTATGAACTATGAAACTTGGAACATGAAACTGTTAAAACCATTAATAATACTGTTCTGGCCAAAGGCCAGAACCCTGGAACACAACAAGGGGGGCCTGTGTTGTTGCTGGGTGCTTGATCACACACTCCTGAGAGGGTGGAGAGGAGAGGACGCAATCCTCTCCATCAAACCCCGCCAGGCGTGTCTGCCGCTGTTGCCGTGTGGATCCTCAAAGTCCATGGGTGTGCCGCCCAGAACAACCCAGGCCATTCTGGTTACAATGCTGTTGCAATAATATGTGGTACTGGGGTATGGGCGTGCAATTTTTTTATATAGTTTTTGTGTTCTAGTTTTTGTGTTTGCTCTTTATGGCATACATTGTATTCATTAAAGTCACTAACTAAAATGGCTTGTTGACTGGTCACCATATTTCTCATGAAACTCCTCAACAGGAAAGCAAGAGGATGGATCATTTTCATAATATTAACAAAAAACATGCAGTTTAGCCTCCATCAGTTTCAATAATAAATCTTATTACCAAGGTCTCACGTATGGCCCTATTTGTATGAGTGTTAAATGTAGACTACTTGGAAGCTTCAAATTTTTACCGTTCCCATGATCGAGATTTGTTTGACTTTATGGCTCTTTATGTGTCACAGAATGCGCTGTACAGGCTATGAATTGAACAAACCTTGCCATTTATCAGTCAGCTACTCTGGCACCATGTGGTCTTTCATCCGGAATCCCATTTCTCACAGGTCCAGATACAACTGCAGACCCTGCAGTCCGATAACTCCACCCCCCCCATTGCATCCCAATCACAATCAGGACCAGGATAATTGAAATGAAGGACTGGTACTCATACAGGCTACGTGTCAAGGAGTAAGTTTTTCATCCATTCCAATCATCTCATGAATTTTGCTACAGCGAAGAAACAATTGTCCTAGGTGGCAATGGCAAAGACATAAGATCTAATGTTGAACTTAAAAATTGTAATAACAGGTATGTTGACCTGTAGAGACAGAGAATTTTGCGGGAATACCGACATCATCTTTTTCTTCTCCCTTCTCTGTGTCGTCAAATAACCAAATCCCATGGGAAGTTGGTGGGGCTACAGGTTTTTGACCGTGCTGTTGTAGATTGCAGTAAACTGAACATATTCACAATTGGAATCGTCAGAGGTTGGTCAAAAATTTTGTGTGATTTCCTGTTTTCCCATCCTGTTGTCCTTGCTTAGTCCCTTTGAGAGACTTTGCTCATCTGTACCCTCTCAGGTATAGTCTGGAGCTGTCAACCATCAACTACAGTGCTAAAAGGCAACCGACAGGTGCCGATAGCTGAGAGATGGCTGATCATTAATGTGATTAAATTTCACACAGAGTCCACGGATTTCATTACATAGAGGAATTGACTATTATATAACAGGCCGTGTTGTGTTGCATTGAACTGAAATTAAACGCTGAAGCTCTGTTCTGTTTTGAATGCTGGTTCATCTTTTTGCGCCTCATAAAATATCGGCACTCGAACTTTCAACAACAGCCAGGCAAAAAGAGGCCATGTAGAGCTTGCTTGCCAGTAAGCTGCTTCGGATAAACTAATTTCAGTTTGTTTATCTCTTTGCAAACACCGAGGAGAGCTGCCATGCCTTCTTGAATAGAAGAAAATTTAACATACTGGAGAAATCAGCTCTAACAGAAGAACAGGTGGTACCTTACTTCAACCAAAGTGAGTCATGGTACAGTTTAATATTATGTATGCATATTTTTGTATTTATAGTTTAAATGATCCATGGAACCCCCACTATTCTTTAAATCAGCTCTCTTCATTAAAGCGCCGTCTTCTTCGATCAGACCAGTGATGGCTTCCTTGATCCGACCTGTGTTAACGTCTCACTGTAGCTCGCGCTTTGCAGAACATAAGGCACATTTCAGTAAAATGGAGTGAAGTAAAACAATCATTTATTTTTGCATCTCATTGAGCACATATGGCTTAAAAATAAAAGGATAAAAATACATTATCATTTAAATTGTTATAAACACCTTTTTTATATATATGTTTGACACAAAATAAAATTACATATGTCATGGCTCTTCGCTGCCTAATCTTAGGGAAGTAACGTAAATAGTTTCAAATTGGCACAAAATGGCATCAAAAAATCACTTACGGAATAAAAATGCCTAATAAATATATTTAAGTGGCTTATGTTATACTGACGCAAATAAACCTTCATAAAATGTTCATAGTACTATGGTATCAATAAAATAACATGGATTTCCAGTGCTTGAAGAGAAATGACCATATTATATAAACAGTCCGGAGACTAAACAAAAGAGAATGATGCAAAATATGTCACACAGGATGATCCAAAAATTTCAAACCATGAGGCTGATGCAGTTTTGAAGTGGAACCAACAGTGCACTCGTAAGTTATAAACAAATATAATGAACATATTTAAAAGATCCACAGTTTTGCACAGTGTCAAATGACCAGCTCAAACAGTGAGTGAGTCAAAACCTAATCCAGTAAAACTTTCAATCAGGTGACTGGCATCGGATGATTAGAGGAGAGCGCGGTTACATGGATGAAATGAGGGCAAATTCACCAGCATCTCACTGGCTTGAACCGGTTGCTACATTTTCATCATAGAGCAAAATTTTTAGATTGACTGAACGCAGCCAGGGACTGACAGCTCTTGTCAGGACTCTAGAAACCTCATTATCTCAATGCTGTCATTTTTTTGGTTGTTGCTTCAGTGGCAACACAGCTTGCTAACAGGATGCATGAGCTTTCAATTATGTCTGCTGCAATTTTATCTGTCACAAAAAATGTTTTGCAACAGCTCACTTTGTAAAATTTGTCCAGATTATCAATCCCTTTCACATATCTGGCCTGTAAAAGTCGAATGGAAGTATTAACTTCACCCAATAGGAAAGCCTTTCATGAGCCTGGTCTGGTTAGTTTGACTGGCCCAGAGGAAAATTACCAAAAATTCACAAGGATCTAGCAGCTTTTTACTTTGGAACTCTCTGGAAACCCCATAAAGAGGGGTGTTACACTGACACGGACATACCAGGCTCTTTCGTGTAAAATCTTTTTTCTCACCGGCACATACAGTCTGTATTACTTTAAAAAGAGCATCCGTACGACATCTCTGCACACATTCTAGACATCCCCTGAAAGAAATGAGCAGTTCCGCATCTGTACTTTGTCAACAGTGTACTCTGTTTTCTGTGCAACCGAACAGAGGGTCAGTGAGTGCGCATGAATATGTGTGCTGTCGAGAGGTGGGGATGTGGCTGTAATGCCCTGATGCGTCTGTGTATCAGCTCAATTTAAGATGCCTTCTCTTAAGGGACCAGGGCAGTCTTGAGGGGACCCGCCTGTAAGGGTGGCGCTCTATTGAGCTATTTGCTCAGGATAGATGAATGTCACTATGGCATAGGATTTGGAGTGCTGCCAGGTATTCTGGGAAGGAAAGAGGATCACTGAGGGTGTTTGAGGTCTCTGGAACTGAATGAGTGAGCAGGGGGCAGTTAGTTCCCATGTGTGATCACTTGTGAGGAGTTTTCTTGTGTGTGTACAGCTACATATGGGGATTCAAATCACTAGGTAAGGCACTGAAGAGACGTACAAGGCGTGTGTGTGTGCGTGTGTGTGTTTATGCGCGTGCATGTCTGACAGCCTCAAGCAAATGAGTGTGTGTGTGTGTGTGTGTGTGTGCACGCGTGTTTGTGTCTATGTCTCAGAACCCCATGCAAATGAGTGCAAACATGTGCTTGAAGGCGTACGTGTGCGTGTGTGTGTGAGAGAGAGAGAGAGAGAGAGAGAGAGAGCATACGTGCATGTGCAGAAGTGCAACCACGTGAGCAGCCATGCGTGTGAGTGGCGGGTTACAGCCCGTCGCACTCCTCTATGCTAACGCTGCTGCGCCTGCTGTCCACAGAGGCATCGGGAGACATGGTGGAGAGCAGGGGGTCGCCCGTGCCCAGGGGAGACAGGGCCTCGTCCATCAGCAGGAAGCTCAGGTCCTCCCTCCTCTCCGGCGCCATCAGACCGGACAGCTCCGACAGCTGGGACAGGGGGTCGGCGTACGCGTCCGGCGCCTGCCCAAAGTCAAAGTGCTGCGAGCTGCCAACAGCGGGGTACTGTAGGGGCTGGGGTTGGGGCTGGGGCGGCGGGGCGGGGCAGTGGGTGCGGCCATGCGCGTGCCCGTGCCCGTGCGGGGGTAATGGGGGCAGCTGTCTCTGCACCGGGGGCGCCTCCTCTGCGCCAGTCTCCAGCTTCACCAGTGAGCTCAGGAACTCGCCGCTCAGACCCGACGGGGAACTGCAGGAGAGGCCGTGCAGACGAGCCTGCATCTCCAGTTCCTGTCGCCAGCACAAAACGCCGCTCAGTGAGTCAGTTACCAGCTTACCCCTGCACACCTACTGCCAACACAACCATGACTATAAATCTGAATTTCTTACAAAAATACCATTCTAATGAAGTAGATGGTGGTGTCCATACCGTGACTATAATGATAATGAGATGACCAATGATAACACTCAACCGTGGATTAATTTCAGGGCGACTTTTTTCTGCTGGCTGAACGATAAAAAACACTGACAGCCAAAAATCCATCAGGGCTCGAAATTGTGACCGTTTTGGTTGCATCTGCGACCAAAATTAACACTGTGCGACCTTTGAATTAAAATAGTCGCACCTGTGCAACCGCTTTTCCCCCCAATTAATCGCCTCTCTTAGGGTACATTTGGTACTCAGAAGGCATGCAAACCGCAGCTGCAGCTTAAATAGAGATGGGCGTATGTGTCGGGGTAGTACGTGCATCTACTGGACAGACCGCAGACGGGCGTACCAGTATAAGAACGGAGCAGACCCGGTGTGTTCCTTCGAGCTGACAGTGACCACTCTGACCAATCAAAGGGGAACTTGACGTCCTAAACCTCAGTACTGATTCTAAAATGGTTAATATTAGCCGTCAATCACTCCATTTCGCGGTACTGAGAGTTACTGTTGGAGCTATACAGAAGATTTAGACGGAAATGAAACAAAGAACTACAGAAGACTCTTTTTTGGGTACCGTTAACGTTAAAAAAAATGAGTCAGTAACAAAAGTTATCGAAACTGAGAATCATGACAACATTAATGATTCGGAAGAACCGGCGGTGAAAAGAGTTTATTATTTTTGCAAAGAGTGGCTTTGAAATTTTGAATGGCTGAGGTTTAAAGAAGGTGAAACGCACTGTGATAATTGTAAAGATTATGGCCTGGATCGTGCAGGTAACAGCGCATTAGCTACTGGGTCCAAACACTTTAAACGCAAAAGTCCCTCAATACATCGAGAAAGCACGAAACAGGAAATGCTGTGTCAAATGTGCATCAACGAGTAGGTCCGGTGTTCAGTCAGTTTTTACAACCTACCAAAATATGCTGCCTCCCGGTTCTGCACTTGCGCAGACCTCAAATCGTTGTCTTGGTTTCTTCGCTCGTATCTTTTTTTTTTTTTATTTGGCATCGCCAATCCCACCCCAATCTGGAATGCTCAATTGGTGAACTATGTACAAAGCTTGCTCGTTTGTGAGCCCTTGCTGCCAACTCAGGAGACTGAAGACAGTTCACAGCTCTTCTCCGAAGCACGTGCCTGTCAGCCACGGCTTCTGATACACTCATTGGTTGAATCTTCACAATCTTCAGAACGAGGGCGGAGGATACCCGGACATGAACAGGCTTAGAATCTTCCTGACGAGCGCCTGTCTGGCCAACAGGAGGCGCTTGAGCAATGAACAAAGCAACTATTATACTCCCTTCCCGGCAGTCCCTTCCCAATTTGAAACCCTGTAGCGTGATGGGCAATTGTGCGCTACTCTGAAAAAGCTGCCGACCACTGTCGGTTGGTATGACCGGGGCTCGAACCCGCAACGTGATAGTCACTTCTGTACTGCAACGCAGTGCCTTAATGGAGTGAGCTATCTGGCAACTCCTTTGCTCGTATCTTAAAACACATTTTTTTCAGCACGTCTTTCGATCTGTAAGCGTTTATGTATTTGCATGTACGCGCTGGATTTTCCTGAAAATGCGTAAATTAGAAGACAATGGCGTGCGGCATATATCTTAAATTAAACGTATCAACCACATTATAACATCTGCTTATGTTATAATAAGCAAGCAAACAACAAATTTACAGTACAGCCCTCAGTAAAAGTAAAAACTAGCGCGCTAGCAGCGCGCAAGTTAATGCACTAGCTCCTACCATCTGGCTTGCAAGGCCTGCTGGTCACGCCTGAATGGTACCCAGAATGTACCCTTACTTGGGTATTATAACTGAGACATTCCATGCCACTGTGTGACAGGAGACCAAGTTTATCTCTGGTCTGCTTTACCTGTCCCCGCCTGTTTGTACAGTTAAATGTGTCATTTGTTATCGATATCTAAATGATGACAGCGTTATTACAATATTAATTGCCTCTTCGGAGACAACTGTTGAATTCACGAGAAAGACAAAAGATAGATTCATGAGGAGAACAGAAAGAAAAACAACAGAATTAATTTTTTTATTTTTAAAACAGGTGTCAAATATTGTATTTTTTTAATCAAAGTTAATTCCCTGTCTGAACGAAACATAGAAATGAAAGCACTATTTGTTTTCTGTCTAAACTGTATGTTAATTTTATTGCCCCCCCCAATATATAATATAAATTACCATTTAGGCACTTATGGAAATGATGTTTGTTTTCCATAATACTACGTGATTCAGTTTTGTGATAAACAGAATCTTATAATCTTGGTCATCTCGTACTAAAGTTATGAAACTCGCTGAGTAAATTTGGGATTTCTTGCAACCTTGTTTCATAACTTTCATATGAGACAACCACGTGTGTATGATCTTCTATATATTGATCTGAAAGGGTCGATAATAGGGCATATATGTGTGAACCCAGAGAGCACTGCATGGATCTGGTAGGACATGGCTGTTACCTGGATCCTCAGCCACAGCTGTTTGTTGGCCATCTCCATCCTCTTGAAGTTGTTCTCCAACTCCTTACTTCTCTGCATGTCCCTCTGCATGCGCTTGATGTAGTCGACCGAGGCTTTCAGGATGGTGCCTTTATTCCAGCGTGTGTCCCTGCGGAGGCGAAGCCAGAGATGGAGGAGGGGGGGGGAGCTATCAGAATCGCTCACTTCATCCCCATCATGGATCGAGTCCACTTTGGCCTCCTGAGTAAATTATTTTTCTGAACTGAATTTAGCCTATCATTCAGTCGCCCTTCGATTGTATTAAGAGAGAAGCTGTGTCTTAAATTGCCAATGGATTATTCAGATAATTGGAAATGTGAGAGGACAAGGCAGGACTAATAGTTGTTGTAAAGGGATGTTCTGTGTTCACCCAATTTTCAGTTCTTGCTACGTCACTGGTTACTTGGTTAAGGAAAGTGTGGTCCCAAATACTATCCATGAAATCTTAAAAATAAAGATAACATCCCTGGATTTAAGTACATGATGGCTGTGCTCCCATTTATGAAGGCTTGTGGATTCTACCTGGCCTCCACCTATAGAATCTGTGAACCTTCAGAAGAGGGACACGACTTTAATTAATTGCCAACTTTGTTATTCACTGAACTTAGGGAATGACTTAAGTTCCCTGTTTTAGACACCAAAGTGGGCACGAAGAAAGCTGAGGCACACTTACAGGTCATTTGTTTTTGGAATCATGGTTCCAAGCTCCTTAATGCGGTCATTGATGTTGAACCTCCGTCGTCTCTCAACTGAAAAATGAACAATTTAAAAAATGACAGATTAATGTGGGTTAGCAGTCAAAAGATGATTCATCAACAAATGCAATTAACAGTAAAAACAATTTATTAAACAACCCTAAACATAAAATATCTCATGAAGTCATGTTGGAGATAGAGTGACACTTCATTATAAAATGCAATAAACCCTACAGCGCATCATTTAGGAGTATTACTTAACCTATTTATTTATTAATGCATATTAGCAACTTGCTAGCTGTGATTTGGGGTTCGAGTGAATTCAAGGTGAGGACAGCAGGATAGAGATTAGTCAGCGCAGAGAACGGAAATGTATGTTCCTCCACCACATCAGCACATGGGGCCAGCGCAAAGGTATAATGCCTTCCTGAAAACCATCCTATGACCAAAACCTACATTCAAAACTTATCTTTTTCGGCAGTCTGCATTTCATCCCAAAATATGGCTATCAACTGTAGCAAATCCAAAAAAAAAAAATTTAAAAACCGGTCATCAACTCCAGCAGCCAGACACCCCAGCTAAAAGCAAGCTATCAGCCGCAGCATTGCCCGAGAGGCTCCTGTTCCAAATGCCCTGTAAATGCGCTTTAATAAGGTACCGTAAATATTACTGGCATCAACATAAATACTCAGCTATGGAAGGGAGGGGAGGCCGCCCAGCACAACATACTGACAAACATACCGCCAACACAAAGTGGGAGGGGGATATAGGTTTGACCTCCGTCCATGCGTGCGTGCGTGCATGCGTCCGACCGGGAGAAAGGGGACAGCTTTTCTCAGAAACTATTACAGATAGGAGGACCAAATTTGGTGTGTAGCTTCAGACCATAAAGGCCTTGATGGAGTTCGAAAATAAGAAGGACACGATTGGCAGGGGATGTTGTTGACCATGTCGACTAGTTTTCAATTACTATCTAACTTTGAACTCGGAAACAATGTGATCCTTCCCATATCACTTACATTTGTCAACTGATTGTCATTGGCTTGTGTCCTATTTTTTGTTACAAACCAACTGCATGATTGGTGGAGAATTCTGTTCTGGTTATTATGAGGAAAGTGACAACACCAGTACTGCATTTCCCTATTTCAAAATCCGTGCCAGCTGAGGACAAGCACAATAACTGCATCTCCCTCAGCCTGCGCTGAGCTGAGCATTTTATTTCTGTGCCAGCAGGATGGAATTTTCTGGAAGAGAACTGCACACTGCCAACTGCTTCCCCAAGATGGTATGTGGGATAATGTATACATTCCAGCCAGACCAATGCTCTAAAAATAGCAAGAGAAGAGACCATAAACCTAATCTCTCGAGTTGCACTTTAAAAATTACAATATGTAAAAATTCTTAGGTTGACTACCGCTTGTTGTGATTTCCGATACAACTGTTCCAGTGAGGGACCAATTTTGAACATGTTCGTGGGATAACAAGTTGAGACGGTAAACACACTCACTTAGGTTGTGATTATCCTTCTTCTGTCGCTCTTTAGCCATAGCACGCGCTTCTGCATCTTGGCATGAAACAAACTGGAGTCAGTAATTACAATCCAAGCAGCTCAGTGTCAATGGTTGCATGACAGCTCAATGCATAATGCAATGCACAGTGACTTCAAATGGAAGTAAATTATCTGCTTTCCATAACCTCAGGCAACAATTAGTGTTCTTGTGCATTTCAGTGTGTGTCTGTGTGTGCGTGGATGTCTCACCCGACAGCTCCTTTTTGACGGCCAGGTTGGCGGGACAGGAGTTGCTGGTCATGGCAATGGCCGGGCCAGACATCCCGGGACCCGTGTACACATCCAGGTGACTGCTGGACAGGGGCAACTGTGGGGAAACAGAATGAAAAAAACCCCAAATATAATATAACTGCAAACTGTGATGAGGGGGCCAAGCAGTGCAGCTAGGCAGTGTTGTCATGGCAACTTGATGTGATTGTGCTAAATGCACGGCTGTAAACATGGACAGCAAGTTTTATGTAAATTGAGCAAAGATTGGGTGTAATTATATCCCCAAACGCCGAATGGCGTTCCGGGGGATATTAAGTTTTTGGTCCGGCCGCCGCCGTCTCAGTACATGTTAACGCGATAACTTCAGCAATATTTCAATTACAAATACCAAATTTTGCACATAAGTAATTGTCATAAAGAGGAAGAACTGATTCGATTTTGGACAATCTATGATGACTAGATTGGCCACCAGGGGCCAAAAACTGATTTACATGTTAACGCGATAACTGCAGTAATATTTCAATTAGGAATTTCAAGTTTTGCATATAAGTAAGTATCATAAAGAGGAAGAACTGATTCGATTTTGGACAATTTACAATTTCTAGATTGGCCACCAGGGACCATATCATCATATCTCTAAAAATATTTGTCCGATTGACCTCAAATCAAGTGCAAATGAAAGGTCATGACCTGAGGATGTGTCCCACGATGACACTATACCTGTTTGGTTCACAATTTTGACACAAGGTGGAGCTTTGTCACATAAAATTCACCATTTTTGCTATATCTTTGGAACTATTTCTCCAATTGACATGAAACAATTTGCAACTGCAAGGTCATGACCTCACAACGTGTCACATGATGACATCATACCTGCATGGTTCAATATTTTGCCACCAGGTGGCGCTTTGTGATGGAAAATTACCATTTTGGCCATATCTTCAGAACTATTTGACCGATTGACCTGAAATTAAGTTCAAATGAAAGTCTATTCAAGGTCTATTCAAGGATTGGGGAATTGGAGGATTGGGTGCGTTCGGGGATATACCCCCAGCCGTCGCCTCCGACGGCATAAGCCTAGTTGTGATATGAGTTCATGTCCTGTTTGAGTAGTTTGCCTTCAATATGGCTGTAATGGACCACTGATTTCAAAAATCAAAAATCCACATAATTTTTGTAAGGCTTAGTCTGATTATCATCTTTAGCCGAATTTGGTGAAAATTGTACAAAATTGGTGGCCTGTGAGAAATTTTTAAACCTTTCTGTATGAGCCAGAACACGTGTTTGATTATTGCAGTGCCCCCTAAGGGTCAAAGGATGCAAAACATTTTGGGCTTTTTCAAAATGGGGTTCTGAGTCCATGCACCAAGTTTGGTTTTGATACAACAAAGTGTTGCTGAGATATGGCCTACCTCACCATTTGGCATTACCAATTTTGATGAAAGTTGGACAAATTCTGTGGCCCATTAAAAAATTTTTAACCCTTCTAGAAACTCTAATATAACTGCTGCATTAATTAGGCAGACATGATGACATGCCTAGTCTCAGTCTTGAGACCATCCACATAATTACGAGACAGAATAAGCTTTTTTTAGGGCATCAACATTCATTCATGAAAACACATTTTTTCCCATTTCTGTGCCCCCTAGCAGTCAAATGAAACAATATGTTTTGCGCATCCTGAAAATGGGGTCCCAGGTCCATGTACCAAGTTTGGTTTTGCCTGAACTTTTGAAAATCAAAAATATATCTGATAAATCCAGTGAGGCTTAGTCTGAACATCAACTTTGCCAATTCTGGTGTGGACAAGAGGACAAAATTTGTGGTCTGTACAAGATCTGTAAACTTTTCCAAAAAATTCAATCGAGCAAAAATTCAGTATGGTGAAAGGAAATGTCATTGGGATGAGTTGAACTGTGCACGACCCATGGAATCCAACGGTTCCTCATCTTTGAAGGTCAGGCATATGGTTCAAAATTTATGTCCATAAATGTGCTTCAACTTTGACCTGATGGTGGCGGCAGAATGTGCAAGGTAAAAACTCCAATCCAGGTGAAAGAATCGGGGGCTGTCCCTAATCTATGTGCCAAATTTTAAAACCTTTCAATCATACCTTTATAGGTGCTGCCATAGAGTCCCAAGGCAGAAGAAGAAGAAAAAAGGAGAAAATGTTGAAACACCCTTGGGCCTTGGCCCCTGGCCCCCAATATAAACAAGATGGCTGCCTACACAGTCTAGCTGCTCGTCCCCCCAAAGCATACTCGGCATACCTACAGAGTTCAGAGGCAATTCTCTGCATCCAAACTGGGTCACATCACCTGCGATTAAGGACACATTTCTGCGTAAAACTGGTGAACAGCACAATGCGCAGTATCTTCAGTGGAGAGTTGTAAGGTTGTGATAGCCTTCAGATTACCCACAGATATGCAGATGTGTTTATAGGCCTCTGACTGTGCCAGAGTAAATCTACACAAGAAATCATTGACTATCTGAATATCTCTTATCTCCGCTCTTATCCACGCAGCATCCTGAGGCTTTTCACCATGTCAATGTCACTGTGCAAAGACCCTTTCAAGCTGCTAATGAGCTTACAAAGATAAGCTTGCCTATCTAACTGCAAACGCTTTATTATTCTAACTACTGAGCAGCAACTAGCAAGACCTCAGGGGAGGGAAAGAAATAGATTAATTTCCTACTGGCTTCAACATTTCAACACTTGCATTGACGCAACTCAAATCCTTTAAGACATTAAGTAATTTTGACACACCCAAATTTTTCAGACAAGCAGGGATTAGAAAAGATACCTTTTACTAAAAAAAGTTAATTTTCACTAAAAAAGAATTTAATATTAACTTCATCAAAATAACCACCATATGTAATCAATTCTAAGTATGGCCATGTAATTTCTAGAGCAGTTAAGTAAAAAAAAAATGAAGTACATGCTTTGTGCATATGAATCTACAACAATTTCATTGTATAGATCAATATATGCCGTCAGAAGCATTTAAAAATATCTCAATTCAAATGTATTTTGGTACAGAAGTGAAATCGATAAATAGGCGTAATAAACTCAAGGGTCGATATGTCTTTTATGTCCAATGCATTTTGATTTTTTTTCACTCTTCATATGCAATAATGGCCATAACAATCAAAAACTACATTTTGAGAGCAAATGGATCCTGCATGGCTGGGTAAGTAGGGTTTGATTAAACTTGCGTATTAAAAAAAGACCATTGTGATTGTGATAGCTCACCCAGCTAGCCCACATTATTTTTATACGTAAGTAATCAAAATTGAAACTTCATTTTGAAAATTATAGTAATCATCCTCAATATGAAATATTGGGGATACTGCTATGAGGATGTCTCTCCGTCCATTTGCCCGTCCCAGAGTCCGTTCGTTCATCTGTCTGCAATCATTTTTGTTTCAGGATCATAACTCATGAACCATTCAATATTTCTTCTCAAAACTTTCAACATGCAAGTGCAAGAACGGTGCCTTTTGCTAGCTAGAAATTTCTGACATGTTTTTCCCTTTCTATTGATACAAGTTGGACTTGGTTTCCATCTGCGAGAGGGAGCAAATCTCAAACACCTTTCAATATTTTCTCACAAAAAATTCTTCATGCAACAAGCCTGTAATAGAGTGGTGCCTTTTGCTATTAAGGATTATTTGACGTTCATTGTTTACCCGCCCATATTATCCCTTGGCACATAAATTGGGGGGCATGTAGCCATTGCTCTTCCATTGAAACATTTTTGTATTCAGCATAACATGAAGACCAGATATTTTCCTAAACAATTTGACACACTGATCAATCTGGAGTCGATTTTTTTTTTTTTGTTGGATTCTGTGGATCCATGTCTTTTTTAAGTTGCACCCGTATGTGTATGAGCAGATTTTATTTTGAATTTTTTGTAAAACCTTTAAACTCCATCTCCTACCGCAAGGTGTGAGCAATTCGCATGGAATTTGGCACTCAACATCTTTAGACCAACATTTTTTGATGATACACCATATTGCTACGGTGAAAGATGATTTTGGGGGTGCGGCATCTATTTCTAAAATGAGCTCTAACTCCTGACTGCAATGTCCAATCATCGCCAAATTTGCGATCTCTCATCTCCAGGCCATTATTTTCAAGCCTACCAAATTTGTTCTAAATCCATCCAGAAGTACTGCTATAACAAGCTAATATTCATAACTTCAAAACCTACTGGCAAATTGATTTAAATTTTCCGTGCTTCATGTTTGGTCTTGGGTTCTGTGAAGATCTATAAGTACAAGGTTATTTCACAAACAAGATGACTGCCATCAGACATCATCACAGTGACTATCCCTTCAACACTCTGAACTATCATCTATCATCTTGAAACTTTACAAGATTATTTAGGGAGTGTGAAAGTGGTGGAATACTGCCTCTTGCTATTTTCAAATTTTTCCAAGTTAAATTTTTTCTGGGGTTGGGTAGATATGCCATTTCCTGATGGCTTTTGTTTCATAAGTTCATAAGGCAGTTATATGGTCCTGGGAGGTAACACCAGTAGGGCGGTCCAAGCTCCCTCCTGACCTTACTGTCCAATAAGTCCAAATAACTCTGATAATCCTATTTTGGATCTTGGATCTGTTAGTCTTCTTATTTTGTCTAATATTGCTCATCAATCTCAAAGTTTTGGGCATTATCATATATCTTTTGAAGTATATTACTCTTTTTTTTTTAAAGCTAAACTATTCACGCCTTACTGTGAACGACTTTAGTTTATTAGAGGATGGTGAAAATGTATGTATATTGTCATGAAAATATTTAGCTTACATTCCTTTGGGTCTAAATGCTGTTAGGCATAGTTCAATAAACTTGCAACCTATGGACTACATATCCTTCAAAGCAAATCAAACTCCTACAACAAGTCTCTCCCCTTCCTTCCGAAAGGAGAGCCAGAATGTTCCATTTCGAAGATGCAGCATCAAAAGCTTATAAGACGCACTTTTTTTGAATAACACTAACACTCTAAAATTTTGCTACTAAGCTTGTTTTTAAGAAGCCGTCAGGGAGGTGAGACGTTTACAAGCAGACTGCGGCATCCTGACAAACCAGGACTATTTCTGCAGGACAGTTAGTGAGGTGAGCAAGGGCACCTAGTGACTCAAACAGCAAAGCTCATTAAATGAAGAACTATACTTCCTGAAGAGTCCAGAGCTCACAGTCCACATTCAAGGTTTTTATTTACATGAATCCTCCACTCCAACTGAAGATGCTGGGATTTTATTAAAACCAAGGTCAAACAGTGAACCAAAAAAAAAGACATTATAATATCAACCATGTGAATAAAAAATCAAATCGTCTGCATTAGTGGATAAGGTTATGGCGAAGGGTCTGTAATTTTCTACAGAGGTTATCCATCTTAATTCCTATTTTTGAATACAGTTTAAGGTAGACAGGAAGGTCTGCTGTCCGGTTGAGGCCACTTCCTGATGATATCTGTCTCCCACACACGCCATAATCTCCATGAGCAGGCATGTCGGCCAATGAGACAGAGGGGAGAGACTTGAGCTGGACAATGGATAGAGCCTGCAGTGTCAATCAGGAATCAATCAAAGCCTTTGATCTTTGAGTTACTCACTGTCGCGTAATCAAACAGCACCAAGGAGCTTAAACAAATGATCCGAATACACACTGAGTAGTCCAACCAGCATCTAAAAGCCTCCACAAAATAAATTTTCGGAGCAGTTGGTAAGCTAAAGCATACCGCAACTAACTTCTCATACGCAAAACTTGCCCAGTATTCTAAATCAAGACTCAAAGATGGTGCCATACTCAGAGTCTCAGGACTCATTTTTCAGCTTAATAGTGTTCTTAAATTCCTCCTGAAAATGTCAGTAACAAGTTTCAGGGTCTTCTTACCAGCTGAAACTGCTGTCCATTGGCCAGTTCCACAATGGTGTACTTTTTCCCCGAGTCCTTCATCCCGTGTGGATAGTCTGATCGCATGCAGCAATCGCTGCTCACCTCTGGTGTCATCATATCCCAGGACAGAGACTGGGCTCCTCTATGCTCCTCTCTAAGCCCTCTTCACTGTCTCTCCATCCCCCGGACTCCTCCCCCTGGACTTTCAGCCTGTTTTCCTCCTAAACACCCCACCCCTTCAAAAATGCCTAGTAAACAAGTTTAACTCTAACTGGCCGCAGTTTAATTGTTAATTTTTTGAAGTGGCTTTAAATGACCTCGCAGAAGAAGAGCTGATTGCTGTCCCTTTCAGTCTGTTAAGAGAATCGTTTCTTGGCATAAACAACACCGTGAGAACAAGTGCTTCCCAATGATTTTCACACTGATGTTTGTATGACATATATTAAATATGACGGTTCTCAGACAGTGTCTAGAGAGGATGGAGCCCCTCTGCTATTCCAGCTATACACTGATCAGCACAACTCATCACATTTACACACCTATTTCTGGTCCAAGTGTTATGAGAAATATGTTTGTACATACTTTTCTAGGAGTTTAAAATGTAAGTGCACCGAAAAAGCTTGATAAGGGCTCTTATATGCCTGTGAATGTGACATCTCCACAACTGGGCACATGGAATGTAGTTCTATAACTCACACTGGCTATAACCAAGTGCCATAGGACGAACTACTGCACTGTTAAACTGCTTTAAACAACGTGCGTACCCCAAACAGCGACCTATGATGTGCATTATCCGGAGTTGGGCATGATGCGCTTTGCCAGTCTTTCTCATTAATTCACGTTCAGAAGCTGACACAGTCCTGCCGGATTCTTAGGGGGTTGCAGCTGGGCAGGGCACTTACTGTGTTTGGCATATGAAGCACGGGGTCGATATACGCAGAGGCGTCATCATAACTGGACTGAAGGCTGATGATGTCATCGATGACGTCATCCATCTATCATCAAAAAATGAATGGACAAGTAGTATTCAGAACAATGCAATCAGATGAAAATCACAGACAGGGGTAAATAGACACAAATACTAAAGCATTTTCATCACATCACATCAAATCACATCACAGTTATTAGTTTATTAATATGATGCCTGCTGAAACACCCCTTACTTCACTGTGAGCAAAGGCACATTCTGTTATGAATGGGCTTGGACACAGCAGTCATGACTTTGAGCATAATATTCACATTCATTCTGTCTGATCTCTGCAAACGTCACTCTCTTCCCGAGCCTCTCGAGACTGCTAACTGCAGCTGAACACCAAACCAACACCAAAACGGGGAGAGCAGAAAGAAAGAGTGATAGTTGGGGGTGGGGAGGGCTGAAGAGGTGGCAATTCAGAGGATCAAAGTCTAGAGCGTTTAAAAAGTGCTCTTAAAAGATGGCTGGGTGCACAGTAACTCCTGAAACCTTAATTACACCCCAAGTGCAGTAATTGTGCAGTTTAAGTGTTTAACACTTTGGAAGCTGTTCACTGTCTTTCAAGGCCATCTCACAGCTCAGTGGAAATATAACATTATAAATGATTATTATTGAATGCGGGAGTTGCAATACAGCCTGCAGTCATGGTCATTGCTATGACATTTGGATGCATACAATCACGTGCTTAACATGAGCCGCATCGCGCTAGACATTTTGAAACTACAAGTTTCAACCTCACAGAGGTTGTCAGAGTGGCAATGCATAAATTCTTTTATAGCCCCACTTATGTGTACATTTACTTGCATTTCACATTTCAACCAGAGTTGCCAGTGCACATGGAATGTCAGTTGAGGTCACTTCCTGTTTAAGCAAAGGCACCACCGAAAGTGCTGAGGAATGGCCCCTTCTCGTCCCGCAGAACAGGACGTGACATGCTGAGGTGCTCCTTTTGGTCAAGGGGAGGACCATCTGCTGATACATTTGCAGTTGGAACACCTTCATCAGTGGCTTTTAAAGGGGAGGAAGGGGAAATGCACTGAGGAGTGCAACTGATAATACTAGTATCAACTGAGATAACTCCCATAAACGACTGATGGACACAAGCTCTTCCTTCCTGGTGGTTAACGCGATGGGAGGCCCAGGCACCGCTCATTACCTCGTGCTCCTGGCTGGAGCTGATGTTCAGCATGGCCATGGGGCTGTTGGGGGCGCTGTTGCCTGCGGAGGTCATCAGTTGATCGGTGCGCATGCGCGGGGAGGGCGCGGTGCCTGGGCCGGGAGCGGAGGCCGGCTGGACGAGCGGGGGAGGGGGCGGGGACGGCTGGACCCCTGTAACGGCATGTACAGCCTGCTTGGTGGCATAGGTGGTGGAGAGGAACTGCCGCAGCTGCTGGCGCTGGGACTGGCGGATGTGGTAGTCCGTGGGATTTTCCAGGTGGGTCTGCACCTGTGAAAACAAAACAAAATGTGGGGTATGGGGGAGGTCAGTTTCACCGCTCCATCTACGGACTAGCTAATGTATTAATAAAACAGCATTGGCAAGTCAGCTATTCAGTGAGCCTGCCTCAGTTTTTAACGGGTGTGTGGTTACTTGTTAACAACGGTTGTCTTTTTAAACGCTTCAAAAAGTTTGAAGACAATTAAAAACAAGAACTCAGCTCAAATCATCTCATCAGTGTTTGCTAATGGAGCAAAAGGTTATTACAGGCTTGACACTGAGGATATTGTGCCAAACAATAAGACGGTGTCAAGTCATTATCAATCTCAACATTTTCCCTATTTACTCAGATCAGCCTGTTCTAATGTAAAGCCAAGAAAGATAAGACTCCTATCAGCTTTAATGAACTTCCCATGCCCACTCAAATTCACCCTAGAACTTACATCAAAATGCTAATCACATCTCATAAACATATAATAGCACTACTAACATTCAGTGTCCCTGAAATGATTAACAACAGTAAGGTTTGTGTAACTGCGGCAATGATAAAATACAATCCATCATCACCTAAAGTTATTCAGTCACTCAGAAAGGGAGAGGCTTTGATTTAAATCCCAATCAAATGTTCTCAAAATCTTCAAAATGGAGGGTGTTTAAAAATTCTCTTCAAACACGTTGTTGCGAGCTAATTTTGGAGTGCATGGATGTTAGATGTTAGATGATGGAATTGGATGTTCTTACCCTGTGCAACTTGCACGGCTTAACAGTTCATTCAAACACCTGAACACACCCAGACGCAACTCTGATTCAAGAATAAAGCAGCAACATCCTAACAAGGAATCAAACCACCAATGCTCATGAAACCCTGCTGTCCTTTTCCCCTCAAAATGAAAAACCACAGTCCTTAAGAACTAAAGTAAGACAGTGTTAAACAGTCACGTGCAGTAAAAAATCTTTTTGAAATATATATGAATGTGCACACATGTTTGAATAGATTGCATTTAAAAAGTAATTGTCCCCTCCTAATTTCCTCCATTTTACACACACCATGTCACACTCAATCATGCAATGTATTCAGACCAAAAGCTACACACAATGATGAGAGTATGCAATTTTTACATGATCAATGCATTTGTTACAGACAAAAGTTTATCAAATACCTAAATCACTACGTGCAACATTATTGGTCCCCAGAAACTTAATAACTGATTGTGCCACCTTTAGCAGCGACAACTGCAACCAAATGCCTCCAGTAGCTTCCAGTGATATTGCCGTGAAAGAATTTTAGCTCACTCTTTGCAAAATAAATAATTTGATTCAGCCACCTTAGTAGGTTTTAAAGGGGACACATTACAAAAAACTCGTTTTCAGTGCTTGTGCACACATATTTCTGTATCTGGACTGCCTACCAACTGACAAACTGAAACAAAACACCCCTGTCAATTTTTGTGGGCTGCCTTCTTCAGAAGATATGGCATTCGCCACAGCATTCAGATTGGGCTCCCCTCGCCACATGAGAATAATTCTGCCCCTAATTCGAATATCTTCACCCATGGCTTATTTTTTTATTGCAACGTCCCAGCTTGGCAAAGAAACTTATATTAAATGAACCCATTGTACTTTTAAGAATATACAAAGAAGTGGTGGCTACGAATTATTTTGAAGGAGAATCTGTAGCTAGCTAGCCAGGTAAGTGCTTCCAATTTCTGTCAACATTTAAACTGAATGCCAAGCCCAGCTAGCAAGCCATTACACTGATTGTTAATTCTGAAAGCATTGCTAGTTAAACCAGGGGAAATGTAGGACATATGTTGAAACAAACTGATGGAATAGGTGAATGCTTTTAATTGAATTCAGTCCGTTTTTAATGGAATCATAGTGCAATAACAAAACCGCAGTGAACAAACCACTCATGAGCCATATCTCTATTCTGCCTATTTTAAGCAGCTCTGACATCTATGGATTACATATGCTGACATGCTGTATCTAATATAGCATATTGGTCCCCAGTCTCCCCTATATTCTCATTAAATTACATTTTGCTTTAAGATCTGAAAAAATTTAAATGTGACAAATATGTGAAAAAAGCAGAAAACTGGATGGGGTCAAATACTTTTTAGTGACAGCGTATGTGTGCATTGCAGAGCCAAATCCTTATTATCACCTCCATAATGTGCTGTTGGTCCTCAGCGTGCTGCCAAGGCGTGGAAAGACCTCTGAAGGCGCCCTGTGGGTTTTGGCTTTAAGTTCCATAAGAATCAAACCACCATGGATCGGACTTGTTCCAGCACATACCACAGATACTTGATCTGACTGAAGTGAGGGTAACATCGTGAGCAGTTTGTCACATCCCTACAACTGATCCTGAACACTCTGTACAGGGCGCACGGTCACTCTAACCCATCGGCGGCTGGCAGTAACAATTTGAACATAGTCAAAATCGCTCAGGTCTTTATGCCAGCCCGATTTCCCTCACGCTCAACACGTCTCCTAGTTCTACGAGAACCTACTGTATGCTTGCTGTCTAATATATCCCAGACCTTGACATGTTATTTCAAGATTATCAGTGTTTTGCTTTATCTGCAAGTGATTCCGCTCATTGGGGCGCATTAGTCAAGTATGCACAAAAAGCGTGTCTGAGACAGCAAAAAAGCCACCCATTCATCTCGGTGGTGGCAAATCCCGATAAGGCTTCTTTTTACTGAAGAGGCACAAGATGATTAATTGTCTCAACACACTCCTCCACATGACACAGCCAGGGACAAAGTTGGCAAAAGAGACTATCTAGAGTGGGAGGCCTATCAATGACTAAATACTGGTAGCCAAAAAAACCAACGTGTCAGTTTCATGTGAGCGCATAGGAATTCCCCTGTAATAATCGACAGGCATTCAAAAAACCAAATAATTGACCTCGAGACTTCTTCCTGGACTCGTCTGAGAATATTTAAGGTCACAGGAGGGCACCAACCGTGAGTTGATTTGGAGGTGGGCAGCCTGCAGTGACGAGCTCTCATGACAGAGACCGCGTTAAAGCCACAGCACAACTGTGTTGCAGAGCTGTAAGGGCTGTGAAGGTGGAGAACGTACATAAGGCTCCCCAGAGGAGGCCAGTTTCCAAACATCGCCACAATATCATGAGCAATCACCCTCGTGAAACTCCCCGCGTAACCAGCGTTAGGTTACTTTCAGCAAACAAGCTATTCTTCTCATAAACATACAGTCACCAAGTACTCCTCAAAATAATTAAATAAGGGGTGTCCACACACGCCAGTGTCAGCAGGGTGACCTGTGAGTCATAAACACTGCTTGTTTTTGGTTTTAGCTGGTCTGTTACCAAACTATGAAGGAGTACCTAAAAAAAGTGGAAAATAATAATTTACAATAAAGTGGAGTACTACTGACTGGAGCACTTCTTCTCTGCTTAACACTTGTCATAGACAACCAACCCTAAATACAAGAACCTCATACTGTTTTAGTTTTTCCATAAAAATCTTTTGGTCACAGGTGCAATGGGAAGGTGTTAAGCAGATAGGCGAAACATTTTCCACCCGGCTCCCAGAACAACTGATTACATAAGCAAACTAGATAGTTGCTCCCCAACTATCCTTCATTTTATTGAGTCTTTTCAAGTACCACATTAAATGCTGTTCAAAGTCTTTTTCTCTGTTCACTGCAGCCTCTGTCAGAGATTGTGGGTAATCTCACAGCACACTAATCAGTGCAACTTGTCAGAGTTATGTCAAGTAACGACTGTATCTCAAGGGTCGTGGTGTGAATCATAAACTATACAGCCATGGTATTGTTTGATTACCTGGAGAACCTTACACATTTTGATCATTTAAAATATTAAATCCACTATAAACGCATCTGTATATAGTCATCATAAACTGTCCTCTCTCTGCCAAATAATGGGTGAGTCAACCCCGAGTGATTTTATGGTTAATTACAACCTCCTTTCCACCAAGGAGTCTGGCTCAGTTCAACCTGCTACACTTTAGAATGGTTATTTCTGCATTTTCATTGCCAAAAGCTGTGGATGGAGGATGAAAAAGACAATTCAGCCAAACTTTTTTTTCTTCATATTTTTGAAAGGCTACAAAACTCAGAGACTCCCCAGTCAGAAGTGAGAGTCAAACGTCAATGTGAGATTGTGCAGTGCAGTGTGTAATTGTGGGTATTTCGGTCACTTTGAGCACAGTTACACAGCCATAATGAAACATAAGTAAGATATTGCAGGATTAATTAATTCATACACAGTATAATGCACTTCATATTGGTTAAGGCCACCAGCAAGGCGATCTATGAACATGCAATGCTAACTGTGTTTCAGAAAGATAGTGAAAGGTGCCACGTTATGCTCCAATAAATTTAATTCCACATCGTGCCCTTTTACACAGACCTCAGGCCAAAAATATACAGCTGACAGGTGGCTAAATGTAAGCAGGAAGCTGCTATGGATATATCAGAACATTAAAGTTAACTCTTCATTATTATTCATTTCATTCCTTGAACCCAAAGACATGCCATCGGGAGGGAATGCCCTGATAATGAAAATGGGTTTTTTCATATTTTCATCTGTTAAGAGATTTTCTTCCGTCCATTTCCGAATTTGTGCAGCTCAACAACTTGTCGTCACACGCCGTCACTTTGTTCTTGGGTCTTTCCTGTAATGATGAATGCCTAAGGGAATTCGGCTTGTGTCACCTCATATTTATAACTCAGTGAAACAGGAAGTCATGGTTGACCACTCAAGAGTTCCTAATCAAACACGTGAACTTTAAAATGTTAAAGGAGATTGGAAATGTACTGCATATTCTAATATTCAAAACATATTTATGTAATTTCAACAATTCTTTCTCCCTCAATAATTTACTTAAAAGAAAAGGTTAAGAATTGGGTGAATGTTTTGAATTCAGTACAAAGAGGATAAACACCTAACGCGTACTTTCACAGGCTATTTTGCTTATTTTCACTGAGGGTGCTGATAATTTTGGAGACAGCAGTAAAATAAAAAAAAAAAGATATTTCAAAAGTCCATTCACCCTCATACTGAAGACTGAACAACAACACATTCTTTGATGTTCTAACATTAGTTTAATTCTCAACTCAATTCTCAACTCTCTAACTCAAAATACACAGATTCTGAGAAAGTTGGCTCAGACTTCTGTTAACTGCTGTGTAACATCACCATGTCTTGAATAACACTCATTAAGCATTTGGGCACTGAAGGCACCAGTTGGTCAAGTCTAGAAAGCAGAATTTTTCTCCCTTCGTCCAGCAAAAGCAGCAAAATTGAACGGGGCCTTTGTTGCAGTCCATTTTACTTCATATTGCACCATACACGCTCAATCAGAAACAGGGCAGGACTGTTGGTTGGCCATTCTGGCACCTGCACTCTTTGTTCACTCAGCCTAGCACTCGACTGCCAACATTCATTGATCCTGGTATGGCATGTACTGCTTGTAAACTTTATGACCACGGTTATTCTTAAGTAGAATCAAAAATATAATTGGTTCAGGGGTTTTACATATACGTTTCCACCAACAAGGGTCATAAAATGGCCAAGAATTCAAAATTTAACAAAACCATGCCTCCTTTGAGAGCTTCTCACTTAAGCAGTATGCTAGATGAAGCACTCAGAGTTTTTTTCCTTGTTTTTTTTTTTTTTTTATTACATATTAGGCTTAGGGAATGGAGTAACCTGTTATAGGAGTGTCAATAATTTTCTGAAATGTGCTTGATTTTCAATCTTAGTCAAAATTGCTTATTTTCAGGTCCTCCTTCGACCATGTGGACAGTTAAACATCATTTTCATTTCTTTAGCCTGTATTCATTTTCATGACGATGATCTGACAAAAACTCAGAGGAATCATCATGCACAGCATTCTCCACATTTGCAAAGTACCGCAAAAACGCTGTTAGTTTTGAGGCTCAAATCCTAAAGATAAATGTATTAAATGCAGGGAAGCTGTATATTACGTACACATTAAACCAATATGACTCCAGCTAATCATGGCAATGTGCTGCTAATCCAGAATGATATGTGAACAAGCATAAATGCATTTATTATAACCATTTCCAAAAGATGTATTTATTACCAACTAATTAGAATTCATATAATACAGTGTGAGTAATAATTTTTCTATGTGGAGCCATTTGTATCACTCATCTTTGATCATCTCTCTGAACTGGCCGTCAGAAGCAATGAACTGGCAATAGAATGCAGGTTGTAGCAGTCTATCTACATCAGGGCTACAGGCAACAAATTAGTTCATGATTTGGTCAGACATCGGATCCTGAAATGACGCGTTTGCTGATATTTAGACTGAACTAATGTCCCTGACTGTATATTTACCCTAAGAGCGTTTAAATAAATTTTCAAAAAATTATAAGTTAAATTATCTTGTGCTGTTGAAAACCTATCATGTGGTGACTTTTTTACAAACCCCAATTCCAATGAAGTCGGGATGTTGTGTAAAAACAGTATGCATTGATTTGCAAAACTCATAAACCCATATTTTATTCACAATAATACATATACAACATATCAAAAGTTGAAATTGAAACATTTTACCATTTCATGTATTTCAAAATACTGGCTCATTTTATATATATACAAAAAAAATAAATATATATACATATATATATTATATAAATGTTATATATTACATAACATTTATATTATGTTTTTGGTCCGACCGCCGCTGCCGCCACACCATGTGTTAACGCGATAACTTCAGTAATACTTCAATTAGAAATTTCAAGTTTTGCATATAGGTAAGTATCATAAAGAGGAAGAACTGATTCGATTTTGGACAATTTAAGATTTCTAGATTGGCCACCAGTGAAAAAAATCACTGTTTTTATCATGTCTCTGGAAATATTTGTCCGATTGACCTCAAATCAAGTGCAAATGAAAGGTCATGACCTGAGGATGTGTCCTACGATGACATTATACCTGTTTGGTTCACAATTTTGACACAAGGTGGAGCTTAGTCACATAAAATTCACCATTTTTGCCATATCTTTGGAACTATTTGTCCAATTGACATGAAACTATGTGCAACTGCAAGGTCATGACCTCACAACGTGTCACATGATGACATCATACCTGTATGGTTCAATATTTGTGATGGAAAATTACCATTTTAGCCATATCTTCAGAACCATTTGTCCGACTGGCCTGAAATTAAGTTCAAATGAAAGTCTATTCAAGGATTAGGGAATTGGAGGATTGGGGGCGTTCGGGGATATACCCCCAGCCGTCGCCTCCGACGGCATAAGCCTAGTTGTGATATGAATTCATGTCCTGTTTGAGTAGTTTGCCTAGTTTGATAGCAGCAACACATCTCAAAAAAGTTGGGATAGGGCCATGTTTACCCTTGTTTACCTCTTCTTTTAACAACAGTGTAAAAGTCTGGAAAGTGAGGAGACCAATTACTGACATTTTGGGAGAGCTGCTCAACAGTCCTGGGTCTTCTTTGCAGAATTTTTTGTCTTACAATGGGCCACATGTTTTCTATGAGTGAATGGTCTGGACTGCAGGTAGGCCAATTCAGCGCTCAAACTCTTCTACTGCAAAGCCATACTGTTGTGATGGATACAGTATGTGGTCTGGCATTGTACTGAAATATGAAAGGCCTTCCCTCAAAGAGATGTTGTGTGGCTGGGAGCATATGTTGTCGTAAAACCTCGATATACTTTTCAGCATTGGTAATGCCTTTCCAAATGTGTAAGCTCTGCCACGCCACAGGCACTAATGCAACCCTATACCATCAGATGTAGGCTTTTGAACTGTGTGCTGATAACGAGCTGGATGATGCCTCTCCTCTTTACACCACACAACACAGCATCTGTGGTTTCCAAAAAGAATTTCAAATATTTATTCATCTGACCACGGAGCACTTTTACATTCTGCCTCAGTCCACTTTAAATTGACCTTGGCCCAGAAAAGACGGCGACATTTCAGGATCATGTTCCCATATTGCTTCCTCTTTGCATGATACAGCTTCAGCTTGAATTTGTACATTGCATAGCGAACTGTGTTCACAGACAATGATTTCTGGAAGTGTTCCTGAGCCTATGCAGTGTATTCCCGTGCAGAATCATGCCTGTTTTTAATGCAGTGCCACCTGAGGGCCTGAAGATCACGAGCATCCAACATTGACCTCCAGACTTTTCCCTTGCACACTGAGATTTCTCCAGATTCCCTGAATCTTTTGATGTTATAATGTTCTGAAGATTCAAAGTCTTCGCAATTTTAAATTGACGAAAATTTTCTGAAATTGTTCCGCAGTTTTTTGCAGATTGGTGCAACTCTGTCCATCTTTACTTCTGAGAGACTCGCCTCTTTAAAATACTCTTTTTATAACCAATTGTGTTACTGACAATTAACCTAATTAGTTGCAACTTGCTCCTTCAGCAGTTTTTTTTTATTAGTACCACTTACTTTTCCAGCCTTTTGTTGCCCCTCTCCCAACTTTTTTGAGATGTGTTGCTACCATGAAATTCAAAATTAGCTAATATTTTTCATGAAATGGCAACATTCAACATTTAACATCTGACATGTTGGCTATGTTCTATTGTGAATAAAATACACAGCATCCCAACTTTTTTGGAATTGGGGTTGCACTTCAAAATACGTATTTAAAGAGCAATAGGTAACACTGACTGCAAGAGTTGAAAATGGGTACTGCAGTTCAAATTCAAAACACTGGAGAGAATTGTCTTCCCCTGGTCCCGCCTACTGTGACTCAAAACTCACATGGTTAGCAGGTTGAAAACACTAAACCAACACAACCGAGCACGAGACAAGCGCCACGTAAAACTTTGACAATGGCAAGTGACGATGAGTCCTACAAAGTAAGTTGATCAACAGATTGCAAATTATAAACCGCCTCATATGGATTTTTTAATTACTCTGTCAATAAAAGAGCCATCAGGAGACGGCATATCCCCCCGGCCAGTGGCAACCACAAAGCAGTTTGTATCCTAGCTACAGTCAGTATGACTGTATACAGTATGACAGTCACTGAGAGATGGATTCTTTCATATCATCATCTACTCCTGGCCCAGGATAAAATCCTTGATAAGGGCTGACTTTTATTCCAGCAAAAATACCAAGTGTTCTGTCGTTACCTGCAATGACCATCATAATGTCGACAGTCTTTGTTTTCAACCAGCGTTGGAAGATGAAGTGGCTTAGATTTATTTTCAAGGGGAATCTGTAGCGATCTTGGTAAGTATTTCTGTTTTCTGTGAATATTCAAACTGAATTCCAAATGTAGCGTTAGTTGTACATGTATGGCTAACTTGCCTGTGGAGCCAAGTGCCTCTCTCAAAATTACTCAGCATGTATGCATTACCTTTTCATAATCATCTTGAAGTTTATTCACTATTAAATTGAATGTGTATTTAGAAACCATTGCTAGTTTAGCCAGATGCAAATAATGCACAAGACATTTCGATTGGAACAGATAGAGCTGGCAGTTTTTAATGGAATTCAGTTGTGGAACAATACCATAGCCATTCACAATAAATGGAACAAAGTTGACAGTTGCTACTCAACAAAAATGCTGGAAACGGACCTTTCTTAAAATTACTGAATTCCTAGTTGAACCTCTATGGCGACAACATATTGTGCTCGCATGTGAATGTAAGCACCATCCTCAAAGTTGCTCATATTGCAGACGTTACCTTTCCATGCTCATTGTGTAGTTCAATAGGTGCCTATTAAACCAGTCGTGTGTATTTTGAGACTGACGCTGGCTTAACACGGGAGATTTTTACCAGGTTGCAGTCCGCATGGGGCTGGTGGCTGTGTTTGCTGGCTAGTCAAAGCAAGGCTGATTACAAATAGCGGACCCTCACTCAAAATAACCTGTTTTTCACAGGGTTGGGAATGACAGGAATCAAATGGCCTAGAAATCATGGATTTTTACATTTTTCTTTTTTTTTCCTGAAAATGAATGAGTCTCCCATTTGGACATCCAAGAATGATATAACTTTGAACAAGTATTTGCCACTAGCGTGTCTTTGTCCCCCGCCACAAAATGTGAAATCGTGTCAAAATCAGCAGTCTCTCAGTGTGACCTTGAGAGTGACGCGAAATCGACTGGCGCCGGGGTATCACCCTAATACATGTTGACATCAAATTTGAAGAAAATCTGTCAATTCGTTCTTGAGATATCTCGCTGACAAGGATTTGGGACGTACGGACGGACGGTCGTGAATACTATGTCCCGCCGCTTCGCGCGTTCCACGCGGCGGGGGACAATAAAACCGCATAATAGGTTCCCTTTAAACATTAGCTCAAGCTCAACACTTTGCTGTTCAGGAGAGAATTAGCCACCTCAGCATTCGTATTAAGATAGTTCTGGGCTCCCAGCTGTCTCCATCCTCAGGATGTCTCTCTATTTGCCCGTGCTTTGCTCTCTCTGGTCACAGAGCTTTCCGGAAGGATGGCAAAGCTTTATAGGTCAGGTAGAATCACGTGTTATTGATGACGATCCAGTTTGTTTGCTTGCCTCCGTGGCTGTGGCACGCTATGTTTGCCTACCAATTAGCTTCATATCTGGCGACCTCGGGTGTCGAACCGGGCAGCGGGCGGGATAACACAGTTCAAAACACAAAAAGACATTCCAGCCCGGAATAGAAATTTTAAAAGAAAACATGCTGGCTATCGGAGAAGCCACCTTACTCAACTAAGCATGTTTCCATTATCTCAGATGACAAGTCAGGATCATTTTATGATTTAGTATGGTAATACATTTCTTATTGTTCCTTTAAGCTGATTGTTCAAGCACAACCAAACCCTGTTTCGAGGAGCTCATTCGATGCAATACGCCCGGAGTAGCCAATCCATAAATGTTGGACAGTGTGGCCAGTGCTGGAATGCATAGCCCAGGGAAGATAGAGTTCAGGCAGCAAGGGCTCCATAATTTATCACTCTCGACTGATGCCTGCTGGTCAATCTGGTATCCCCAATCTCTGTTTAGCAAAGCCCCACATTAAATGTCTACCTCTGAAGCCTTACTGGCAGAGCCTTTCTGTTGTCTGCCGTAAGAAGAACTCCAAATTTTGGAGAACTGCAGATTTTGTCCCTCTCATGCACCATTGGTGCAAAGGGCCTTGCATGAGAACATAAATAAATATGTAATCTATGGATTTCATCTCTGTTTCTGGGAGGCAGCAATGAGCCGTTCCACCACATTTCTGAGCAGCTGCCTGCAGCATGCCGATTTTCCTCTCTCAGAGACTGACTGCCGCCCGAGTCTACATCCAGAGCGCTGCATCGTCTCTGCAAGCCCAAAACCCACCCCTTACCTCCCCCCGATCAGAGGCGGGGCATCAGCTTTTAGCAGCTTGAACTCAGGGACCAGACTGTGTTTTAAATGATGTGGCTGCATTGAGAATCACAGTTATTTAGTTAAAAGCCAACTAATGTCTTATCAAACCCTACATGTGACAACTAGATTTAAAATGAGCTTGAGTGTGTAAAACTAACCCCTCCATGTACTCTCCACATTTTACCTACTTCTGCTCATAAAACCAGATAAAAATGGGTTTCTGGTGCTAAATACCATGACAAAATACTCATGCACAGGTGTGTACAACCAGAGAACATTCAGAGTAGGTGTTATGCACAGCTTACCACACAAAGATGACCAGTCTATAGCAGTGGCGGCTGGTGTACTGGCGAAAGGGGAGGCTACGAACAATCCCATAAAATTAATGATTGGGCACAAACTGTTTTCAATCATTCATTTATATTACCATTACAGAAACCCTGAAAACTCTCAACATTATCAGGTGTGGCCAGTTTTCATTTATAACACATACCGATTACGACTCCGGACTTCTCACGCTTTTCCTAATTCAGGGATTGGAAGCAATGCTTGTGTTTCACGATCATTTAAATGAAATCATTTGAAACGTCTTTATGTAATTCCATTGCTTCCAACCCCTTCGGTGCACAAGGACTTCAATTCTGCACAAGAATCTCTGACAGACGCGTTGACTGAATTATTGCTGACTACAGCAGAGGAACGTAAATATGCCTCACCGAATACGTGAGAGTTGACAGGTACATGAAAGATACATGAAAACTGGCCACACCAAATAATGTTGAGCGTTTTGGGATTTTCCGTAATGGTAATTTAAATGAATGATTGAAAACCGGTCTTGATTAATTATCCCCCGCCGCGCGTTTAGCGCGAAGTGGGGAATATAGTATTCAGCTCCGTCCATACATACGTACGTCCATCCGTCCGTCCTTTCCGAACATTGTCAGCGCGATATCTCAAGAAGGAGTCAACCTATTTCAATTCTTTTTAGTACCAACCTTCCTACTGGGAATGCGCAGACACCAGTCGGATTAGGTGACCTAACGGCGGGGGATATAGTCACTTTAGTGACAAACTCTTGTTTTATTAATTTTAAGGGATTGTCTTGAGTCTCCCCTATCGCCAGTTCGCCAGCCGCCACTGGTCTATAGCAATGGTCACCAAGCCTGTATCTAAAAATCCACTGTCCCGTTGGTTTCCACCCCAACCTTACATGAGCACACCTGATTCTACTAATTACAGTTCAACAAGTACAGACCTCATTCTAAATTCAGTTCTGTTCAGGATGGAGAGAAATATACCGGATGATAGACCTACAGGCGCAGGGTTGGTGACCGTTGGTCCACAGAATCTCAACCCCAAGATTTCCTTCAATGTGGCCACACCCACTCATCCTCAAATTTCCTCCCCCCCCAGGCCCCACCCTTCGACTCACCCTGAGCACCTCCACAGGGACCTGCATGGGGGCCTGGTAGTGGGCGGGGGCGTTGATGGCGGGCGTGGGCGGGGCAGGCATGCGCTGCTGTGCGTATTGACGGGCGGTGGCCTGTTGCTGCTGCTGCTGCTGGCGCTCGCGCTGCTCCTCCTGCTGCAGCTGGTCCCGCATGAGCTGCAGCCGCAGGCCAATCCGGGAGGCCATGGTGAGAGGGGCGGGGTTGGGAGGGGCACGGGGGCGGGTCCGGAGCAGACCACGGAGGTCACTGAGGGAGAAGGGGGAAACGTTCATCTTTTCACACAATGATACAGACACCATCATGCCACCTGGAACTCATCTCTCCGCAGTAACCCAAGCAAAGCCAGCTCCCGAGAAGTCATTTCACCAGACCTGACTTCATATTGAAAATTAAATAAAAACAGCTTTGTAACTCACCCAGCACTGTTAGCTTAGAAGAAACTCTGAAGCTCACATTCATTTTATTCTCATTTTTAAAGCCAGTGGTGTTAAATTTGGCCACACGAGCGTGTCTTTGTGACCATTACATGGTGTGTGTACTGGAACACAACACAAGTAGCTAAACATGCTTCATGTGTGTTATTTTTTAGTAAGATTTCCTTAGCATTATGCATCAGAAGGGAGAGACTGATCATGTGGGGTGGGTCATGTGTGCTGTACCGCTTCAACTCGTGGATGACCTTTTCCCCCAAACCCCTCCCTCCTCCCCATATGACCATCCTTCCTCCCGGACAGTCCCACATAAGGGGTTCCCCTTTTTGGAGGTTAAACGAAGCACAGGCACACTGGCACTCACAGCACTTTCTGAGAAAAACAGCAGTGTGAGGACAAACCACAAGCACGCCAGTTTCGTAGTGACGACACAGAGCAGGAACAAACGTAGAGTATCTATGCATGCGCAGGATTTTATGAGCATTTGTATGCACGCACATGTTATTATTTTGAATGCCTGCATGTGTCACAGTACCGAAACACATACAGTGATTGTGTGCATACATCCATGTACAACGTATGTTATCTATGGAAATATTTGCCCTCGGGTATCCTCCCTGCTGGACATCAGACGAGAACAGCGTGTCAGCATATCCAGCGTTAACCGCACCCTGTGTTTTACTCCATTTCATTTCCCGTCTGTCTCAATCAGAGACACGGCAGGGCTCGGAGTCCGTTCAGATTCAGAGCGTCCTGTCAGTGCACACTGCCCCAAGTGGCCAACACAGGGAAAAGTCAGAAATAAATTCCCTACAACAGTGCCTCCCAAACCTCTCCTGGAGGCCAACCTGTCCTGCATGCTTTAGATCTCTCCCTGCTCCAGCACAGGTGATTCAAATGATCAGCTCGTTAATCACCCCCTAAAGCTGATTGATGACAAACTGATCATTTGAATCACCTGTGCTGGAGCAGGGAGAGATCTAAAGGTTGCATGACAGGTGGGCCTCCAGGTGAGGTTTGGGAAGCACTGCCATAGAGCAAACATTCCCAAAATGAACCAGCTTCATCCTTGAAAATACAGACATGTTTATGAGAACATGGCTACCGACCCCATTATTACCAGTGCACTGACATTGAGGTTGATATAAATATAAATACTGACATAGCACATGGCTGATATATATAGCCTACATACTGACAAAGTACAAATATACCCATTCTATATCACATTGGTCTTAAAAGATATGTTATATTTCTTAATTTTTTCTATATTTTTTATTCTTATTAAACACCCAAACTGGCCTTGTCTACCTCCAATATTGCGTCCACAGCCCATAGCTTTTTAAAATACTTTCAATAAGGTCAGTTGATTATATACCCAAAACCAACACTCAATGACTTGTTGATATTACTGATATCATTACAATGCCAAGTGAGATTTTATCTGAGTGTGTGTGTGCATGCGTGTGTGTGTCTGTGTCCGTGTGTGTCTGTGTATGTGTGTGTGTGTGTGTGTGTGTGTGAACGTTAGACAGAGTGCAGGCAGAGCTTTCTGTACTCCAAAGAGCACACTGCAGATGATTAAAATAGCTGTTTCTCTCTCTGTTCCCCTTTCACAAGCAGTCTGTAGGCTCACTCCGCAGGCCTCCGCTTATCGACACCACCCTCAAACACCCTCACTCAAACATTAAAGCAACATCATTTGGCGCTCTTTCAGACAAAGACAAGTGCAGTATCTTGTTTTAAACAGTAAGCAAACAGATAATGTAAACCTAGCATTAGCTTTAGCTTATGTTCCCGGCAGCCACGGCAATCTCGTTTCAGGCCACCGTGGACAAACAGGATGGACAAGAGACAACGCGGGAGGACGGGATGGGCGAACGTTACAGCCTGTGATTGCCGTGGATTCTAGGCCAGATTTTTAAACTGACAAAAAATTTGCCATGGCAGTCACGGTGCAGAGAAACCTAGTAGGCCGTAGTAAAATGGGGTGAATGCAACAAAACGAGACCGTACGTAATAGGCTGTAGGAAAATTGGAGGCGGTCCATAGTGGGACGGGAAGCATGTGTATTTCCCGGCTTCTCACGGTCCTTTAAGTTCCGTCATGTTCTGCCACGTTGAGTGCCCGTTTTGTCACGGTTGTGCCACGGTTACTGCGTGCTTTGTCTCGTTTTGCCAGGGTTCTCATGGCAAACAAAGGTGTATGGTAGCCGCTTTGTCGCGTTCAATCCCGGTGTGTCACGGTTTGCTGGCCGGCGCACTGCGTTCTACTACTGTCTGACACGGCACGCACGGTCTGGGAGAGAGTATATAGAAGCCGGGCACGGCAGGGGAGCTTCATTCGAGTCTGAGCATTCGCAACACAACATCTTTGATAGATTACTGCAGATTATGGTATATTACTGTATTATATTACTGCACTCTGGCCTTCCCTCTCTGCAACTGCTGCTGGCCTTCTTGCTGATGCAAAAAACTGAATGTATGCACCCAGCAAACATGCAAACAAAAAATATTCTTCATCTTGGGCATTCATGATGTTGTCGAGTGGAAATCTCAGGATACAATGATTGAAGGGGTGTAAAGTACTGGAAAAAAATAACTGAGTAAAAGTAGAAGTACCATAACTGAATGTTACTTTGGTAAAAGTTAAAGTCATCCATATGAAAATTACTTGAGTAAAAGTCTTAAAGTAGCTCACATTAGATGTATTTAAGTAACAAAAGCATCTGGTGAAAAAACATACTTAAGTATCAAAAGTGCAAGAACAAGTATGAAGTATTTTTCATAGTACGCAAAGAAAGAAGCAAAGCAACCACTGTTTGTTCTGTCTTCGTGCTCTTTAATCAATTTTCAGGTGAATGAAAGATACAGTATTCAAAAAACAAACAGGCAGTCTCTCCTTTATATACTTCTTCTTCTTCTAGTTTACTGGCAGTTCAAAATCCACTATAATTGACTATAATTAATAGTAGAATTACATAGTCTCAATGCCATGTCGAATTTTTGCTTCAGAAAAATGATTTTTCTTAACTACTAATTGGGATGCCATTGGCTCACTGTAGCTGAAGTGGTTGCCACAGAGGACAATGATTTTTTTTCTGTAGTAAGAGATCATTTTTTTGACCAGCTGGATAGATAATATGGGTGCAAATATACGGAGCAGTTTGCACATTAGGCTTAGCTGAGGAGTTTAATTCAGGCAACTCCTGAAAAACGGGGATTTGAGTGAACTCGTCCTTATTCTAAACTGTTTGAGCCCGGCTTGCTTGTGAATATTCAATAACTGATCCGAGTGTGCCATCTAGTAATAGAATATTGTAACTGTGTGCGTAAATTTTCAGCTCCATGTTCACAGGCAGACACAAAGCACTTAAGAAACTCTGCCGAGCACCGTTGTTCCTCTCGAACAAGTCACATCTAGATAATCCTTAAATGATGAATTACATTCATATTTTAATTTGTAATGACTAACGAAGTGGCTGGTGTCAAATTAACAAAGTACAAGTATACTTTTTATCTTTTAAATGTAGTAAGTAGAGTAAAAGTAAAAGTCCCGGTTTAAAAAAAAACTCAAGTAAAGTACAAATTCTCAAAAAAAAAAAAGAAAAAAACTACTTAAGTACTGTAACAAAGTACTTGTACTTCGTTACTATACACCTCTGAATGATAGCTATGGCTTGGGAGGCCTACTTTTCATACCGTTAGCACAGACGTGCTCTTAAGCTGCCCAGCATCCACATTTCATCCGTAGAAAGCCTTGACAGAACGTGAAAAACGAGTCAGACCTTGACCAGAAAGTGAGAAACGTGTCAGACCTTGACCAGAAAGTGAGAAACGTGTCAGACCTTGACCAGAAAGTGAGAAACGTGTCAGACCTTAATCAGAACGTGAGAAACGTGAGGGACCCCATCAGAACGTGACGGACCAGGAGGGAACGTACTGGCATCTGTGGTAGACCACGGGCCGAACTGTAGTGCGCCTTGGAGCCTCCGGGACTCAGAAGCCCTTCTCTCAACTGCCCATCACAGACCGTTAGAAAACTTACCAAGACTTGAATACAGAGAAAAAACGGACAAAATCCCACGTCGTACTATGTTTCAGGCAAACGGGGCTGCAGTGGCCGCCAGGAACATAATGTCAGCCTAGCATAACAAAAGCTATGCTAGCAGTCTGTCACTCGGCAGTTTAACAGCTCCTTAATTGCACTGACATTCCCTCCTTTGCCCGTGAGCTATATAAAACAAGGGTATTAATAATCTCACTCTGAAGTCACAGTCCAACACTTCGAAACCACTGTAACACCCCAACAAACCAGTTAATATGACAACTCCCCTCTGACAACCCAATACTGCAGGGATGACCTAATATTAGACAACACAGAGAGTATTAACCCAACAGACCATGGTATATACACTGCCATTCATGGATTTTGTTTGGAGTCACTCAGTCCACATAATCTGCATCCCCAATGTTATTCTTCACAAGGTGACAGAATGTTAGAGACCTGAGCTACTGATGACTGCACACAAACACCCAAACACAAACCTCCCCCACATGCCCTAACCTACACCCTCCCCCAAAACATTAGGAGAGTTACTAAACTGTGAGTCATGACTCTTCCTCAATTTTCTATACATCTGCTTCCTCCACAAACTCCCTCTCTCACTCACTGAGTGAGTCAGTCGGCGCCCTCTCTCCCGGTAACCTTCAAAGATCTGCCAGAGAAGCCAGCACACCGCCGCTAGTATTTCTGCGCAAACGGTTCGGTCACGGCTGACTGTGCATCCATGAGCCACAGCAGAGGCAGGTAGTGGAGGCACAGTGAGGAGGTCAGAGGGTGCAGCCTTAGGGCCAGTTTTGCTGCTGCCCTTCAGTGCCCGAGCAAATATTTTCAGTTGCATGAATGGTTAACAAGTAAAACAGCCCTGGAGGACACATGATTCATCAAGCAAAGAAACAGAAATATTAAAGTACGCATCTTTCCAAAAAAACACCAATCCCTCCCCCTGAAGCAATCACCTTGATCGCACCGCTAAAGGACTCAAAGCCTGTCTTTCTCAAGGTTTTGCCGATTGGAGCAGAGATGTTGCCATAAAAAATATATATTAAAAAAACGTGGATGGAGTTATTCAGATGGGGGCAGAATAATTCTCATGAGCTGACGTAGGAAGGGGAACCAAATCTGAATGGCATGCTGAATGCCGTATTGAATGAAAAAGGCAAATGCATAAGTGCCATCCACTTTTAAACTTACTGCTTTATACTAATAACCTGGATTAATACAACACAGTACTCACAACAAAATTTATATTAAAGGGGACCTACAACCCCAATTCCGAAATAGTTGGGACAAAGTGTTAATTGTGAATAAAATCAAAACGCAATGACTTTCAAATCACACCAAATCACCACATGCAATTTTACCCACAAAATGAGCTAATTTCAAATTTAATGGCTGCTACAGGTCTCCAAAAAGTTGGGACAGGGGCCTGTTTACCATGGTGTAGCATCCCCTCTTCTTTTTAACAAAGATTGGAGGCATCTGGGCATTGAGGAGACAAGTTTCTTGAGTTTAGCCACTGGAATTTGATCCCACTTTTGTTTAATACAGGCTTCCAGCTGCTGAAGAGTTTTGGGTCTCCGTTGCCAGACTTTTCATTTAGTTATGCGCCAAATGTTCTCAATCGGTGCAAGACCAGGACTGCAGGCAGGCCAGTTCAGCACACGGACTCTTCTGCTACGAAGCCATGCTGTTTTAATAGCTGCAGTATGTGGTTTTGCATTGTCCTGCTGAAATACACCGGGCCGTCCCTGGAATAGATGTCATCTGGAGGGGAGCATATGCTGCTCTAAAACCATTATATACCTTTCAGCATTCATAGTGCTTTTAAAAACATGCAAGAGTCCCACACCATATGCACTAATGCATTCCCATACCATTAGAGATGCTGCCTTTTGAACTGAACGCTGATAACAGGAGGGGTGGTCTTTCTCCTCTTTAGCCTGGCGATACGACGCCCATGATTTCCAACAAGAATGTCAAATTTGGACTCGTCTGACCACAGGACACTTTGCCACTTTGTTACAGTCCATTTTAAATGAACCTTGGCCCACAGAACACGGCGGCACTTCTGGATCATGCTCAACAATGGCTTTCTTTTTGCATGATAGAGTTTTAGGTGGCATCTGTGGATGGCACGGCGGACTGTGTTTACAGACAGTGGTTTCTTGAAGTATTCCTGAGCCCATTTAGTAATGTGAATGACAGAATCATGCTGGTGAGTGATGCAGCGGCATCTGAAGGCCCAAAGATCACAGGCATCCAGTAAAGGTCTTTCGCCTTGTCCCTTACGCACAGAGATTTTTCTAATTTCTCTGAATATTTTGATGATGTTATGACTGTCGATGATGAGACCTTCAAAGCCTTTGCAATTTGACGTTCAGGAACATTGTTTTTCAAGTATTTTTTTCACAAGCCTTCGCAGATTGGACAGCCTCTGGCCATATTTACTTCTGAGAGACTCAGCCTCTCTAAGGCATCCCTTTTATAGCCAATCATGTTACACACCTGATGCAAGTTAACTTAATTACTTTCTAAATGTTCTTTCAGCTGATTCTCTTATATATTAATAGCTTTTTCAGCCCTTTTTTTGCCTGTGCCCCAACTTTTTTGAGACCTGTTCCACCAAAAAAAATTTAAATGAGCTCATTTTGTGGATAGAAATGTAAAATGTCTCAGTTTCAACATCTGAAATGTTATCTATGTTCTATTGTCAATAACATATATGCTCATGTGATCTGAAAGTCATTACATTTCGATTTTACTCACAATTTACACTTCGTCCCAACTATTTCGGAAATGGGGTTGTATTATGCTTCTTGGAAGATACAAAGAAGTGGTTACTTCAAATTATTTTCAAGGAGAATCTGTGACTAGTTAGTTAGCGAGGTATATTTTTCCAATTTTTGTTAATATTTAAAATGAATTCTAAGTGTAATTTTTGTTAAATTTATATGGCTCAGTTGTTGATGTAGCTAGTGAGCTAGCTAGCTAAGTGCCACTCTCAAAACTACTAAGCTGGCATGCACACATTACTCTTCCATATTCTTAAGATTCTAAATTGACCGTGAACTTAAAAACCGTTGTTAGTTCAGCGAGAGGCAATGTACGAGACAGGTCAATAAAAACAGATAGAAAGGGTGACTGTTTTAAATGGAATTCAGTCCATTTTCAATGAAATATTTCAATAAAGGGAATGTTAGCTTACAGTTGCAACTATCCAGATGCTCGCTAGGGACCATTTCTAGTTAGAGATGTTTCATGGTGGCTGCATGTCATACTTCTTTGTGAAAGTAACACCCATGCTTGCTAAGCCTCCAGATGTCACCTTTCCATACTCATTATGTATTTTAGAAGCTAGCTACCCAGCTACTTCTCCGGTCATCCGAAGAGTCCCTAGATAGAGTTGCAACAACTCAAGAATAAGAGCCAATTTGTTTCTATCACACAAAACTGAGCTGTTTTGCGCAACAGAAATCGTTGAATTTTTTCATTCTATTCTTGGAAAGCAAATGTATTAATTGCAGGAGAAAAACGATAAACCAGCTCAGGCTGGAAATATACTTGCTTTTAAATACCCGTAGACATAAGCAAGATGGCTGCCATGTGTATCCAATGCTTGTTTGGCACGCAGCTTGCACAAGCCCTCAAAAATTAACGTGACGTGTACGCAAGGAGCAATGCGCTTTTAAATGGTAACAGTGAAGTAGCATTATCCATAAAATAAACTCCTCGAGTGTTGCTATGATTGTTTACTTCATGCAAAACTGTCCAATTTAATTCTCCGGTGTGCCCCCCCACTGGAATCCTCCGGTAATATTCATAGTGTACTGACAAGTATGTGAACAAACATGCTCACAATATTTGCCAGTTGATTAAAAACCTCTTAAACTCCAGGGTCCCCCAATTGCGGGGACCCTGAGACTCACCGCAGCAAAATACCTACAACGCCGCACTAATTAAGTAGCAATATAGTCATATTATACATCAAATGAAACAGGAGAGCCTCTGCTACAAGCACATATAAGTCATTTTTACATACACCAAGCACAACTCAAACGCCAAGCATATTAATGTTCAAATATCAAAATCCGAGAGGCTGGGGCTTAAGAGGTTATTAAACGAATGCATGGTTGAACAGCAAGATTATTTCCAGCCTAACAATGGTTTTGACTAGCATAAGAGGAGAAATGTTCAGACATGAGAAAAGAGAACGTGGAAAAAAAATCTCATTAACTTGCCTGAGACGATGCACAATAACATGTTGGAAACACAATAGCTCCATGAAAAGACTTTCTAGAACCACTGTGTTGCAACTCTATTTATCTCCGAACTCTAGTTATCTGCATTTAGAGTCTTGCCAGTAGCCAGGTGATTTTCACATCGTCGCTCTTCGTTGACACAGAGGCTCTGTTTGCAAGCCAATTAGAACAAAGTTAATTCCACCGGGGTGACACCAACTCAGAACAGCCTGTGTTTTGGAGGGTTTTTTTGTTAAAAAAGTTTATTAATTTGCCTTTTGGACATCAAAGAATACTATAAACTTGGGAAAAATGGCATAATACATCCCCTTTAAAAAGGAAGTACATGCTGCCGGGTTGGCTCACTCGGATAAGGTGGAGCATTATTGACCACCACGATGAGGGTGTGATCCCTAGTCGTACCAGCCAGCAGTGGTCTTAGCCTTTTTAGAGCAGCGCACAATTGGCCTCTTGCTCCAGGGAAATAAATTGGGATGGGACTGCCATGTTGGGATAGTCGAAACATTGCTTTGTTTGTTGATCCAGCGCTGCCTGTCGGCCAGCCGGGTGCTCATCAGTAAGATTCTAAGCTTGCTCATGTTTAGGTGTCTTCCACCTTTGTTCTGAGCTAGCAAATTTCGACCAATGAGTGTAAAGAAGCAGTATCTGATGGGCGCATGCTTCGGAGGAGAGCTGCAAACTGTCCCTCTCTCCCGAGTTTGCAATATGGGGTCTCATACGAGCAAGCTTGTACATAGTTTTCGAATTGGGCATTCCAGATTCGGGTGGGATTGGAGATGCCAAATTTATTAAAAATGAAAAAAAGGAAGTGCTTTGTATGGGTTGATAACTAATTTAGTTGAAACACCTCCCATAACAGGACTGTCCACATAAAGAAGGTTCTCTTCAAGAGACATACTCCAATTGAATACAAAAACTTTTATAACCATTCATACCCATATTTGAAAAGAATCTCATGAAGTGATACTTAGTCAGCAAAATTGGCCATCGAATCCATGGTTGTGGATTTGGCCACAGCTGAGGTGCTGCTAATAAGCAAGATTATTAAATAAACAGATTAATACTTTATAAATTATAAGAAAAAATAAGCATAGCTATATCTTAAAGAGCATTTCCCAAAAGTCAAAAAGGAACAGTTAGTAGAATGTGCACTATGTGCAGTTGAAAATTTGGCAAATTAGCTACACTGGGTCTGAAAGCAACTGATATGTTTATCCATGTGTACTGTTGCCATAAAAATATACTGCATACATGTTTTGACCCCCTTAAAAATTCCATTATTGCATCATTTTTCCTTTTTCAGACAAGAATGTTTCCTCGGACCTGTCAAAAAGTGGCAACAAATGTTCCAGGTGTTGAATAAGGGGTGTGCAGAAATGTCACAGCACAGGCCTGGCACTTTACAGTCCCCAGCAGCCAACAGCAGACCCCCCCCACCCCCCCCCCACCCAACTGCCCAACTACCCAACTACCCAACAGCCCTGCCCCCAGACCCGCTGTATTTCAGACACTCTGCCTCACACCACAGGCATGCCATGTATTTACAACACTCCCTGTCCAGCCACTGCCCTAAAGCAGAGGCACCAGCAGGGTGGTGAAGAACTGCCGCCACGGAACGTCCAGTCCGCACCCACCCCCCACCCCGCGGCCCCTCTCGCATTACCTCCATACTCCTCAAAACTCCCCACACAGCCAGTGAGCCTGAAGCTGGCCGCCCGTCGACAGAGATCAGCTCACCAATTTACCCCTACCAGACTTTCCATATTCTGCAGCTGCTAAAGTCCTGGTGTATAACTGCAAACCACCCTGTATAGCAACCAGGGCTGTATCGCTAAAACATTCAGTGCCGCTGACAGCTAAGAGCCGTCAGACGCAGGACAGCATACATAATAGCCTGCCTGAAGGACGCCATGCAAGCCCTAGAAGCGCGATAAGAGAGCATCCGTCACTCCCGCTGTCGTTGATCGCGTTCTGCTTACATTTTCTCAATAATGTCAACAATGCTAAGAGAAATGAGAGAGTCTTTCAGCTGCGGGCCTTGAGCAGACTGGCACGAGAGATCGCCGTGCCGTACCGAGATCCACTGCGAGACAAAACTGAGGACTGTTCAGCACTGAGCTCCACTGTGAGACACAGCTGGGCTCTGTTCAGTTCTTATGTCCGCAGTCAGACTCTAAGATCTGTTCAGTGCAGCTGCAAGTCTTTATAAATTGGGCTTGGAAAAGAAGGAAAGCTGAGGTTTGAGGTCGACCCACTTATGCGAGAGTGCCGAGTGGGATACACAACGCTCCTGGCCACTACCTCTCACGGCAGCGAATGCCAAATCGAAACCAAAACAAAATTTGCGGGCACACCATCACCATCTTTTTGTTTGTCATCTTTACGATCAGGATCTTTGCCAATCTTCAACAGTGTCAGCACTTTTTCTAATCAAATTCAAAATTTTACAAAAATATTGCTATTGCCCATTGTGTCAGTTTAAGTTGAGAAATTATACTCCCATTCTGTATCTTCGTTTCGTCATAACTACCACGTGGCCAATGACTGGCTAAACCAGAAGATATTGTGCTCTCTACTGTAATAAAGCCTGTCAAGCAATTGCAGTAGACTGTCACCAGCGCCATTAATGGTGATGGATGCAGCCTTAGGACCAGCAATCACAGCAGCAGTAGTGACAGCAGAGGGAGTAGGAGTCGTAAATAGTGTCAATAAATAGTTTTAATGGTCGTAAAAGAATAAGCACAGATAAATATTAAATATCATCTAATAACAGAAGTAGATACAATACGGAAGCCCTAATTCTAAACAAAATGACTTCTCTATTTTTAACTCATCACTTGAAACTACACTGGCATGATGTTCTAATATTAACACACATATTAAAAACAGCCTCCATACATGTATGTCAGGAGCTAGGACAATAAATGGGCCAGTTTATGTTGGGTTAAAACAGCTAGACCCAGTTCATTTCCAGTCACATCTATCATGTTCCAGTTTAGATAAAACCATGCCCAGTTCCATATAACAAAAGTCATTGTAGGTATAACTACTGCACTGCCAAGCATTGTCACAGTTACTCCAAAAAGCACCTGAACCGAACCCTAACCATAAGCCTCACTATCAATTTTTAATGCCATTAATTTGTCGCACAAGTAAAACGTTTTACAAATCTGGCAAGAATCATCAACAACACAGAGATCCGTTTCAGCCATAACCCTTCCACCATTGCGTCGAGGCTTTCATCATGCAGAAATGGGCGTGGTTTCATCAAAACTGGGGAGCAAAAATGAGACTAGTTTCTGGTCAAACAGCACATCAGGCGCAACTCCAAGAGAAAGGGAGCCAGTTTGAAAATACCACACAGGCTGATTTAGGAGTTTCACAATCATCTTAGGATGACAACAGAATTTGAAGTTCCTCATTTGTGTGCACATAATTCACACCTTTCGCAAACCATGAGCTAACCCACCACAAACCAATTACACATAATTAACCTTTAAACACACTGAGATGAGCTTGAACCAAACATCTTCCTGTTCCTTCATCACAGAATAAAAATGCTCCTGTCTGCTGCTCATGTCTGTAATATAAAGTACTGGACAGCAAAACTTCCTGTCTGTGTCATTTTCCAAAAAAATGGGAGCGCTGTGATTACACATAAAAAAGTGCTGAAATCTCACAATACAGAACCCTGCTTCCTCATTTACGCCCTCCTGCAAAGTCACAAGAAGATGACAATTCCCACATCAATACTCAGAAAACATCAAGAAGTCACGACATGATATTGGACATGCGCAACTGTCAGTGCTGCGACACTCAGCCAATTACACCTTTAAAAAAGCAAAATGACAATTTGATGATTGAAACAGAGGCCTATATTTTAGCAGGACATTAGTCGGGAGCAGAATATCGTACCAACTGAAGCAGTTAAGATAAACTACCATACCTGGCTGCGCAATAGCAGTGCCGCACTCAGTACTCAAACCCGCAACTTCCGGATCATGGATCCCGCTGCTTAAGAGGTGAGACTCGTACAATGCGAGGCCAGAATCTCCAAGGCAATACAGCCGGGTTTGTGAGTTGTAAACCAATCCAATGGAATGAATAGAATCGCAGGATGTAAGTCAGTGTTGTTACGGCTCCGTATTACTGACTTGGTAAAACAGAGAGGTGGGACACGAGGAGCATGGTGTCCAGTCTCAACAACGCTACGTCCGACTGGCGTGAGCACCGCCTCTGAGCCCACCCCACCTGCCCTCCTATCAGCACACCACTCCCCTGTACTCCCCTCCCACGCTGACCCCGCCTCTATCCGGCCTGCTGCCATGACGATTCTGCAGCATGCAGTGGAGGGGAGCGGGGCGGGTTGTACGAATTCACAGGGAAATCCTGAGTCACTGCCGCTTCCCAGCTCTGCCACGGCTTCTGGGACGCAGCGCTGCCTCCTCCGCTTCTCCAAAAAGAGGTCAAAGGTCGCCATTATCGACTGAGAGACAAGGGGCTCTCAGTCCCTCGGTTCCGCCCCTGCCCGCTAGAGCACGCCCCTCTGCCGCTTATTAGGACGCGTCGCGTTCCAGGAATGAGTGGGACGTGGAAATGGGCAGGATGGCACTTTCCATTTCAAACTCTGTCTTCCATTCAAATATACCTGTAGTCATTGTTATTCTTCACGTGTTGCTTCTCTGGCTTAGTATTATGTCCACACATTCGCTCACACACGCCCGCACTCACAGAGTGAGTGTGTAAGTGTTGTGTGCAATGCATTCATTAGCGTGCACAGATGTTCAGGGGCATTCTCCCAGAGGCCTGTGAGAGTCACAGCGTATGAATGTTTCTGAGCTCCGACTGTTTTCTCATTCACATTCTTTTCAATGACATCCTCACCATTCTGGAAACAAGCTGAATACATCCTCTCCCTTTCCACTAAAGCACACGGGAAATCAGCCAAAATCTGACAAAATGAGGTCAGGACAGAGTCAGCAAAAAACAAAAATGGCTCAAGATATACCGCCGGGCTGTGGTCGCCAGGTGAACTCTTCTGCAATGTGTCCTTCCTCAAAAGCTGGAGGGGACAGGGCTGAATTGGAAGCCGGCAATGCAGACATCTTCGAAAACAAAAATATTTCCCTGCTCGGAATTCAAAATTCAGTATCGGTTCGGCTTTCCGCGCAAAACCTCGAAAACCAAAAGGAAAGCCTGCTAACAACCATGGAATTTCCCACGTTCAAAATCGAGCACACTGAAACGCTGCAAAGCTGCCGTGGGAACCTAGATAGTGGGATAAAATTTTATTCTGTCCTTTCCTCCCTGGGGAAGGTGATGGCTGCCTGCAATGTTAGTCCTAATCTCTGCCGTCAGCACGAGTGGCTCACAGGCCATCCAGGGGCTTATGTATCCAGGACACAGCCATAGCTATCTCTGATATTTCTGTGCCGCGGGAAGAAGATATAAAGTTCTAGCGCAGTGAAACCCTTATTGCAATGTCACCAGAGTCGCGTGTAAGAACGCTCTTCAGCATACCTGACTTCCTCAACCATGCATTTTGCTCCAGAGTTACCATCAAAGCAGAAGTCACGGAGAGTTCTAGCTGTTGCTTGCACCTACATGGTCATCATATCCTTGCTACTAATGACTTAATTGAAAATCGCATCATGTAAAATTTTGTGAAAGCTCCAAGAGAAATCCCGCAATATCACTGTAATATCAATACCGAGGTAATCCAGGAAAAATACTATGATATTTGATTTTGTCCATATCGACCAGCCCTGCGAACAGTCACCATAATATTAACACGCTATTTTTTCGATCAGACAGCAAAAGCAAAGCACGACTTGACAAAGGCCTACAGCCGAAACGTTGTCACAGTAAAAAAAATGTTTTTGCGCTCGGGAGTCGGAGTGTGCGGTGTTCTTCTTTTATTTTTTCTGATTACACTCCGTCGCCTGCACCTCATTATTTTGAAAACCCACGGTGAGCGTTGCTCTCTTTTTTACTTGGCAAAAGCAAAGTAAACAAGTCAGGGAAATTTCCACAAAGTTACCAGGAACCACGCACCCAAAAACAGTGACATGTACAAATATGACGAAATGCAGAAGAAACAGACTGCACTCTGACCAAACAGTTACACTGCACTCTGTCTCACACGGGACGCAGGGAGAGGCTGCTGTTGAACAGCAGAGTAATATTTTGGGTTCCAGCTTGTGGGTTGACAGAAAAAGCATTTGCATTTTAATCAGCGCCTTTCACTAAACTTCTATTTTTCAGTGCCTGTAGGTGGGCAGCTTGAGTTGAAAAGTTCCTTGAGAGCCACACAAAGGCCTTTATAAAGCGGATAATGCTCTAGCAGAACTTCTGCTCGCTTTCTTCCCTCCAGAAACAAACGTCGATGTTGAGTCACAGACTAATCTCCGCAAGGGCAATTTACAGACAATGCGGCAATCAATTCAGTCAATTTAGAGCTGAAGGTCTCCGCAAGCCAATGATGTCACCAGGACGTAGGGCGTGTGTTCGGTGCTTACGCAATATCCATGGTGTGCCCTCTTTTAAAACTCAGAAGTAGAAGTTTTCGAGAGCAATGCTCAGAATGTGCAGGAGCGCAGAAGAGTTGAGCACGAAACAGGCTGGGCAGCATTCCTGGCTATGACAGGTGAGGTTAGACTGATGGGGGAGGGGTGCGGTAAAGATAAACAATTAAAGCAATTACAACCACATCCACACAGGCTCTTCATTTCGGGCCAAGGTCCCACAATCGAGCCAATAACAGGACCATTAAAGAGGCCTCAAATAAAGGACTTGTGCCCCTTTGTTCTGGTTTGAGAGTCAGCGCTGTTGCATGAGGTCAAAGGTCAATGACAGCCCACTGCATCGGCACTGTGATGCTCGGTCAAGGCCAAAATTCTCAAGGGATTCTTCAAATCTCAAGGCTGGGCACTTCAGAGATTAACGGCTTTTCAAAATATGGTTGACAATGACAAGTTAAAAATATGGCAGTCTTGAAAACGCACATCAGAACAAGAGCAAGCACTTTACATAAGGCACTAGGGCACACAAAATAACACTCCCTAACACACACAAACACACACACACACATACACGCATACACACACAAACGCTATGTCTTCAGGTTTTGTGGGGACATCTCATACATTAATTCCCCAACCCTTTACTCTGACCGTAGCCATAAACACTAAAAGCCTTTCCCTTAACCTTAATCCCCATCCTAAAATATTTCAATGACATTGTCGAGACCAAAAAACTAAGGATGAATAAATCTAGTATTGCATTACTTTTGGGGGTAGGAATACCCACCATCATGAGCACGCGCACACCCACCCGCACATACACACACACATACACATACCCACAAAAAAAAAATATGTAGACCTAGAATTGAAGCACCTATTACTAAAACCCCATAAGTCACACTTGACTTGACTTGACTTGTGGGGTTTTAGTAATCTGCTTCAATTACACACTAAAGGCTCATGAACAATGCAACAGAACAGTGAAACTGAAGCAAACTGGCCTAGATTAAATCCAAAGATCTCCTAAATTTATCAGAAGGATCACTTTCAGAGCAGTTAATCACACCAGATTTTCCGAAAGGTTTTTGAACTTGGAAAAAGACAGATGTACGATTTCAAAATTTTTATTTAAAGACTTGCTGCTTTACGACAAATATCCATGTCTGAAGCAACCTCGCCACACTTAAAATATACCCCCAAAAAAAGGAAGAACTACAATACCCACAGTACATTGGGATTTCCTGAAAGGCAAAAGGCCTGAAAGGCTATGGCCACTGTCCACTGCTGGTCATCTGTACAATGCTGCTCTGGAATCCCATATATGGTGCATGCCAGCCAAGCGGTGCGTTAGGTTTCAGCTGCCTGGTGCTGAGAGGTTTTAAAAAGACGAGCACCACTGTCTCAGCCACGCAGCGACATAAGTATGAGCCTTTACACTGAGTAAATAAAATAAAAAGAAGACATTGAGCTGAGAAAAAAGAGGAAGTTGATTTGTGTATTCTACATACAAATTGCAACAGCAACGCCCTTACCCCAGGCATATACATTCACAGGCGCACACGTCCACAATGAGAACTGAACATGCTCATCGAAAGCAAGAATGCAAATGGAGCCACATATAAGCACTCACACTTATTCATACACTTGCAATGAACTGCTTACGTCAGATGTGCAGTATGTGTACAATCATCCACACACACACAAACACCCACAAATTTACTTGTACGAATGCGTGTGTGTGCGCACACCTCCAAAGCCAAGGAGGAATCAAGTCAGACTTGCATTGACTTGCATCGGGTACAGATACACCGCAGGCCAAAAGTTTGGAGGCAAAATCATTTTTGTACAAAAAAAGATAATAGTTTCACTAGTATACTAGTATACACTAGTATACAAAATAAACATGATTATTATATAAAGTCATTTATCAGAATACATTTTTACTCAAACTATCAAGCCCATATTACTAGGCCCATGGTCCTACTGCCCGCCCTATTGCTGCTGGCATCCGGTGGGCTGTAATTCATGACATAAAGTGAATAATGCTGTTATGACTTGAAAATCACAACAAAGAGAACCAGCAATGACAACTTAAACAAATTTATTCTTCACTGATTAGGTCCAAAATTTTCTATAAATAATCTACTGTGTAATCTTATAATAACACTCTAATGCCACTATGTGACTCTGATGCAGAAGCAAAAAACTTTACCAACTGACCAAAATCACAGCATTTATAAAGCCTAGGAACATTCTGGAAAGATCTACAAGATTCCTGGGTGATCTGGCCTTCTCCAGGTAAGAAGATGCCAGAAACTTCTAGAAAGCACTAGTCTATTTCATCACAAACAAGTGGTATTGCATCAGATCATGTGTTGCTACAAATAAACTAAGATTCTGACACACCAGCAGAGGGTGCTAAGTGATGAACAAAATAAACAAACAGCTGAGCGTACGGCAGCACACGTAGTATCTGACAAATCTCCATTTACAAATGATACACAGTGCTTTACATGAAACCCTAATACATAACAATGCAAACTGTGATTTCTTTTTTACTTATGCCGGGGGGATATAGCGATAGCCATGTCTGTCTGTCCGTCTGTCCGTCAGTAAGTCCGTACGTCCGTAATCATTTCGTTTCCGGAGCAGAACTCAAAAACCGTTCAATATTTCTTCACGAAATTTGATGTGTAGATCTGAAATATCATGTAGATGTGCCTTTTGGTATTTAGGAATATCTTGAGCAGTTAATCCATGAATGTGGGGGGCCAGGGGGATAAGCCATTGCCAGATGGCTCTTGTTCACTGAAGTTATGACTCTTGCAAATCTTCTCAACCCAAAAACTAAGCCCCTCCTTTCTTGTGCTAACATTTATTCAGCAATGGTCTGGTAACATCAATGTGTACAGTACCTAAAGGTAAATAGAGGAAAATGGTGCATATCAATGAAAGAAAAGTCTAAGACTTCTTAAGGAAGGTTTTGAAGAAAGGCATTGTGATCAGAAACTTGAGGTTTCTTCCAAATTTTTGACCTGTATTGGCCTTGCTCCCAAACTTCTGGCCTGTAATGTATATCTGGGTCAAAGTCAACAATCAAGGGATGACTTCACTATAGTAAAAACAGCGGATCTAATACAAGATTTTAACCACTGGCCTCAGAAACAGGAAAACCAGGCAACAGTTTACCAAAAACACTGTACCTGGGACAACAAAGACTGATTATATTAAGATCAATTTGTCATGGTGTTGGCCTGCAGGCCCTTCCCCCTTTTGCATTCTTTGCCTCCACATTAACAGGCAACAGGTGCGGCTCGTTAAGGTGGAGGTGCAGCTCTGTTATTTAAGGGCTAGTTGCACCTCAGTTGGGTGCAGCAGTATTCTGTTTCTGGAGCCCTTTAATGTGGTTATGTGTGCAGCTGCTCCCCTCCGGGATTTTATGTTCTTTAAATTAAAGATTTTTACATTTTTACTCAGACTGTGCGTTTAGGTCCCTGGTCCTACTTTTGGGTTCATGGTCCCAGTACCCGCCGGTTTCTTGTCTTCAGCCGGCGGGGGCAAATCCATGATACAATTGGTACCAGAATGGTGGCAAGAACTCAGTATGGAGAAGGGAACTGCTCATGATTTGAAGCATGCCATTTCTGAAAGTGCATATACAAAATAAGTATTGAACGCATCAACATTTTTCTCAGTAATTATATTCCTAATAGGGCTATAGACATTAAATTTTCACCAAATATCGGTTACAAGCCAAGTAATCCACACATACAAAGAAATCAAAACAAATAAGTCCATAAATTGTTATGTGTAATAAAGTGGAATGACACAGGGAAAAAGTCTTGAACATGCTTACTGAAATTTAATACTTAGTAGAAAAGCCTTTGTTGGTAATGACAGCTTCAAGATGCGCCTGTATGGAGAAACCTCTATGGGAGATATTACCACACAATATTACCATTTATATTTGGATTACCAAAATATATAAGAATTCACACAGAGATTAAATGAGAAAGTAGCAAAAAATTGAACGTACCTCTACGTTCATTACATCGAGACATCTTGCAAGACCAAACAAAGCTTCAAAGACTTAGAAAACTGGGTTGGCATATGAAATAGCAAGTGGAATGCGTGAACTGACGTACAGATTCGAAAAGTGATAGACGAAGTGACATAGTGTAACTGATTCTGCTTTATATGTGACCTGTAACGCAAAAAGGGTACCATCCAACCAAAACATGGATTTTGAGACTTTTACTTGAATTGAATTTTGCATTTTTTGAATTTGAATTTTTAAATGAATTCTGGACCATTCCCAAAGTAGAGGAGAGTATTGGGTGGGATTCAGGATAGGAGATCAGGCAAACAGGAGATTGGGGCGGGTGTGGTGATGGACTTGGTCTGTGATTGTGAGGACGTTGGGCGCCCCCCAGGTGGTGAGACTCAGGGTGGGGCCTGCATCTCTTGTCGGAGTCTATGTGGCTCCCAAGATTTGGATTAGATTAGTTAGATCTCCATCTTTTCGCGAACAGTACTGTAGCCCCATTAGAAATATATTAAATGAGAAAAATTTTGATGCGTTCAGTACTTATTTTCCCCGCTGCAAGAAGTAGGCTAGTTTTATGGAGTGGGCATGTATGGTTGCCGATGCAACACTCCCCTCATATTTGTTCATGATGAAACTGCTATCAAATCTAGCAGGATATAATTGTTGTGCGGCGTGCACTGTTCAGATGCACGGAGGACAGGTAGATAAGGCCTGGACTCTGGTGAAAGGATGGACTTGGTTGAATACTTATTATGCCTACTGCACAACAGCAGGCACAAATGTTGCAATACAAGACAAAAATGGAAACAAGGTTCCTGAAACATTATAAGTAGTACAGACTCTAGGCTTTAGCTGCAGTCACAATACATTACAAATGGGAAAATTAAAGGAAACAACGTTCCTTAACAATAAAGTGCGCCACCGGCAGGGGTCGGCAGCTTTTTCAGAGTAGCGCACAATTGGCCATCGCGCTACAGGGTTCCAAATTGGGAAGGGACTGCCGGATTTGGGGATATAATAATAGCTTTGTTCGTTGCTCCAGCGCCTCCTGTTGGCCAGACGGGCGCTCGTCAGGAAGACTCTGGGTTTGTTCATGTCCGGGTATCCTCCGCCCTCATTCTGAACTTACGAGGATTCAACCAATGAGTGTATAAGAATCAGTGGCTGACAGGCACGTGCTTCGGAGGAGAGCCGTGAACTGTCCTCACTATCCTGAGTTGGCAGCAAGGGGTCGCATACGAGCAAGCTTTGTACATAGTTCACCAATTGGGTATTTCAGATTCGGGTGGGATTGGAGATACCAAATTTAAAAAAAAATAAATAAAAAAATAAAGTGCTACAATAAACATAAACAGCACTAAGCTTGAAGAGTCTAGTGTTTTGATACGTGAATATGGAGGAAAGTCGAAAGAAAGCAGAACAATGCCACACAGACGTGGATTAAAGAAGATTTCATAATAAGACAGAGCGATGTTCGCTTTCAAATACACACTGCTACCACCCAGTGGTAATGAGAAACAGGTGCGAACGATCATTGAATCATGAATGAAGTGCGGACCGGGATTTAGTAGTCTGGTGAGTTGGACGACTATCCTTACACAGGATAAATACTGAATTGTGTAGGGCTAACTTATCTGCTCGGCCAATGCTTTGACACTCACTTGATCGCACTTCACAGTGCTACTAAGAAATGAACTGCATGAACCATTAATAAACTGCAAAAGCAATACAATAGTTTTTTTTAAGGCAAGGATAAGGAATGTTCTACAACAGCCAAATCGATCATCAGACCAGAAACTAACTGAGCAAGCATTTCACTTGCTGAAGGCAAAGTACCAAAAGAACAAGCATAATCTGAATACAGCTGCAGCGAAGGCCTGGAAAGTATCACCAAGGGAGAACTCCAATATCTGATGACGTCCTGAGATTGCTGAATTCAGCAATTAATTGGCTGCAAAGAATTTTCAACCAAGTATCAAAATATATACGGTCCAATTGCCCACTATCATATAGGTGTGTCCCCTGAGTCCCAATTGTGATATCTTGAAAACTCCGACCTTGAGGGCGATCATAGGCCATACATTGAAATGGGCACATTTTAAGCAATTGTGCTGTATTTGGCTAGTTTTGTAGTCATTGGAACCAAAATAGATACGTGTCGCAGACGAACTATTACCTATGCCCACACCAAATATCAAATAAATCAGTTTAAATTTATGGCCTTAAGAGTGTCCACAAGATAATACGGCATAGCAGCCTTCCCACTTCGCCCGAGGGCTTCAATTACAGTCCAAAGTATGATTATGTAGCTCGACTCATTACTTTTGATCCCCTAGAATTGGAGGGCAATGCACAAAACTGGCAGTAATTAATACATTGTTCCTATGAAATTTTCAAATAACTTCGAGCAGATCTTGGCTGTATTACTGCAAATCCATTGTGATAGTGTACTGGGCCAAAAATCACAAAATTGTGCCAAAAACACACTGTAAAAAAAAAAGAAAAGTTGTCTCAACTGAAAAAAGTTAGTGTCCAGGCTGCCTTAAAATTTCAAGTTAACTGAATTTAAGATTGTAAGTTGAATATTACCTCAACTTGTCATCTCAAGTTCAATGAGCTTAAAATTTTAAGGCAGCCTGGACACTAACTTTTTTCAGTTGAGACAACTTTAGTTTTTTTACAGTGCATGACAGTAGCAAATAAATAGCCCACTTTACAGATAAATCAAGAACAAGTCTATAACGTCAATATAAACCTTCTATCTCAAAAAACCACAGTACTGCAGCAAACCTGTGCCATCTAATCCTGATATCTTGGGGCGATGAAGCGGAATGTCCAGCGAAACCAGGATACTCACATTCACATTGTTCTGGCAGGGATTGCAAAAGCACCAAAACGCCCGAATTTGAGGATCCCATTTCACTTTGCAAGCATTCTTGTCAACAGGACAGTCCCTAACTCATCTCACAAAAGCACCTAATCCATCCAATGAGGTACAGTGCTGTCAAGAAGTATTTGCACCTTCCAGATTTCTTCTATTTTTACTTATTCTCAAACTTAAATGTTTCAGATAATCTGACAAGTTTTAATATAAAACAAAGACATTAAGAGTAAACAAAAAATTCTGCTTCAAAGTGATCATCTCATTTATTGAAGGTCAAGGTTTAGTCAAAACCTACATCGCCTGTGTTGAAACAACTTTACTTCTCCTTTGTTCTTAAATTTCTTTAGATCACATCATCACATGCTGCTTTTTGCCTACTTTACATCAGCAGACAAGTTACATTCAAGCAATGTTTTGATTCAACAGGGATGGCATTAATCATGTGCCAAGTGAAATCAAATCCAATTATTGATGAAATTTGTCTAATTTGTTGATTTAGTAGCCAAGGGGGAAATTACTTTATCACAAAAAGGCAGGTAAGGTTGGGTAACTTTTTTCCTTCAATTAACAAAATTATCATTTAAAAAGTTTATTTTGCAGTTGCTTTGGTTATTTTTGTCCAATATTAAAATTAGTTTGATGATTTGAAACATTTAAGTATGACAAATATGCAAAAAGAGAAGAAATTAAGCAGGAGGCAAATACTTTTTCACAGCATTGTATTGCTAAATTTCTGCCTCAGCTCTGAGGATGCACAGGCCTCATCCTTCTGTAGGGGTCAGCGCTGAGGCACCTCACTGCGGTCTACGGAGCAGCCTCAGACAGAGACAGGACCATTCAAATACCACGTGACACCAGTAACTCCATATCCCCAATGTGCAACTGACAAATACATCGGTCAGGTATCAGGGGGTTGAAAGGGTCAGTGGTCCAGGCTTTTCACCTTCTAGCAATTCCCTCATGATGACTGCAGACAAAATACGCATTTTACAACAAAGGTCTTCCCCTGACTCCACTGTACGCAAGGTTAACTGAAGAAATAGCTGCTGGTGATACGTCAAGTTTCAGAGGGGTTCTGTGGGTGTCTGCACTCTCCGAAAACTCTCCAGTGGGTTTCCTGCATATGCATGCCAGAGGCCATCGGTGATGGATCAAGCCAAACTGAGGAGGAAAGAGTATGCTCAGGCTGTTAGGCACCAAAATGTAGAAATAAAATTTTAAAATAGACAATAATTTTGTCAAATTCATCCTTGTCATGGATCATATTCTCGTGCTTTGAATTGTGGAAGGGAGGACAAACCAGTCAAAGCGGCAGGCTAATTGCGTTCTTTAAACATTAACCACACGCGTACACTAATTACAGCCCTGTCATTCAGGACCTCATTCACTGGTCTCATCAGTGGAGTAAACTCTTCCTAAAAAGCGTGAGCAGATGATGCAAGCTTTCCTGCCTGAGGCCGTCTCCTGGAGACACACGGCTTAAAAGCTTCGCAAATGGCCTCATTTTGGCCGCATCCTCGCACCAACCCCAGCCCGATTACAAACATGCGCCGGCAGCCTCAGACTCCAAACATCTGTCCACCTCGGGAGCTCCTTGTCGATCTTCTTTTTCAACAAAAGTAAAGCCAAACACTGTCTGTTTGCCTGAGCTTAATGAGCCTGCTCCTACCTAAAGGCTTGCCACATCACAGCACAAACAGGATACTGTACTACCATGTGTTGTTAAACAAGACAGTCTCGCTTGGTTTCGCAGAATAAAGAGACACAACACGCAATATAAGGGCCTACAGCCAAAAAGCAAATGAATTTCGCAGAAATACAGGAGATAATGCCACACATTGACATGACACTTCTCTTAGTAATTTAGCTAAATACAAAGACCACTGTTTGCTGTACCGTGTATTTAAGGAAGACACTCTCAAGGGTGTGCAAATTAAAATGTTTCAATTCCTCATTCCACTGCATCATGATATATCAGCTCCCTAACTGGCCGATTTTCAGCAGAGATGGAAAATCCAGGGGTCAGAGAGTAAAGGTATTGTCATGTTTCTCTTCAATCCAGGCACGGACTCATCCAGCAGATTTCACTGATTATTTTAACCCCCTGGTGTAGGAATTGTGCTACATGGCAAATCCAGGCGACTGGAACAAAATTCTGGGGATGATTTTCACTTCCTGATTTTGGATTTTCCACCTCTGATTTTGACCCATCAAGAATATCTAGCTAATGGAATGGGGCTGTGACATCCCAGGAGAACATGTAAGCAAAAAATTAATCCGACAGAAGCTTTAAAACAATGTGTGGATTTTTTTAACTCTGCCCCTGTGGTCGTATTTCCACCAATGATCTAAATGACAGTACTTATGGGATGCCATTCACTTTAGACTCGTGAGTCCGGAATATACTGTGATGTAATACAGTATCATGTGTACATGTCTAATAACATCACATAATGTGACAGGAACAAACTCAGGTAACTCGAGCTTACTGTAAAACATACAGTTGTCATGTAATTCCAACAAATGCAAATACAAAGAGAAAGAGAGCAAATTATTTAGTAGGCTACCTGATGCTGTGAAGGCAAACTTGCATTTCAAACCTACCCGTTAAAACTTTGCTAAAGATCATCAGTTTTTAAATTACCAGCCAAGAGACAATTTAATATACATGTAATAACACAAGAAATCCCGTAATTGTAATGCATGTACACAAGAGGCATGTTCAAAAATAGGCTTATATTTCTCAAAAAAAAAAACCAACAACAACAACTAGCAGGCCAATGGCTACACACGAGAATGATTCGGCCTTGTTTTTATGCTGTCAATTTAAAATGCAGTACAGTGAAAGCAAGTCCATAAATTACAGTCAAAGCAAATAAAGAGGTCATAGGTTTTAACCAAAAATAATGTGTAGCTTACCCAAAACCAAATGTAGATGTACAACATTTTTTTAAATGCTAAAGATCGCCAACTTCAGTCACCTTCAGGAATAATTTTACATTTTCCACGTAAGTATATGTCTGGGAAAGTATGCGCCTCTATAACTAACACAGCCACGCAGAAATGAAACCCACATGCACTTTAAAAAGCGGACAAAAATTGGTTGTGGTTCTCTTTCTCCAAGATCCATTTTCACAATGAAACGTACATGTCATTACCGTATACCATTCAACTTATTCCCCTGCAGGACCTTGATATCAGCCTCTTAGGCGAATGGTGGGAGTCCATTTCGAATCACAGAATGTAATATGTTTATATAACATTCATTATTTGATGATCAGTGCCTTTCCTATGGTTAGAAATTCATGGCACGTTCAAGGATACGGGGTCAAAATTCTCTTACAGCATATCCAATAGCAGGGATTAATCTGAGACTGTTTTTCATCAACAGCTTAAAATATTGTCTTATGTTTCAAAACAAGAAAAGAACATGAGAATTCATTAGCAACAAAGCTAAATATAAGCTCATCCCATTGCACGTAAAATGATCATGACAGATGGTTTTCTGACCCTGCACCGGTGTGGTCAGATCTCTTAGCCGAATTAAACTAATATTAGCTTTTTTATCCTTTGCCGAAGAAACATTTCATACCCTAGACTCCTACATGTCAGTTGCTGTAGCGGGTTCTTTTTACAGTAAGAGCCCGTAAAAACAGAAAAAAAAAATTTAATCCTGTCTGATAGACGAGGTTTTCAGGCTTTACTCGACTACATAGCGAGGCCTTTCACGTCAAGATGACCTCCTGAAAAACCAACCAGAAATAGCATTCAGAGAAGCGACTTCCAACGGCCAGTTTCCAAAAGATTAAAAATCACCATAATTGGTCTGGTTAACTTGCTTCTTTTTTACCTTCACGGTCTTGCTTAAACTCTCCACAGTTTAGTTTCAATCTTCTTTAATTATTTCGCTAGGAATACGCTACAATTTTGTTATTATTATTATTATTGTAGTTGTTGTTGTTGTTGTTGTTGCTGTTGTTGTCCCGGGAGCACAAGTTCCCCTGCGCTGTCGCTACCACTGCCATTTCCGACAGCTTGGAAAGCCGGTGCACTGCAGGCGCAGGTCGGGAAGCACAACGCCTTTGCGCTCCGGCCGTACACCAAACCGTAGGAGGCACAGGCACCACGATTTCCGAATAAACAAATACAGCATCCAGATGAGCGACAACGAAGTAGTGAAACCAACTCCGGCCAAGTTAAAAATAATTCGAGTGGTTATGCCATTTAAGAAGTCTACTGTAAATAGTTCTCGGTGGATGTAAGAAATATGCCGCTTTGGACGGGCAAGAGTCTTTGCCGACTTTCTAGATGGTGCTTTTCGTTCTGCGAGCTGGTGCCTGTCAGAAGAATTAGATCGCAGGAGTCGCCTAAATTATTAACAAGCCTGGAACGTAAGGCAATGGCCGGAGTAAGGAAAGATATCGAAGAGTTGAAAATAAGCCTAGATATAAATCATTTTTTCCCGACTGGACCATATAACTTGAAAAACACATTTAGAACAGTTAATTGGTTACGTTTTAGATAAATTCGCATTTTGTCTCCTAGTGTCCATTTCATCAAGGCAGCAGTAATCCTACAAAGAATAACATACCTACTCAATAAGTACATTCGTGTACTCTAATCACCGAAGCACATTAAAAATATAGATCAACGAAATCGGGACGGACAAAACGAAAAATGGAACATATAGGCTATGAAAAAAGTGTGAATATATCACCCTCGTCTCAGTCACACCGCTTGCAAAGAGGTGTCCATTTGATATTACAGAAGCTACAGCAAGCAGCACTAAAAACATAACTCAGGAAGGACTATTTACTTTCAGAATACATTCCATTAGTTTTGCATTCAAAAGCGCAAGGTAAAACAATCCGACAAGTCACGTTAAACCGAAGAGCTCACGCAGGGTAAGCGGTTTAGTTTTCTCAGAAAACACCTACCCTGTGAAGGTCAGAAAGTTGAGCCGAGATCAGGTCAAGGGAATTTCAATTTCTCTGAAGTTAGCTGACACGCAGAGCAATAAAGTGGCCCTCTCCCGATTACAGGCAACCTGCGATCGTAGCAAGACTCCTCTCTTTGTTCTAAACTGTCAACCATACGGATTCCACGATACGAAGCAGCGCTTGGGCAGATATTTGTGTACTTTGGGGAGCTTCGCAATATTAATTACAGTAGACTGCCGCTTGCATTGCCTACGCTAGTCACCTGTATTCACTTGTGACAACTCGGCCACCAATGACAGATATGAGCAAGGCATTATGGGAAGTGTATTTCTCGGCGAAAAAGAGCATAAGTGCTGCAAGCGAGTGTAGGCTATTTCGTCCAAGGACACGACTGAAGTACAGGGGCGTCTCGAGGACTGAAGATTGGTGGGGCCCAGAGCTTCCCTTTAAAACAATTATTAACCCTGACAGACACTTAATCATTCTCATAATTGACAAATAATCCCCCCAGGATTTTCCCGGCCTTTTTATCATTTTATTGATTTTTTTGCCCGGCGTGGATTGGTTGCATTTGTGTTAATAATTGCAATGGCAACTTCCTCGAGGGACTGAGCAATTCACTCCAAGAACACTGTTATGGTACGGTACATTTCAGTACAGCGAAAATCAATAATCTGGACGCGTAATTTCGTGCATTTCAACCAGCGTTATTCAGAGTTGCACACTGACGTTTCAAACGGTCTTTTATTTTATTTAAACAAAAAGATCATGACGCACCAGTTAAATCACTTGATGAGAGGAAAAGGTAGTGCAGACGTTTCAGAGCAGTTTGTCTTTGATAAAGCTTTGGCCTATATTTGAGTAGCCTTAATAATTTTTCAGATGTGAATTTAGCCCATTATTTAGTCATCAACAGACCGCATGGAGAGAGAAACCGTAATTTCGATTGCGAGAAGATTATTGTCATAATTGGAAAACGTGTTAATAACGGAAAATAGCTGAGTACAAGGCAGGAATAATTATTGACATAAAGGCATGGTCCGGGCCCCACGAATTATCAGTTTTAGAGATGCCACTGCCCAAAGTAAACATTTATATTGAAATAGATGCAGAACATTCAAAGTGCCTCAAGAAAAAATCTGATAATCGATTAATATAAGTGGAAATACAGAGAGGAATAAATTAATGAATGATCTTAGACAGAAAGCAAGCAGTCGGTTTTCGTAAGTGTCATGTTGGTTGTGGGCAGTGGTGTAGCCAGCGGAGGTGCTGAGACACGTCCCTTTTTGACTGCAATTAGTAGTTCTCAATCATTTTCATTTATTGAAGCGTTTTCCAATTATCGTAATTGGCAACCGAAGACACGGTTTCTCTCCGTATGCGATCTAACAGCGATTAAATCATGGGCTAAATTCAGTCCAGTTGCGGAACAAGAATAGTGAATTGGGTTGCACAAAACTTCCATTTAGAACAATTATTAGTCCTGACCTGTTCCTACTCGGGGAGAACAAGCCGCACCTGTTAACTGTGGAGCGCTCTCAGAGTGAACCTTCTGTTAATAATGAAAATGAGAACAGGTCAGGAGTAATAATTGTTTTAAATGGAAGTTTTGTGCAACCCAATTCTCTGTTCGTGTTCCGCAACTGGACTGAATTTAGCCCATGATTTAATCGCAGTTAGATTGCATACGGAGAGAAACCGTGTCTTCAGTTGCCAATTGAGATAATTGGAAAACGCGTCAATAAATGAAAATGATTGAGAACTACTAATTGCAGTCAAAAAGGGACGTGTCTCAGCACACCCGCTGGCTACGCCACTGGTTGTGGGAGAAATGGGATCGGAGTGATTTGACAAGGGCTGAATCGTTATGGCCAGATGAGAGGGTCAGGGCATCCCTGAAGCAGAAGGCTTCTGATGGGCTTTTTGTTGGCAGTGGTGAGAACCTACCAACTGTGGTCCTAGGAGGGACAAACCATAAACCAGAGACAGGGTGTTTGGTGCCCAAGGCTCGTTGATGCTGTAGGGCAATGAAGGCTATGCTGTCGGGATAGCCAACAGAATTTGAATGATACTTACATGAGGAATGTGTCACAATACATAATGCATGGCAGCATTATTGACCTTGAAGCAATTGATGAAGGTTGCTTGATTCAGCAAGTCCCATATTCTTTTACATCATATGTATTAGCCGGGAACATGTGAACCATTTACCTCAAGAAAAGATGGCACCAGGATGTGGGAGGGCGACAAACTGGTCAAGGGAGTGTAATTTTCTGGGAAATTTTCTGCTGGGAAACCTTGAGTCTGGGAATTCAAGTCGATGTCAGTTTGACGGAGGTGTTCTGGTGGCACAAGTCACCAGTCACTGTGAATGTCCTTTGTTTCTCCTCCCATTCAGAAACTTGCGTGTGTTAGAAATATTGTCACCTTTGATTGGTTTGCATGTTGTATGTTCCCTGATCTCTAACTGTGTCTCGTTTCATTGTTAACTCTGTCATGGTTTGGTCCCGCCGGCAAAAGGCAATGAGCTGGCGGGCACTGGGACCATGTACCCAACACCAAAGGAAGGGACCCAAACGCACAGTCTGAGTAAAATTAAAGATAGATTTTTAATTTAATGATTAAAAACAGAGAGGAGAGCAGCGGCAACTGAAAGGGCTCCAAACCAAACAGAGTAAAAAACACAGAATGCAGCTGCACTGCTAAACTGGCAGTGCAGCCCTTATATACTCTTAACAGCTACTCCACCTCAACAAGCAACAGATGTGGCTCGTTGAGGTGGAGGTGCAGACAGCAGGAGGGCGGAGGGCCTGCAGGGCAGGACCATCACAAACTCACCTTGTGCGTGTGACATGTTGGTACCCCCTTTTTTGAGTAGCAAATTGCTGGATCGTATTTTGCTATTAGTGCTTTGAACCAGTCCATATTTACTAGTGAAACTCTTTGTCTTTGAAAGTTAAACATCTTTAATGATAGTTATTTACAGACATTCTCCTCCTTGTCTAGGTAATAGGAACACGCTCCATTTGCTCATGGTCTCCAGGGTTGGGACTATGGTCCAGTTAATCCTTTCCGAGTCTGTTCCTCTATCCAATTGATTGGAAACAAGCTCCCAATCCTTCTACAGTCATCAGGGTTGGAACTGCATTCTTCCTAAGCGTCTTCATCCTGCCTTGGGACAGTGCAGGTCGAGCGAAGTGGACACTGCCTCAGGCAGTCATCCTGGAATGCCTCTGGCTGGGCATTGGCAACTCCCACATTGCTTAGCCCATAACATCTGAAATGAACTGCATTATTTTTCTCTGGGCTCAGTCCCACTGTCTACTGTATTGCTACTATTAAACCCTACTATCGGATTGTACTCTGCTCCCATACTTGACTCCTGGTCTGGATCATGACAGGACCAACAATATGAGGGAAGGCAGGTGGTTTTAATGTTGTGGTGGATTGGTGTATATGTCCATGTTTATTTTTGCATTTTCTGACACGCCAAGCTGCCAATCAACTGGCTTTGGTTTTGTTAGTCCACTAAGTGAATACATCTGATAAAGAATAGTGAGATGAGCCTCATCATTGGCTAAATCAATGTGGGTCATAAGTGAATGTGTATTTAAGAGTGAATGCACACACTCTTAACTCACACACTCACAAAATCGAGCAAGAGGTGGCCACAGTTGAAATATCAACCTACCCTAATTTTGAGTTTATGAGAAGTGATTGGTGAGTTTTAAAGGGTTCTGGGGTTTATTTTTAAATTCTAGTCAAATTTTGTGAGAAGAGATTTGGGTCAAATACACTGGCCTGAAAAACTCACTTTTTGAAGCCAAAAAACTATTATCCTCACATAAAAAATTTGCACAAAACAGACATCAAACAATTAATGTATGACAGGTTTCATTTTTAGAGGATTTTCGTGAGAGCTAATTAGTTCATTCTCATGGAGTCAAATAACAACAAAGTGGTTTACCGTGATAACTAGAATGGCTCTAGCACTGGGGGCAGTGATTTCATTGCTTCAAAATCAGGATGTACAACCTTGAAACATGATATTTCAAATATATCAAATCATTTTAAGTGAGCACCTTAGATATTTCCCACAAACCCAGCCCGATTCCGTCAAAAAGCAAACCCTAAAAAAACAATTTGGAACAGTCTCAAAAGAATGCAGTGGTGTGGACAGGAATGGTTAGGTGACCACAGATGACCACAAAAATGACCCCAAAACAACAGTTGGCTCAGTCAGGCACTCCCTCGGAAAGGTAGGCGTATCTGTGTTAAATTCTTTGGTAAAACTTAAAAAAATGACAGGATTAATTCTGAATATCCAAACAGAAAATGCGGTACACTAGAGCTGCATCAAATTCAGAATATTGTCACATTTGGAATTAGTTGAAAATTTGTGTGAATATACCTGTGGTCAATGATATCACAATCCGTCAGACAATATCTGACACCATGATTTCTGCATTCCATTGAGCCGCACACTCTCAATCTTTTTTATCTAGTTCTCATGTGGCTTCTTAAAATTTGTGATCGCAATTAAGAATAAATGAACATCGCATTTATATAGCTCTTTTCCCACTGGGGCTCTCAGTGAGTGATGCAGCGATGAGGCATAAGCTCCATTCTCAAAAATCAACAAGAGTAGCACCTGCATGTGTGAAGCATGGCTACCTTTCTAGCACCAGAACATTCACCATTCACAAGTTGAGGTAATGAGAAAGAGGACAATCTTTATAGCCAATTAAAATAGGGTGTGATGAGGTGGCATGTTGAAAGAGCCAGGTTGACTATTTGGCCAGTCTGTCAGGCCCAGTATGCCTGGTCATGTGCATACACATTATGTGTGTAAACTACAAAACAAAAACTAGCACCCCTTTTTGAAATATTTTTCTCATCCTGCTTATGACCCTAATGTCCTGTTCTGAGAGGTGTGCATGCTCCACAAACTATTACAGTTACTTGGCAAAATGTCATTTACAAAGCCACAGCTATTTTGAAACAATTCCACATCTATCAGACTATTGTTGCAGATGATGTGCAGAATGAGCACCCCCTTGTGGTCACAATTTACTCCGCTTCTAATGGCTACTTTAAGAATAGTAATGCACTAGGTCACAAAGCAAATGGCATCTCAGACTGGTGTCATGTACACGATACGGAGTTCAGAATACGCTTATGGCTTCCACAACCTTTGGGTTGAGGAAGAATGAAAATTTGTGGAAAGAATGGGAAATTTGTGGAAAGTATGTGCAGTTTATAAATCTGAACAAAAATACTTGCAGTTATATCAGCATCAACCCGAAACCTAAACCTGTGGCATCCATGTAAAGGTGAACTGAGGCTGTTCTAAGGACAATGGGAGGCCCTACCAATATTTGTATGATGTTCCTCATAAAGTACCATGCGGGTGTATCCAGTTACAGTGAAAATAATGCTCTGGACCTATTTGTTTACTGTGAAGTCCTGTCTGACTGCATATATATATATATATATATATATATATATATTCAATATAAAACTTCCATCATTATTTTAAGGGTTACTGTGGCACTTTTAACACATTTTAACTCAAGATGATATCCCATGACGTGTGGAAGTAAACTCAAAAGAGAATTAATGGACAGGATTGTATGGCGTGTGCTTTTATTTTGAAATTCACAGCCTTGCACTGTGCAGAATACTTTTTTTTTTTTGCAATCTGCACTCCTCAACCAAGAAAGGGTCATTTCCTAAATGAGAAAATACGTTGTAGAATCCATAATGAGATTTTAGGTTAAAGGTCCAGGGCGCATTATACTCGGCAGCATTAAAAAAAATGCGAAATCAATATTATCTGAAAGATTTAACATGTATTGATCATACCTTGTTTTAATGGTTTGGGTGTTAAATAAACAGAGAAACCAGAGTCATACAGTATAATCGTCTGGCCGAATTGGACACAAATTGACAGAAATCAGAATTCAACACATTTACATGCCTATGAAATATTTCTGTATTGGCCCATGGCTTCCCACAAGTTTTTGAGTTTCTACCTTTGAAAAAACTAGCGAGCTTAACTATATCTTAAACTATATCTAAGTGTCCAAGTGTGCTAAAGGCACCTGAATACATATACCAAAGGTGCATGATATGTAGCATCAAAGGCTTACGTATCTACAGGGTCCAGGGGAATGTCTCCGGGAAAATATATAGATTTTCAGGCCATTTTGGTTCCATCTGGAGCAAATACTTGCCATAATATGTTTGCATATATTGCCATTTTACAATATAAAGATAATGGACATAAGTAGCTGGCTCTTCTTGGGTGAGTAGTTGAGCGTTTGGCCGGCAGTCAGTGCTTGTGGAACCCTCTGCTGACCCCCATTACACTGGATCCCTGCCACTAATGCTGGTACTTACTTTGACCTTTGAGGGTGGCTGTCAATTCAAAGTTTTACCAGGAACAAATATTATGACCATCGTCCAAAAGAAGCAGACCTGATGTTCGTATTAAACAACGGGAAAGTATTTATTCCATGAGCCAGCAAGGAAACAAAATTCTCCGAAAACACGTTCATTAAAGCAGTGTTTATGGTATTAGATATGCATATATTCAAATTTGTTTGAAAACTAAGTTTTGACCTCTGATTGGTCGCAAGCAATTGTGTGCTATGTTTGGCACTGCTGATTGGATTATTCAAATCCCGAATGGTTGTGGGATCTCGCCCTCTTCTCTCCTTTGGGCTAGTGGGAAATCCTCATAGGTGGAGCTGCCAGCGATCATTAACACATACATGTGAGGTTGCCTAATGCACAAATCTGTCTGTCTCTCCACTGTCATTAACATGCACATGTGAGGTGGCCTATTGCACAAATCTGTCTGTCTCTCCACTGTCATTAACATGTACATGTGAGGCGGCCTAATGCAGAAATCTGTCTGTCTCTCTGTTGTATTCAGAAGCACAAATTTATCCGTTTCCCCACTGTCCCTCCTTTGTGCCATACCATGAACTTCATGGTGAAGCCAATTTCGCAGTTACGATTTGTGTGGTCATTGTTCAAGGTGGGCGTGAAAACCTGTAGAAATTCAGGAAAAATTCCCCCACGTCCCCCCCTAGTGGGAAAACGAGGTACACTCCAAGCACATGACTTTAAGGGAAAACCCATCTGTTGCTGTCTCGCTAAAAAAAGAAAATGAAATAAAAACAGACAGACATTGGTGTGATACATGTAGCTGAATATGGTATCAGTCCATGTACAACAGCCAGTTCTGTCAGCATATTTGGCTGTTGTGTGCTCGTTGCATGTAAACATCATTATTGTCCATGGCACAAGTCCTTTTGAATTCTACAACAGCGAGCGTTATGATGCATGGCGTTGTTGTGGTGGTAAGCCTTGGTGGGTTGTTTTGTCAGGGGATCTTCTGGCACAGGAGTTCACTACATCTTGGTCAGGAAGTTAGGCGTCCTGTCTACGGCAGTGTGGTCAGCTACAGGTTTCCTCAGCAGTGTGGTTTGGTGCAGGGGTCCTCAGCGGTGTGGTTCGGTGCAGGGGTCCTCAGCGGTGTGGTTCGGTGCAGGGGTCCTCAGCGGTGTGGTTCGGTGCAGGGGTCCTCAGCGGTGTGGTTTGGTGCAGGGGTCCTCAGCGGTGTGGTTCGGTGCAGGGGTCCTCAGCGGTGTGGTTTGGTGCAGGGGTCCTCAGCGGTGTGGTTCGGTGCAGGGGTCCTCAGCGGTGTGGTTTGGTGCAGGGGTCCTCAGCGGTGTGGTTCGGTGCAGGGGTCCTCAGCAGTGTGGTTTGGTGCAGGGGTCCTCAGCGGTGTGGTTTGGTGCAGGGGTCCTCAGCAGTGTGGTTCGGTGCAGGGGTCCTCAGCGGTGTGGTTTGGTGCAGGGGTCCTCAGCGGTGTGGTTCGGTGCAGGGGTCCTCAGCAGTGTGGTTTGGTGCAGGGGTCCTCAGCAGTGTGCTTCGGTGCAGGGGTCCTCAGCGGTGTGGTTTGGTGCAGGGGTTCTCGGCAGTGTGGTTCGGTGCAGGGGTCCTCAGCAGTGTGGTTTGGTGCAGGGGTCCTCAGCAGTGTGCTTCGGTGCAGGGGTCCTCAGCGGTGTGGTTCGGTGCAGGGGTCCTCTTCGGCATGAGGGAGAGAAGCTAATACAACATGAGGGTATTATTCAAGTACACCTGACCTGACTCATTAAACCTTGGGTATATATCATGACTGCTGTTGGGGTCCTGTCATAGTGAATAAATTGTATCGCTTCTTTCTTTGCCTTAGCATAGATTAATTGTACAAGAATGAATTTCACACATTTAATTAGTAAGACTAGTATTACCTAATCCCAGTGTAAGTAGAAAAATGTATTCAACCACAATTGTACCCAAGTTACCCAAATAATTAAGTAACCAATCAATAATGCATACACCTGATTAATGAAGGCTGTGGGTGTCCCAGTGTATTTTGAGTCAGTCTTTACTAGTTTTGGTGGTGTCTTCGGGTGGTGGGCGTGGTTTAACATGGGAGTGGTGGATCCAGACCGAGACATCTGTAACTCGGGGAACAGACTCAGAACAGTAAATGCATCTTCACAATCACGTGTCCAATGAACTGTCTCCAGTGGGCGACTTGAGCCCTTCAAAAGAGCATTGATTGGTGCTGTAATAACAGAAGATTTAGGTATGTAGTCCCTGCAGAGGTTAAAAAGTTACAGAATATTACGGACATCTCGTACAGTGTGGGCACATTAAGCAGTGGCAATTGCAGTTCTCTGTTCAAGTGCACGTAATAGCCTTTGGAAGCATGCATCTTAGGTAGGGCAACAAGACATTGTGGTGCCCGGTGACCTTTCTCTCAGCAGCGAAAGCATTGATCGTCATCTCGGTTTTGATGAGTACAGGGTGTTTCAAAAAAAGTATACCCAAATAAAATCATCATTTTTTATGAAAAAAACATAATATTTTTTTAAGTGTAGTATGTTGTTGGAAAGGGCTGATTGAGTTCTTTCCAATGATGCCTAGACCATGCATTCATTTCCATGGGTGAATGAGCAGCAATGCATCTTTTGAAGGGCACCCAGATCCTTACTGTACCACATGTTGTGGTCTTCATTACGAAGAATTGGGAAGAGAAATCGAACAAAAGGATTGATGAAGATTACTCATTTATTCAGTGAAATGTTCCCCAGAGTAAATTCATGGCCCTGGCCCCTCAACATGACCGCCCTCCCTATCAATGCATAGCTGGCATCGTCTGACCATGTCGCGTACAGCTTGTTGGATCATTTGATGATCATTGCGCAAGTTATCAACTGCCTGTGTGATCTTCTGCATTAAATCATACAGATTTGCTGGAGGTGTGGTGAAAACCTTTTCTTTCAGAGATAGAACCCCACAGGAAGAAGTCACAGAGGGTAAGATCTGGGGATTCCTGTGGGGTTATCATGTGACTACCCTGGTTCAACCTGGGTACCTTCCTACCAATATCCTTCAAGATGACATCAATTAATGCCTCAAAAAGCACATTACAGTTTAGCTACCAGTTATCACTGTATCAATTCATATCATGTTAAGGCTACATAAAAAAATGTAAAGGAGATGCGTCATGGTTACTGCACATGCTCAGAACTCATCTTAAGAAAGTGAATCTGCCTGACTGCAAGTCCTACTCTAATTCCATCCTTGCCAATCTGTCTTCGTTTTGCATTGTATTTCAGGACTGGCGATAAGCGGCATCGCATCGCAAAATGCGATCAGTGTTTTTTTTTTATTCGCCAATCTGTGACAGGCTCTTGAAATCCCCATCGCAAATTTTGCGATACAGCCTTCAGCTAATGTGAATCAGGGGCGTAGATTTAACTGGGAGTTGGTGGGGACGGAGACACGGCCTTTATGACAATTAGTCCTGGCCAGTTCTCAATTGAATGTGAATAAAAGTTTTCGCGCATTTTTGAACAAAAACGGGCTTCTACAGTCTCTTTATATCGTCCTGATCGGCCTCCGCAACCGCACTACGGATAACCTAACGGCGCGACTGAAGCCGTGGTAACTAGTGGACTGACTCTTCTCTATTTTCCTACCTCCACGCCAGTCCCGCCCACAGAGCTAAAGAAAACACTAGAGTGGACAAAGTCATTGGCTGAACCATCCCCAAAATGAGAGATGTGTCTGCCATCTTGTGTAAGGAATCAGCGGGGGAATTGCGAAATCAAACGCTGTACGTGTATATAGTACATGTGACTAGATAAAATGAAATGAAAAACACTGGACTGGTGTCACACATCAGCCTACAAGCATGACCATTATTTAATAAATTATTATTTTGTTTACGGGCGTCTGTTGTCAGGAAATGCTTGATAGTCACATTTCTTTTTGAAAAAATTAAGACTTGCATATTTAAGGAATGCTGTTTTCATATTTTGAACATATGTACATTTGTATTTGTACCTTGAAGTCCTGTAGTGCTCTTCTAGATTATGACAGTTTTTATTTTAATAATGAAATGTTCATCTTGGTTCATAATAATTACAAGTAGTAATTTCTTTCACAGTAAAAATATGTATGATAAAAATCAGTCCTGAATATTGACTCATTCATAGCCTGAGCCAGGTGAGTGGCTTAGGTAGAATCAACTAAAACTTACCACTTCCTATTCAGTTACTGAATTACTACATATGGGACCCAGTTGACCAGTCCAAGTAGTTTTAATACCGCAATGCTACTGTAACTCAACTGCTTTGGTCTTCATTAGGCTATTTTGAATAGTGTTAGTACTGTCAGCCAAGTGTTCCAAGAGTTGAAAATAAGAACTTAAAATACATATATAGACGTTTTCGTGAAGTTTTATTTTTGCTACACAGTTCTGAAAAATGCTGCAAAATGCTACAGCCTTCTAGAGACCACGTAGCATTTTTGCTACGCAGTTATTTTTGCTTAATGCCAGCCCTTTATTTACATATTTTAGTTACTCCGACATTGCAATTTTTATATTAAGGAGCTTTTTATGGAAATTCAAGGATTGAAAGCACTATTTTAAGCTTTAGCCAAGGGATACCAAAAAATATATGCCGGTTGCCATTGCCAGTAATGAGGGAAGAAAAATACCTAGTTGACTTTGAGTTGCGATTGAGTTGATTTACTTAGTTCAAAGTTGTGCGGATGCTCAGTAATGATGACGCAGCTCCTTTAAGTGTCAGATAATGAATTTGTGTCAGTAACCGCAACCTCCAGGCTCCTCCTAAATGGGAGTATTAAGCTGAAGCACAGACCATCCATAGAACCTCTGGAAACCTCACAAATTGTACTTCAGAAGGAATCTCAACATCACTTGAAAGAATACCTGCCAACAACTGTTGCCAACATGAATTTCATCTCTGACATGATTGCCCCGGGTCAGCAGTGACTAACTGACCTCATCATCCGCTGGCCAGACTCACATCTTCCCGAACAGGTTCTCCTCTCCCAACTTGAAGAAGCCACATAAGAATTGGGTGGACCAAAGAAACATATCGAAGATAACATCAAGTACAACTTCAAGTTAACAGGTCATGGCAAAATTGGGAACATGTTGCTCAGAGAAACTTGGACAAGACTTTTCCACAAGGGGGCGAGGGTACATGAAATGTACCTCCACCAGGCCAGTGATGAACAGCAGTAACTGAGAATGAGGCGCTTAACAGTCAAAAGGCCAAACTACAAACTAGGGCCACTTCCTACCACGGCACATGCTGTACCAGTCTTTGGGCTTCAAAGAGAGGTCTTCGCTGCCTCGAGGACCATACAGCAAATATCACACAATCCCTAATGGAAGACACTGAACTGGACTCCGAGTGGTTGCCCATGAGAAGCAGGGTTCTTGTTAATTTTCTGACCGCTAAAAATTTAATTGGTATTGGCGGTTACAAGACGCCGGTGGTCTGGGACTGCGCAAGCCCCCAGCAGGATCATGGGGCAGCGCCCCTGGTGGAGTCAACCGGCAGAGCTCCTTGCGGGGTCAGGGCCAATCTACACAACATGTAATGCATATGCAGTTGCAAAAAAAAGTATGTGAACCCTTTGGAATTACCTGGATTTCTGCTGAAATTGGTCATAGATGAAGATCAGATCACATTTAAGTCACAATAATAGACAAACACAGTCTTCTGAAACTAATACCTCACAAACAATTATGTTTTCATTGAACACAAAATGTAAACATTCACATTGCAGGATGGAAAAAGTATGTGAACCTCTAGGCTAATGACTTCTCCAAAAGCTAATAAGAGTTAGGTGTCAGCTAACCTGGAGTCAAATCAGTGACACGAGATTGGAGGTGTTGGTTAAAGGTGCCCTGCCCTATAAAAACACACACCAGTTTTGAGTTTGCTACTCTCAAGAAGCATTGCCTGATGGGAACCATGCCTCGCACAAAAGAGCTCTCAGAAGACCTACAATAAAGAATTATTGGAAATGGTTACAAAAGTATTTCTAAAAGCCTTGATGTTCATCAGTCCACAGTAAGACTGTTTGTAAATAAATAAACAAAAATAAACAAAAAGACTGTTTGGTTATAAATGGAGACCGTTAACGCAATTGCTACTCTCCCCAGGAGTGGCCGTCATGTAAAGATGACTGCAAGAGCACAGCGCAGGATGCTCAATGAGGTGAAGAAGAATCCTAGAGTGTCAGCTAAAGACTTACAGAAATCTCTGGTACATGCAAACTCCTCTGTTGACAAATATACTATAAGTTAAACATTAACCAAGACTGGAGTTCTTGGGCGGACACTACGGAGGAAGTCACTGCTGTTCCAAAAAAAAAAAAAACATTGCTGCACGTGTTAAGTTTGCAAAAGAACACCTTGGTGGTTCCACACTACTGGCAAAATATTCTGTGGACAGATGAAACCAAAGTTGAGATGTTTGGAAGGAAAAAAAAATGCTATGCGTGGAGGAAAAAAAGCCCAGGCTCCAGCAGCGGGCCAGCTCCACCAGGCCTGGCCCAGGCTCCAGCTCCACCAGACCATCAGGCCAGGCCCTGGCTTCAACAGAGGGCCAGCTCTATTAGACCACCAGGCCAGGCCCAGCCTCCAGTAGCGGGCCAGCTCCACCAGACCACCAGGCCAGGCCCTAGGCTCCAACAGAGGGCCAGTTCCACCAAGCTAGGCCCAGGCTCCAGCAGCGGGCCATCTCCACCAGGCCACTGGGCCAGGCCCAGGCTCCTGTAGTGGGCCAGCTCCACCAGGCCAGGCCCAGGCTCCAATAGCAGGCCTACTCCATCTTCTCTGCAAGCTGTGCTACTCCAGTTTCCAGCCTAAGCTAGAGCAGATTTGCCAGTAGCTAAACATAGAAAACAATGAAGTTTCTACTTGCAATATACTGTCTCATTGTACTCTGTTGTGAACAGAGCTGGGTGAGTAACTTAAATTTCCATCAGGTACACTCACCGCAGACAACATCCCCTATAACTGCTGCTGATGTGTCCTATCATAAACATGTGCTGAGTATTATTTTACCGTCAAACAACTTTGGAATCAAACACTATCTGTATAGTATCCTACTTTTGAAAGACTACTTTGTTTTATCAGAAAATTCTGTGTCAGATTTTGTCGCCAGAATTGATGCAAAAAATGAGTTGTCCAAAGTTACTAAACTGAGATCCTTGATCGTCTTACTTTTGCTGATATCTGGTAATGTGAAATCAAATCCTGGCCCAGATATAGGCTTAGGTGTTTAGATACTCCATTAGACCTGAAAAATGCTCCTGGCCTGGGTATAATACATTTTAGTGTCGGCAGTTTACTTCTGAAAATTGACTGAATAAGGATCTGGGCTGAATCAACCGAGGCAGATTTAATTGTAATATCTGAAACCTGGCTGAAAAAGTCTGTTTCGGATAGTGATATTTATATAAATGGATATAATGTGTTTCGCTCCGATAGGCCCAAAAAAGGAGGAGGAGTTGCTATTTATGCAAAAACTAAGTTTAGTATAAGTGTGTTACTCTCACAATCACTGTGCAGACAGTTTTAAATACTTGCTGTTAAAGTAGAAGTGTCGAAAGAAGTGTTCCTTACATTGGTCGGTTGTTACAGACCTCCATCTGCTCTGAGTAATACTCTGGATTCTTTCTCGAATTGCTTGTCCAAACTTGATTATAATGAAGTGGTCGTAGTTGGGGACTTCAATTGGGACTGGTTAAAGCCAAGCTCTGATGAGCTTAAAACTTACTGTGATGCTATGAATCTGACACAATTAATAAATGGCCCAACCCGTCCAAATTTGAAATCCCCAGAAAAATCAACCCTCATTGATATCTTCTGAACTAATGTTCCCCATAAATACGTGGCCACAGGTATTTTTTCTAATGATGTGAGTGACCACTGTGCAATCGCTGCTGTGCGCAACACTAAGATCCCTAAGACCAAGTCCTGCTTTATAAAGAAATGGTGTTTTAAGCATTTCTCAGAGCAAGGTTTTTTATATGATATGTTGCATTATGACTGGAGCTGGATCAGACAAATTCCTGATGTTGAATTGGCTTGGACCTTTTTTTGAGATAATTTCTTAAACATTACAAACAAGCATGTTCCCATAAGAAGATATAGGATTAAGGGTAGAGAAAATCCTTGGTTTTCTGAGGAGCTGGCTGAACAAATACACGAGAGGAACCTAGCCTAGGCCAAAGCTAGAAAAAATGGCTCGGTTTTTGACTGGACTAGATTTAGGCTTTTAAGAAATAAGTGTACACATCTAATTAGGAAACAAAAATCAGATTACTATTTATCAAACATATCTAAAAATTTGAATAATCCACATAAATTCTGGAAAACAATCAAATCTCTGCATAAATTTCTAAACCTGAATTACCACCATACATTAAAATAGGTGCGGAAATAGTTTCCGACAGAGCTGAAATATTAAATTGCTTCAATTACCATTTAATTTCCTCTGGCTCTCTGTTCAAAGCTACATCAGATGATCAGGGATTTATAGATATAAAGCAAAAAACAGAACAAAGTTTTAGTTTTACTCCCTTTTCTGCATCTGAAGTACATAAGGCTCTTAAAGGTATAGATGCTAATAAAGCAATTGGTCCAGAAGGTTTGGTCCCTTATCTTTTGAAACTGTCAGCCCATATTATAGCTGAGCCCCTGTCTTATTTGCTAAATCTTAGCCTTGAATTAAATGTAATCCCCAGGGCATGGAAGTCAGCTTTTGTTGCTCCTCTATTGAAAAGTGGCAACCCTTCAATTATGAACAACTACAGGCCTATTTCTAAACTCTCAACTCTGGCTAAGATTCTAGAAACCCTGGCGTGTGATCAGATTAAAGACTTTTTAAAAGACTAGACGCAGTCCAGTCAGTCCCCCGCGACCGCGACTGGTGTCCCCTGGTGCGCAGCTGTCAGATGAAATTGGGCAAAACCCCATGAGCATGCCCATTGCCCATCTAGTACATAATGCTGTACTTGTAAATGTGAAAAATTGTATATATATATAATTATATACGTGGGGTTCAGGATTCCAAGGGAGCGACTTTAGTAGGCAATGGAATCAGTCAGGGTACTTTTTGTTGAATTAGACCTCATTTTGAATGTTTAGGTGCAATGGATATACCAAAGCTGCGACGGCATCTTAGTGATGCCAGTAAAACATCTAAAGGTATATGGCTCTGGAATATTTATGCCAAATTTTGTACAAACCCACTGAATGGTTTTCGCTGGCAGAAGTCCGTTGTACCATAGATCCAAATAAGGCATGCAGGTGTGGTGTGGTGTGGTGTGCGTGCGTCTCTCACTGTCTCTCTCGCTCTCAAATACCATGATGTAAAACATATTGGCCGACTGGACGTTAGGCTTACAAAAAAATCAAGATGGCCGCCATTGCGGCCATGTTGTTTTTCCGATTTGGCCGAAATTCAATAGCAACCTACCTCGGGACCAGATATGTGTGTATGAAAAGTTTCATAATGATATCTGCATAAATGTTCATAAAAAGTGTGTGACGTCGTTTGGTACGGCGCACAATAAGGATCACGGTAACGATAACAATCAGGAATTGTCACAAACACTATATGTCCCTCCTCCGGGGGACATAATCATGATATACTAGTCCAGAACCAGTCAGGCTTCAGAAAACAACATGGCACCAAAACAGCAGCAATGAAAGTCCTTAATGATGTCATCAGTGCTCTAGATGATAAACAGCATTGTATCTCCCTTTTTATTGACCTGACAAAGGCTTTTGACACAGTTGACCATGACATCATGAAGCAAAGATTAGTCAACATAGGTTTATCTGACATGGCAGTGGGTTGGTGCAATAACTACCTGTCAGATAGAACACATTGTATTCAATTTGAGGGTATGACATCTGATAAGCAGAGTATTCACAAGGGGGTGCCACAGGGCTCAGTTCTTGGACCTCTCTTATTTACAATTTCTATAAATAACATTCGTAAAGGTATAGAAAATGCTAAATTTCATATCTATGCAGATGACACAATAATGTACTCCTGTGTCAGTAGTCCTCACCAGCACATCACAACCCCATAACTTTCAATGTGGTTAAGGTCAGGACCTTGTGGTGGCCATTTTGTAGCGAAAATGAGTCCTCGTGCTTGTTTTCCGCATTCATTGTTTTCTTTGCTAGATGCAGGCCAATAATTTGCCCCTCCCGATATACTGTAACATATTTTCTGCCAATAAAGGGATATGTCTTCTGACATGATTCTTTAAAGAAATGAGATGCTACGCTCTTTATCAGTTAGGGTCCAAATAATTATTGCCAGCTGAAACAGACTGTGCTGATGATCCAGTCTTAGTAGGTATTTTTATCCAAACAACTATTTTTTTTGGACAGGCTATGCTTTTTTTTACTATGCTTTTCCTTCAAGGGCCACTTTCTGAATCATCTGAATGTTGCCACTTGCATGGTCTACAAGGTTGCATATTCTAGTTAAAAAATGAATGCTCCATTAGGTAAACAATAAAAACAAACATTCAACACTTTCATCTTCTAATATCTCACGTTTCATCAGAGATATACTGCATATTTTAGCACAAGCCTGTTTAATGCTTGGAACAAGTGCTTAAATTTTAAAAAGCACAATGTATCCTCTTTCTATGCATAATTCTATTTAATTCTATATCTAATATTCATAATTCTATATCTAATTGTCTATAAGACTATTTCTTTCTAATATGTTGAGAGGCAATATATACACAAGTAAACAACAAATCCTATTAACTGTTTCCAAGGCTGACTTAAAGCAGTTGATTGCAAGCAAAGTCATGTGGGAATAATGCTTACTGGGATGAATACTAACAGGCCGGTAATACGAAGGAACTACACCAGCACAGAGCTATAGAGAGATTTTAACAGTCATACTGAGCCCTGTTTAATCTGGCTTTGAGTGAGGGAAGCCACTGTAAAATCTCCTGTCTTCTAGTCTCAAAATGATAAACCGACAGAGGATGAGGAAAGTACTGGTTGTAAAAGTACAAATGTGCTTCAACACCTGAGACTAAACAGAAAGAGTCCCACTATAAGTGGAGAATCATGCCCATCGCCTGGTGCCCAATCAGTAATTCTTTTGCATATCAGCTGCTTAGTAGAGTATGTTGGACATGACAGATGAAAAGAAAAACCAACAAAATCATATATTCATAGCCAGCATAAATGTTGCTGCTTCTATATTTACATTTTGTCCATTTACATGCATGAGGTTTATCCTGCTGGATTCACACTAGCGTAACGGAAGACACTATCCGGCGAATGCCATCAGTGAGATCACATTTAATGGACGCTCATGTCCCGAAAGGCGACATCCTCGAAGAATTTCAGCTGCCGCACCATCACTGCATAGTCCTGGTACTTGTCCTCCCCCATTTGTTCCCGAAGACGAACCTGAAACGACACACAGCAAAAGGATAAATGACTGAGTGCGCTAGTTCAGTAAAAATTGCATTGTGGGTCGAAACAAGCAACAGACATAATTAATCACCAACTATGGTGTGTACTTGCCTCTCTTGCCTCTTCGTCGTCTTCCTCCATAATATCCAGGACCCTGTTCAAGAGCTTCACCCCCAGTCCCTTCACTGCATCGGTCCGCAAATATTCGATGGCCCTTCGGATCTTCGCAGGACCAGAGGGAGCATCTGGGGAAAAGAGGCCAAAGAGTGGAGACTCACTCCTATTTGTTTTTTCCACAAATTTCTCCACAAGTATGCAACAATATATTTGTAGCCCCGGACGGAGTGTCCGGGGATATTATGGATTTGTGTTCATCGCACGTCAGCGTCTGTACAGATTTTCTTGTGAACGGTCTACAGACTGCAATTCTTCTCTGATCCTTTTGAGATTTCACATGCACTTCGAAAGTGGTTAGAGGATGAAGCCTATCGATCTTTTCGTCATGCGGAGTCTGAAATATTCTCAGAAAACCAACAAAAATTTTCCCATTGGAAAGAATGGGAGTTGGGTTGTCATTGCTAGAGTGCGTGATGTCACACCTAGAGTGGGAGCTGGGAGCACAGAGGCTGCAAAAAATACTTTACATATCACTATAACTTCCACAAATTTGAATCCCTCTTCATGAAATTTTCCAAAAAACATTACTATACTATATACAGTACTATAGTTTTGTAGCACAGAGGTACATCAGTTTGCCTCAGGGAGCAGTCAAAGGACATGAGACACGTCTAATTTCTCTATCTTTCCCATTCAAAAATCACCAAAAAGTTTTTGGGAGAACAGCATACACAGTGTTTTTAGACCCCTGTAATTCCACCATTATATTACTCAGAGAAATAAAAAAGACATCCGCACACTCAGCAAAGTCTCGTGCCTTGAATGATGTGGTTACATTTGTGACAGGATGAACATTTTTTGCGTGAGAAGCAGGAGTTTGAGGTGTGCGTGAGCAAGGATTTCTTTCACTGAGTGACACCTAGTCTTGTTAAGACAATCAGACACAAAGAAGCATTCGGTAGAAATGTAATGTTAACTAGAGTGTTCAGGTGAACACGTGTCGCCTGCGTGTGACTACCAACTGAAAGTGTGACTACCGGACAGACAGACAGACGGACAGACAGACGCCGGACAAAGTGATCCCTATGTGCCGCTATGCTTCGCAGGCGACACAAAAAGTGAAACATATGTTCATGAATGCCTTATGCCACTGTTTGCAGTCTACCATAAATGTAAATTACGGCTTAGCAAAGCTAGTGCTTGCCTGATGCAAGGTTCATTAGTAAACGTTATGTCATCACTAATTACAATACAGGCTCGCTAGGTCATCAGCATCTGTCTACCAGCGTTACCGTTAAGATGAGCAAAACCTCTGAGGAATATTCACGTAGATTTGTGACAGGATGAACATTTTTTGCGTAAGAAGCAGGAGTTTGAGGTGTGCGTGAGCAAGGATTTCTTTCACTGAGTGACTCGGCGATTCTCTGTGCGTGGGGAACCATCACATATCTAACAGCTCAGCTGAGTTTGCATGGAGATGATTTGGTTAGAATAGGACGCGTTGGCAATGTACACTCACCCGACTATGTACGGCATTATGTTGTGAATGTTCAACATTGAAAATAATATTAAGACAGTGAGTGAGTGGACAAGTGTGCATACCGTGTGTCCAGCGATTCTGCGCATATTGAAATTCGCCCAATGCTACAAATTCCCAGTCTTAACAAGACAAGGTGAAACCTAGTATATGGCTGGGCTGCCAAGTGCTATATGAGAATCTGGGCCTAAGAAAAGGGTGGTATGTGAGGCAAATCTCACGCAATTATATGAAGTGCAAGTTTAGTAATAAACTGGAGCTGATAAATAATTTACAAAGTGGGTGGGGAGAGTGCAAGAGTGTTGGAGCGGGAGAGTGACAGTGTGGGAGTGTGCAAGAGTGAGAGTGTGAGAGAGAGTATGTGAGTGAGTGAGTGTGTGAGGGAGTGGGAGGTTGGAGGGAGGTCTTGAGTAAGGAAAACAAATGAAAAGCATGCTATACATTTGAATAGTTTACTTTCGGTTTAAAAACCACTATAATTGACAATAATTAATAGTAGAATTACACAGTATCAATAACATGTCAAATTTTTGCTTCACACAACTGATTTTTCTTAACTACTAACTACTAAATTTCAAGCCCTACCCTAACCCCTAACCCTTCTCCGAACCCTTCCCCTAACCATAATCCCGAATCCTTATCTTAATCCCTGCCATGTCTCTAGACACTGCCAATAAAAACTGCCATGTCTCTAGACACTGTGAGGAAGAAAAAAAAAAACCAAAAAACTCAAGTACACGTTCTCAAAAAAAAAAACCTACTTAAGTGATGTAACGAAGTACATGTACACCTCTGTATGATAATGTATCCCTTCATTGTACCCGATTTCTCTTGTATAGGAAGATTAAGGAAGTAATCCTAGTACCAGCTGCGAAATTCAAAAGGGAGATAGGGGAATGTAACACATCATACCAATCTATTGTGAAAGAATCTTAACAATAGCCGGAACGTGTTTTTAATTTCCCTATTCAATCTCGATACCGATACTGTCCTCAGAGCTTGTTAACTGTTGTATCGGTAGCAAGATTGAAATGGGAAATTGAAAAATACATTCCGACCATTGTTGCGATTCTCTCACGCTAGATAGGTACGATGTGTTACATTCCTCCATCTCTATGGAAATCGCCACCGGTACCAAAGAAAACAAGCATGGCGGACTGAAACAAACCGAACCAATCTAGTGTGAAAGAAGATTAGCCTAATAATGGTCGAACTGTGCTGGTAATGCAACAAAATCGAATGATGGAACTTTTTAAACGACCTGGATGCTAGCAAGGGCAGCATATGCATCCGCTATATTAATATTTTATCCAGCTTTTGCTGTCTATTAGAAGAAAATACGCATTAATTTTTGTAAAATGGCGACCAATACCACCAATAAACATTCACTGGCGTCAAAAATTGCACATTGTGAACATTCTATATGTACATAAAAGTGTTTTAATTTAACAGTGCATTTGTCTGATAATTGCAGCCTGTTGCTAGACTGGCTACTGGTCGTATTACATTGGCGTAGTACAACAATGAAGTGTAGTAGTTATCTTAATGACGGGGTGTCGAATCCCTGTTACATAGGCTACAATCAAAGTGGCCACCGCAACCGCTTCCATTCAAGCGAACCAACTCATTACCGCGCAAGGGTATAAGGTCATTTGGAAACGAGTCGGGGCATCATACCGGTATTATTGAAAATACTGAAACATAATAGTGCCAGTGCCACTTTAGTGTACATAAATAGTCGAGCTATAGTCACAATAACAGTATATATCATTTTTTTCTAACATCGTGTAAGTTAGTTCCCATGTTGGACTGAATGTTTAATGTAGGACGGGATAATTACAAGCATAAATGTGTGTGGCGCGTTCAATTCCACGACCAGCCAGCCATCCAATCGTTGGAAGTTCTTCCCTGCCGGCCGACCAATCCCTGGACAGCCAGCCAGCCAATCGCCGGCCAAACAATTGTTGAAGTTCTTCCCCACCGGCCGACCAATCGCTGAACCTCTTTGCCGCGGGCCAGCCAATCGTTGAACTTGATCACTCAGGCACTCACTCACTCAGCGACATTCGCGTTTATAGGTGCCGGGCCACTGCTCGGCCCAGCCCAATAAGGTAACCTACCTCATTTTCCAGGTTGTTTATTTTCACTGCCAGGTCTAAGCTAATACGGCACTATTTTAAAACGTTGCTCTCTTTGTCAAACAATCAGACACAAAGAAGCATTCGGTATAAATGTAATGTTAACTAGAGTGTTCAGGTGAACACATGTGTTGCCTGCGTGTGACTACCAACTGAAAGTGTGACTACTGGACAGACAGACAGACGGACAGACAGACGCCGGACAAAGTGATCCCTATGTGCCGCTATGCTTCGCAGGCGACACAAAAAGTGAAACATATGTTCATGAATGCCTTATGCCACTGTTTGCAGTCTACCATAAATGTAAATTACGGCTTAGCAAAGCTAGTGCTTGCCTGATGCAAGGTTCATTAGTAAACGTTATGTCATCACTAATTACAATACAGGCTCGCTAGGTCATCAGCATCTGTCTACCAGCGTTACCGTTAAGATGAGCAAAACCTCTGAGGAATATTCACGTACATAACTTCATGGCGCTCAGCCTGTCGTGCCATACATAATTTACAAAGAATGATGAGTGCATGAATGAATGAAGTAATTTCATTTGCATCTATAAAATTTACAAAGAACTAGTGTGGAATCACAATGAAATACAATTGAAATGACATTTGTACTGTCTGAATTAACATTCGACCATTTTGTGGGTAACTGGTTTCAACGGTAGTTTTTATGTCTTCAGTTTGTACGTGGGAGTATATATATATGCCGGTTCAATCCATACCCCGTCAGCGCAGATGTTGACGCCAGTGGACATGGAGCGGCTCTATTTATGCACGCAGTTACACTATTCTCTCACTAGATGGCACACCCGGACCAGTTATTGAATATTCACCAGCAAGCTGACCTCAAACACAGTTTACAATATTGGTGAGTTCAGTCCCAACCCTGTTTTTCAAGACTTGCATAAATGAAACTCCTCAGCTAAGCCTCCAGTGCAAACTGCTCAATACCATTTATCCAGCAATTCCAAAAATGCTGTCTTTTGACTGAAAGATTCCTCTGTAGCAACCACTTCATTGATACGAAGCCATTGGTATTCAAATTAGTAGTTAAGAAAAATCGGTTTTCTGAAACAAAAATTTGACATGATATTCAAACTGTTATTCTTCTATCACTATCATTTATCTTCTATCGTTTCCCTCATGCAGAGATACTTCTGAGCCACGACGCAAACGTGCGACAACCGCAAATCCATAGTACCCCGAACACTCCGTCCGAGGCTACAATAATGTCTTTTTGTAAGAAAAAGTCACTATATAGTATTTCCTAAATGCCCTCATGAGCCTTTCAAAACAACCAAGTCATTAAACTGAAATAATCTTTTTAGTTCAACCTCATTCCTGAAGATGCCTCTTCCTGCCTGCAAGTTATAATTTCATCGCAACTGGGGACACCCTATTCTGCAAATAAGCAGCTAATCGAGACGTGTATATGTTGAACAAAGTACACATCTTTCGGGCACTGAAACAATAAGCTAGGCTAGGCTAGGTGAGGCAACTTCATTTATATAGCACATTTCATGTTTGTGAAACAGCTCTGTGTACTTTACAAGAAGGCAGCTGTACAGTAACAGGTTGTGTAGTCTTGTTATAGAGTGTTGAACATGACAAACCTGAGGGAAACTCTGTAGCCTTGCCATGCAGGACCAGGGTGTCCCTGTAGCGCCAGTTAAATCTGAATTCTGACTGAGCCGCAGACCTAGGACCGTCAGGTTCACACACGGCATCTCTGGAATCCATTTGTAATGTCTGGGTCATCAGCTGAACCAGGTCCTGCATTTCGCTGGTCTCGCTCTTCCTGAAATCAGGATACAGTACAAGCCATTGGGCGAGGCAAGATGTGGGGAAGGTTGGTTGATTACTGATTGTTTCACAACACTGTTTCAGCATACAATTCATTCGTACCAACGGGCAATTTAGAGTCTCCAATTAGCCTGGCATCCAAGTCTTTGGACTGTGGGAGGAAACCGGAGCACACCCACACGAACATGCAAACTCCACATAGACAGGCCTCAGGCTGGATTCGAATCCACAACCTTCTTTCTGTGTGGCGGATAACTGTTTCCACTGCACAGGCAAATTCAGATATGAGTCCAAAGTAGAGCTGCAACTATCGAGTATTTTTGGAATCGGGTATTCTGTCGATTATTTCTACGAGTAATCGAGTAATCTAACGAATCTTACTTTTTTGTTTTTAAACAATTAAATAAATTTTGTACAATGGAATATGAAAGGCCTTTTAAAATGAACAAATAATTGCTTTTTTTTTCCTCAGAAAAAGGTTTTTATTTTAACAACTTTCAAAGTTGAAACCATTGCTGGCTTAAGAACTAAGCCAATAAAACAATCTTCATCTAAGACAATAAAAATAAATCTTTGCTATGTAAATAAAAAATTAAATACAATTCAGCAGTGGTCCCTGCCTTTGCCCGTAGTCAGCTGGGATAGGCTCCAGCTCACCCCGTGACCCTAGTGAGGAATAAGTGGGTATAGAAAATGGATGGATGGACAATTCAGCAGTCAGCCATTCAAAGTGGTAATAAAATTCAGCATTTCAGTCAACAATCCAAAGCAGCCTAAACCATTAGGCACAAGAACTAAGCCGATTGGTATGAATTTGGCAAACGTGTATAAGAAAGGGGACAGAGAGAGAGAGAGATTAGCTCTCCCTGTATAAAAAAATCAAAACACCGAACTTCTCAATGAAAACTTTAAAGTTTAAACCATTGCTGGCTTAAGAACAAAACTCTTCACCTCATATATGAACTATACTGTATGTGTACCTGTGTGTGTATCAGTGTTGATGTGGACAGCCGCATTACTAGTCTGACAAGTATGAACTGACATGACAAAAAAGGTGTTTAATACAAGTTTATCTGCGGACACCAACAGGCTATGCGTAACCTACACGCCCCCCCCCCCCCCCCCCCCCTTTTTTTAAAATTGCGCTTGACGTGAGTAACTTCCATGCCTCGTTACTACAGACTAACACCACAGGCTATGAATACTGTACGTTTTAACAGGCGCTAGTGTTAATATCAATCTTAAATGAACGTTACTTTGTAACGGTGAAGTGAGGGCGTTTTCTTTTTAGGCGCTGCAGTATTGACGATGTGCTGTTGCGATCAGGTTTGCCTGATTAACAATCAGTTTATTAACTGAACAGCTACCGCCAATGCATGACATGTAATAATTAACGAATGACAAAGCGATTATCTGTTTGCCATGTTGATATAATTGATGTGACTCCGCAAGGATGACAATCTGCAAAAAATCTGGAACTTTCGCTGACTTCGCGGCGATTACTTTCGTTGTTATCACTCAGCTGTGCGTCTAACAACGCACTTGAGCTGTCACTACATTCAGACCAGAGAACGGATTCTCCTGACTTGTTGCTCAATTAACCTCACGAACTAATTTACGCAAATCCAGAAATTATAAAGACGTAGGCGATTGATATTTTCCATCGTCATTGATGTGCGGAAGTAAACGCCGTATATATTCGTAGTGCAATGTATAACAAGGCTTTCAAAAATAAATTAGATTCTCATCGGTTCCAGCAATCAGTCTGAGCAACTGTTTTTAATTGGGGAGGTAAACTGCGAGAGGTGTCTGTCATTAAGAAGTGAAAGGTGAGGTTATTGCTGGCCCTGTGTTTCTGCCGACGGACCGTCACTGGAACGTTACATTTATAAATGTTATTTCTATGTGTATATTGAAACAGGGATATGGCCTATCTGAACAGCGCTATAGTTAACATATACAGAATGCCGCGATGATACACAAATTAAAATAAAGAGTAACGTGACATTAATTAAACGGAGCCTCGAGGTAAGGAATTTGCCTCGATTATTTTTTGTACTCGAATTACTCGAGTTACCCGAGTAATCGTTGCAGCCCTAGTCCAAAGGCATTTAATAGATTTTGTTACTTTGTCCTGTCAAACTTGTATTTCGGAATGAGCAAATGCGAATCGCATTTTGTGACTGGATGGACATGTACATGACGGAGGGGAGAGTGTCAACCCTCAGAGCACTGTTAGGCCATTGCCGGTGCGATATAGCATGTAGGTTTGTTTCAGAGATAGTGGGTCAACTGAATCAATATGGAAAACTGTATATGATACCCATTTTGACTCAAAATAAAAAGTTCTCTGTGTATTTTCCTGTGGTTTATTTTTCATTACCATGACAACTTTGAACTATACTCAGCAACAAAAGTTTCTGTGACACCAATATTGTTAAGTATTTTTCATAACGCAATTATGAAATTGTCATACATGGTGATATCAGACTGAAACAGTACACGTAAACACAACATTGAAATGGAAATCATGAAAATGCGAGAAAATGACTTTGCACGTGAAAATGTGCGTAAATCATGCTTGTGGATGGCAATAAAAGAGGAGAATTTTTGGAATGTTCACATTGTGCCTGATGAACGACGGAAGCATCACTTATCGAAAACACAGCCATTTCGGATCAGGAACTCTACCCTCTAAATGCCAAGACTGTCTGAAAATGATCGGTGGAGGGCCATTGGGATGATTGAATCCGGAACCTCGCAGAGGGAAGTTGCTCATCGCCTGAATGTCCACCGAAACACCATTTGGAACTTATGGCAGCGTCATCAGCAGACAAGACATGTCAGAGACCGTCCTCGCAGTGGCCGTCCACGAGTAACCACTCCCAGACAGGACAACTGGATTCGAACAACCCATCTCCGAAATCGATTCCAACCTGCAACCATAACCGCAAGAACGATACCTGGTTTGAGGCGACTGTCTGCACAGACAATCCGTCGCCGTCTCCATCATTTTGGCATTGTCCCACGTCGGCCAGCAAGACGTCCAATACTCACAGTACAACACCGACGACTGCGTCTACAGTGGGCACAACAACATCGACGGTGGATCCAAAGTCAGTGGGATCTTGTACTCTTCACTGATGAATCAAGATTCATGCTTAACTGATGTGATGGTCGTTTACGTGTATACCGTCGACGTGGAGAACGTTAGGCCAACAACTGTGTTCAGGAATTTGATCGTTTTGGAGGTGGTAGTGTCATGATTTGAGGAGGGATCACGGCTAGAAACGGAACAGATTTGCTTGTTATTGATGGAAATCTGACAGGTCAAAGATATCGCGATGAAGTGCTACGGCCATTGGTGGTACCGTTTTTGATGCAACATGGTCCCGGAATAACGCTGCAACATGATAACGCCAGACCACATGTTGCAAGGATTGTACAGCAGTATCTGATGCAACAACATGTCAATGTCCTGCCATGGCCAGCCAGATCCCCAGACATGTCCCCAATCGAGCATCTTTGGGACGAGATGGATCGACTTTGCGGCGGTTGGATAACCCGCCAGCTACACTCCAGGAATTGCGACAACGTCTACGTCAGATTTGGAATTACATCCCACAGCAATTTCTGGCACATCTGATTCGGTCCATGCGCCAGAGATGCGTTGCTTGCATCATGGCACGAGGAAGTCACACCCGGTATTGAAGTGTGAAGGTCACAATTGGTTAGACGTCAGACAAGTGCTTCATGACGCATGAAAATGACATTTTTCGTTTTGAGTGACGTTGGCACTGAAAAGTCAGTGTTTCTCCTGTTAAATAAACATATTGATTGCATTGAGATCTTTGCGTGTCATTTATAACATACACATAAATGGTGTCACAGAAACTTTTGTTGCTGAGTATATATTGTGGTATCCTTGGCAAAATGATACAGCATAAATGCACACATAACAGCGACTGTTTACCGCGTATTAAAATAGTGCGGGGATTGACCAATCAATTGCGAGTATTTGCGTGTTCTCCTGCAGCGGAGGTGCGAAAACGCCGATCAGCTGATGGCCATCATGTGATCATGGCCAATGGCCGAAATCTCACATTTCTCACGAAAATCGACTGATTAATCGTAATAAAAGCCACGAAAAGCAGTCAAAAATGGCAAATAAATGCATTGTGCATGTCAAGTCAGATAGAAAATACATGTGCACTTATTGTACCCCTGGATTAATTTAGATCGTAAAGGAATAAATAGTATCAAAAATATATTAACAAATATATATTGTGAACGCTCTACAGCCCACATATGTGCACCGATTCTCTTCAAATTTTGCAGGGACATGTATTATGGTAAGTTCACGACACCTATTGATTTTGGGTACTCTGGGAGCATCTGGGCCCAACTGGGGGGCCTTCGGGGGATACATGTGCTCGGTTGGCGAGTCCTCTAGTTAGTTGCTGAGTACTGGCCCGGACAAAATCATGGACAGACGACGGACGACAGACAGACACGCAGGTGACGACAGTACCCCTCCAGGTCGGAGTCGGCCGAGGGGTAAAAATCCTGGAGGAATCTCTGCCTGCCCCGTATTTACACATGCTTTCTGTCAGATCGTTTATATGTCCATGTTAGTACAGACAAGAGCCATCTGGCAATGGCGTATCCCGGCCCCCCACATTCATGGATTAACTGCTGAAGACATTTCGAAATACCAAAAGGCACTTCTACATATGACACCTGACCTACATGCCAAATTTCGAGAGAAATACAGACCGGTTTTCAAGTTATGCTCCGGACAAAAGAATGTTCACAGACGGACGGACGGACGGACAGAGCGATAGCTATATCCCCCCCATTATATGCCGGGGGGATATAAAATTTCAGAAATTCCTGAATACCAAAAGGCACATCTGCATATGACACCTGTCCTACATGTCAAATTTTGTGAAGAAATGTTGAAAGGTTTTCGAGTTATGTTCCGGACAAGAGCCATATCCTCCTCAGAGGCGAAGTCCCAGCCTGTTGCTATGGAAACAGAAAAAATAAAAATTTCAGAAATTCCTAAATACCAAAAGGCACATCTACATATGACACCTGACCGACATGTCAAATTTCGTGAAGAAATACTGAACGGCTTTCAAGTTATGCTCCGGACAAAAGAATGTTTACAGACAGACAGACGGACGGTCAGACGAACAGAGTGATAGCTATATCCCCCCGCATTATATGCCGGGGGGATGATAAAAAATATGAGTTGAAAGTAAAAAAAATAAATAAATAAAAATAAAAATAAAAAAAAGATACATTTTTCTCCATTATAATTTATCCATCTCAAGTAAAGTACGACTCAATTTGAATCTTAAATAACAAAATACAAAGCTTAGAGAGAGATAAAATACTTCTGTTGACTGCCCACAAATTCACAGAGCTTGCAATATGTCCGTGACGTCGCCCAAAACGGGCCTCTTTTCTAGCATCACGGAAGTATTCACGCTCGATAATGTACTGTCATTTCGTGCTTGTTTCTATTTACTTGTAACGATAATGTGACAGAATGACATTACATTGCATTCTTTGCATTCTAAGCTTACCATTGATGTTGAAATTGCCATGTTTCAGTTTTTTCTTTGAATCTCTAAAGAGACAATCTTATTTTGTAGTATTATTTTAGGTAAAAAAAAAAAAATTCTTTCATCAAAGTGCAATGTTATATTGTGTCATTATGCAGTACTTGTTCTGACTTTAAGTACTGAGGAAAATGGAGGGTTGCATCAACTAATTTAAGTTTTTTCTTTTTAATTAGTGAACATTTTATTCGTTAACATAAATAGCACACTCTCTCTGATGGTATAATTGGTGTAATTGGTAAAAAACTCCAATTCCAAAAAATTAAAACGGAATTTGGAAAAAATAAATAGTATTTCATAGGGCCCTATAAATGTTACTGTCTCAATTACAAGCTTTTTTCATTGCTTGGTTGTGTAATTCGTTATATAGGCAGCATAACAGTAGATGTATAGGTAAACGGCGTCGTTGGTGAATAACAGCACTGGCTATGTTTGATGGAATAAGGCATAGGTTGCCAACAGCCGGCCCGGGGCCAATTTTGGCCCACAAACGATTTTCATTGGCCCGCCAGGTGATTCCGGTCACAGTTCTTTTTTCTCTTTGAGTGTTTTTTTTGTTTTGGCTATGCAGGCTATTCCTGCAATTCCTGCCTAGAGCCTACCAGGCACCTGATGTTAAGCAGAAACGAAAGAATACCAGATAAATAAAACAAGTTTCATTGCTTGATTGACCATTACCAATTGGGGTGTGTACTCACTTTTGTTGCCACCCATTTTGGAAATAGTGACTATTTGTTCAGTTATTTGGGCAGTGCAGTAAATCTGCACCACTATACATAATATACAGTGACTACGTTTGATTTTTGTAACACTGTCCCTTGAAAACATATAATGAATTAATTGTCGAAATGTGAGGGGTGTACTCACTTTATTGAGATACTGCATGCCGATGATACAGTTCTGTATACCCATGGACACTCCAAAGAAGTTGCTATCAAACTTACAAAGGCTATGGACAAAATTACAATTTGGCTCAATCAGTACTGTCTTCAACTAAATTTATCGAAAACTGTTAGTATGTTCTTCACTAAAACAAAAGATTCTTCAACTGACCCAGACATCATTGTGTCAGGAGAGAAATTACAGGTTGTTAATGAATTTAAATACCTGGGTATTCTGCTTGACTCAAACCTCAGTTTCAAAGCACAGGTTAAAAAGGTATGTAAAAGGATCAAAACCAGTCTAGCAAACTTCAGATTTATCAGAAACTCCATGTCAGTGGCAGCAGCTAAGATGTTTATGCACTCAATGATACTTTCTCACATGACCTACTGCTTGACCAGCTGGTCGCAGGCTAATGACACCACACTAAAGGCACTACAGTCCTTGTTAAACATTTCCAGATAAATTACCAAAGCATTTTCATCACTATTCTATTCTGGGTAAATATAATCTCTTAAGCAGGGAAAGATATGATAAGACACAAAAATATCTGTCTCTTTTATAAAATAATACATGGCTTGGCTCCACCTCTACTAAAAGACTTCATCAGTATAAGAACAAGCTCGAATCGGGTCACCAGAGGGAACTGTATTTTTTTGGGGGGGAATTGATTCCTTTATTTTGATAGTTATACAGTGTTGAGAGTCAGGAAGAAGAATGGGGGAACATGCAGCAAGTGACCCGAGCTGGAGTCGAACCCAGGTCGCTGCGGCAGGGACACAGCCTTTATGGTGCGCATGCTTAGACCGATGAGCCACCGCGGCGCCCCGGGGACTGTATCATTCCATGTGGGAAAAGTGCATTTAGCCAGTCTGCCTTTTCTGTTAAAGCCTAGCAAGATTGGAACAGCGTCCCCACACATATTAGAGAGTTTAACACATACCGTTCCATTAGCCATCATCTTAAACAATGGCTCATAAGTATTCAAACTGGTCAGCACAATGTCCCTACTAACTCTTGCTGCTAGTCTTTTACAATCAGGATACCTGTAAATATTGTCTTGCGTTTGCTTAAACTACTGTTCGCATTGTCTGCTATGGTGTTTTGCATCTGTACTTGCTCGTGCCGTCTTACATGCTTGTTTTATGATTGTTATGTCTGCATGTACTGTTTGACTGTGTTTGCATGTACTGCCTGCCCAATGCATCTTGCTTCGAGTTGTCTATGTTCTGTGCATATAAGGGCTTTTAACTAATATATTCTTACACTTAATATCTTGCATTATCATGTTTGCTTTATGTTGCATAATGTCTTTATGCTGCATGTTTTACTATATCTTAGATATTTTATTAATTTGCCAATTGTCAGGTCACTGTAATGTTTCATTAATTGTTTTTTAACTTTCATTAACTTATCTTCCAATGTATGTTTGTACCTGGAGATCAACCTTGGGAGTATTTACTATTACTTTTTGATGGGATGGGGGTTTTGTATTATGCATATATTTTTTCATTTTTTAGGGAGCCTTTTGTAGCATCTCGCCAGGGACTACAGATGTAAACTAGCCTTTAGGCAAATTCCGGCATATTTACAGTAATGTTTATCAATGTGCACAGTCCCTGTTAAATAAACTGTTTTTATAAATTAAAATTAACAAGCTGTGTTCGTGGAACACTGATGCCCCCGGCGGCAGGTTAAAGTATTGCAGGTTAAAGTTTTTCCCCCCCGCTGCAGACAAACAAACGGACGGACAGACAGACGGACAGGTGAAAAACTATATGCCCCCGAATCTTCAATTCTGAATCGAAGAATTTCTTGTGCTGCTGTAGCCTACGTGGTAATCCATGTAACTGATGACACACCAGGGTGTAGGGCACGCGCAGCACGCATTCATCAATATTCTATAGCCCTTCCTCAATAATAAAATCCCCAAAAACATATTGGTGCTTCCTTTAAAAATCGTACTAGCAAATAAAAAGCCAGAAAAAAGCGGAGATTGGATACAGAATTCTCTCTACGCAAGTAGTTAACTACTCCTCCTTTCTGTATATTTCCCCATTTAAAACTACCAAGGTGCATACTGCAACGCGCTGTATTGGAATTTTGGCATATGTGTACTCGGGTATGGTATGATATTACTATTGCATAAGCTGACCAACGGGGAGAGGGGACAATCGCAGAGTGGCACGGTACCGAACAATCGTACCTTGTGCGAAAGCGGTCTGAGAGTTTGTATTAAAAACAAACACCGCCGTAGACTGCAGTTCAGCGAGCTGAGCTTGGAAGCTGCCAACACAAGTGAAGAAACGTCAGAGCACATGCGTGCCGTAAATATAGCCCCGATTCACCCTTTATGGCGCCGTAAATATAGCCACTTCCTTGTCTGAAATAACGAACCTCATCACCCGAAGGAATACTCGATGAAGTGGTACTGAATGACATGATGTCATAGCTTCTAGGGACATAACAGCTACTGTAGTTGCAATGCGCCTTTGAAAAAGTGAGGCGCTAGAGAGCGCTATTTGTTTGAATGCGAAATTCAATTTCACCGCTTGATAGGAGAAATTCCAACACAATGTACCTTTGAATGTTGCCATTTGGTTACTCGGGACAGAATGGGTTAAGTGAACACTGTCTGATGTTCCAGGCTGAGTCATATGTGTCTGAAACATGTTACTGATGTGTACCAGTATAATATTTTTTTGCGATAAAATACTCATTTATGTACAAACATTTATTTTTTTCTGCTTTCCTTAAAATACAAGGTTAAGGTTCTAATGACTGATATGACCTGTCTTCTTGGGTGTTGTTCAGATGTAAATCGGTCATTAAGAACCCATACCAGAGCAAGCTGGTGTTTGCCTAGATGCTCCACAGGTGACAGAGGAATTGGCTGGATTGTCCACGGCTGGCTGGCAGAATATGCAATGCAGCAATAACTTGAAAGTCTGGAGAGAATGTGATGGAGTGAGAAGGGGGGAGGGACAAACTACATCTATTGGAGAGAATCTGAATTAATTTAAACCCCCTTTAAAAAGTAGCATTTTCCATCCAGTGTAAGTCCTATAACCAAGACCAAATGGTACAAGGCTGGTGTAAGGCCTCAAATTCTGCATTATGCCAACCTGGACAAGACTAATAATGATTCATGGTGTCTCAGAGGTGGTTCTATTTGACAGAAAAAATGCCAAGAATCACTGTTCAAGTATAGGAGGAGACATTGTCGTGTTAGTGTCACGAGTATTTGTTTACATATGCTATTAGTTCCTGGCAGGGTAAAGCGAACTGATGCGGCCGTTGAACGGTCACCGGAGAACTTTTAATACTTAAAAACCTGCATGATTCTGTACAAAAAGGATCTGTTTATTTTTAGACCTGCGATCACTGGAACGGAAAATTTTTTAGGTGTCTTGCAACATTGGCAATGGCCTATACAGGCAACTACAGTTGCCCAATGATGCAAGATATCAAAATCAGATGTGGGAGCCATTTTAAACAAGCAGTCACGATAGGTTTTCAACAGCTCAGAATAATTGCATTTTGAACTAGAATGTGTTTTTACTCGCAAAAACTGACGTCTACCCCGCGGCCCTCTTCCCGGCCTAACTGACGGACGGACAGCCAGACAGATAGGCATATACCAAAGGGCACCACTGCAGGACCTGAGTAGTAAGTAGGCAAAGTTTCGTTAAGATGGTGCGAACGGTTTTGGAGGTATGCTCCAAACAAAACGTGATTACATCTGGACGGACAGACAGGCACATGCCGAAAAGCACCACTTCAGGAGTCGTGAGTATGCAAAGTTTAGTTTAGATCATGCAAACGGGTTAGGAGTTAGGCTCTGGAAACGAAGTGGGAATGCTAACATGGATGCGAACGGGAAACGAGGTTAAAACAGTAGGTCTCCCCTCTCCTTCTGAGGGGGGGGCATAATTCCTTGAAAAGTGATTCAGCGCTCTAAGGGTTAATGTGCGCATATGATTTTTTTGAAGATTATTTATTCGACAGTTATACAGTAGAGAGAGACAGGAAAGCTGGGGAGAAGAATGGGTAGGACATGCAGCATATGACCCGAGCCGGAATTGAACCGGGTCACCGCAGGAAGGCCACAGCCTTTACAGTGCACACGCTTAGACCGATGAGCCCCTGTATGATCAGGTGATTAAGGTAGTTGAGTGAGATTCTCACCTCTCTTTGCTGTCGCCCTCTGATCGGTCAGTGGAGCTGGTGGACGAGCTGCAGTCATCGTCCTCAGACTGTCGCCAGGAGGATCGGCCATCCTGCCGAAAGAGGAGCGCACAGACAGCAGAGCATTATTTGGATGCATTTATATTTATATTTTTGCATATATATTTTATATTTTTAAGTCCCAGAATGTTACTTAAAACTGTTATACAACAGTTTTAAAAACATAGGAAGCATAGCAATATGAATCTGTATTGGAAAGTAACCTACTTGGCAAATCTACTTCAGTTAGTCCAAATTTGTGATACTACATGAATTTGTTCCCCTCAGTTGATAATAAGGATCTGGGAAACATGAACTCAGACTGTAGCTCAGAATTTGGTTCCCTTGATCCCTTGATGATGTGACAGTGAATGACCAACCATTGAGAAGGCAGGGGATCTCAAAATTAATCCATAATAGACCCTGCACCCCATTTCAAGAAAGAGTTATTCTCTTCAAAGGGAACGACAAAAGTATTGTCCACTCTTTATCGTAAAGTTTGACAAGCAAAAGGATGCGGAATTTCGATACTTCGCATCAGATCAAATGAGCACATTTTCTATTTTTTTATAAACCTTAGCTTACAAAAAAAAAAGTTTTTCCCAACACTGATTTAATGTCACACGGTAGACACTTCTTCACATCTTCTGAAGTCTTTATATCCTGCTCGAAATTGGTTATCAGTATCCATTTCAGATCAATTTTCCAAAAATACATGGATGAGTTATTTGCATGATGTTTTGATAAAAATGCACAAAAATATTGAATGCATTGTAATACTTTTTACATGTAGCTACTGCAGGCCCATTACAAGCATCATGTTGACAAGCCATCAGTTAACCATCATCATTTAAGACAAGGTTTTGTTCGTTCATAAGATAACATTTTGGCAAAAGACCAAAAATTTCCACGACCGCATAATTTAAACAGCCACAAAAGCAAATGAACATGCCCCATTTTCATAACAATGTTGCAGAACGGAGAAAGGACATTTGCTTCTCCAGCAACGGCAATAACACTTGTTTTCCATTCCCCAAACCGAATAAACTATGGCCAATCGTTTAAAAAGCATCACCATCAGATTTTGAGGAAACCAATTTTGTTGCAACGGTTACTGAGGATAACAAGGAGGCACATACTTACCAAAGTTGTTCTGCCCGTGATGTCAGGTACCGGGCAGCTGACTGCTGCAGTTTGAGAGTCTGATTCTCGGCTCACTGCAGTGGTGTCACATGATGCTCTTAATGCAGGAAGAACTTTAAACAGGACCAAAAACTGTTTAAGCGTCCTGTGCTTGGGAACTGATGTGTTAGCAAAGCTACAGTTTCTAACCTCAGTGACAAATTTCTTATTGAATGAATAATGCAGAACTAATAGGCACTTTGTAATTTGTACCCCTGAGGTCATACACATTCAAGGGGGAAAAATATCCAAATTAAAATGGAAAAATGAAATATTACGCATAACTGAATTAAAAAGAGAAATAAAAGTCAATAGATAACTAGATCTGGACTCGAGAGAGCCCATGCCTCCGCCAACATAGCTGGTTTTGAACTTTGGCCAACATCTCAGCTGTACTTTGGCCTAGATATGCCAAAATATAATATATAATATAATATAACATCATTTGTTCCTCTTGTGCTACTTGAACATCCTGCAGAGTTTGTTTAAAGTCTATGCAACCATTTTTGAGATATCCTGCTAACAGACAGACAAATAAATAAACAAAGGGAAGCATAACCTCCTTGGCGGAGGTAACAAGAACTGAGTAAAATTTGAGATTCATTATGCACAAATTCTGTATAAAATGTATTTAGCAGGTGCAGGTCATTTTGTCATTTACAGCATCAAAAGTAGAACAGATGCTCCACCCCTCCCCCACATTCATGTTCCGTGAAGGCACAGGCTGGATAACTGAGAAGCATTAAAATCAGATATAACTATGAAATAAATTCTGGGTTATGATGACTCGTAGTGAAATGTAGGCTTCACCTGGGTAGCTGAACTGTTCCTGCGAGAGTTTCAGTCGTCTTCTCTCGCGAGCAGACAGGGGCTGCTTCTGTAACAAACCATTTACACATTCTATTGCCCTCGCTGAAGTTCTCTCATCATTTTGACATTTGATATTACTTGAAAATACACAATGAATAACAGATAAAAAAAAAAAATAGCCCCGCAAACCGGGCGTTACTGCTCAGCCGTGGATGCAAATTCAAGATGGCAGCCGTGGCAGCCATTTTAGATATTGGAGCGCAACAAAAATCGACAGGCTTCTGTAGCTATCCACTCCCAACACCCACACCAAAAATGGCGTTGATCTGCAATGGCGTTTTTGACTTCATGCGCGAAATGCAAATTAAAGATGGCAGTCGTGGGCAGCCATATTAGATACCAGAGCGTAACGAAATTCGATAGACTTCTGTAGCTACCCATTGCCAACACCCACAACAAAAAATGGCATTGATTGGCAACGGCGTTTTTGACTTAATGCACTAAATGAAAATTCAAGATGGCAAGGGCGCAAATTTCCCTTATACATTGGGGGGGACACATTTAGCGGGGGATCGGGGGGGACACATTTAGCGGGGGATCAGGGGGAACTCCCCCTGGAAATTTTGAGCATCTTGCATTTCATTTCTTGCATTCTGGTGGATTTTTATGCGCCCATTTATCATTTTCATGCATCAGTTTACTAGGAAGATAAACCTATATTGAGTATTGCTAACTGTCCATTACATGATTTTTGCCTGGATATCAGCCAATGATTGCAAAGCAATCAGTAAATGTACACTGCTCTCCTTTCAGGATTTCAGATCGGGTTTTAAAAAAATCATGCAATGTACACTATGCATAAGCCACTGATAGTGGAGACACTAGGCGAGTGTCCTATTGAAGGCAGGGTGCCAGAGCGCAGTGGTCTCTTTTTCAAGCCTTGCCCTAATTGGATACCAAAATAATTTGGTTTATTGCTACACTCACTTCAACTGCACTGCCTTCAGTCTTCCTGTCATCCATGGGTCTAGTATCCTGCAGATGGAATAAAAATGAACAATATGGTGACTTTCATGTCATCACCACCTGGGGTCAATGGGGAGAGTAAATTGCATTCCATATCCGTTGCAGTCTTCTTTCTAATTTCACTGCTACCAGGGATTGCCTCACTGTCATCTGTATCACATACATATAAAACTCACCATCAGGGGAACTAATACAGTACATCCATACATTATCCACTGCATTATATCAGTCAAACATTAGCTATCATCATCATCACTACCATTTCAGCTGATACAGAGCAAAATGATTAAAATATTCACCATTTGAATTTATCTTAAGCTCAAGTCATTAGTGATGCCTAATGGGGACTACAGTCCTAAGTGAACAGGAATTATGATGTAGCCAGGGCCACGCTTCTTGATTCAATCCCTGTTGTTTAAATCTTTATCTTACTCTTTTTTTTAGCACCAAAAAAGCTCCTGATGTCGTTGTGCTGTCGTTTGCTCATAAAGACTCTGCAAACAGAATACATTTTTTTGGGGGATTGTTTTCCATTAGAGGATAGTACTGCCTCAGTGTAGCTGGTCATCGTAGCGACAGAACACAAAACTATTTAAAATATCTGTATGCCCCTTTTTGGATGCAGTTGACTCTTTTCCACTCAGACAAATGTGCCGTGCCATTGCAGCCATTTTTTGAAGTGGTGTTTTGACACATTACGTTAACGTTAATCATTATGCATATGTGTGCCCTATGAGCTTCACAAACCACATAACCAACATATCAGTCAGACCAATCATTTCAGCACAGTGAATTCAGTGAATTGGCTGCATTTAACGGTTCAGAATTTCAGCTGAATTACTATGGAAACTCTCGGTATATAATCTACTAATCCCTCACCGATTAACCAGTGATAAGAGAACCAGCATGTTACCATCTACTTGTCATCTCCACCTTAAGGAGCTGATAGAAAATGGAAGTTCACGGATAAAAGAAAGTAATTCCCTCAGTGAGAGGTTGTGTGTGACGCGAGGGACAGGAAAGGAAAGGCTAACCTGTGCTGCAGTAATGGCACCACCCCCAGAGCCACAGCTGCTGACCTGGGATGATGCGGCAGTAACCTGGGCTGTACTTGGCTGTTCCCCCTGCCTCTGCTTTTTCCTGCTCACTTCTGGAGAAACGTCGCTGGGCGGGGGAGGCAAAGGCCTGGGATGGACTTTTGTGACCTGGGGGGGGGGAAGAGATGGGACAAGATTCCCTATATCCGAAGCCCAGAAAAATATCGCTATTAGATTAATACACAATTCTTGAACAATATTAGCCCTCAGAGCGCTAAGTGCAGCTACTGTCGCTCAGCGATGCGAGATATCAAAATCAAAGCTGTTGAAAACCTATCATGTGAAAAATTCCTGAGGTGAATTTTTGCTTCAGGAAACTGATTTTTTTTTTTCTTTTAACCACTTGGAATACCATTGGGTCACTGTTACTGAAGTGGTTGCTACAGAGGACAACAAATTGTTGTCACAAGAGATCTTTTTTTAACTGCTGGATAGATACTTTGGGCAAGGATATTGAGCAGTTTGCACATCAGGCTTAGCTGAGGAGTTTAATTCATGCAACTCCTGAAAAACAGGGAAAGGAGTGAAGTCGTCAATATTCTAGACTGTGTTCCAGCTTGCTTGCTTCTGAATATTCAATAACTGATCCGAGTGATAGTGATAGAGTAGCGCAACTGCGTCCATAAATAGAGCTGCTACATGTCTGCAGGCATCTAAAGAAAGGCGTCAAGGCGCCGTATTGCAGAGCAGTAGTGACTATCAACGCGCAGATTCGATCCCCGGTCGCACCAACGACAGCTTTTTCAGAGCAATGTGCAATTGGCGTTACGTTGCAGGGAATACAAATTAGGAAGGGACTGTCGGGATGGGATAATGATAATAGTTGCTTTGTTCGTTGCTTTAAGCGCCTCCTGATGGCCAGCCGGGCGCTTCTCAGTAAGATTCTAAGCTTGCTCATGTTTGGGTATCCTCCGCCCTTGTTATGAACTTGCAAGGTTTCGACCAACGAGTGTAAAGAAAGCAGCAGCTGACAGGCGCGTGTTTCGGAGGAGAGCCGAGAACTGTCTCGCTCTCCCGAAGTTGGCAACATACGGTGGCATATGAGCAAACCTTGAAAATAGTTCTCGACTTGGGCATTCCAGATTCGGGTGGGATTGGAGATGCCAAAATAATAAAAAATAAATAAATAAATAAATAAATAAATAAAAAATGCATTTCAGCGGTCGAAAGGCAAACAAGCATAAAATGCTCAGGTTCCCCCGCCATGGTTTTGGCATTCTGGCCTTGAAAAGAAAGGCGATGGAGGGACAGACAGATGAGCAGGAGGAAGGACGAAATTATGAAAAGGCCCATCTACACAATGGAATGCATCTGTAAACTAGGCTTATGCCATCGGAGGCGACGGCTTGGGGTATATCCCCGAACGCCCTCAATCCTCCAATTCCCCAATCCTTGAATAGACCTTGAATAGACTTTCATTTGAACTTGATTTCAGGTCAATCGGACAAATGGTTCTGAAGATATGGCCAAAATGGTAATTTTCCATCACAAACCACCACCTAGTGGCAAAATATTGAACCATACAGGTATGATGTCATCATGTGACACGTTGTGAGGTCATGACCTTGCAGTTGCGCATAGTTTCATGTCAATTGGACAAATGGTTCCAAAGATAAGGCAAAAATGGTGAATTTTATGTGACAAAGCTCCACCTTGTGTCAAAATTTTGAACCAAACAGGTATAATGTCATCGTGGGACACATCCTCAGGTCATGGCCTTTCATTTGCACTTGATTTGAGGTGAATGGGACAAATATTTCCAGAGATATGATACAAACAGTGATTTTTCCGTTTTTGGCCCTTGGTGGCCAATCTAGAAATTGTAAATTGTCCAAAATCAAATCAGTTCTTCCTCTCCATGATACTTACTTACATGCAAAACATGAAATTTCTAATTGAAATATTACTGAAGTTATCGTGTTAACACGTAGGGCGGCGCGGCGATGGCGGTGGTCGGACCAAAAACATAATATCCCCGAAACGCCATTCGGTGTTCGGGGATATAATTCGATTTTGTCGAAAAATGTGGAACGATTTAGAAGTTCTGATATGTAAAAGAAGCACGACGGATAGATGGACAAGCAAAAGGACAACACTCTTTCCAGTGTCCCCATCCACTTCATGGCGGGGGTTAATAATGACAGAGAATTATCAACTCTGTGTTTTAAATGAAACAATGACCTAAACCAGGGATACTCACTCTTTTCCAGAATGAGCCACAGTGGGTGCGAGCTTTCACTCTATGCAACCTGTCGCACACCTGATTCTACTAATCAACCCTTAAAGCTTTTGCCATAGTCCCTTGATAAGTAGAATCAGGTGTGTAACTGCATGGTTAGAATGAAAGCCTGCACCCACTGCGGCTCATTCTGGATAAGAGTGAGTATCCCTGGTCTGGGTCAACACACAAAACTGATTCACAAAAAGCAAACAATGAATGAGCAACAATTTAACAGGTGAAAGAGATTTGTTCTTTGATATTTCACTTCATATCCAAAATTCTGCTCTTAGAGATGCAGAAAGCAGGAAAATATGGTTCAGCCGAGCTTGACTCCATAGTTTTTTTTTTTTTTTTGGACAGGTTCTAGTATTTGAGGGACAAAAAAAATAGAAAAAGAGAACTCCATGAAAAACTAATGGACCGCGCACCTCAACTTTCTTTTTTTTTTTTTTAGGGCCGTGTTGAGCCAGATGAACCAAGAGAAACATGCCGTTTCACAATATGCGTTCTTCTCTGTACTTCTGTTCTTGTGAACTTGAGAAACTTCATTCGTCTGAGACCACGTACTGCCTCAATTCTAAGGTTGCATCTCGGTGAGAACGGTCCCGGAAGTGTTCTTGACACGCCCATTTTTCCGAGGATGCATCGGATGGTAACTTGTGTGAACTTGACAGCACGCATATCCCAGAATTCTTTTCGGCATCCAAGCTGGAGCGGGACGCCCCTAAGGACGATCAGAGAAGGCCAGGATCGGTAAAGCTGCTTTCACACCGGACGCGAAACAAATTTTTTGCCCGACAGATTTACGTACATTCAAAGTCAATGCAAAGTCTTTGCATTGACTCTGAATGGTCTCTGTCGTGCGAAAAATTAGTTTCACGTCCAGTGTGGAGGCGGCTTTAGTCTTTTGTTGTTGAAATATTTGTTTGCCATTTCTTGGCTAAATACTCTTCTGGTAATTTAAAGGCAAGGAACTATAATCTGAATACACTTGGAATATTGTCTCTTTGTTTTATGTCGAATATGCTCCAATGTTTTCGGAGTAGAGAAACTCCAAAACAGCCGGTGGAACATAGCTAAGCTAAGCACCTTAACTAGCGTACGCTCACAGAGCCCTCTTCCCCCACAGATAACATTACTGGGGGAAAAATAAAGGATGATGGCGGAGGAAGTCGCGGCTCAGTGGCTCAACATCAACAAGATCGCATCGTCTCAAACCGTCGACAGCGTTCTGAGTGCTTGTAGCCTTGGAAGTGCACTCCTCCTAGAACGACTAGCGAAAACGTTCCTCCCAAGAATGCAAGTCCATTCTTAGCATTCTTGGTATTGAGAAACAGCCACAGTTTAAGCGAAAGCTAATCCGTTATCTTTTAGTGCCCATGGGCGTTTATCATTTTCCATGTTATACTGACTGAACTGCTTGTTTTCTTTGTTTGACCACGACAATTGATATTTTTAAATGAACTTCAGCACAACGGAAGTATTGTGCCTGAGGACTATAAATGGTTCACGTCTGCAGTTCCTGAAGATTGCATGACATTTGCAGCAAGATGGAATGTAGACATGAAAACAATACCTTACACTGTGAAAGAGCCAGCAGGCAGACATGCTGAAAAATATGAAAATGTACCAAATGTGGACCTGTCCTTAAAGTCAAAGACCAGTATGATGTTTGCAGCTGATGATGCATCCCTACAAGCAGTGTGCTCCTCCTGCTCTGTACTCACACTAGCCTGGTCACTGTGGTTTTCCGGCACATTCCCCCTGTTTCTCTGCCTGCGCTGGCGGGACAGTGAGGGTTCAGACACGGGGGGCTGCAGCCGTGAGGTCTTCTGCACTGGGGAAGAGGGGAGTGGATCCTGGCCTCCAGGCTCCTTTATTCAAAGAAACAAAATCATCATTTACAGTTCAAGATACATGGCCATAAAGAGTTATGGGCAAAGCCATAAACACATTCAGGGCTGCTAGTTACCTTTACAAATAAATAATCTGACAACCTGGGACCCAATTATGAAGTAATGCAACAAACTTAAAGCCCTTACCATAATGACAGGGACATAAGGCTCAAGGAGTTCCTCTGTTAAGTCCAAGTTCTGATTATGGAGGAAAAGCGATCAAAAGCAGGGTGACGATTACGACTGAGAACCAACTCTGACCAATAAGAGCACCTGTCCTTACCTTCACCTCCAGGGTTTGCTTCAAGGAGCCCGCTTCCTGGAGCAGTTTGATGGTGTCGTCTCCGTTTGTGAGACTCTTCTGCTCTTCTGTTGGCACTGGAGTCCTCTCATTCAATGCAGCAAACTCGAGTCGAGAGGAGGGGTCCTCCTGTCCAGGGACAGTAGGGGAAGGCGTTCTGTCTCCAGCACCAGCAGCCACGCCGAGGGCAGCCTTCCTCACATCCTCCACACGATTGGCTGACTCTGCTTTCTTGGCCCTCCTCTCATTTCTCTTCTTCATGTTGACGTCCATGTTTCCCTTCCCTGGCTGAGGAAGCAACAGAGGCTTCTGCTTATTCAGTTTCCTCTCTTTCAAGGGTGGGACGTCGACATTGATGTTGCTGATGGTCACCAAGGACGCTCCGTTCAGTTCATCAGCTGGCGAGGAGTTTGGGGTCATCTGTTGTGAGGAAGACTGGGGATCTGGTGCTCTGCCGCTGCTGTTGGGAGGAGGTTGGTTCAACTGATCATTTTCCCTCTGTGAGAGAAGAGCAATATTGATGAAAATATAAAGAAATGCGAAATTACCTTTGCCTCTGTATGATTACATACAAAAATAGAGTGTGCTTGATTAGCTTGGAGAGTGAATTTTACTCTTCCCAACCCTTACCATTTCCCTTCTATTTTGGTCCAAGAGAGGTTGAGGAGGGCAATCGGGTTTAGAATTCACCGACGGCCGAGGGGCAGCCACACTCCCAGGAGTGGTACAAAGAGCCTTCTTCTTAGATTTGGCTGTTTTCCTTGTGCAAACATAAAGAGAGCATTGCTTTAATTATGCTTTCATCCCAGCAGATGAGCACAGCAACTAGTATTACTGTCCTGAATAGGGATGTAACGATATACCACAAAATGGTATACCACGAATTAAAAAGGCCACGGATATCAACCGCAAGATAGAAATACTGTCCGTCCTCGCGATGTTCTCACGACGATGGTGAAAATCCACTGGTAACTGACGTCTCTGGTGTGGTGATCCTAATCACCACAAAGTCCGTATCCAAAAGGTCTGTAATCCAAAGTCCAATTGCACTCAGCTGGTCTAGCTTTCAGGTGTAGCAGACCGGAGATGTTTATCTTAATCTCTTTCTTCTCTGTGGGTGTGTGAGTGCATTGGAAGTGAGAGCTCTTAGAATGTGGGTGAGTTCACTCCAATCCCTGTTTTTCAGGACTTGCCTTAATTTAACTCCTCAGCTAAGCCTGATGTGCAAACTGCGCAATATACTGGCCCATAGCAGCTACAAAAAAAAAAATCATAATCATAAAAATGATACATCTAGCTACAGAAAAATTTGTTATCCTCTGTAGCAACCACTTCAGCGACAGTGAGCCAATGGTATCCCAATTACAAGTTAAAAGAAATCTGTTTTCTGAAGCAAAAATTCAACATGGTATTGATACCATGTAATTCTATTAATTACAGTCAATTGTTGTGGTTTTTCAATCTTCCAGTAAACCAAAGAAGAAGAAGAACTATATAAAGGAGAGACTGGTAGTTTGTTTTTGAAAGACTTTGTCTTTCACTCACCTGAAAATTGATTAAAGACCACGAGGAGAGAACAATGCATGGTTGCGTTATTTCTTTCTATGCATGCTATGAAAAATATTTTGCTTTACTTGCATTTTTGATTTTTAATTCGATTTTTTCACAAGATACCTTTGGTACTTAAGTACATTTAATGTGAGCTACTTTAAGACTTTTCGCCTACTACAGGATCAGGTGTTTAACATGAAAAAAATCATGTTATGTTCCATTTAGTCAGAAAAAATCTGATCAGTAACTTTTGCTGAGGCCCACTCAGTAGTTGTCAGCAGATTTAGATATACATGTCATCGAAAACCTCATTCAATTATCTCGCGGCAATGCGGTTTTATGCGTTTTTATGCTTCCATTTTCCGGTTGATTTTTGGGGCTCTAATTTCCTGGCGCAGCGCAGGTGGCGTAGCGAAGCGCAGGCCGCGCAGTGGTAATTTCGTAGGGCGCAGCCCGCGTAGTGGTAATTTCGTGAGGCGCGCAGCCTTCGGTAGACCAAGGTGCGCCGAGATGGGTGTGGCGGCGTAGTAGAGGGAGGTGTCACATATTCATGAAGACGCAGTGACAATTTCGTAGAAAAAGTCTCCGCTGGAGTTGCGCAAAAAACTCGCCAACTCCAACCTGGTTTAATTTCCGTGCAGTGGTAATTTGGCTGACCGGCGCAGAGAGCGCACACGTCACCGAAATCTCACAGGCAGTTTTACAGAATGTCAGGCACGTTTCAATGCAAGAAATAATTACAGGAAGCACGATTTAATGTAACTATCTGAATAAGGACATAAATTATTGTATCTATATCGATTGTCCTGATGTCAGATTAAAGGCGGTTGCCACGCGTAATGGAAACTTGACCGGGCTTAATCAACGCAGCTGAATCTGTGATGCAAACTAACGACTTCACATCTTTCTCAGCCAACCACAAACTGTATATATATATATATATATATATATATATATCGAATGCTTGCGTTCTATGCTCATTAAAGCCGCTTCCACACTGGACGCGAAACGAATTTTTCGCCCGACTGATTACAGACAAAGTCAATGCAAAGACGCGATAGTTGGACAGGGTTTTAATATTGCTCCGTGTCCGAAAGTCATAAAAGTTCTAATTTTTCCGAGTATTCCAGGAATTATTAGACGTGGAAACTTGCCCATTTTTGTGTTCGACCTTCACAGAATGCAAATTGATAGCTATCGACTTTTCTTGGTCTTTTTAGCCTATTCTTCTGTTTTCTTCCGTTGAAGATAGCCAGCAGTCTTTATTCGGTCTTTCTTTTGAAAATTAGTCAGATGGACCGAACAGATTCACGCTTTATTTCCACAGCTGAGATAAAACAGTGCGTGAGCAAATCAATTCCATGACCATTGACAGTGTGAAGAAATTATCGCATGCACGATTAAGACTGTCCGACACGAAATGCAAAATACTCCATGTCCACCAGCCAGCAAAAAGTAAAAGTATTGAAATGAGAACAGATTTATAACGGGATATCAAACAAAGATGACCCGCCAATAAATAAATCGCAGTGTTCATTGGATGCTCTGTTGTTAAAATGTTTCTTTTTATTCTTTATTTCATTATCATTCTGTTCTAATCGTCCTCTTTTTTTGGCTGTCAGACGCGGAGGCATTGTATATTGTCTCGCGCCAGTGTCGACTCACTTTATTGCGCAGAGCTTAAACAGAAACATTGATTGAAATTCTCGGTACTCATCTTGAAGAACTGAACCCTCTTATCAAACATTCACGTTTAATGTCTGAAAGAGTCAGTAGATTTGAAGAAATTAAAAACAATAATAGACTGTCGGACACGACGATTTACTAAAACCCTGTCAGACCTTTGGACACAAGACGCAATCTGTCGAGCGAAAAATTCGTTTCGCGTCCAGTGTGCAAGCGGCTTAATACTAGGCTACTATTATTGTCACTTATGCTTTATCGTCTTTAGTGGGGGAAAGGAATGCAGCCCGATTGCGATGATCTCGTACTGAGTTAGGATCACATATTGGAAATAAATGTGTAACGTATCTTGCTTTGTTGTATATGCATGTTAATCCCAAAATTTTAAGCAGCTACAGTTTGTAATAATAGAAACACGCTATCCATCGTTTCTCTTGCCAGTGAGCAATATATGAATATGACTCGGCTGGGTCGCCTTCTATATTCTAACACATTAAAGGTGAGGTGAGGAGCTCATTTGACTGGTGAAGATTTGACTCGGCTGTGTTATACCCAAACACGCCTTCTTTGCCAACTTGCGCTGGAAGGAGGGGCAGAGGCGGGACAGAGGAGTACTTGCGCCAGGCTACGCCGGGCACGAAATTGCCACATACGCCTGGACAACCCCGTTGGCGCGGCGCACCCCCCATGCGCTGCGCCTGCGCCGCGCCTGCGCCTGGTCTACGAAATTAGAGCCCTTGGTGTTATTTTGGAGCAGAGAGTCATCAACCAATGTTAATTGCTTGTTATTTTGAATTTTTACAAAATTTAGGAACAATTTAGTTGTATATTTTGTGACTAATATCCGATTTTTATTGCTTTTCAGAAAAATACCATGACCAAATTGTGTTTGTTGATGTTGCTGTGCTATGACGACAGAATATATCTTTGTTATATAATTTTAATATGAATAACAATATTAGCATCATACCTGTACAAACACATGAAATAAATCAAGCACACGCATATTTGACTTTGTTACTTGTATTTTACCTTACTAAAGCAAAATAAAAAATAGGCGTGCAATGCACGGAATACCCCTCAGCCCGATGTCGAAGTTTCCGGGGATGCCCGACCGCCCGCCCAACCGCACGAAGGATAGCAATACCCCGTCAGCCTTTAGGGCTGAGGGGTACTAATAAAAACACTCAGAATCAATAATAATCAAGAAATTAATAAATGCTTCTTCCATGTTAATCCTAGAAAGCTGAAATTTTGGGAGCATGTACACTGAACAAAGACAAAAGTTTCATACGCTGCAACCTATGGTGAATTCAGAAGTGCGTCACTCAATATTTTTCAAAATATGAATATTTATAACACGTTAATATCTCGACAAATATTCATTAAAATGGTACCATACTTGGGAGTTTGTTTGGCGACATAGACATTATGAAGTATACCAAAGGACATTTTGATACGATGAACAGTTTGTCCACAGCAAGAATGTATATATTACTGTACAGCGTATTATGTACATAAATTTTTTTTTTTCCATAAAGTCTTGTATGGATTTTCACGAGATTAAGTCACAGTATAGGGCATAGTACAGCAATGATGTGTGATTTTTTTCAGAATTTTATGACATTGCAACAGGCTGTGGTGAAAGCAAAAGTCCCATTTTGGCATATTTAGGTGGCGCTAGAGAGCCATTTTGTGTCTTTGGTGGAAAATTTTGAGAAACTAAATATCTTTGAAGCCACTAAAAATTAACTGCAAAATTTTGTTTGTTTTTGAGCATGTTTAAGGGGTCATATTTAGGTTGGAATTTGCGTACGCATGGAAAAAAGGCAGTGGAAGTAGGGTGGGGACCCCATCTTTGACGCCTCATAAAACCCAAATCGTTCGACTTTTGATAAAGTTGTACAGTAGCTTTCGTCGGCAGTGTGTGTTTTGTCATCTATTACCATTTGGGGTTGATACGATGAAAACCCTTAAAAGAGTTTGCGTTTATGTGAGTACAACTTTAGGCCAAATTTAGGGGAAAAAGGAAATTTTGATATGCAAATTGCAGACGTCCTGTTCGATTTAGGTAATGGGTGTCGATCATTTATTTTTAGGCCTTGATGAAATGAACAATATAGTGTTGGTTCCATCTCTCTATGACTTTCCTACCGGTCATGGTGGCCGTATAAGTGCCAATATAATGTTTCTTGGTGGCGCTAGAGAGCCATTTTGTGACCTGTGAGGATAATATTTTCATTTTATCAAATTAGCCATCATGGTTGTCACACATGTGCAATATGAAACCTCTGAGTTGAGTACTTAAGAAGATATGAAGGAATTTCGAAGTTTTTGGAGATGCCCGCCCACCCAACCGCACGAAGGATAGCAATACCCCGTCAGCCTTTAGAGGGCTGAGGGGTAAAAACTCCAGCAGTGTCAAAATCATGTACGAAAAGTTACAAAACATGGAAAAACTTGCCATTTCTGTCCGAGAGAACATGTAGTGTCCATAGACAGTGCTTTTTCAGCCCACTTCAAAGGTTTTAAGCCACTGTTTTTGTCCATAGTGTTGGTAATTGGTCATTATAATAGAACACATACAAAATATGTTGTGGGAATGAGTTAATTCGGAATTATCACAGCCCCGCTCGCAAATTGCGTAGTGTGTCCGTAGGCAATGTAGTGTCCGTAGACAATGGCCTTATGCTTTATAAAACTTGGAAAACTCAATCTTCTGAAGATTTTATTTGTTTTTTTCTGATATCTACTCCAAAATAGTAACTTCTAGTTTGTTTATCATGAAGTGAAATGCTCAAAACACTCAAAAAAAATATACTTTATGGTGTCCATTATCATGATCTAAACACATTAGTGGAGGGAAATTGATTAGTATGTTCTTATACATAAGTTTTCTTATATACAAAAGTTTTCTATGTCTCAAATGTTTTGAGTTAAGGCATTTTTCTAATAAATAATTCTCATTCTGGGTTTATTTATAGGTATTTGTTTGAGTAATACTACGTGAGACTATATGTGTAGTGTCCGTAGACAACACACAACATTACTCACTTGCGGTCATGCTGTGAAAAAACCGATAGGTCTTGCACTCTGATCTTTCGGAATTATGTTCTCCAGACACCATTGCACCTTTAAACAGACAAATTGTTACCCTAGGAGTAAATTCTAAAATTAGCAATTTTGCACCAACTTATGTCCACCTGATCCTGTATTAGGCGTTTACTCAAATCATTTTCTTTTGGGTGATGTAAACTTTTACCAAAGTAACTTTCAGTAATGGTACTTTTACTTTTTCGTAATATCGAATAACGCCACTTTCCTCACCCACTTTGTAAATAATTTATCAGCTCCAGCTCATTACTAAACTTGCACTTCATATAACTGAATGAGCTTTGCCTCATTTAGCACCCTTCTCTTGGGCGCACATACTCATACAGCACTCGGTGGCCCAGCCATATTGTTTGCAGTGTCATGGTATTGCAGGGAGCCTGCATACCCTCACAGCCTGTCGCTGAACAGCGTTTTAACCTCGGATCAATATAGGTGTAATGCTTCATAAAAACCAGTAGAGGGAAGGGTCATTGTTTTGGTGAGAATTTTTTATAAACCTCTTTTCTTTCCCATACCATTTGGATTGTTCTACATAAAACAGCATATAAAGTTAAATGAAATATTTTCTTTGGGGCAAATACTGTGCTTTATTTCAGCTATAATACATTTAGTTAAAGGGGGGAGAAATTAATTTTGTGATATCGCATCATGATATTGTGATCTTAATCATGATATCGTATCGCACTGAAAATTTCAAATCGTTACATCTCTAGTCCTGAATTTACCCAGGGCTGGGCCAGAACATGTAAGGATAGGAGAAAAGGGCATTGGAGCTGAAGCACACGTACTCCTTCGTGGCCTCCAGAAAGATGAAGATCTGCTGTTTGATGTAGGGCTGCCGGAGGATCTGTTTGACATCGGGGCGCTCCTCCGGTTTCTTGCTCAGCATTCTCTTAATGAGCTCCCCGAGCTGAGAGTCGTACTTGCTGGGCATCTCCGGCAGCTGTGATGCAAAGAATGCACCGCTGTAATGACTTAGAGCGACAAATGCAGCAGCTACTGTTGCTCAAAGATATAAGATATCAAAATCAAAGCTGTCAAAAACGTATCATGTGGTGACTTGTTTCACCACGATAAGTTTTCAACAGCACAAGATAATTACATTTACAGTGCTCAACAAGTTTACTTGACCACCACCCAATGTAAGGTTTATGCCACAGCTGCCCTAAATGAACAATGTTGGTAATTACAAAAATAATTTTTATGTTTCTGTAATTGTTAATCCATTAGTATGTGCGAGCTCTTTAACCCCTTTGCACAGAATACAAATATTGCCAATTTTTTCCTGTTGTTCATGAGCTGATTTTGGCTTTATAACTCAGGATTTGTGTCACGGAGACTCTGGAAAATTATTTCAGTGGAGCCAGACATATAAAATAACTGCGTAATCCATAGTCTATAATAACTGAAAATGTTGCCAGAAAAGCAAGTCAACAGAGGACATTCATTGTGAATCAATAAATTAATTAATTAAATAAATGGGCAAAAATACAAAAACAAATACAATTTGCCATGCATTAAACACTTGCATTGTTTAACTTTCCAACATTGCGGTACCGGCTCTACTCGCCTTTTTTGCTTTTCCATTTGAAAAAAGTACCTGCTGGTACCACCTTTTCTGGTACCTGCTCTCCTGGGGTTCCAAAAAAAGCCAACCGGGTACTAGGTACCAAAATGTGACGTGACACACCAAGGCCCACTGATTGGTCAGAGTGTATAGTCACTGCGAAAGACGACTCTGTAGTCGACCTCTCATTCAAGTTAGATTGATGAGTTTTAAGATTAGCGCAGTCAATATAATCATCGAATTACAGTGTTTCCCATACGTCAATTTATTTGTGGCGTACCGACACAAATAAATTATATCCGCCACGAATAGATTTTTCCGCTTTCGGCTCGACCTCGCTCATAAAAGCATTAATTGGACTCACTGACTGTGAATGTAGCTTTTGCCATTACAATTCCCGTGCAATAGGTGGCGGTATGCATCGTAACTCCGCCAATGACACTGAAGAAGACCGTTTTAACGCACTTGGTCACCAGAAGAAGAAGCAGCACAAGCACAACGGATCGAAAGACGACGGTAAGACGACTTGGTACAAATATGTGGGCAAACAAGTCGAAAGTGACCCGAGCAACTCTAACGTATCATGTTACATTCGTCTGTGTATGTATAACCTAGCTGGAAACTCAACATGTGCAGAGACATTAACTCACGCTGTTCGTAGTGTTACCGTTCAAACAAGTTGAGCAGCTACCGCTTAAAGTCCCCCACCAATCGTTCTTTTTAGCCATTTTAAATCTTATCGGTGGTCTTTAACATAGGCGGATTTAGGCGCGCGCCCTCCCTTATTTCTGCAGACGGACTTTTCGAGGACAGCCTTTTTCGCACATTACACGCAGGGCTAAAAACTCGAAAAATTGCCATGCTAGAAAACTGAAAAATCCCCCCACCAAAAAAAAAAAGAGTTGCGTCCTGACGCACTTTGTAATGGTAAGAGGTGTATAGTAACGAACAGAAGTCTACTATAAGTAGTTTTTTTGAGGATTTGTAACTTACTTTACTTGAGTTTTGACTTCTACTTTTACTCTACTACATTTAAAAGAAAAAAAAGTATACTTTCAATTTGTTGCGTTGACACTGGCCACTTCGTTACTCGTTACAAATTAAAATATGAATGTAATTCATCATTAGGATTATCTGGATTTTGCGCGTTCAAGAACAACGGTGCTGGATGGTATCTTTGCACAAATATTGTCACCAGCGGTCATGAAGCTGCATTTTATGCACGCAGTTACAATATTCTATCACTAGATGGCACACCAGGATCAGTTATTGAATATTCAAAAGCAAGCGAAGCTGAAACACGGTTTTGTGGAGGAGTTCACTCTTTATTTAAATGCAGGATCTCCAATTTTATTAAAGCATTTATATAGTGATATTTACACTTTTAGTTAATCCTCTGAGTATTTATAGCAGTACAGTTTAAATGTATCTGTATACAGTATTTAAAATCAAACTGTGCTCACGCTCATGCTCTCTGTGCTTCGTGTCAATGAGATTAATACGAAGTGAAACAGCATTATAATCGAACGTCAGCTCTTCAAGCAGTGCCAGGTATTCTACCGTAGGATTGATGCCTAGTATTAACTAATCAAAATCAAAATACAGGATTCGCTGCATCCATGGTAGAATTTACCATTTCACCGATGTTTGAATTGGGTGTATTTTCAACATATGATGATGACCCAGAGGTGTGGCGAAGAGGGTTTGCAGCCTATAACTTGGGAGTGAAGGACTACACTCAATTCGAAGCAAGATTTTTTCCGAGAGGGCCGTGGATGGGAGGGCAGGTGGGGCACGTGCACTCTCTGATTGGTCGAAATATTTTCGTTATGCATACGCGCCTCCGCTCCCTGGACATCAACTGATGAGAGCGTCAACTTAAACTGACGCATAAACTGAAACTGGGGAGATCGAGTGATATGCGTACTCGAATAGCATCAACTCGTACCAGCGTACTTTGATGTCAAAATGCGTACATGTTGGCAGGTCTGCATGTTGTATGACCTAATGTATTATATTCATTGAAGTTTTCAATCATACTCCCTTGAAACCACCTCATTAGTAACAAAGCCAAAATACCTTTGATTACTCACCTTCCCCCCGACTATACGATAGACTAAGGAGTTCATGTCCTTCGCATTAAAGGCATGCTTCAATGTGGCCATTTCATATACACAGCACCCCAGGGCCCAAACATCTGACTGTGAAAGAAAGATTCTGGTGAATACACGAGGTGGGTTTTCCATCTTGATTCAAGCACTCAGTAGAGATCTCTGTGAGTACCTTATGGTTGTACGGTTTGTTGGAGAAAAGCTCAGGGCTCATGTAATACGGAGTCCCAATGAGTGTGCTGGCCATGTCGTTCTGGTTCTGCAGCACACGTGCGATTCCCAGGTCTCCCACCTTGATTATGTTGGTTTTGGTCAAAAAAATGTTCTGGGTTTTCAAATCCCGATGCAGGATGTGTTTTTCATGTAAATACTACAGAGCAAGAAAAGTAAAAAAAAACGCAAGACTGTTCACTCAAAAATTACATTGCACAGAGCCAAAACTTATCATTTTCCTGAATGACAATGTAACCAAGAGGACAGAAAGATAACAGCAACACGTACAAACATAAATAGATCCATTTTACTGAAGGAAATCATGGTTCAATGCGAAGACTCCCACTAAGAAATGAGGCCATGACCTTTGTGTCTGTCCAAGCCATTGCACTACATTCCCAACACTGATCTCCCGCTGCAAGGTCTACATGAACTGCATCTGATCCATAACCCCTCCCAACAAACGAATGTAGGGAACTCATGGTGAAACCTAGTAGAATGGCCAATCCCAACTAACATGAAAAGTTGACTGCATCTCCATCAGTCTGCATAGGCTCTGGTGCTCCTGACCACTAAAGCACATACCTGTAAGGCCATGGCGATTTGGACAAACCACTCCACCACCTGCCTCTCATGGAGCAGCTCGCCTTTCTGCTGTCGTAGCCTTTGATAGAGGTCGCCGCCCTCGCAAAAGCCCATCACGATATACAGCTGACAGTCTTCGCCCTCCCACGATTCTCTGTACGTCACTATATTGGGGTGTCTCAGCTGAGACAGAAGCTTGGCTTCTTGTTCCGCAGCCCGTCGCTCCCTCCTGGATGACGTTCTCAAGTTCAACTTCTTGATGACGTACTGAAATGGCAAAATGTTTTACAACCCCAATTCCGAAAGGGTTGGGATGAAGTGTAAATCGTGAATAAAATCAAAATGCAATGACATTCAGATCACATGAGCCAATATGTTATTTACAATAGAACATGGATAACATTTCAACTGTTGAAACGGAGGCATTTTACATTTTTATCCACAATATCAAATTCCCCCCCCTTCTTTCAACCAAACCGATGGTGTGCCTGACATACATACTGTATCTTAGCAGGTAATTCGGCGTCAGATCACTCAGACATGACACCCCACCATCTCAGATATCGTTGAAACTCTTTCTGATAGTGTATGCTGATGAAAGTAGTTGGTTTCAAAAATAGTTCATTTATATGGGCTATCGCAGCTATTTTGGCAACAGAAGTTCATTTTTAAACTCTCAATAAATCTGAAGTTATGACTCAGATTTGGACTAGATTTGGCGGCATTAGTGATTAAGAGATGAGGAATCCAAAACAACATTAAGTCACTAAACCCAACAATTTAAGTGGACTTTGTACAGTACTATTCTCATTGAAAAGTGTGGTTATTTTTGTGTTAGAATTAAGGCCCGTATGCAGAAATGACACTCGCACTAATTGAGTGTGAGTGAGTACTAAAACTTAGTGTCAGGTCATACTAAATGAATCAGAGGTTGTCCTAACACTCATTTGCTTTCAGAGACCTCACTCCCGCTGAAAATGGTGTCTCTTTCTGAGTGGAGGTTGAGTGCAGGGAACACCTCCCTTGAGCCTCACTAACTCGCGCTGGTATTTCATTGTCATGGCTTTCAGGTGGTTACAAACATTGGAAATTCTGGATCATTTACAGTCACGTGCTCGAAGCAATCACAACTAACTATAATGATGATAAGCATGCCGGTAACTTGCTGACTGACCACCTGGTTTCAGAGTTTAGGGACTGCACTGCGGTGAACTCGAGGTTAGCATTTATGCACCCACCAGTGAACTGGTGAACTGGCAATAGGGGAAGCTCAAAACTATCCCATCCCAATAATGACTGGACATGACCTGTTTTCAATCATTTTAAAAAATGTATTTATTGAACTCCAAATATCCTAAGTATTATCATGTGTTGCCAGTTCTACTTGTTAAGTTAGAATGAATAATTATTGCCACTGATAATTATTGCCATTGCAGAAACTCCGAAAACTCTCAACATTATCAGGTGTGGCCAGTTTTCATTAATGATGCATATCTGTCAACTCTCACGTTTTCGGATTTCTCGCGCTTTTCTGTACATATGGGTTGGAAAATTCTGCGCCCAGCTGGCTCGTGGGGCGCGTGTGGATTGGTCTGCGAGGCTCATGTAGCTGTAAGTCACGAGAATCCATTCTTTTCTACAGTCTTAATTGCTGAACGCAGAAGGAAATGTCCGGCACGTTTCATAGCTTGTTGCTTAGTGAGCCTCGCGGGCTGTCCTGCGTCCTTTGCAAGCCACTCGAACACAGAATTTATGAAGATATGCTAGTATTTTACTTGGTCATTTATGTGCGAAAGAAACACCTCAATTTTGTGAAGCAATGTATAACAATGCTATCAAAAATAAAATTGATTGTCGTTTTACCAATTAGTCTGAGAAACTTTCTAATCAAGGAAACTCAACTGCGTCAGGTTTAGGTCATTCAGTACTGAAGGGTGACGATTGAGCGTCCCTTTGCAGCAGAAGATGCACCGCCTGTGGTAACCAGTGCCCACTACTGTCAGTTATGCTCGAGTGGCATTTGCGAATAGCAACTGGCGAGGAGTGGGACCGCTCCCTCGGTAAGTGGAAGATCGATCTCTTTCTCACACTCCAGTTACATTTCAATCGTACTCACTATATGGTGAGTGGAGGGTGAGTGTGAGTGTCGTTTCTGAATACGGGCCTAAATCTCAATTTATCACATGCTTATTTCCATTATCATTGCAGCACTTGCATGGGACTATAAACACTCCTTCCAACAGTGTACATCATCTGATAGTGGGTGTCAAAATCTTGCTTCATCACGACTTGACATGGAATACCCCAAATCTTTCTCATGTAATTCAAGTGATCTTCCTACAAAAAAAAGTATTACAACAGTGACAATACTGTCATCAGTTGCACCACTATTGATCGAGAAAAAAAAAAAAAAACACAATAAAAAAATCAAGGCATCCTTTAAGTTTTTACCTTCAACTTTAATTAGAAGTTTCTGTGAAAAATATTACGAATTATGAACATTTAATACATACCTCCCCAATTTTAGCACCTCAGATGCATTTTGAAAAAATAAGGTAATCGTAGAATTGTCATTTTTAATCCATATTTGCAAAGTCCTTTCCAGGCAAAGACTGCCAATAGTTTGGAACCCATAGACACCACCAGACGATGGGTTTCCTTTAAGGGGATCATTTCTTTTTCTATTTATTAATTTTAATTCAAAGTCCCTGATCCCGATCTTCTGCAGGCTATTCTTTTTCTGGGTAGATGACAGTGAGCATCTCCTCACCAGGGAAATAATTCTTCAGTCCCTCACCACAGTTATCCATAGTCTGCTGGTGCTCCTAAGCTCGCCTGCGTTTCTTACCATTTAAAGAAGAACCAAATAGTTGATTTTGCCTTGCCTAACATTTTTAATACATAAAAGATGGGATTTTTTTTATTTCTCAGCCCAATGATGGCTTGCTTCACTGCCAGCGACAGCTCTTCAGACTGCATGTTGAAAGTAAAAAAAAAAGTCAGAAATTCGAAATACAAAGGGTACACTTGAAAACAACTCTACTATACCTTTTATCTGCATACTTGTGAATGGTCATGAAACAGCTGAGCAGCCAACTGTCCAATTACCATTGGTCCCAAGGAGATCAGAAGTGCAGCTATTCCAACAACGTTAATCCAACAACGATGTAAAATTGTAAATATGCTCAAATTAAACCTGTCCTCAGCTACCAAAATTTCAACTCCAATATTCTAAGGTAAACAGGCAAACTAGCAGCTCGGTAAAATATCGCTACAGTACAGGCTGCTTCCCACCCATTCACTCTCTCCTTTACTTGCTGGAATGCATAACGCACTAAATTCAATATGCCAATGTTTTATGAGCATCTCCGTGTGTGTGAGAGCATCATACAGCGTTGTGAATTTAGTGACTGCCAACGTTTAGTTATCATTAATTGAGAATTGCGGACTGGGAATTAGAATAATAATAATTGTTGTTACATTGGTTGAGATGATAGAACCAGAAGTTGGTGGTAATACACCTTAGGTTTGTAAACCGACATAAATCCCCACAGAATAAAAATTATGTTCATTATAATAATGAATTTAATATCAGCGGACACGAACACACAGGCTCAGTGGAATTTAATGTCAGCGGAGACAAAAACACAGGCTCAGTAGAATGCAAGACTCCAGCGTGCAACTATCAGCCCGTCTTGCGTCGTCCAGGGATGTCTGCTTGCTCACATTGATATCCTGAGAAGTTACAGTCCGCACTGAAATGAAATTTTGCTAACTCGTTAAATTAACAAACGTTTTCACTGAAGTTACCCGGCGAAGCTGTTAACCGAAGCAAGCCAAGTTAACTTCACAAAATGGTGAGACAAAGTGGGCGGCTACGCTGCCTAGCCAGCTCCGACAACTTCACCACCTAACATAAGCAGTACCGTAGCTAAACTTATTGCTCGTTTAGTAAGACTTGTGTAATTAGCGAGCCAAGATAATTAAACGAGGCATATTGAACAATACTTGCAACCAAAAATGATGCAGTGGCTTTAACAGCTGCTAACTACCGCTTTGAATCAAGCTGACTCAATGCAGACTCGCGTCTTCGCATTGACTTTGAATGTAATCTGTCGCGCGAAAAATTCGTTTCGCGTCCGGTGTGAAAGCAGCTTTACTCCAGTTCATCCAACGGATTTACCATCGGCTGGCGAGCAATATTACCTGCTTTTCTTCACTTCTGTGCTTGACCAGATTCACCTCTCCGTAGCTACCTTTGCCGACAACTCTGACGAAAGTGTAGTTCTCCATGATTCTTCTTTGGTCGATTTAAACATTTCAAGTTCAGGTAATTGCGATGCAGTCCATAGTTTCACTAGATTGCTTGTTACATTATTGTTTTTGGTGCAGAAAGAACATCCCCGAAATCGAATCCTGATGATATCATCCGCGCTTCGCCGTCACCAAGCAACGCGAGTCATCCAACCATCGATTCGCATTGAGGAAAACTGAGATCCTCCTAAATTTCTGCAGCGGCATCTAGGGTTAGGGAGAATAGAATACATCCAAAAGTCGCGATTCTTTTTTTTCTTTTTTTTTTTTAAATTAATTTGTGAATGCATTACAATCGATACACGTTTCTTTTAAAAAAAGTTGTTAAAGAATGTTAAAGAAAATAAAATATTTCTAAATTTGATCCTTTCTTTTTGGCCAACTCCTTGCTAGATTGAATAGCAAATTTCCAATAATATTTAATATTTAAGTAATTCCCAAAACCTTCTATATTCATTGTTAATTGCATGATTCCAGTGCTGCACAATGAATTGATTTATAACTTCAGCAAATTCCGTATTACATAATAATGAATTGTTACATTTCCAATGGTGAAACACCCTTTGGGGCCCTTGTTCGGTAAGGTTTAGGCCTACTTTGAGTTGGATTGTTTTATGATCAGTCATTATAGCAGGACAAATTTTTACTCCGGTGACCTGTCTTTCAAAGTCCTTTGAAATTAACCAAAAGTCAATTCTAGGACAAAGAGATGCATTTTTGTTGCTCCACGTGTATTGTAGAGCAGTTGGGTTATGATGTCTCTGTGCGTCCAACAAGTTTAAACGCGTACAAAAATGAATGACTGTTCTCTCCATCTCTGGATCTTGGGGGTTTTCTATCCAAATATTGTGACCACCCCATATTAAAGTCTCCTGCCAAAATGATTTTGGCAGAAGGTCATTTATTTGTAGGGGAATTATTTATGTTTCCTAGCTCCCCCAGTAAGGAACGGTTTAGAGTTTGAGTTACAACTGTAAGAATTCCCCAACAAAATTGTTGAAAAACCGCAAATGTGTCAGGGTCAGCCATATGCGGGATGCCTACACCTGGCCAGGAATGGCTGGACCCAACATGAAGATGTTTTCCAGCCTTTAGGGGAGGAGATTCTCACTTTTCTCCATTTCAAACAGGAACTGAGTATCAACCAGTGATTCTACATGGGGGGGGTGGGGACTGATGGGCATAATAACCTTGATCTGTTTATTGAACTTTTACAGGAAAGGTCCAAGCGAGTGGAAAAACGGCAACATTATGTTGATGACGTATTTGTTCATTATTGTTTGTCTCCAACTCCTCTTGGAACTTTTCCACAGAGAGCACTGCTGGAGAGAAGAGATGAAAATAGCCTTGAGTAAAAATAAGCTGGCCAGCTAAGGATTTGTTTACCTTCTGAAATAGATTTTGGGGAATCCAATTTGGAGTATTATCACAAGACTAAATTCAAAAGATGGACCACCATATAATTGAAAAAGTCAACTAATAACTTGATCACTTTTTTTTTTTTTTTTCTGTTCTCATTTCTACATTTATTTTTGATTAAGTGGACAATCAAATAAAGGTCAACTATGTCAGTACCTTTAATGTGCTGGGAGCCAAATAGAAAACTATTAGTTGAATATTCAATAGGTACCAATTTTTGTGAATAAAAAAATTTGCATATTGTAACAGTCTAAAGCAACCCCACCCGGCTCTGCTGATGACATGGGGAATTGTCACCATGACTGGGGCTAATAAACCCTGACTGTGCATCTCCTCTATGCTTTCAGCAGAGCTCTAGACTGAGCTGGATTGCTTCATCATAATTAATTGGAAAAAAAATTGTCCCCATTTTTTTTTTTTTTGACAAGAAGTCCTATCTAATAATGCTCCATGTCCTGGATGCAAGGACAACCCTCTATCAAACCCTGAGATTGAATTTGTGTTGATTGTGGCCCTCTGCACACCAAAAATGTTGACCCAATCGGTTTAGCTAATGCCTTTGCTGACAAAGAAGCAAGTCGGCAGCGAAACACACTCTTGTGGGGCTATTACACTAATCTGAGGACTCAATTTCAATTGACCTGCTGTGAGCAGAGCATGATGCTGCTCCCCCACAAGAAACACGTCAATGGACATTACATGGAACACAACGCACTGATGACGGGTGGGTTGGGCCCAATAGTAAGCCTATACTGTCAAAATCCCTTTTCCACATTGTGGCTGATTTGGTGCATGGGCAATGCCATGCATCAAGAGGAGGGGTTAATAAATCGGAGTTACTATAACGTTGGACTCACTATCTTAAAAATTTTACCAAGAATTGTCCAACATGACAGAGCTACAACACATGGGGAGGGGTGGTAACACAGAAAGGGGTAATCCCTATGCCCCCTGAGCCCCTTCACAAATGGATGATGGATTTTATACACTGAACACCGTGTGATGGGAAAAGGTATGTGCTAGTATTGGTATGATCATTCTCTAAATGGGTAGAAGCCTTTCCTGTAACATCTATAGATACAATCACAGCAGCAAGTAGAGAAAGTAATAGAAAAATGATTCCTTGGTGGGGAATTATGGTTGTTGTATAGTGACAATGGGCCAGAATTTATAAATGAAGTACTGACTCGCTTGGGAGCAAAACTGGGAATAGGATTGAAAAAGCATTGTACATATCATCCACCATCAGCAGGATTGGTGAAGAGAACTAATGGAACCCTAAAAGCAAAACTGTGCCATGGCAGAAACTAAATAGAATTGGGTTGCATGTCTGCCATTGGCACTAACCAGTATGAGAATAACGCCAGAGCAGTCACTGGGGTTGTCACCTTGTGAAGTAGTACATGGGAAACCTTTTGAATTACCACAGTTATTGCAGAGAACGCAAATAGAAGAAGCGACCCTGGCAGAATACATGATTTAGAATGTTAACTAACATGAGTGAGATTTGAAATGTGCTTCCTACTAGATGGCTAACTGAGCTGTCGCCAGGACAGATTAAGCCTGGAGATTGGATCCTGGTGTGGAGGGTCGGTAAAAAGCAGAAGTGGAGTGAGCCGACGTGGAAGGGTCCCTCAAGTGCTCCTGACCACACCAACCGCAGTGAGGATACGGAAGAGAGAAACGTGGATACATCAGTCACGCTGCAAGGTGGTACCTCCCCCAGCTGGTGTGTCGGTGCATCTGATTGATTGATTGAAATAAGTCAGGATAGACTTGGAGGGAGTCCGGCTACAAAGGGGGGCGTGGCATATAGAGCTCGCCCATCTCAAACCCGGTGAAGAACTTATTTACGCTCCAAGTCAGTAGAGACTCCAGACTGGCTGATCACATGGCTCACTTCTCCCTGTGTTTGTTGATCTAAGGTACATGCATAGTAAGTGCAGCCCACATGCCAACTTCACCAAGGGCAAAGGCATATGTGGGCAGGTATAGCCACTTGCTTGACTCAGGCGATCCCTCTCACATATATGCTACTAATACATGGTGGAGATATGCAAACAGATCAGCACATTCTGTAAGCCGCACTGAGTGTTATGTGTGCACACACCTACCAGCCTCCATAGCTAAACCTAGAGTAGAGGTGATACAATATGCAGCGCCTATAATGAGTGTGGATAGTACGATTAAGTACGCAATGGCAGTGTCTACTGCTCGTAGTCGATTGATGTCAATGGATCCCAGTTTACCCCAGCTCAACATAGTAATGAACTCTGGGTTAAAGTACTGCACTGACAAAGATGGGTACCTGAAGTTGGGAAATATGAGTTCTAATGTTCTGCTCATGGTAGTCCATTATAGTCAGGGGCAGAAGTTCTGGCGTTGTGTGAAAGGAACTGGCACAAAATTTGTGGGAGTAACCCAGGGGTGTCAGGGGAACCGTTGATTTTCTGTGACTATCCATAAATATTGGAAACGTGCTTTTTCTCTGGGAGAGAAGACCATCCAAGTGACAATATGGAACCTGTGGGCACCACACTGGAATGAGACGAGCTGTGGACGGTTGGTACTGGTTGTGTGGACGTCGGATATATGTAGCATTACCGCCAAACTGGGGAGGGGTGTGTTTTTGTACAATTAATTTATCACACCTACATTGTGAGTGCAGACACTACGACCACACGACGGAGACGAGATGCAGCAGCACCACATGATCCGATTTGGGGAACAGTGTTCCGGCGGAGGCAAAGCTGTGGTCAGTGGGGGGCGAGATTACTTTCACCCTGTTCCCACAGCTGGGAGTTGTAATGTTGCGAACAGAAATGGTGAACAATCGTCTAAGTGCACTCGTAAATGAAACCCGTAATATAACTAGAAGCATACAGCAAGAGTTGATTAATGGCACTGCAAAATCGAATGGTACTCGATTTATTGATGGCAGCACAGGGTGGAGTTTGTCAAATAATAAGGAACATCATGCTGCACCTACATACCAGAAAATGATGAGGAGGGGGGGAGTAATTAGTCAAGTCTTAGAATGTTTAAAAGACCTATCAGATGCACAACAGGCTGATTTGGTACCTGGTGGCAGTGGCTCGTTTCTGGGGGGTGGAGAGCAGCAATATCATCTGTGTGAAGCCTCATAGCAGCAGGATTTGCAGTACAACTCCTTTGCAGTTGCTGTGGGGTCCCAGTAATAAGAGGATTGATGTCAAAAGTGTTGAATGCTAACCCACAGTTTCAGATGTTTATGTTACAGGACATCGAGGAAGGACATGATCTGTCCGAGGAGCTGGAGGAGTCATACTGTTATGTCATTGAAATAAGTGACCTGTTTAAACAATAGAGCATTTCCCATGAAATAATGCACATGCTGAAAATCGAGAGAGTGGCATGATGGCGGATTATAAATTATAAAGAGGAGGGAAATGTTGGCGGAATTCAGTCATAAATTCCTTATCATTGCTTATTGTGTTAACCCTCTCCAGCCCAATTTATTATTTTGAGATATGAAAAATCTTTCATTCGTGGAGAAAAGTTCTCATACACTAGTGGCTGCAGGTGGAACTAATGTTGTATTTTTGCAACACTGAGCTGGAAGAGTAACTTTATCAAACCATTTCCCGTGTGGTCTTTATATTTTATCATCAGTCATCAATTAATTTATTGTTGCAAATTCGCAACATGAGCCTGGAGAGGGTTAATTATTACTTATCCTTTGAGTAGCCAATGTCAGAGTAGCCTAGGTCATGCATGATTGCTAAACTTATATAATCTAGCTTTTACATATGTAGAAACGCCATTAACTGTGCTTATTGTGTATTCAATCTGAAACCTCGAGGTCCAGCCGGACCAAGGAGTGCATTTTGAGTAATGCATGTTCCCAGGAGACAGTTCCTGCAAAGCCTGCATAACCGCGAGATAAATAACAGATAATCGGGGGAGATAGGCTCCTCTGTACTGCAGATATGGCTGTCAGGGTCAGCCATACGTGGGATGCCTATACCTGGCCGAGGAACAGCTGGAACCAACATGTAGATGTTTTCCAGCCCCAAGGGGGGAGATTCTGACTGTGTGCTTTTACATATATCCAGAGCAAAGGAGAGATTCCTTTGTCTTTATTCTGCTGATGTAACTTGGATCCTATGTGCGCATGTAGTAAAGACTATTATTATTATTATTATTATTATTATTACTCTCTTGTCTCTGAGCGTTTTCTTTCAGGAATACAATTTAAAATTCCCACAGCACCGTTCATTATATTTTTCTGAAATTTTGTATGTGTATTACCCAGTATTACATACCGAAGTGGTGCCTTTTGATATTTTCAGATTTCAGGAAAAAAAATCAATAAATTTCATTTCCATGGAAACAAGTTGGATTTGGACTCTGTACGGAGATGGGTTCGTTTCCAGAGCAGAACTCAAATACCGTTCATTACATCTTTCTGATATTATGCATGTGTATTTACCCACACACCGAAGTAGTGCCTTTTGATATTTTCAGATTTCTGAATTTATTTATTTTTTTAATTTCCATGGAAAGCGCTTGCATTTGGACTCTGCACAGAGATAGGTTTGTTTCTGGAGCACAAACCGCTCATTATATCTTACTGGAGCTTTGCGAGTGTATTACCCACATACTGAGGTGGTGTCTTTTGATTTTTTCAGATTTCTGAAAATGTTTTTTTTTTTTTTTAGTTTCCATGGAAACCAGTTGCATTTCAACATTTCGTAAAGAGAGAAGTTCGTTTCTGGAGCACAGCCCAAAAACCGTAATTATAAAGTTCTGAATCTTTGCATGTGTATTACCCACATACTGAAGTGGTGCCTTTAGATATTTTCAGATTTCAGAAAAAAGTTGAATTTGGACTCTGTACAGAGATGGGTTCGTTTCCTTAGCAAAACTCAAAAACCATTCATTATATCTTTCTGAAACTTTGTATGTGCATTACCCAAGTACTGAAGTGATGCCTATTCATATTATCAAATTTCTGAAGATGTTTTGCTTTCCATGAAAGCAACATGGATTTGGACTCAGTCGCAGGGCTGGGTTTGTTTCCGGAGCAGAACTAAAACACTGTTCATGAATGACACTGGTTTTATTATTGCCTTTGTCAACATGTGCCTCATAGTCCTGGTTAGATGTTGCCAGTACGTACTTCCAGATAATTGCAGAAGAAAATCACCTCAACATTCTTGTTTGAATTTCTTTGAAGGTGTAGGATTATTCGCGAAAGTCGTGTCAATCAGGGGCCGGGGGGTATGTCATCTTCTGATGACTCTTGTTAGTTTTTACAACCATGTGTCTACAGTTTCACCAATTAGGAACCCATTGATGTTTTTCCTTTGATTGGGTACATTTTTCCTCTCAGTTGTTACTCATATATTGCAATGTGGATGCAGAATTTATTCCTCACTGTTTGTATGCATATCTATCAAAATCCTGTTTGTCAAGACAGGATAAATTGCAGCTCTGAACAAAAAGGCACCTCATTACGACAAATTAACAGCTTGTTAAAATCCTACAATAGCAAACCAGGGTGGCCCCAGGACCAAGATAGCCCCTGATCTAAACCAAATCTCCCTCACTAGTCCTATTCCAGCCTATCCTATCCCAGCTGACTACTAGCGAAAAGGCAGGGACACACCCTGAACAGCTCAGCAATCCAATAAATAAATCCACTGCAGGGTACACATACCGACCACGCACCATCCACCCACACAGTCATATCAAAGGGCAATTTGGGGTCTGTAAATAGTGTGACATGCACGTCTTTAGACTGCAGGTAGAAATCGAGGTACCTGGAGGAAACATGCGAGCAGTGAGGAAAGCACTGGTTGTAAAAGTACAAATGTATTTCAACACCTGAGACTAAACAGAAAGTCCCACTGTAAGTGTAGAATCATGCCCCTCACCTGGAGCCCAATCAGCTATTCTTTTGCATATCAGCTGTTTATTTGAGTATGTTGGACATAACAGATGAAAACAAAAACATACAGAAATCATATATTGCCAGCATAAATGTTGCTGCTTCAATATTACTGTTTTGTACAATTACATACATGAGGTTTATCCTGCTTGATTCACACTAGCGTAACGGAAGACACTATCCGGCGAATGCCATCAGTGAGATCATATTTAATGGACGCTCATGTCCAGAAAGGCGACATCCTTGAAGAATTTCAGCTGCCGCACCATCACTGCCGAGTATGGGTACTTGTCCTCCCCCATTTGTTCCTGAAGACGAACCTGACATGAGACGCAAGATAATTATAAATCACTGAGTGTGCTAGTTCAGTAAAAATTGCATTGTGGGTCGAAACAAGCAACTGACATAATCGCAAACTATGGAGTGTACTTGCCTCTGCGGAGTCTTCCTCCATAATAATGTCTGGGTTACCAGCTGAACCGGGTCCTGCATTTCGCTGTTCTCGCACTTCCTGAAATCAGGATACAGTGCATGCCATTGGGTGAGGCAAGATGTGGGGAAGATTGGTTGATTCCTGATTGTTTCACAACACTTTTTCAGCATACAATTCATTCGTACCAACGTGCAATTTAGAGTCTCCAATTAGCATGGCACGTATGTCTTTGGACTGTGGGAGGAAACCGAACGCAGGGAGAAAATGCTAACTCCACATAGACAGGCCCCAGGCTGGATTCGAACCCGCAACCTTCTTGCTGTGAGGCAGTTAACTGTTTCCACTGCATGGGCAGGATGGAAATAAAAGTAGATATTGTAAACATAAATTTATTTTATGTTTACATTTATTTTCTGTAGGAAATAAATGTAATTGAAGTATTTCTGTCATTTCGACAGTAGTTTACAAAGTTGATCAGAGTATCTAGGAACATTTAATTAGTAATTCAACACTTCCTGTTTCCCTGGGGTATAAATATGACGTGACACAGAGGCCATTTTTCTTATCCACTCTTCAACATGGGAAAGACAAAGGAACACACCATTCAAGTAAGGCAGATGTGTGTCGACCTTCACAAGTCAGGCAATGGCCACAAGAAAATAGCCACTCGCCTGCACCTGCCCATATCTACTGTCAGAGGAATCATTAAGAAGTTTAAAACAACTGGAACAGTGGTAAACAAGCCTGGATGAGGACGCAAGGTTATTTTGCCACCACACACAGTCAGAATCAGAATCGCCTTTATTGTCATTGTGCAATACAACGAAATTTGAGCGCCGCTTCTTTGGTGCAAAACAATAGATAAAATAGATAAAATAAAATACGACAAAAAAAATTAGAAAATAAAAAGACAAGTAATAATACATACACACACACACATATATACACACATGCATACACACACACACACACATATATACATACACATACACACATACAGATTTTTACACTCAAATGGAATGTAACCAAGCATTTCACATTATGTCCCTTTATATTTCACAGAATAAGATTATTCCAGTTGTGTTAATTATGATCAATATGATCAGTAAAGTGTGATTGAGGGGAGCATGTTAACCGGATCTGTTTTTGTGTTTGTTGACTGCATTTATAGCTTTTGGGAAAAAGCTATGCCTGAGTCTGTTAGTCCTTGTTTTGTGTGACCTGTACCTTCGTCCCGACGGTAGCAGATCAAACTGGTGGTTGCCGGGGTGGGAGGGGTCCTTGATAATGTTGCCAGCTCTGCTCAGGTAACAAGAATTTGCAATGTCCTCCAGACTGGGCAGAGAGCAGCCAGTAATCTTCTGGGCCGCGCCGACGACCCTCTGTAATGCTCTCCTGTCAGCTACTGAGCACCCCGCGTACCACGCTGTGATGCAGTACGCCAGGATGCTCTCTATGGTGGCTCTGTAGAAGGTGACCAGCGGCTTCTCCTCCAGATTGTTTCTCCTGAGTACTCTCAGGAAGTGGAGACGCTGCTGGGCTTTCCTCACCACCGAGGTCCAGCATTGGTCATCGGATATCTGCACACCCAAGAATCTCATGGTGTGGACTCTTTCCACACAGTCCCCGTGAATGTGAAGTGGGGCCGGGTGTGTTCCGCCCTTTCTAAAGTCTAAAATGAGTTCTTTAGTTTTTGTGGTGTTCAGTTTGAGGTTGTTTACCGAACACCACGCAGTCAAACTGTTGACTTCATCTCTATAGTTGGACCCATCCCCCCCCGAGATGAGTCTGACCACGGTGGTGTCATCCGCAAACTTTATGAAGGTGTTTAAGAGATGTGTCGGGGAGCAGTCGGTTGTGTAGAGTGTGAACAGGAGGGGACTCAGAACACATCCTTGTGGAGAGCCAGTGTTGAGTGTGATGGTACTGGACAGGTATGGGCCAAGTCTGACAGACTGAGCGGTTTGTCAGGAAGTCCTTTATCCAGAGGCAGATGGGGGTGGAGAGACCCAGGTGAGACAGTTACTGGATCAGGATCTCCGGAATGATGTGGTTAAAAGCTGAGCTGAAGTCCAGGAAGAGCATTCTCACGTAGTTCTCCCGGTGTTCCAGATGACTCAGCGCGGTGTGGAGCGCTATGGTGATAGCATCCTCGGTGGATCGATTTGCTCGGTAGGAAAACTGGTGGGGGTCCAGAGTAGGAGGCAGACAAGTCCTGATGTGCTGAGAGACCAGTTTCTCAAAGCACTTCATGACCACAGGCGTAAGTGCAACAGGCCTGTAGTCGTTGGGGCTGTCCACCGCTGTCTTCTTGGGGATGGGGATGATGGTGGAGGTCTTGAGGCAGGGTGGGACGATGGCTAAAGACAGGGACAGGTTGAATATTCTGATGAACACTCCAGCCAGTTGGTCAGCACACGCTCTGAGCACCTTGTCAGGTACTCCGTCAGGGCCGGCCGCCTTCCTGGGGTTCACTGTTCTTAGCACCCGTCTCACTTCCTGCTCCTGGAGTGTCAATGTGCAGGTGCTGGGGGAGGATGGGGGTCATGTGACAGCTGAGGGCCTGCCCGTCTCAAAGCGGGCAAAGAAATGGTTCAATTCCTCTGCCAGTGAGGCGTCGGTCCTAGCCGTCACCTGGTTCCTGCTTCTGTAGTTGGTAATGTAATTTATCCCCAGCCACATCCTTCTTGGGTTATTGTCAGCGAAGTGGTCTTCAACCCTCTTCCTGTATGCCGCCTTGGCTTCCCTGATGCCTCTTTTCAGGTCCGCCCTGGCCACGCTATACACTGCTCTGTCCCCTGACTTGAAGGCAGTGTTGCGCTTTTTCAGGAGGGATTGTACATTGTTATTCATCCAGGGTTTTTGGTTCGCGAACACCCTGACCCTTTTGTTAATAGTGACATTGTCAACACAGTTCCTGATGTAGGAGAGCACTGTGTCTGTGTACTCCTGGAGATTGTGGCTGAAGAATAAATCCCAAACGGTTGTGGAAAAGCAGTCCTGTAACTGAGAGAGGGCTCCTTCGGGCCAGGTCTTTATTATCTTTCTCTCAGGTTTTGTTCCCTTCAGCCGGGGGGTGTAGGTGGGGGTGAGGGACATACAGAGATGATCAGATCCAGCCAGGTGGGGGAGAGGTATAGCTTTGTATGCATGCTTGATATTGGAGTAAACATGATCCAAAGTGTTTTTCCCTCTGGTGGCAAACATTGCAACAAATGGTAGCATCTTGGGGTCACAAAGTCTCCAAAACAACCATCAGGCGCTATCTACATGCCAACAAGCTGTTTGGGAGGCAAGCACGGAAAAAACCTTTTCTCAATCACAATCATAAACGCAAACGTCTGGAGTTCGCCAAGTGGTACTGGGGCTTCAACTGGGACCGTGTGCTTTGGTCAGATGGCAACAAACACTCTAAGTGGATCTGGCAGAACACAAAAGATGAGTATGCAGAAAAGCACCTCATGCCCACTATGACGAATGGGGGAGGATCGGTGATGCTGTGGGCCTGTTTCTCTTCCAGAGGCCCTGGGAACCTTGTTAGGGTGCATGGCATCATGAACACTTTGAAACAGGACATTTTAAATCAAAATCTGGTGGCCTCTGCCTGAAAGCTAAAGAGGGGTCATCACTGGGTCTTTCAGCAAGATAATGACCCTAAACATGTGGCCAAATCTACACAGAAATGGTTCACCAGACACAGAATCAAGCTCCTCCCATTGCCATCTCAGTCCCCAGACCTCAACCCCATTGAAAACCTGTGGAGTGAGCTGAAGAGGAGAGTGCAGAGGAGAGGACCCAGGTCACTGGATGAGTTAGAGAGATTGTGCAAAGAGGAATGGTCAAAGATCCCTCTTTCTGTATTCTCCCTTCTTGTGAAAAATTATAGGAGAAGATTAGGTGCTGTTTTGTTGGCAAAAGGGGGTTGTACAAAGTATGAACATCAGGGGTGCTAATAATTGTGGCACACATGATTTGATGTAAAAGAATAATTTCTTAATGTGGGATTTTTTTTCCCCACTGAATAAATGCGCTTGAATTAAAGGTTGGATTTTCCTCTTTTTTCATTGTGGTCCTATATTGTTGAGAAAAAATCTGAATTTATTAGAAGCTAAAGGACACAACTTAACCGGGGGTGCCAATAATTATGGAGGGCAGTGTAAATAGCCATAAAAGCAAATGAACATGTCCCGTTTTCATAACAATGTTGCAGAACGGAGAAAGGACATTTGCTTCTCCACAGAACCAGCAATAACCCTTGTTTTCCATTCCCCAAACCGAATAAGCTTAAGCCAATTGTTTAAAAAGTATCACCGTCAGATTCTGCTGCAATGGTTAGTGTGGATAACAAGGAGGCACATACTTACCAAAGTTGTTTTGTCCGTGACGTCAGGTACCGAGCAGCTGACTGCTGCAGTTTGAGAGTCTGACTCTCGGCTCACTGCAGTGGTGTCACGTGATGCTCTTAACGCAGGAAGAACTTTAAACAGGACCAAAAACTGTTAAAGTGTCCAGTTCTTGGGAAGTGATGTGTTAGCAAGGCTACAGTTTCTAACCTCTGACAAATTTCTTATTGAATAAATAATGCAGAACTAATAGGCACTTTGTAACTTATTCCCCTGAGGTCATACACCATCAAGGGGGAAAAATATCCACATTAAAATGGAAAAATAAAATATTACGCAAAACCGAATTAAAAAGAGAACTAAATGTCAATAGATAACTACAGCTGGACACGCGAGAGCCCATACCTCCGCCAGCATAGCTGGATATATCTCAACTTTACTTAGGCCTAGATATGCCAAAATACACTCAACAAAAATATAAACGCAACACTTTTGTTTTTGCTCCCATTTGTCATGAGATGGACTCAAAGATCTAAAATTCATTCCAGATACACAATATTACCATTTCTCTCAAACATTGTTCACAAATCTGTCTAAATGTGTGATAGTGAGCACTTTTGCTTTGCTGAGACAATCCATCCCACCTCACAGGTGTGCCACATCAAGATGCTCATCAGACACCATAATTAGAGCACAGGTGTACCTTAGACTGCCCACAATAAAAGGCCACTCTGAAATGTGCAGTTTTGTCTCACAGCAAAATGCCACAGATGGCGCAAGCATTGAGGGAGCGTGCAATTGGCATGCTGATAGCAGGAATGTCAACCAGATCTGTTGCTCGGGCATTGAATGTTCACCACCATAAGCCCTCTCCAAAGGCGTTTCAGAGAATATGGCAGTACATCCAACCGGCCTCACAACCGCAGACCACGAGTAACCACACCAGCCCAGGACCTCCACATCCAGCAGGTTCACCTCCAAGATCGTCTGAGACCAGCTACTCAGACAGCTGCTGAAACAATTGGTTTGCATAACCAAAGAATTTCTGCACAAACTGTCAGAAACCCTCTCTGGGAAGCTCAACTGCATACTTGTCGTCCTCATCGGGGTCTTAACCTGACTCCAGATCGTCGCCGTAACAGACTTGAGTGGGCAAATGCTCACATTCGATGGCGTCTGGCACGTTGGAGAGGTGTTCTCTTCACGGATGAATCTCGGTTTACATTGTTCAGGGCAGATGGCAGACAGCGTGTGTGGCGTCGTGTGGGTGAGCGCTTTGCTGATTTCAATGTTGTGGATCGAGTGGCCCATGGTGGTGGTGGGGTTATGGTATGGGCAGGCATCTGTTATGGACGAAGAACACAGGTGCATTTTATTGATGCCATTTTGAATGCACAGAGATACCGTGATGAGATCCTGAGGCCCATTGTTGTGCCATACATCCATGAACATCACCTCATGTTTCAGCGAGATAATGCAAGGCCCCATGTTGCAAGGATCTGTACACAATTCTTGGAAGCTTAAAATGTCCCAGTTCTTGCATGGCCAGCATACTCACCGGACATGTCACCCATTGAACATGTTTGGGATGTGCTTGACCGGCGTATACGACAGCGCGTACCAGTTCCCACTAATATCCAGCAACTTCGCACAGCCATTGAAGAGGAGTGGACCAACATTCCACAGGCCACAATTGACAATCTGATAAACTCTATGCGAAGAAGATGTGTTGCACTGCATGAGGCAAATGGTGGTCACACCAGATACTGACTGGTTCTGAGTCCCCAGACCCCCAATAAAGCAAAAACTGCACATTTCAGGGTGGCCTTTTATTGTGGACAGTCTAAGGTACACCTGTGCACTAATCATGGTGTCTGATGAGCATCTTGATGTGGCACACCTGTGAGGTGGGATGGATTTTCTCAGCAAAGCAAAAGTGCTCACTATCACACATTTAGACAGATTTGTGAACAATGTTTGAGAGAAATGGTAATATTGCGTATCTGGAATGAATTTTAGATCTTTGAGTCCATCACATGACAAATGGGAGCAAAAACAAAAATGTAGCGTTTATATTTTTGTTGAGTGTAGATATTGATATTTCTTGATCAACCTCTCAAACCGATCTTTCTGTGAAGGTTTTAAGTGCTGGAGTTTTACATCAAGATTTTGCAGCACTTCAGAATTTGACAATTTACATGAAAGAACTTCAGCTTTAATTCTAGGCTCATCATCGTGAAACTCCCCCTCATCTTCACACGTTTTGACCATAGGAGAATCTGAAGTGACAGCTGCAACCCTAGCATTTCTGTCATGATAAGGCTTTAGCATGTTAATATGACACAATTGTTTTGGTTTTCTCCTATCTGGAGTCCTCACAATGTAATTGAGATCATTGAGTTTTGTCAGAATTTCATAAGGACCACGAAATCTAGCCTGCAATGGATTGGACTGCAAGGGAAACAACACAAGAACCTTTTCTCCTGGTTTAAACTCACGGCTTCTAGCCTAATGATCATACCAAGTTTTCATTTTTCCATGACTTGATTTCAAGTTCTCTTTGGCTAGGTCACAAGCTGCACGCAATCTTTCCTTGAACTTGCTAACATAGTCTAACAGACTGATATCTGGCTCTTTCTCTTGCCATTGTTCACTCAACAATAGCAAAGGTTCTCTCACTTCATGGCCAAACACTAGCTCAAACGGACTGAATCCAGTAGACTTTTGCACTGCTTCTCAAGCTGCAAACAACAGCAAATGAACACCTTCATCCCAGTCTTTCTCATGGTCATAACAATAAGTCCTCATCATTGTCTTGAGAGTGGAATGAAACCGCTCTAAGGCACCCTGACTCTCTGGATGATAGGCACTAGAAAGAATCTGCTTCGCACCTAGTTCATACACAACCTGCTGAAACAAAGCTGAAGTGAAATTGCTACCTTAGTCTGACTGAATTTCCCTGGGAAGGCCAAACAATGTGAAGAACTTTATCAAAGCCTTCGAGATTGCAGTTGCCTTGATGTTACGTAGACGTATGGCGTCAGGGAATCTGGTAAATGCACACATGATTGTCAACAAGTACTGATTTCAAGATCTAGTTTTGGGTAATGGACTAGCACAATCAACAATGACCTTAGAGAAGGGCTCCCCAAATGCTGGGATACACTGCAATGGAGCTACAGGTGGGTTTAACTGGTGTTTTCCAACTACCTAACAAGTGTGACAGGTTTTGCAAAAGTTGGAAACGTCTTTCTGAAGCCCAGGCCAGAAGAAGTGTTTCATGATCTTATCAACGGTCTTGTTAACACCAAGATGACCTCCTAAAGGTAAACTATGAGCCATTGTTAAGATCTCATTCCTATAGACCTTCGGAATAACAATTTGCCTAACCACTGCCCAATCTGCATTGGCAGGGATATCAGGAGGGCGCCACTTCCGCATCAACACACCATCCTTGAGATAATACCCAACTGGAACTGCATCTATTTCTTTATCAGGAAGGGCTCTCCTCTTTAGTACACAAATTTCAGGATCATTAGTTTGCTCCTCAATCAACCGCTTTCTGGAGAGAGACAAGTCCCCAGACACATAAGAATCACCAGACCCATCTGGCTGGCTGAACAATGAACTGATAAAAGTATCTGATAAGTCCTCAAACGGAGAAACCATAGTAGGCCGAACAGAGTCATGAGGCGAACCACCTGAGTCATGACAATTCAATGTGCTGTACGGCACCACATCATCTTCTTCTTGAGCCTTCTTAGCCATAGCACAAGTCACTGCGCAAGAAGGATACAGAGATGGGGCTTCTTTGCCATCTTCAGTGCTCGGCTGTGAAGTAAGATGTACAGGGGGAACTACTTTGCCCCCAGCCAGGTCATTGCCTAGCAACAGAGAAACACCCTTTATAGGTAGACTTGACATAAGTCCCACCTTTACCTGTCCTGTAACTACATCTGACTTCAAGAATACAGAGCGCAGGGGCACAGATACAGTCCTCCCTTCAATACCTTGTACAAGTATGAAATCCCCAGAAGCGGTCTCATCACGTAACTCCAAGGAGTCCATCAACAAAAGTGACTGAGAAGCTCCGGTATCCCTTAGGATATATATGGATACAGGAGGAGAATGCTCATTCAGAGCCACAAATCCCTCAAATGACACAAATGGCAGAAATTCCTCCCTCACAAAGTCAGCAGTATCAGGCTTTTTAGCCCCACATGAAGCAGGCAATTTAGCAGATCGATCATCGACTACGGGGGTTTCTAACCTTGTCTTCACAAAGGCATTTGGTTTGGTATCCTTTTCTTTTTCTTTGTTAGTTTTAAGGAACCAACAGTTAGTTGTAACATGACCAGATTTCTTGTAATAACTGCAAACTAGACCACTTTTGTCACTGTCAGCTTTCACGCTTTGATCAAACCTGTTCCTGGATTTCTGAGCACCATCACCAGATTTGTCTTTGTCTTTGGGTGAGGAATCTTGGGTATCACCCTTACTTTTTTTCTGAAATTGGAACCATCTATTGTTACTGCTAGACTGAAATTTAGACTTATGTGTGAGAACATATTCCTCTGCAAATTTGGCAGCTGACCGCAAATTCAGTGCCTGCTCCTCATTAAGGTAGGTCTTAATATCATCCTTAACACAGTTCTTGAATTCTTCAACTAACAGCATCTCTTTTAGTGAGTTGAAATCATACTTGACCTCCATAGAAGTACATCAGCGCTCAAAGCAAACCTTCTTCTCATTAGCAAATTCCACATAAGTTTGATTGTCAGATTTTTTCAGACCTCTGAATTTCTGTCGGTAAGCCGATGGAACCAACTCATAAGCTCTCAAAATAACCTTTTTGACAGCCTCATAATCAGAGGAATCATCTGCAGACAAAGCCGAATAGGATTGTGGAGCTTTACCCTTGAGGACAGTTTGCAACAGCAGAGGCCAGTGTTCCTTTGGCCACTGCCAACTTTTAGCTACCTTTTCAAAACACTGGAAATAGTTATCAACGTCCTTCTCCAAGAATGGAGGCACCAGTTTTACCTCCTAGCTAGCACAAAATTTATTTTCAGCGTCTATTTTTATTTTTAGTTGCTCCAATTGGAGCCTTTTTTCTTCTCTATCGAATTTCTGTCAATCAAAATCTCTCTGTCTCTCTCTTTCTGCTCTTTCCGCTTTCTCTCCCTCTCTTGCTAATTTTTCTAACTAAAACTGTCTTTGTTTTTCTTTTTCTTCCCTTTCTTTCTCTTTCTTCCCTCTCAAATTCTCTTTGTTTTTCTCTTTCCTTTCCTTTCCTTTCAATCTCTAGCAGTTTTAAGTTCAATTTCTACATTTGGATTTTCCAATGGAAACTGTTCCAGATCTCCTGGTCCAAACACATTTTCATCAATGTAATATTCAACAATCTCTCTAGCCAGTATTGCTTTTCACATGGCTGGTTTTACCTCTGTCAGCTCTAAATGTCTGCATATTTCTAGCAGTTCTGTCTTTTTAAAAGACTTCAAAACCTCTACGGTTGGTGATGCCAAGAAATCATCCATTGCTGTCTATCTGTCAATATATATCTAGGAAAATAAAAAAAAAACAATTTTACTATTTGAAATGTTATATTTTAGATAAATGACTCACACAATAGTCTATCCCTGACGAGCCCCCAATTTGTTATGGCCCCAATTTGTTATGACATTTACGACAGCAAGGGATGACAGACAAAATTTTAAAACTTCAACAGATTTAATTAAACAAAGGCAACTAACAACGAACTACTCTACTGACCAAGATTGTTAAATACAAGAACAAAAATATTCACAGTCCCTTTGATTGGGTTGCTTGGTGATGTCCTGGGTGAGGAAAATGCTCCAACACAGGCAAAAATCCACGAAAAACTTCACAGGTCTTGAACAGAGTGACAGGTCTGGTCACATGTATCCTTCTCTTTGCAATTTCTCCTACTACTCCACTCCCTCAATTTTCCTCCTTATATACTCTTTTGCAGACCCCTCCCACATTTAGACCTCTTTTTTTAATTCTCTGGGACATGTCCCAGACATGCCCAAGACATGCCCAAACCTAGCTCCAGTCTGGGCTTAACATAAGAAGGGTAAATAATGCCATCTAGTGGCTTCTATTCGCATTACACCTGCAAGATAATGAATTTCTAGCCAATCGTTTTCTTTTGATTTTGCAACAAAAACAGCTAAAGGCGAAATTGTATGTACATTGATATTAATGGTAGCCCAATGATAATAATACTAATAATGATACATGATGCTAGATCAGCAGCATCTTATTTGTTGATGATGGAGAGAACAAGTATACAATAAGTTCTGTTTCACTGATTTGTTTTCATATATTTTTTATTCATTTTAATGTCATCAACACTTGAATACTTGGATTTAATTACATATGATTGTAGTAGTTATTTTTTGTAATTTGTTTATAGTAGCTATTTTAAATGCAAATGCATTTTTTAGAATAAAAAAACTTAATATTATTTCTGCCAGTTTTGTTGCCAATGCAATTTCCCATTCAAAGATAATACATACAATGAAAATTAAGTTTGACTCCACTGGAGCATATTTATTAAAAAAACAAAACAAATAAGTAAAATGATAAATACAAAGGCAATGTGAAAATATGTTAAAGAAAATTAAGAATAACAAAAACCCCAGCGATTATTTGTCGAAGGCGACTGCGATTATTTCCAAAATAAAAAATAAGAAAATAAAAAAAGGTACCCTGATCAGGAATCGTACCTTCACAATTTCCTTTCAGCAGCGCGGCATTTTATCCAATAGGCTGCGCCAATCGACAACGGTCTATGGTCAAATTGCCCATTCAAGGAATGGCTAAGGAAAATACGTACTGTAATGTTGTTGGACTTTGAAAATGAATGTTGAATATTAAGCCGATAATTATTCGGACTATACCTCTAACAAACTAGTCATGCGTTTATATTGTCGCGCTATACAAGAACATACATATGTCCCATGGACTCAGCTTGACGCACTCGGAACGCAAGGCTGTAGCTCAGGCTTGGTTTCTGCAATTAAGGTGGTTTAGAGTTCGTTAGAATCATCAGGACTCATACAATCAAATTCCTACGACATAGTCTTACTGACGGCATCACAAGCCGAAAGCAGATAGGAAAGTACATTGCAAGGAAGCCGAATGCTACGGAGCCGAGATATTTGAAGCAACGCCCTGGGAAAAAACATGCTAGGATCCCGGCAGATCTAGTTTCGTTATAGCACAAACACATTGGGCTAACAATAGCGAGTGCAGATTTACCCTCGAGCAGTTTTTTTTATTGCAAAATATCAAAGGTAAGAATTTTTTTCTGCTCATCTCTGGAGACTGTAAAGCAGTGACGGTCCGTCGGCAGACACACAGGGCCTGCAATAACCTCACCTTTCACTTCTTAATGACAGACAGCTCTCGCAGTTTACCTCCCCGATTAGAAACAGTTGCTCAGACTGATTGGTGGCAAGGTTATTATAGTTATGAAATTTTCATTAGTTTTTAGTTTTACAGTTTGCTTTTTTATTTCAGTTTAGTTTTAGTTAGCTAAACAAGTGATTCAGCAGTTTTAGTTTAGTTTTTATTTTGAGGAATTCACTAGTTTTAGTTTAGTTTTTATTTAGTTTTAGTCTTAGTTTTAGTTTTTCAGCTATTAGGAAGAAGACCTTAATTTGTAGAAGCTGACAAGGATAAAAGAATGTTTGACAGCAAATATGTTTTTACCAAGTCCTTTTCTTTAACCATCATCTTTTTTAACATGTGACACTGATGATACTAATATAACTGGGAAAAAAAAAAATCCAATCCATCTCACCCCATACAGTCATTCATGCTCAGTTATTTCCGCAGCTTTTGCCATGTTTGAGAGCTAACCATCTTCTTCACTGAATGTGCGCAAGGCAGTTGCTTGGAATTCTGGGGCCCCTGACAGAATATCGGTGTGGGCCCCCGCCCCCGACTTTTCTTTGCCACTCTTTAACGACAATATATCATGATGTTATTCATTATTTTTCCGTTTCTCAGTGTTCTTGACAGTGCCTAATGCAGTAGTTCTCAAATTCGCTCCTGGCGCCCCCTGTGTATGCTGGTTTTTGTTCTATCCACAATCGCAATCTTAGGATTTTAACAAGCTGTTGATTTGTTTTAATTAGGTGCATTTATGCAAATATCTACATTGAGATATATTGTAAATATTGGCAGAGGGAAACAATTTAACCAAACATTTAATCAACATAAATAATCAAAAGGTTCCTCATTGGTGAAACTCTTGACATATGGTGGCAAAACCCGACAATTTACTTGGCAAACAGTGGAGTCATACCTGTTGTGTTTTCTGTTGATTTTATTTGGTTCAGGCAGGTTACTTGGGGAAAACCCAAAACACCTGTGTTCAAAAACTTAATTTGGAGCTTATTGATTTTCTCAGAGTCTAATTTGATCTGTTTCAAAAAGCTTTCACATGTAAATCCTAGCAATATTGAAAATTAAGCACAATATGTTCAAGGGTTTTTATTCTTCATGACACAATTGATATGTCCATCCAAATCTGACTTAAGATGGTAAATAACTACTCTAAACATGAAATGCTGCTAATTAAGACAAAGTAACAGCTTTTTAAAATCCTAGAATTGCAGTTGTGGCTGGAACAAAAACCAGCATACACAGGGGGGCGCCAGGACCGAATTTGAGAACCACTGGCCTAATGCAATACACCCAAATTTTCCTTTTTTAAAATTAACCACTCAACAATGAGAGTATCATAATGTGAATTTTTAATTATTAGTTGTCTTATTCACTAATTTACTCACAGATGAAGTGAATGTTCAGATGAAGTGACTACAGCTGATTCTGAAGGAGCAGTGCATAAAGGTTTAATTGTTCCATTTCATATTACTTTCGTAAACATTTATGATTATGTTCCAAGGAACAACTGATGAAGAACTAACCTACGAAGTCTTGGAATAAACAGAATCTTAATGGGCTTCCCAGTACCTTAGCTCTAAGCACCCAGCTTCATTTTGCTATTGTTAAGAGGGGGGCAAGCTCTGTAAAATTACCCCCCGTGTGAGCAAGACTTATGTCAACAGGTTAAAGTAGCAGTTTAGTTTTAGTAAACACTTAAGGTAAAAGTAATGTCAGCCTTGACAAGGGATTATTTAAGTTACACCTAAGGTTACCACACTGACTGCATGTAGTTCGCTAGCCAAACCTAGCCTGTACAGTCACTTACAGTTAGAGAGAGCTGAGTATGCAGCAAGGTTAATATAGTTTTGAAATTTTCATTAGTTTTTATTTTTATTTAGTTTTACAGTTTGCATTTTTATTTCAGTTTAGTTTTAGTTAGCTGAACAAGTGATTGAGCAGTTTTAGTTTAGTTTTTATTTTGAGGAATTCACTAGTTGTAGTTTAGCTTTTATTTAGTTTTAGTCTTAGTTTTAGTTTTTCAGCTATTAAGAGGAAGGCCTTAATTTGTAGAAGCTGACAAGGATAAAAGAATGTATGACAGCAAATATGTTTTTACCAAGTCCTTTTCTTTAACCATCATCTTTTTTAACATGTGACACTGATGATACTAATATAACTGGGGGAAAAATCCAATCCATCTCACCCCATACAGTCATCATGCTCAGTTATTTCCACAGGTTTTGCCATGTTTAAGAGCTAACCATCTTCGTCACTGAATGTGCGCAGGGCGGTTGCTTGGAATTCTGGGGCCCCTAACAGAATATTGGTGTGGGCCCCGCCCCTCACTTTTCATAGCCACTCTTTAACGACAATATATCATGATGTTATTCATTATTTTTCTGTTTCTCAGTGTTCTTGATAGTGCCTAATACAATACACCCAATTTTTCCTTTTTTAAAATTAACCACTCAACAAAGAGAGTATCATCATGTAAATGATGAATTATTAGTTGTCTTATTCACTAATTTACTCACCATCAAAAACATATTCAGACTGCTGGTGGTGAGGATCTATTGCTGGGTCAGGTTCAGATGAAGTGATTACAGCTGATTCTGAAGTAGCAGTGCATTAAGGTTTAATTGTTCCATTTCATATTACTTTTTCGTAAACATTTATGGTTATGTTCCATGGAACAACTGATGAAGAACTAAACAACCGAGTCTTGGAATGAACAGAATCTAAATGGGCTTCCCAGTACCATAGCTCTAAGCACCCAGCTTCATTTTGCTAATGTTAGGAGGAGGGCAAGCTCTGTAAAATTACCCCCCGCGTGAGCAAGACTTATGCCAACAGGCTTAAGTAGCACTTTAGTTTTAGTAAACAATTAAGGTAAATGTAACGTCAGCCTTGACAAGCGATTATTTAAGTTACACCTAAGGTTACCGCACTGACTACATGTAGTTCGCTAGCCAAACCTAGCGTGTACAGTCAATTACAGCTAGAGAGAGCTGAGTATGCAGTAACCACTCATAAGAACGAAGGAACGTGTCCTAGGCTGCTGCTACCAAATTTTTTGACGGCATATTATGATGGCTGGCAAATGATAACCTTACCGATCTTTTCTGTAGATGATACCGTTAATAACTGAGTAATGTCATTCTTGTCAGGCGTTTATTTACTCAGCTGACTGCATGTTACTTTAATGGAACGTTAGCAGCTGAATAGCCAGCCTGAACAGCTAACATAGCAAGCTAGTTTAATACTCCCACCTCTCTTTGAAAAGAATTTTGTAATGTTTTGGACCCCTGCTTTGCTCTTCCTGTCCTCTCTCTGGTCTTTTCTGGAGTCCAGATTTGTGTGCGTTTGTCTGTTTGCTCTTGGACATCATATTCGCAAGGATGGTGATCCCTGTTTGCTGCCTTAGTTCGTGACCTCGCCAGCAAAAACGTACAAACAATTTTCCAATACGACCATTTTTAAAGAAGGGGGTTACTGAAATGTATTTCATCGATATTGCATGCCTTAATGGCTTTGTTTAAACTCTGATGCATTAGTATTAATATTAGGTAAATCTATTCAAAACAATGTTGTCATGGCGTCTACTGTGGGTTTTGTGGGCCCTTATGTGAGCCCTTATGACAGCGCTGCATTAGAGAAGTAGTGGAGCTCCACTCCTCTGTGCATTTGCAGCTAGACCCTTTTGGCTGAATTGTGCCCGTGAAGCATCATCTTCGGCTGACACATGCAGCAACTACGGCAGCTAATAGCCACTATGCTTCCCCCCTATGGAAGCATCCGGTTAACTCTGACTGAACAGGACAGTAATCGAGGGAGAAAACGAAACTATCAACGAAAACGAAGGTAATTTTATCTGCAATTCAGTTTAGTTTTAGTTAGTTTTGTAATGTCCATTGTAGTTTTTATTTAGTTTTCGTTTTTTTAAAAATTGACATTTTTATTTTTATTTCAGTTAACTAAATTATTTTTCCACAGCAGTTTTAGTCATAGTTTTAACTATAATAACCCTGATTGGTGGAACCGACGAGAATCTAATTTATTTTTGAAAGCCTTATTATACATTTCACTTCGAATATATACGGCGTTTACTTCCGCACATCAATGACAATGGAAAATATCAATCGCCTATGTCTTTATTTCTGGATTTGCGTAAATTAGTTCACGAGGTTAATTGAGCAACAAGCCAAGAGAATCCGTTCTCTCGTCTGAATGTAGTGACAGCTCAAGTGCGCTGTTAGACGCACAGCTGAGTAATAATAACGAAAGTAATTGCGGCGAAGTCAGCGAAAGTTCCGGATTTTTTGCAGATTGTCATCCTTGCGGAGTCACATCAATTATATCAACATAGCCAACAGGTAATCGCTTTGTCATTCGTTAATTCTTACGTGTCATGCTTTGGCGGTGGTTGTTCAGTTAATAAACTGAATGTTAATCAGGCAAACCTGATCGCAAACCGTTTAAGAGAAATTATACAGGAAAGAGCGATGTTACTGAAGGCCTTCCCGACATCTGACGGCACGCCACAGCTGTAAAGTGTATGCCTGCTGTTCTTTCAAGGTGGTGTCGGTTTGAAATGACAGGGCTCATATCGTTGCATTCTGTGGAATTTCCTATTTTATTTGAGGTATCGTTTTTTTGTATAGCACGAATTCAGCAGAAATCCTGGTGATTCAGCGCTAATATGATTTTATCCTATGTTCTGCGGCATGCTTATTTACTTGCTTGGTGCCTGAATTGTGCTCGGTTGAGGTAAAAATGGTTTACATGAGCTTTTGGCCAAGTCTCTTCGCGAAATGTGGATATGCCGCTTGACAATGTCGCGATTTAGAAAAATGCTGTATTAATAATGCGTAATACTACGCCCAGTTCTTAAGGGGTTAAAGTGCTCATGTGTACAGTTCTACATTTTAATTTTGATGATGAAGAAAACCAGTATATAATAAGTGGTGTTTCTTCGATTTGTTTACGTATTGTTCTTTATGTCTTAGCTTGAATTTGTATAATTTATACCTGCACTACTGGAAATGTTCCTAACAAATAAGCTGTTAACATGCTGAACCCTTGTTCCTTTGATGCCACGAGTTTTGATAAGGTTTTGCCTATATTTTTGAAATATAATAAACACCGTTACATTTTTAAAAACTATTTCAGTTTGTGTAGGCCTATCAGTGCTTTCTGAACATATTGAACACATTTTTAACAAGGCAATCAGAGATAGCAGACCTGGCCCCAGCCACGGGCTGACAGACAGAGTGACACACACACACACACACACACACACACACACACACACACAATCATTGCTTAACCTGGCCCCCTAGGGGATGAATCATTATCGTAATTAATATTTTGAGGTTGACACTCATGGCTTCTCGGTCGAGTTGACAGCTGTCAATGTTTTTTTTTTTTATAAATTTGGCATCTCCAATCCCACCCAAATCTGGAATGCCCAATTGGTGAACTATGTGCAAAGCTTGCTCGTATGCGACCCCTTGCTGCCAACTCAGGATAGTGAAGACAGTTCACGACTCTCCTCCGAAGCACGTGCCCGTCAGCCACTGATTCTTATACACTCATTGGTTGAATTCTCGTAAGTTCAGAACGAGGGCGGAGGATGCCCGGACATGAACAAACCCAGAGTCTTCCTGACGAGCGCCTGTCTGGTCAGCAGGAGGCGCTGGAGCAACGAACAAAGCTACTATTGTGTCCCTAAATCCGGCAGTCCCTTCCCAATTTGGAGCCCTGTAGCGCAACGGCCAATTGTGCGCTACTCTGAAAAAGCTGCCGACCCCTGCCGGTGGGTACGCCGGGGCTCGAACCGACAGCTGTCAATGTTGACGCTGCTGGTGCTTTCAGTGGGCGTTTAAAAGCGTCAAGGCAACGTTCAAAGTTTGACAAGCCGCGCCGCTTTGCGGCCAGTGGGCGTTGGACTTAACCTGTGCTGCGGTAATGGCACCACCACGATAGCCACAGCTGCAGACCTGGGATGATGCCGCAGGAACCTGGGCTGTACTTGGCTGTTACCCCAGCCTCTGTTTTTTCCTGCTCACTTCTGGAGAAACGTCGCTGGGCAGGGGAGGCTAAGGCCTGGGATAGACTTCCGTGACCTGGGGGGAAATGGGACAAGATGCCTTATATTCAAAGCCCAGAATAATACCGCTTTTAGATTAATACAAAATTCTCGAACAATATTAGCCATCAGAGCGCTAAGCGCAGGCTAGCACACTTTTACACCTTACTATTGAATATACAACTGAATATATGCAAAAAGAACTCATGGTTTGAACCACCGTTTTGGAATTTCTGGACGGAGTCTGCATGCCATTTCATGTCCTGCAATTCACAGATACGCAGAATAAGTAAACTAACTTGTCCCAATTGCTTCAAAGAATGACTGAGTGAGAGAACAATATGTGTGCCCAAATATGGACTAAAGACCAGTCCAAGGTGTACTCCTGCCACTTGCCCAAAGCATGCTGTGATGGACTCCAACAATCCCATACCGCAAACCAATAATATGCAGGTTAGATAGTAGACAGATAAGTGGAAAGCTGGAAGTCATCCCAGTCCGTAAACAGACGTGTCCTCACCTCAAATGCAGCCGATGGCATACACCGGCTAACAGAACACAACTTGATCTGCAAATGTGCCGTGTTATGAAGCTTTTGTGGTGAATACTCACCATGTCCAGCAAGATGTGAATCTTCAATTTTAGTAAGTTATTCTCCTCCTCCAGCTGCAGGTTCCTCTTTTTAAGTCGCTGGACTTTCTTCACCGACACACTGCCCCCAGACTCTGTGGAACACACAGCAAGAGCTATCATTGAGTTCAACACTGCATACTCTCAGCAGCCCACACAAATGCTCACTCAAGCATACGACAGAAAAAATGACCATAATGCCCTTAGTGACTTGCTTTCACTTCCTGTACTATTTGCGCTTGATCTGACCGCTCCTCACCTGAAATCCACCGTCCATCCTCAAACTTTAAACTCTGTCCCCCGAAGGTCATTGCAGGGGCTCCGTACTCCAAACCCAATTCAGTCTCCCAGGCGGACCTGGGTAACTGCACAAAAACCATAACGAAAGCAGATTAGGACACATGACTGTCCCTTTATGCAACATGTGCCCCGTATATCTACCCAAAAACTGGGCAACCACCTTACAGTGCTGCCATGTACTCTGAAATCATTGCAGTGCTTGAGAACTCACTGTGTGTAGGCTGGACAGGTAAGCAGATTTGCGTGGAGGGGCCTTCCTGGGATTGAAGGCATTCCTACAAAAAGGCATCTTTAACTTGAAGAATCGCTGCGTCTGAAATCAAGTAAAGTTAATGCAAGTTGCGAGTACAGTGAGGCATCTTGAGGCACAATATTGTATCAAAAGGCAGGGCGATCAGTTAACAGATAATCAGACATAAAGCAAAGCAAACTCAGGACTTCGGTTTACAATCTTGAAATCTCACAGTAATCTGAGATGGCCAGCAAGAGAACTTTTTTTTTTTTAAAGATAACATGCCGCATGCGACTATCGTCTAATTTCGGCATTTTCAGGGAAAGTCAGCACGTAAATACAATTATTTGCCTATGAGTCCAAAAGCGCATTGAAAAAAAGTTAATTTGTGATATATTTTCTGATATATTAGCCTACCTTTTAATTTGATGTCACTGGTACTGTAAGTTTGTTGTGACCATATTTCAAACCTCAAAACCCCTTTTGATTTAGTTATCACTTCATCTGTCTTGTAGCACCACCATCAGGCCTTTTAATTCCATTGTCCCATTTCAACTTTATTTTCTTGTTGGCATATAGGTGCTGTTAAGTTAAAAAAATCTGCTGTTTTCATTATTTTGAGATGATGATCTTAATTTATTTTCATTGAAAAGTTCATGTTTATTTAAGTTTTTTTTTAACTCATCAATGTTAAGAGAATTTTCCAGTTTGGAATTTTACAATAAAAATTGAGACTGTAAAAGATTAATTAAAGTTAATGCAAGTTGTGAGCACACTGAGGCATCTTCAGACACACCCCTTGAACATTGACCAAAAGTCAATTTAATTCGACCAAAAATTCAAGCCTGGCGAAAATTTTTTTATTTGAAGTCCCCAAGAAAAAATATTGAAAAATGACTTGGCCACGCCCTGTCAAAAATCAAAATACATTACACTTTTTTCCACATAGAATTTCTATCATTTTCTGATAGAAAATAGAAGTTCACAGACAAAAGAAAGTAATTCCCTCAGTGAGAGGTTGCGTGTGACTAGAGGAACAAGAAAGGAAAGGCTAACCTGTGCTGCAGCAATGGCATCACCCCGATAGCCACAGCTGCAGACCTGGGATGATGCCGCAGTAACCTGGGCTGTACTTGGCTGTTCCCCCAGCCTCTGCTTTTTCCTGCTCACTTCTGGAGAAACGTTGCAGTGCGAAGGAGGCAAAGGCCTGGGATGGCCTTTTGTGACCTGGGGGGGGAGATGGGACAAGATGCCTTATATTCAGAGCCCAGAATAATACCGCTTTTAGATTAATACAAAATTCTCAAACAATATTAGCCCCCAGAGCGCTAAGCGCAGCCTAGCACACTTTCACAGCTTACCATTGAATATACTACTGAATAAACTAAAGCCATTTCATGTCCCGCAATTCACAGATACGCAGAATAAGTAAACTGACTTGTCCCAATTGATTCAAAGAATGAGTGTGTGAGTGAACAATGTGTGTGCCCAAATATGGACTGTAAAAGATAGCCTTTAGCACTTCTTTATGTTCTCTTGCATCAAATTGTGAATTGCATACTGTATGTAGACTGTTGCATATACAGCTCACTAGCAGTAAATATTGCACTGGTAGTATTGAACTGCAAGACATTTGCAAGCCTTCAGAATTGGAGTATGTAAAGCTTTTAATGGGTCAGTTAGGTCCTAGAGATGTGGTGACAACAGCTGCCCGGGGGGGGGGGACCAAATGTGATTTTTTTTTTACGGGGCCCAGAATTCCTGGCGGCGCCCCACAGCGCAGCTATTGTCGCTCAGCGAAGCAAGCCATCAAAATAAAGCTGTAGAAAACCTATCATGTGGCGACTTGTTTGGGGAGCTTTTTGATACAAGTTGACATGTGATAGGTTTTTGACAGTGCAGTTAATTGAATTCAGCTCCTCGGTTAGCTCACTTGGTTAAGGCGCCGCACTGCGAAGCAGTAGTGACTACCACGGAGCGGGTTTGATCCCTGAAATTGATCATTTCAGATATAATCTGCCGCATAAAAAATGACCAGCATCATAATCGCTTATAAACCAGAGGATTAAGTTTCTGAAGTCATAACACCAGGCTACACGAGCAAAGGAAAAAATCGAATTAAATTTAGCTAGACCTGAAACACTGAGGGATCGCATTATCTGCTCATTTTGGGTGATCATCATCAACCTTCATATATATTTAAGAAATCATTGCGGGACCAACCCTCATTTACAATGATGTTGAGTCAAGAACAGAAAAATTAATAAGATACAAGAAAAAAATAAATAATAAATATACTGTACATACATACATACATACATAAATACATAAATATACTGTACATACATACATGTACACATATATACACACATATAAAGATTTATACATATGCAAAACAGTTACACGAATTAGGAAAAAGATCTAAAATCAACTCATTGAACTGCCCAAAAGGTAAAAGATGCGGAAGTTCAAGCAGCTTTTGAAGCCTGTTCCAGGAGTCAGGAGCGGAATAAACAAAAGCAGTCTTTCCTAGTTCTGATCGTATTTATGAAACATACAGAAGCAACTGGTTTGAGGAGCGAGTACAAAAATGGTTTACAGATACAGTGATCAGTTCTGTAAGATAGGATGGTAGTTTGTTTAAAAAGACTTTGTAAATGAAAAGATGCCACTGAAAATCTCGTCTCACCTGAAGGGACGACCATCCTACCTTACTATATAAAAAACAATGATGTGTGTAGAATGGATCACCTGTGATAAATCTATGTGCAGAGTGGTAAACGGAGTCAAGGCGTTAAAGAGTTGTTGAGGGTGCGTGCCTGTATATTTAGTGTGATCAGATCCTTTCTTGAAAATGAAGGGTAAAGTGATCATATCCGACAATAAGATAAGATAATAACAACCATCACTGCTGCATGCTGTACAGTTTACTTAGACAGCAAGATTTATCTCCGGATTCCATGAGGTCAGATTTTGGAAAACCTCAGTTGCAAGTTTGCATGTAAACGGATAAAAACGGAGTTTTAGGCAGCCGACGTCACTGTATGCGCCAGAACTCGCACCTACGCCAAAAGTGCGAGCAATGTTTACATGTTCATTTGGCAGTGGTGATTGGATTCGTTTCTGTTGTTGCTATTTTCGGTATTCTGATTGGCTAACGTGGGCTTGATTCTATCGTTACACTGCCACCTACAGGTTTGATATGCTCTTGACGGCACATATATACGGGTACGTGTAAGCGAAAACTTTTCTGAAAACTGATACGCGTGCATGATATTATTTTTGAAAACGGAGACGGTGAAATGTTCGTTTATGAAAATAGCCGGCCACGTGTAAACGGAGTGCTGATCTTATAGTAATGGACTCCAACATAATATCCACGGTCGATATTTTGTCTATACATACCCCCTGTTCTTTTAAATGGCCATTAATTCGCCGGAATTGCTGTTTCCAGGAGGCTGCCATTAACGCCACAAGTGGCTTAAGAACTTGCGAGATCATGACGTCGCTGCAGCTTCTGCATGATGCATGCAATGTCAAAATGTCGGAATACATGGATATCTAAATAAATTAGACTACCAACCAATTCAAAACCGTTCATTGAGCAAATCAACTGTTTGATTGCAAATTGAGCCAAGTAAATGGGAAGGGGGTGAAAGCAATTTTTGAGTAGAGAAGGATGATTTTGAAGACCTTAAAGGGATAGTCCGGATTTTTTGACATGAAGTTGTATGACATCCTCATTAGCAGTGACGTGCATAAACAGTGACTTTCCCTCCTACTGCGTCCCGCGAGCGGAGTTCAACTTCTGACCTGGTTTTGGAGTCGTTGGAAGTAGTTCCGGCTAGTTTGCTGGGGTCACGAAACAGAGGCAGTTCTAGGACTGGGAATTGGGGGGGCACAGACACGTCCATTTATGATAACTAGGATAGTCCTGGCTAGTTCTCAATCATTTTCCTTAACTGAGGCGTTTTCCAATTATCGTAATTGGCAATTGGAAGACACGGTTTCTCTCCATATGCGATCTAACAGCGATGAAATCACGGGGTTAATTCAGTATAACTGAGAATTGGGGTGTAAAAAACATCCATTTTAAACAATTATTGGTCCTGACCTGTTCTCAGTCATTTTCATGACTGGGGCGAAGCTAGAACCGGGAATTGGGGTGGCACAGACACGTCCCTTTATGACAATTAGAATAGTCCTGGCTAGTTCTCAATTATTTTTCTTCATTGACGCGTTTTCCAATTATCATAATAGGCAACTGAAGACACAGTTTCTCATGCGATCTAACAGCGATGAAGTCATGGGGTAAATTCCGTAAAACTGAAAATTGGGGTGGACGTAACATCTGTTTTAAAGAATTATTCGTCCTGACCTGTTCGCAGTCATTTTCATGATTAACAAAATGTTCACTCCCAGAGCGCGCCGCACTTAACAGGTGATGTTTGTTCTCCCCGATTAGGTAAGACGACAATCATTCATCTGGAAAGGTTTGCTTAATTTAAATCAACGTTATTGAAATTACTCTCGGTATTGAGTGGGAAAAAAAGTGGCACTTGGCGGCTATAAAAAGCATGCAGCTCTATTTGACTTTGATTTAAATTATGCAAACGCGTCCAGATGAATTATTGTTGTCTTATTGGGGAGAACAAGCAGCACCTGTTAAGTGCGGAGCGCTCTGTGAGTGAACCCCATGATTTCATCGCTGTTAGATCGCATGAGAAACCGTGTCTTCAGTTGCCGATTACGATAATTGGAAAATGCGTCAATAAAGAAAAATAATTGAGAACTAGCCAGGACTATCCTAATTGTCATAAAGGGACGTGTCTGTGCCACCCCAATTCCCATTCTAGCTTCGCCCCTGTTTCATGATTAAAAAAAGATTCACTCCGAGAAGTTGGACGCCAAGAGCAGCGGCCATAAATAAAAGGTAAAACCCACAGCGTGCTGAGAGACTAAAAACAGATTGAAACTAGAAAAGCACTCAGAGAGCGCAGACCTCTGCCAGGGGGCAGCAAACCCAGAAGCACGGTGATTGGAACTCCGGCCCATTGGAAAGACTTGAAATCTTGAACTTTGGCGTATATCTCACCAGTACTTTGGCCTAGAAATGCCAAAATTCAATCACCTGTTCCTTGAGTTAATAACTACCTTCCCTGAAAATTGCATCAAAATCTGTCCATTACTTTTTGAGTTATTTTGTACACAAACAAACCAACAAACAAACAAACGCCACCAAAAACATAACCTCCTCGGCGGTGGTAATAACGAGACCCAGCTAACGTGAGAGAGAAATATATTGTTAGACAGGAAAATATATAAAAATGATGTGAATTTGTGATTTTCTGTTGCTGTGGCAACAAAAATCTCTCTGATTCGCCGTATGCATTTCACCGCTTTCTGTCACGGACATTGCAATTAGGCGACTTTGGCTTCTTGCCATAGGCTTCAGCATCGGAACTAAAGTGGAAAGGATTAAACAGCTTTATGTGTGTAGTGCACACTTCAGCGAGGAGGATTATCTTTTCACAAGTCCCGAACAGAGGAAGAAACATGTTTTGAAGAGCACTGCTGTACCAGCACCCCAGGTAAGAACAACTAGCTACTAACTTAGCTAATTAGATTGCGTCTGTTACTGGTTTTGAAGCTAACAATATTATGCTCAGACTGACAATCAAGAATCAGCAAGTAAAGTTATGATCATGAAATCACTCAAGGAACTTCACAATATCCTTATGCTCGAGATCCTGCCGAGAAATCACTTGTATGCTTAGATCCCAATTTAACTGTATAATAATTCACTTTAAGGCTTTCTCATGACAACTGCATCATATTAGTACATATTCATATCATGTTTGGTCTTGTTATTCTCGGGGGAATCCAAGGAGTTGAATGGATTATCTTTCATTCCCATTGAAATTATGGCTCATTCCTTTTTTGGAAACTCCTGAAATTGGTCAGAATCCCCTCGGGTAATCACCCTATTCTCCTCTCTCTGCTAGATTGTTTGATTACATCATACTATAATTTGAGGAACGTTTGTCTGTTTGTTTGTTCCCCTTCTCCTCCGAGGTCCACTGACAGACCCACCAAGTTTGGTGAAGATCCATGTAGGTTGTCCCTGGAATTGTCCGTAAGGGGTTAGTTTTTGGAAAGGTCAAGGTCACTGGGGTCAAGGGTTAATTTTTCGCAGCCACGGGTAATTCACTAGTCCTTCAAATGGTGGAAACCCAAAAACCAGATTCGACCCCCCTTCCGGGGTGTTTATGGCCATGCCGCCTGGATCAAAGGTGTGGTTTGGCTTAAAGGAAAGAGAAACTTTCCATTCAGCGGGAATTGCATTCGAGCTCTCCTCGCGTGCGTGAATACGTGGTAGTACCCAATCTATGTAGTCAGTCTCTCCCCATGGCTTTTCCTCCAGGTATGACTTTATTTTCTCTTTCTAAATTGTGTGTAACTTGCAATTGGCTTAACATTGATTTGTTTGATCTAAGCTCATGCCTACCTGGTGATTAAATTATGGTTATTGCTTTAAGCTTGCGTGGTCTCAGTAACTCCAAATCCTTTTATTCTTTCTAGCCATATTACGACCGGAACTTAGGGGGGGGGGGGGGGGGGATGGGCGATTCCTCACCATTCCAGACTAGCTAGCTGATGTTTGGAGGTACTGATGGGTTTTAAGTTGGATTGCAAATTACGGTCTACCTTTAAAGGGTTTATGTAGTACCGGTCCTGGGAATTCGGCCTTAAGGGCACCCTTGGGCTTATAAGCTGGTGCCTGGCCGATCCCCTTAAGGGGCCCTTTGGTGTACACAAACCTGGGTTCGTGATATGTTTATGCTCAGTGCTACTATTTTTATGCCTATATGCTACTATCGTGGTGATTTTTTCCATCCTCTAGAACTATCACCGAACTATGATCCGGCAACTGCGTTATTACCTGGGGACATTGGTTGAGTAACAGTGGTTTTCACGGACGAGTCTGGTGGCGTAGCAGCCCCGAGATTCATGCACGTTGTCCCTAAACCATAAATTTGAATTCTAATTTGGAGTCAGATATTCAATGAGGGTATAACTAAATTTGGTATTCTAAATGCATTATGGAGTCAGACTGCTTGTAACCGTTGAGCTTTTTTGCCCTGTTCTTTGAACGGAGAAAATGAACCCATGTTATTGTGATTCACGCCAGCCATGAAATCGTGCGAGGCAGCTAAAAACATGTGAAGCCTTCAGCCTCGGCAATGTCCGTTTTTTGGTATTGTTTTGTGGAGTTTTACATTTTCATACCAAAGGGTAATGCACATGTAGCATGTTCATGATCAATCTCATATCCCCTCACTCCCAGGAAAAGAAAAATACAATGTGGTTTGCTCCAGGCAATCAAACCAGTGGATTGTAAGGAAGCTGTATGAGCCAACAACTCAGAACTTTAGGAAAGAATTGGTGCAGCAGGTCATTCAGCGGCGGCTTGATAAGAACATCGGGCTTGGAGATCAGCAGTTCCACATCCATCCTCCAGTCAACTTAATAGCCAACATTGCTCCCACTCCAAAGCCAAAAAAGACGACTCGGTGGCAGAACATGCATCATTTTTTACGACATAAGATGCATCTGATACACCTGGTGTCTGAGGCTGTGAAAGCCTGTTTGGTGTCCTATGTTTCACAAAAATATTCAGGCATCTCACATGTACCATTTAGTTACTTTCTACAACTTTTACTTTTTAATCGCCCCCCCACGAAGTGTGAGGGGGATATAGGTTTGAGCTCCGTCCGTCCGTCCGAAAATGGGACAGCTTTTCTCAGGAACTATTAAAGATAAGACAACCAAACTTGGTGTGTAGCTTCAGACCATCAAGGCCTTGATGTAGTTAGAAAATGAGGTGCGCGCGATTCAGGCATTTGGCGGGGGATGTTGTTGACCATGTCTACTTGTTTATTTATTTATATTCTCTTCCCTTATGTTTTTCGCAAGATGTTTTAATCTCCTGCCTGATTTATTTTGTGATGCAGATACAAGAAAAGTGTAAAAGATTTTTTTTTTCCTGAGCATGTTGGAGTTCTCCACATGTATGTATAAGCATGATTGCCTCTGTTTATTATATTATTTAAGTAATAAGTACATATATATAAATAAGTAATAATAATAATATATATAAGTAATAATACCATCATATATGGAAGAGTATTAGGGCCGCAAGGAGATAAAATATTTTTGAAAATTGAGAGAAAAATTCAGAATTTTTGAGAAAAAGAGTCACAAATCTGCCAGAAACGGCAGAAGTGGGCTACAAGTCAGCCTCTCCCTCCAGTCACAGGATGGCATGAGAAGGGAGAAGGACGTCGGGAAGCCATGGCTGCATCAGGTGAGCGAATTAACTTAATTGAGGTGGCAGTGTTCGTTTTGTAGGCCTAGTTTTGGCTAGCTTGTCAGCAGGCGATAGTGACTTTAAGTATGTCATGACAACTTGTTAGTAAGCAAAACAAGTTGAAATTCCGCGTTTTTACCATTGACGGTATGGTTTTTACAGTATAGTGGACGGGGGGGTTGTTTTCCCCCTCGGCTCTAACCGGATGTGACGTTTGTGGGCATTCCCGTTGTTGCCAACTAACTGTATCTATGTCTTTTGATTGACACCATGCCAAGCAAATCACAAGTTTCCAAGATACAAGGGTTTGTCAGCAAGTGTTTCCTAAGACGATATTGATTGGTTTCCACTGGAAACACAAGGAAATGCTTGCTGCGCAGGCTATAAGCAAGACTAAAATCAAATTACTTAATCAGGGTAACTGAGAACAAACACTGAGTCCAAAATGCTGAATTTCTCAAAAAACTAGGATGTAGAATTTTCTAATTTTCACAGTGTATTTTGTTAGAAATACATTTATTAGATAGTTTTTGTGTTATTCAGATTTGAAGTGAGAAGTTGATGCCGGACAGACAGACAGACGGACTGATGAACGGACAGGCAGACAGGCAGACAGACGAACACCGGACGACTCCGAATAAGAAAAGCGATACAAAAGTAGAAAACTACATAATCTACTAATCCCGCACCGATTAACCAGTGATATGAGAACCAGCAAGTTACCATCTGCTTGTCATCTCCACCTTCAGGAGCTGATAGAAAATGGAAGTTCACGGACAAAAGAAAGTAATTCCCTTAGTGAGAGGTTGCGTGTGACTAGAGGAACAAGAAAGGAAAGGCTAACCTTTGCTGCAGCAATGGCACCACCCCGATAGCCACAGCTGCAGACCTGGGATGATGCCGCAGTAACCTGGGCTGTACTTGGCTGTTCCCCCAGCCTCTGTCTTTTCCAGCTCACTTCTGGAGAAAAGTCGCTGGGCAGGGGAGGCAAAGACCTGGGATGGACTTTAGCGACCTGGGGGGGAGAGAGATGGGACAAGATGCCTTATATTCAGAGCCCAGAATAATACCGCTTTTAGATTAATACAAAATTCTCAAACAATATTAGCCCTCAGAGCGCTAAGCGCAGGCTAGCACACTTTTACACCTTACTATTGAATATACTACTGAATACATGTAAAAAACTCCACGGTTTGAACCACCGTTTTGGAATTTCTGTACGGAGTCTGCATGCCATTTCATGTCCCGCAATTCAGATACGCTGAATGAGTAAACTGACTTGTCCCAATTGCTTCAAAGAATGAGTGTGTGAGTGAACAATGTGTGTGAGCAAATATGGACTAAAGACCAGTCCAAGGTGTACTCCTGCCACTTGCCCAAAGCATGCTGTGATGGACCCCAACAATCCCATACCGCAAACCAATAATATGCAGGTTAGATAGTAGACAGATAAGTGGAAAGCTGGAAGTCATCCCAGTCCGTAAACAGACGTGTCCTCACCTCAAATGCAGCCGATGGCATACACCGGCTAACAGAACACAACTTGATCTCCAAATGTGCCGTGTTATGAAGCTTTTGTGGTGAATACTCACCATGTCCAGCAAGATGTCAGTCTTCAATTTTAGTAAGTTATTCTCCTCCTCCAGCTGCAGGTTCCTCTTTTTAAGTCGCTGGACTTTCTTCACCGACACACTGCCCCCAGACTCTGTGGAACACACAGCAAGAGCCATCATTGAGTTCAACACTGCATACTCTCAGCAGCCCACACAAATGCTCACTCAAGCATACGACATAAAAAATGACCATAATGCTCTTAGTGACTTGCTTTCACTTCCTGTACTATTTGCGCTTGATCTGACCGCTCCTCACCTGAAATCCACCGTCCATCCTCAAACTTTAGACTCTGTCCCCCGATGGTCATTGCAGGGGCTCCGTACTCCAAACCCAATTCAGTCACCCAGGCGGACCTGGGTAACTGCACAAAAACCATAACGAAAGCAGATTAGGACACATGACTGTCCCTTTATGCAACATGTGCCCCGTATATCTACCCAAAAACTGGGCAACCACCTTACAGTGCTGAAACCTGAGTAATTCTACTGCCATGTACTCTGACATCATTGCAGTGCTTGAGAACTCACTGTTTGTAGGCTGGACAGGTAAGCAGATTTGCGTGGAGGGGCCTTCCTGGGATTGAAGGCATTCCTACAAAAAGGCATCTTTAACTTGTAGAATCGCTGTGTCTGAAATCAAGTAAAGTTAATGCAAGTTGCGAGTACAGTGAGGCATCTTGAGGCACAATATTGTATCAAAAGGCAGGGCGATCAGTTAACAGATAATCAGACATAAAGCAAAGCAAACTCAGGACTTCGGTTTACAATCTTGAAATCTCACAGTAATCTGAGATGGCCAGCAAGAGAACTTTTTTTTTTTTAAAGATAACATGCCGCATGCGACTATCGTCTAATTTCGGCATTTTCAGGAAAAGTCAGCGCGTAAATACAATTATTTGCCTATGAGTCCAAAAGCGCATTGAAAAAAAGTTCATTTGTGATATATTTTCTGATATATTAGCCTACCTTTTAATTTGATGTCACTGGTACTGTAAGTTTGTTGTGACCATATTTCAAACCTCAAAACCCCTTTTGATTTAGTTATCACTTCATCTGTCTTGTAGCACCACCATCAGGCCTTTTAATTCCATTGTCCCATTTCAACTTTATTTTCTTGTTGGCATATAGGTGCTGTTAAGTTAAAAAAATCTGCTGTTTTCATTATTTTGAGATGATGATCTTAATTTATTTTCATTGAAAAGTTCATGTTTATTTAAGTTTTTTTTTTTAACTCATCAATGTTAAGACAATTTTCCAGTTTGGAATTTTACAATAAAAATTGAGACTGTAAAAGATTGCCTTTAGCACTTTTTTATGTTCTCCTGCATCAAATAGTGAATTGTATACTGTATGCAGACTGTTGCATATACAGCTCACTGGCAGTAAATATTGCACTGGTGGTATTGAACTATAAGAAGCAAGACATTTGCAAGCCTTCAGAATTGGAGTATGTAAAGCTTTTAATGGGTCAGTCAGGTCCTAGAGATGTGGTGACAATAGCTGCCAGGGGGGGGGGGCCCAATGTGATTTCTTTTCATGGGGCCCAGAATTCCTGGCGGCGCCCCTGAGTGCAGCTGTTGTCGCTCAGCGATTAAAATCAAAGCTGTAGAAAACCTATCATTTTTACGCAAGATAATTGAATTCAGCTGCTGGGTTAGCTGACTTGGTTAAGGCGCCACATTGCGAAGCAGTAGTGACTACTAGAGGGTGACACGGGAGTGGATTTTCATTCCTGTCCCGTCCCACTCCCACAGAGAAAATTTGTGTCCTGTCCCAATCCCGGGCCAGAGGGGGAAAAAAATTCCTGTCCCGTCCCACTCCCAGTAAAGTGACTCCCACTCCCATCCCGCTCCCATTCAAAATGACTCCCACTCCTGTACCGCTCCCATTTTTTTCTCCTTCTAGCCTCTATGCATACACGATATTTGACTTGATCTTCTCCCGATTATTTTAAGATTTAAACTGTAGACTACAAAGTATTTTAAAAAAATGCCAGCAAGAACAGTTCATCTGTGGTAATATAGGAAAGTTTAATAGGAAAAAGAAAAAAAATGCGCAAGATTCAAATATTAAATAAAAATACAACTGCCATTTCAGTCTGGTTTGCCACTCTGGATTTTATTTATTATTTGCCTATTTGCAAGAAAACACTGCCCAGAAAGCATTCAGGGCTAACTAATTCATTATTGCAAAATAAGTCCATGTTATTGTAAGTGTGTATGTTGTGTGTATGTCGGATCATATAAAATGTATAAAATCATTAAGCTGTATCACACCCCTCTGCCTGAGTTTAGCTATGGCCTCCTACTTACGATGATGCCGAAAGAAAGCACCTGAATCGCGAAAACCTATATTAACACCCGACAGCAAAGTGCGAATACGATTTTATTAACAGCACTTGCTAAACCTGCCGGTATGTTTATAATGTTCAGTAGCGAGGCTAGATTAAAATAATCTGTAGGCCTACAGAGCATTCATATTTACTTGAATAAAATAACGCAATCTCGATTATTTCTACTTTATATTCATTGGATTTTGTTCGGTGTCACTAACTAGTTTATTATTTATATGATCAGTGCAGGATTAAAAAGCGGCGAGTGCTAGACCACAATCATTGTAACCAGCTCATTTTACCAGCCTCAGATATTTGAAAAAATACATTCAGAGCGCATTTATCTAAATGGCAGGCTCGACGCATGATTTGCCCAACAGTTTTGCTGAGAGCAAGGCAGGCATCTTCGATGTAAGTGCAGTATTCTGAGTATGGACTGCGCAGTCAGTGGTTCCAAGACCGTGCGTCGGTGCAAGGCTCGTAAAGACAAAAAATGTCTCAAGATACTCCTTCAGTGGTTCGGTACAAGATCGCTGTACGCAAATGAGTTTCTGTTGGGGTCTGGAACTCAAGTGGTAATAAAAATTTCGCTTCCCGCTCCCGTCTGCTCCCGTTAACTTTTTACTCCCGTACCGTCCCAATCACGTGATTAATGGTAAAGTTGACTCCCATCCCGCGGGAATCCTGCGGGAATCCCGTGACCCGTGGGATTCCCGAACAAATGTCAGCCTCTGGTGACTACCACGGAGCGGGTTTGATCCCTGGTCGCACCAGCCACCAGTGTTTGGCAGCTTTTTCAGAGCAACGTGCAATTGGCTTTGTGTTGCAGGGAATACAAATTGGGAAGGAACTGCCGGGATGGGATAATGATAATAGGTGCTTTGTTCGTTGCTTCTAGCGCCCCTGTTGGCCAGCCGGGCGCTCGTCAGTAAGATTCTAAACTTGCTCATGTTCGGGTATCCTCTGCCCTCGTTCCTGAACTTGCAAGGTTTTTTTGAGGACCATATTTCAATATTTCTCATCATATTCATCAGTAAATCAATAACCACAATTAATAACCAAAATCAATAATCATAATCTGTAACCATATTATATAAGCAGCAGTAACACATTTACACACGTACAGGCGCGCACACACACACACACACACACACACACACACGCAGTTCACACATACAGCAGTGCACACGCGCGCACACACACACACACACACACACACACAAGCAGTTGGCTTCGGTAGCTTCGATTGACATCTGTTCACTTGATTCAGGCAATATCTGTTCAGTCATCAGCATTATTCACCATAATTCATCAGAAATCATATAGTTAAGCATGCTCCAGTATTACACTGAAAGAGGGTTATTATCTTTTGGTTGCGGATTTCAAGGCAGTGTTTTGGTCTGCCTGTCTCTGGGACGACCTGTGACCCAAATGAAAGTCCTCTGAAACGAGTAGCCTTTAAGTCGTTATTTTGCAAAGAATGCCAGCTAATGATCAAAAGAGTAAAAGAAGCCACATGCAGACACCATATGACTGTGCCATTGAAAAAACAAGTAAGAGGCAGACATAGCGTTATTGAACCATTGTTGCGTGAGAGGGCGGAAAAAACATATTTGGCAGAAATGGCCTGTGATGAAGGTATTAAAAACTGGTTGTGAAAGGCAGAATGTCAGTTCTTGCGCAAAAAGAACTTGGCTTTATATTCATCAATAAGCCTCAATAAAGCTTAATTTTCTGAGGAAAATTTCCCCCACATCCCCCGCGCATACACACGCACACAAAAGCCACCTATATTTGACCAGTTCCATATACTTCTAGAAATTTACCACAGGACTTGTCTGCTCTTGAACGGACATTCTCTGGCTTTTTTCAGCCCCAAATCTGAGGTATCCTGCATTAAGTCGAAAAAAACCAGTGAAGTTGGCACGTTGTGTAAATCGTAAATAAAAACAGAATACAATGATTTGCAAATCCTTTAAAACCTATATTCAATTGAATACACTGCAAAGACAAGTTACTTAATGTTCGAACAGGTAAACTTTGTAATTTTTTGCAAATATTAGCTCGTTTGGAATTTGATGCCTGCAACATGTTTCAAAAAAGCTGGCACAAGTGGCAAAAAAGACAGAGAGTTGAGGAATGCTCATCAAACACTTATTTGGAACATCCCACAGGTGAACGGGCTAATTGGGAACAGGTGGGTGCCATGATTGGGTATAAAAGCAGCTTCCCTGAAATGCTCAGTCATTCACAAACAAGGATGGGGCGAGGGTCAACACCACCACAGTGCGTGAGCTGATTGTTGAACAGTTTAAAAACAGCATTCCTCAACAAGCTATTGCAAGAAATTTAGGGATTTCATCATCTACGGTCCGTAATATTGTCAAAAGGTTCAGAGAATCTGGAGAAATCACTGCACATAAGCGACAAGGCCGAAAACCAACATTGAATGCCCGTGACCTTCGAACCCTCAGGCGGTACTGCATCAAAAACCGACATCAGTGTGTAAAGGACATCACCACATGGGCTCAGGAACACTTCAGAAAACCACTGTCAGTAACTACAGTTCGTCGCTACATCTGCAAGTGCAAGTTAAAACTCTACAATGCAAAGCGAAAGCCATTTATCAACAGCACCCAGAAACGCCGCCGGCTTCGCTGGGCCCAAGCTCATCTAAGATGGACTGCTGCAAAGTGGAAAAGTGTTGTGTGGTCTGACGAGTCCACATTTCAAATAGTTTTTGGAAACTGTGGATGTTGTGTCCTCCAGACCAAAGAGGAAAAGAACCATCCGGACTGTTATAGGCGCAAAGTTCAAAAGCCAGCATCTGTGATGGTATGAGGGTGTATTAGTGCCCAAGGCATGGGCAACTTACAAATATGTGAAGGCACGATTAATGCTGAAAGGTACATACAGGTTTTGGAGCAACATATGTTGCCATCCAAGCAACGTCTTTTTCATGGACGCCCCTGCTTATTTCAGCAAAACAAAGCCAAGCCACATTCTGCACGTGTCACAACAGCATGGCTCCATCGTAAAAGAGTGCGGGTACTAGACTGGCCTGCCTGTAGTCCAGACCTGTCTCCCATTGAAAATGTGTGGCGCATTATGAGGCGTAAAATACGACAACAAAGACCCTGGACTGTTGAATAACTTAAGCTGTACATCAAGCAAGAATGGGAAAGAGTTCCACCTGAAAAGCTTCAAAAATTGGTCTCCTCAGTTCCCAAACGTTTACTGAGTGTCGTTAAAAGGAGAGGCGATGTAACACAGTGATAAAAAGGCCCCTGTGCCAACTTTTTTGCATTGTGTTGCTGCCTTTAAATTCTAAGTTAATGATTATTTGCAAAAAAAAAAAAAAGTTTCTCAGTTTGAACATTAAACATCTTGTCTTTGCAGTGTATTCAATTGAATACAAGTTGAAAAGGATTTGCAAATCATTGTATTCTGTTTTTATCTACGATTTACATAACGTGCCAACTTCACTGGTTTTGGGTTTTGTAGATAATTTCAGGTATAATCTGACAAGTAAAAAATGACCAGCATCATAATCGCTGATAAACCACAGGATTTAAGTTTCTGAAGTCATAACACCAGGCTGCATCAGGCAGGCTACACCAGCAAAGAAAAAAATCGAATTAAATTTAGATAGACCTGAAACAAAGAAGGATCGCATTATCTGCTCATTTCGGGTGATCGGATCCTTTCTTCAAAATGAAGGGTAAAGTGATCATACCCGACAGTAAGATAAGGTAATAACCACAGAGATATAAGAAAACTAGAGTGGACGCCGCGTGGGCTGGGCCAAAGCGCTGACGGCAGAATAGCTCGGCCATCTTGGGTATGTATAAATGTCCGATGAGACATATGTAAACAGTAGGCTGAACGTGAGTGTAGACTTTTTTTTTCCTTGAGGGGGGTGGAGACTTTTTTCCGTATTCTTTTTCTATCTTTTCATACTTAAAAATAACACGAATTAGGAATTAAGATTGGACAACAATTTTTATGCTACATTATTTATAAGCTAAAGAATTATTGCCTTACCCTTTATATTCGCTCGGTTACCCACGTTTTCGTTTCGTTCAAAGAAAAAGCGTTCGGGTGATTCTCGCGTTACGTGAGTGACATTTGGAAGGTATTCTCGACATGAAAGAAAATAAAGTCATCTCTCGATATACCTCCCACCGTTATGCCATATTCGCTAAACGCCAGCTGGACCACCTGCATAAGAATCCCCAATGCATTCGCTTCCGCCATGTGCCTCCCTTCGTACCAGTATCGTTAAACCGATATATTTTCCAAACGCTGTACCGCCAGCTTATTCGAATAAAACTATGTAATGTTACCACCATGTTTTCAATTGCGAAATATACTGTATAACCCAGGACAAATCGTAGATCTGGTGACTGGATGGCCTTCGTCTTCTACATACTGGCCGTATCATCTTCAGGCAATGCCAAAGCATCGAACAACTTTCGAAGGCTCCCAAGATAGCAAGCTCCTCCGCACTGGATCTGCCCCAGCTCTGAGCCGGATTAGCTGGAGCCGGGGCAGATCCGGAGCGGAGGTGCTTGCTAGCTGGGTCAGAGCATATCGCACAATGCCTAACTTAGAAAAGGAAGCCGAAAATGTTAAACTGTGGCGAGTTTGCAGTTATCGATATCGTGGAATGCCGTCATGTACAGACTACACAAACCGTTGTAGCTAACGCTATTTTCGCTGAACCGCCAGCTGGACCTTGGTGCCGAAGTGGGCGGCACAGCAGACTTTAAATTAATTGAATTACAAAATTAGATACATGACAATGTGTAGTAGTAGTAGCAGAGGTCGTTGTAGTGGTATATTTCGAACTGTACATGTATGTAATAATACATACATGAGAAATACATCACACTTTTGTACAGTCAGAGGACGCAGTTTTAACTTTAAAAAATGCCAACGGCTGCAATCTACACTCTCTTAAATCACCCTACTGTCTTGATTCATTCTAAACAAAAGCAGTTCTATAATATTTACAAGTCCTACAAAGGACCTACTTCGTCACATACAAGTAAAGCGACCATGGTCACACCAACACTTATGCAAAAGACTGCTCCGATATACATTCCCAAGATGGCGGCGGTATGCCGCCTCGGAAGTGACAGGATGGTCCACTCTAGTTTTCTTATATCTCTGTGGTAATAACAACCATCACTGCTACATGCTGTACAGTTTACGTAAACGGCAAGATTTATCTCCGGATTCCATGAGGCCAGTTAATGCGATTTCACTTTTCAAACCCATACAGTAGCAAGTGCGTTAATAAACACAAAGCGTCACGACGTACTTGAAACTTACAGTACTGCAACTGTGCAAAACGAACAGCCTTTTCCGGCTGCTCTTCGAAGTTGTTTTGAGTTAAAGCCGCTTCGGTGCATATATACGTACGAATTTGACATTCGGAGTGACGACATAGAACAAAGCCGAATGAAACCGATGGCCTCTTTGTCGTCAGGAACTGAACCTGCTGAGCCACGCTGTGCTCGCTCATATTCAATTGAGCAACGACTGAGCTCATAAGCGCTCATCTGCGCAAATATAAAGCTCTAAAGAAGTACTACACGGACCTACACGTTTTGACTTAAGCCCAACGCCCGCGAAGAGAAGCGTCGTGTCAAACTCCGAATGTTGCCTTGACGCTTTTAAACGCCCACTGAAAGTACACTGAAAGTGTCAGCCGCATCAACACTGACAGCTGTCAACTCACCCGAGAAGACCTGAGTGTCAATCTCAAAAATATTAAACAAGACAACGTTTAATTTTGGAAAGAAAAAAAAACCTACCGATCAAGCTTATTCTAAGTGATGGCAAAGAGCGACGGCCACTTTTATGCAAACTTTATACTGAAAAACATTGATTATTGTTCGTGCGATAATGTGAATTTGAATTTGTGTGATCCGTTCCTCCGCGCCGTCTTGATATAGTGCCAAACTATGTTAGTGTCTCAAAAATAAACTTCAAAATTTCACGTGGAGAACTTTTAATACTTAGAATGCTGCATGTTTCTGTACAAAAGGGATCAGTTTATTTTTAGACCCGCGATCACTGGAACGCCGATGGCCTATACAGGGAACATCAGTTGCCCAGTGATACAATATATCAAAATCAGATGCGGGAGCTATTTTAAACAAGCTGTCACACAAGTTTTCAACAGCTCAGGATCATTACATTTTTAACTAGAACGTGTTTTTACTCGTAAAACCTGACGTCTCCCCGCGGCCTCCTTCCTTGCCTGACTGACGGGCGGAAGGCCAGACAGACAGGCATGAACCAAAAGGGACCACTTCAGGACCTGAGTCGTGAGCAAAGTTTCGTTTAGATCATGAAAACGGTTTTGTAACGCTCTGTAAACGAAAATTATTTGGCACTACACGTTTTATCCAGGCAGAATTTTCCTCCTAAATTTAGCCGTCTTGTAAATTAAGATTATGATTCATTTTACTTTACCCAGAAACGAATTAGCTAGCTAGCTAACTTAGCAGTGTAAAGTTCTCATCAGTGCACCTTGAATTAGGTAGCCTGCTGTCTAACTAATTAGATCGCTCGATTACTTAGATGCCCGCAAAATAACGGATTCCCTTTCAAAACTGCTTCTTAGTTTAAAAGCAGGTCGACAACTGTATGTGAGGTTGCCGCTAAATGTGGGACTAACCATGACAAGGCGAAATAGTTAAATAATCTAAAATAACATTATCCCTAGACGCTTCAATGATTTAGCAGTGTCTAAAAAAAAATGTGGGCCTTGCTCGATTGTAAGTAGTAGGCCTATAACCAATTTTTCGACGTGTCTATCGCTTTCAGTGGGTGTTGGGCTTAAGGCCCCCGTTTTTTGTCCGGTCTTTTTGGACATTTTGAACGCGTTCGTTCCGTTCACCGATAGAAGTTGGTGTTAATCTTGTCATTTATACAGAGTTAATTGTATTTTCAGAGACTGATGATCAAATTGTGCTAAAATAATCAAATTTGACATCGAGAGCTCGAAAAGATTTCACGACTCACTCCGCCATCTTGCCGGAACCTCCCCATTAATTCCGCAAGTGGCATGAGAACTTGCAAGATCATAACGTCGCTGTGGCTGCCACATGCATTCATGTGCATGGTGCATGCGATGTCAAAATGTCTGAATGCATGGATATCTAAATAATATATCTGTATATATCTGTAATGTGAATATAGGCCACTGGATGGCAGTATTTACCTTTTTTTTTTATTCAGCTCAGACTGGAGCTATGTTTAGACATGTCCTGGACATGTCTGGGGCAAGTCCCCGAAAAGTAAAAAAAAAGAGGTCTAAATGTGGGTGGGGTCTGCAAAAGAGTATATAAAGAAAAGAATTGAGACAGTAAAGTAGTAGGAGAAATTGCAAGGAGAAGGATACATGTGACCAGACCTGTCATTTCTGTTCAAGACCTGTGAAGTTTCTTTTGAGGATTTTTGCCTGTGTTAGAGCATTTTTTTTTTCTTACCCAGGACATCACCAAGCCACCCCAACAAAAGGGACTGTAAATATTTCTGTTTTTTTGTATTTATTCAATCTTGGTCTTTAGTTGTTGGTTAGTGTTAGTCTTTGTCTGTTAATTAAATTTGTTTAAGTTTTAAATTGTGTCTGTCATCCCTTGCTGTTGCTGTTGCTGTTGTCTAGTAAATTGTAATAACAAATTGGGGCCATAACAAATTGGGGGCTCAAGTCCGGGAGAGACCATTCTGTGAGTAATTTATTGAAAATCGAACATTTCAAATTGTAAAATTGTTTTTGTGAATTTTCCTAAAAATATTGACAGATCAACAGCAATGGATGATTTCTTGGCATCACCAACCATTGACGTTTTGAAGTCTTTTAAAAAGACAGAACTGCTAGAAATTTGCAGACATTTGGAGCTGACAGAGGTAAAACCAGCCATGCGAAAAGCAAGACTGGCTAGAGAGATAGTTGAATATTACATTGATGAAAATGTGTTTGCACCAGGAGATCTGGAACAGTTTCCAGTGGAAAATCCAAATATAGAAATGGAACTTAAATTAAAAATGCTAGAGATTGAAAGGGAGGAAAGAGAAAAAGAAAGGGAGGAAAAAGAGAAAGAAAGGGAGGAAAGAGAAAAAGAAAGGGAGGAAAAAGAAAAACAAAGAGAATTTGAGAGGGAAAAAAGAGAGAAAGAAAGGGAAGAAAAAGAAAAACAAGGAGAATTTGAGTTAGAAAAATTTGCAAGACAGAGAGATTTTGAATTAGAGAAATTCGATAGAGAAGAAAGACTCCAAATGGAGCAACTAAAAATAAAAATTGCAACTGAAAATAAATTTCGTGCTAGCAAGGAGGTAAAACTGGTGCCTCCATTTTCGGAAAAGGATGTTGACAACTATTTCCAGTGTTTTGAAAAGGTAGCAAAGAGTTGCCAGTGGCCAAAGGAACACTGGCCTCTGATGTTGCAAACTGTCCTCAAGGGTAAAGCTCAACAAGCCTATTCGGCTTTGTCTGCAGGTGATTCCTCTGATTATGAGGTTGTCAAAAAGGTTATTTTGAGAGCTTATGAGTTGGTTCCAGAGGCTTACCGACAGAAATTCAGAGGTCTGAAGAAATCTGAAAATCAGACTTATGTTGAATTTGCTAATGAGAAGCAGGTTTGCTTTGAGCGCTGGTGTACTTCTATGGAGGTCAAGGATGATTTCAACTCACTAAAAGAGATGGTGTTAGTTGAAGAATTCAAGAACTGTGTTAAGGATAATATTAAGACCTACCTTAATGAGAAGCAAGCACTGAATTTGCAATCAGCTGCCAAATTTGCAGATGAATATGTTCTCACACATAAGTCCAAATTTCAGTCTAGCAGTAACAATAGATGGTCCCAATTTCAGAAAATGGGTTACGGTGATACCCAAGATTCCTCACCCAAAGACAAAGACAAATCTGGTGATGGTGCTCAGAAATCCAGTAACAGGTCTGATCAAAGTGTAAAAGCTGACAGTGACAAAAGTGGTCTGGTTTGCAGTTATTGCAAGAAATCTGGTCATGTTACAACTAACTGTTGGTTCCTTAAAGCTAAGAAAGAAAAAGAAAAGGATACCAAACCAAATGCCTTTGTGAAAACAAGGTTAGAAACTCCTGTAGTAGATAACCGATCTGCTAAATTGCCTGCCTCTTGTGGGGCTAAAAAGCCTAATACAGCTGACTTTGTGAGGGAGGAAATTTCTTCCATTTGTGTCAGAGGGATTTGTGGCTCTGAATGAGCATACTACTCCTGTCCCCATATATATCTTAAGGGATACCGGAGCTTCTCAGTCACTTTTGTTGATGGACTCCTTGGAGTTACGTGATGAGACCGCTTCAGGGGATTTCATACTTGTACAAGGTATTGAAGGGAGGACTGTATCTGTACCCCTGCGCTCTATATTCTTGAAGTCAGATTTAGTTACAGGACAGGTAAAGGTGGGACTTATGTCAAGTCTACCTATAAAGGGTGTTTCTCTGTTGCTAGGCAATGACCTGGCTGGGGGCAAAGTAATTCCCCCTGTACATCTTACTTCACAGCCGAGCACTGAAGATGGGGATGAGGACCCATCTCTGTATCCTTCTTGCGCAGTGACTCGTGCTATGGCCAAGAAGGCTAAAGAAGAAGATGATGTGGTGCCGTCCAGTACATTGAATAGTCAGGACTCAGGTGGTTCTCCTCATGACTCTGATTGGCCTGCTATGGTTTCTCCGTTTGAGAACTTATCAGACACTTTTATCAGTTCATTGTTCAGCCAGCCAGATGGGTTTGGTGATTCTGATGTGTCTGGAGACTTGTCTCTGTCCAGAAAGCGGTTGATTGAGGAGCAAACTAATGATCCTGAAATTTGTGCATTAAGGAGGAGAGCCCTTCCTGATAAAGAAATAGACGCAGTTCCAATTGGGTATTATCTCAAGGATGGTGTGTTGATGCGGAAGTGGCGCCCTCCTGATATCCCTGCCAATGCAGATTAGGCAGTGGTCAGGCAAATTGTTGTTCCGAAGGTCTACAGGAATGAGATCTTAACAATGGCTCATAGTTTACCTTTAGGAGGTCATCTTGGTGTTAACAAGACTGTTGATAAGATCATGAAACACTTCTTTTGGCCTGGGCTTCGGAAAGACGTTTCCAACTTTTGCAAAACCTGTCACACTTGTCAGGTAGTTGGAAAACACCAGTTAGACCCATCTGTAGCTCCATTGCAGCCTACCCCAGCATTTGGGGAGCCATTCTCTAAGGTCATTGTTGATTGTGTTGGTCCATTACCCAAGACTAGATCTGGAAATCAGTACTTGTTGACAATCATGTGTGCATCTACCAGATTCCCCGAAGCCATACCTCAACGTAACATCAAGGCAACTGCAATCTCGAAGGCTTTGATAAAGTTCTTCACGTTGTTTGGCCTTCCCAGGGAAATTCAGTCAGACCAAGGTAGCAATTTCACTTCAGGATTGTTTCAGCAGGTTGTGTATGAACTAGGTGCAAAGCAGATTCTTTCTAGTGCCTATCATCCAGAAAGTCAGGGTGCCTTAGAGCGGTTTCATTCCACTCTCAAGACAATGATGAGGACTTATTGTTATGACCATGAGAAAGACTGGGATGAAAGTGTTCATTTGCTGTTGTTTGCAGCTAGAGAAGCAGTGCAGGAGTCTACTGGATTCAGTCCATTTGAGCTAGTGTTTGGTCATGAAGTGAGAGGACCTTTGCTATTATTGAGTGAACAATGACAAGAGGAAGAGCCGTACATCAGTCTGTTAGACTATGTTAGCAAGTTCAAGGAAAAATTGCGTGCAGCTTGTGACCTAGCCAAAGAGAACTTGAAATCAAGTCAGGGAAAAATGAAAACTTGGTATGATCATAAGGCTAGAAGCTGTGAGTTTAAACCAGGAGACAAGGTCCTTGTGTTGTTTCCCTTGCAGTCCAATCCATTGCAGGCTAGATTTCATGGTCCTTATGAAATTCTGACAAAACTCAATGATCTCAATTACATTGTGAAGACTCCAGATAGGAGAAAACCAAAACAATTGTGTCACATTAACATGCTGAAGCCTTATCATGACAGAAATGCTAGGGTTGCTGCTGTCACTTCAGATTCTCCTATGGTCAAAACGTGTCAAGATGAGGGGGAGTTTCAAGATGATGAACCAAGAATTAAAGCTGAAGTTCTTTCATGTAAATTGTCAAATTCTGAAGTGTTGCAAAATCTTGATGTAAAACTCCAGCACTTAGAACCCTCACAGAGAGATCAGTTTGAGAGGTTGATCAAGAAATATGAGGACCTGTTTCCTGATGTTCCAAAGAGAGTTACTATAGCCTCTCATGATGTAGATGTTGGTGATGCCAAACCAATAAAACAGCATCCGTATCGGATGAATCCTGAAAAGAGAAAGATTGTTGAGAAAGAGGTTGAGTACATGTTAGAACATGATATTGTCAGACCCTCCAACTCAGATTGGAGTTCACCCTGTGTGCTAGTTCCAAAACCTGATGGAAGTACTAGATTCTGTACAGATTATCGCAAAGTCAATGCTGTAACTAGAACTGATGTGTTTCCAATACCTAGGATTGATGATTGTATTGATAGAGTAGGGCAAGCAACGTTTCTGACCAAGATTGATTTATTGAAGGGTTATTGGTGTGTGCCTTTAACTGAGAGGCCAAGGAGCATCTCTGCTTTTGCCACACCATCTGGACTGTACCAGTATGAAGTCCTACTCTTTGGCATGAAAAATGCCCCAGCCACGTTCCAAAGGATGATACAGTCTACAATCGCCGAATTGCCACACACGGGTGCATACATCGATGACCTGATCACATGGAGTGACTCCTGGGAAGAACATCTAAAAGATGTAGAGACGTTGTTCCAGCGCCTGACCCAGGCCAACCTGACTGTTAACCTGAACAAGAGTGACTTTGGTTGTGCTACTGTCACCTATCTTGGCTACGTCATAGGCCAGGGTAAGGTGGCACCCATAAATGCTAAAGTCTAAGCCATCATGGACTTTCCTGTTCCTGACAACAAAAAAGCTTTGCGCCGCTTCCTTGGAATGATCGGGTACTACCGCAAGTTCTGCAAGAACTTTGCTGAGATTGCTCTCAGTCTAACTAACCAACTGAATAAAGGCGTAAAGTTCACTTGGGATGATGCATGCCAGAGAGCCTTCGATCGCCTGAAGTCTCTGCTGTGTCACTTCCTCGTGCTCAAATCTCCTGACTTCAACAAACCGTTCTCCATCGCGGTCGATGCTAGCGACCAAGCTTGTGGATCTGTGCTCCTACAGAGAAGTGACTCTGATGACATTGAGCATCCCGTGGCATACTTCTCCAGGAAGTTCAATCGCCACCAAACAAACTATTCCACAATAGAGAAGGAACTGTTGGCTCTCGTCCTTTCTTTACAACACTTTTAAGTTTATGTTTGTACAGGGGAAAAGCCAATGATTGTGTACACTGACCACAATCCGTTAATGTTTTTGAGTAAGATGAAAAACAAGAATCGGAGATTGTTGAATTGGAGTTTGATTTTACAGGACTTTGACTTGGAAATTAAGCATGTGAAGGGTACAGACAATGTAATTGCTGATTGCTTATCCCGTGTTTGAATATGTATATATATATATCATGTGTTTATTTGAATATTTTATGATAATTATATACAGACAAGTGTTCACTTTACCATTTTGTATTGAAAAGAAAAATTTTGCCTTTATGAGTCAAAATTTTTCCCTTTTGGAATGGAGGTGTAATGTGAATATAGGCCACTGGATGGCAGTATTTACCTTTTTTTATTATTCAGCTCAGACTGGAGCTATGTTTAGACATGTCCTGGACATGTCTGGGGCAAGTCCCCGAAAAGTAAAAAAAAAGAGGTCTAAATGTGGGTGGGGTCTGCAAAAGAGTATATAAGGAAAAGAATTGAGACAGTAAAGTAGTAGGAGAAATTGCAAGGAGAAGGATACAAGTGACCAGACCTGTCATTTCTGTTCAAGACCTGTGAAGTTTCTTTTGTGGATTTTTGCCTGTGTTAGAGCATTTTTTTTTCTTACCCAGGACATCACCAAGCCACCCCAACAAAAGGGACTGTAAATATTTCTGTTTTTTTGTATTTATTCAATCTTGGTCTTTAGTTGTAGGTTAGTGTTAGTCTTTGTCTGTTAATTAAATTTGTTTAAGTTTTAAATTGTGTCTGTCATCCCTTGCTGTTGTGTAGTAAATTGTAATAACAAATTGGGGCCATAACACAACCAATTTAAAACTGTTCATTGAGCGAACTAACTGTTTGATTGCAAATTGAGCTAAGTAGCCTAAAGGGGGAATGGGAAGGGGATGAAATCAATTTTCGAGTAGAGAAGGATGATTTTGAAGACCTTAACTTCGCTTAGTTCAGCAGGCAGTTTGCCTGAATGTGTTTGCTTGATTATTACATTTGCCCGTTGTGTGCAAATTTTAAACTTCTTTTTTTTTTTAATTTTGGCCTAATAATTAAACAAGTTTAAATATGAAATAAAAAAATGTTTAAAATTTGCGGCACAGATTTGCCTGAACATGCTTGCCCTGTCTTCGGTGCATTTGTCCATTGCTTGCTATGCGAAAATAATTTCTCTTTCATGCCTGTGATCCACTTAAGCTTCTAAGGCCTCCGATTGTTCCGATTCTCCCCTTCCGACCAATTACGAGCGATTACGAGTGTAAATATCTGTTATGCGCAAGACGTAGGTGGATCATGACTCCCGACCTGTACCGACCCTTCTACTTGAATAAGAGAGGTTCCGACTGGATCAGAACACTCGGATCCCTCTTCAGACAAAATCAAACCAGTTTGATGTTGTCGGAAGGACGGGAGTTGCGGTTGGTCAAGTGCAAACTAGGTGGCAAATATTTTCTCTGCAATTAGCCAATTAGAAATTGTTTATAAAAACAACCGCCATATTTATTGAGGACGTTGGCAAAAATCAATCGGAAATGCTCGTGTTAGTGGATCATGGGATAAATTTTTTTCCTCAATCACTCTGACTTCCTCAGATTGTCGGCGTGAGTTTCGGATGGTTCCCGGCACTCCCAAAAGCTACCGACTAGCCGAGATTGCTTGCGTGCGGAAGCCTTAAAAGCGTAAGTGGATCACAGGCATCACATTCACGTTTGATGCGCTTCACACACTGTTTTCCACTTCGCGTATATTTTTAGACACTTAAAAACCTGGGCCATCTTGACATGATTTTATTTTTAAGAAATCTTTTTAAATAATTCCTAAGTTTTCCGACGAGAGGTGGAATTCAGAAGTCTGCTATTTATTCAGATTAGTACTGACATTATTTTAATCAAGCACGGTAGCCTGGTTCGGTTTGTCTGGTTCTCATTATCTCTTCTAAATCATTATTGGCTTTATTTTGGTTTTGATTGGTCAGTTGGCTGAATAAATGGCTTGATTACAAGTTGGGCAAAGTACACAGGAATTGATTAAAGGTGAGCTAATTATGCCAAGATGACGGCAGCTGTCCAGCCCTGCTGGTAATTAGCAGACTTCAAATCGCACTTTTCTTTCCGGAAGCATTTCAAATGGCCTCTGATGTTAGTTCACCTCGAAATGAAAGTTTTGTCGGATAGAAAAAGGTACCCTAGAAAAGCACTCGGAGTGCGCAGACCTCCGCCAGGGGGCAGGAAAACCCAGAAGCACGGCGATTGGAACTCCGGCCCATTGGAAAGACTTGAAATGTTGAACTTTGGCGTATATCTCAGCAGTACTTTGGCCTAGATATGCCAAAATTTAATCACCTGTTCCTTGACTTAATACCCATCAAAATCTGTCCATTACTTTTTGAGTTATGTTGTACACAAACAAACCAACAAACAAACGCCACCAAAAACATAACCTCCTTGGCGGAGGTAATAATGACAGCCTTGAATCCAATTACACTTTACAGAGGGCCTCCTAGTGGTGATACTACACCTTTGAAAACGCAAAAGTACAATTCTCTTTAATTATAGTGTGGACGCAAGTGTGAAAAATCCAATAACTTTTATTCTGTTCAGAATACAGCTCCGAAATGAATTACGCTTGATAGAGGACTATCTCATGGTTATACTACACACTTCAGTAATGAAATATTTAGTTTTGTGTAATTTTTGTGAATATTTTTCTTGTTTCAAATAAAAATTAATAGTGTTCAATTGGTTTGTATCATAGCCCCAAAACTACTTAAACTTCATTGATGGCGACCTAATAATTGTACTACAGCTTTTGGAACTCAAATTCATAGTTGTTTCTAATTTTGACAAATATTTACATGTGAACAGAAGTCAATAGTATTGGATGTATCATAATGACAGCCCTTAAACCAATTACACTTTATAGAGGGCCACCTAGTGGTCATAGTACACCTTTGAAAACTAAAGTTCATAATCCTCTCTAATCCTGGTGTGAATGCACATTTTAAAAAACTCAATAGCTTTAGATCTGCTATGATGACAGCCCTGAAACAAATCAAACTTGAGAGAGAGAGCCATCTATTCGTTATACTACATAATACAGAAGTAAAATATTTTGTGTGCAATTTTGATGAATATTTCTTGTGTTTCAAATAAAGATAAATAGCTTTGGATTGGTTTGTATCACAGCCCCAAAACTAATTATATTTAAAGGTGAAGAGCCACCTAATAATGATACCACATATTTCCAAACTCAAATTTATAGCTTTTTCTAATTTTGGTGAATATTTTTATGTAAACAGAAGTTCAGGGGTATTGGATATGTTATAATGATAGCCCTAAAACCAATTACACGTTACAGATTGCCACCAAGTGGTCATACTACACTGTTGAAAACTCAAATTTATCATCCTGTTTAATTATAATGTGGATGCATCTGTGAAAAAAAATCGATAGCTTTTGATCTGTTATGATGATAGCCCTGAAACAAATTATATTTGATAGAGGGCCATCTATTGGTTATATTACACACTTCAGAAGTAAAATACATATTTACCTCTGTGTAATTTTGGCGAATACTCATTTTGTTACAAAAAACAATCAATAGTTTCGGATGGGTTTGTATCACAGACCCAGAACTAATTGCATTTAATTAAGGGCCACCTAATAATTGAACAAGATCTTTCAAAACTCAAATTTATATACTACTCAAAATTTGATAGGGATCATAGAAATTTTTTTGTGAAATAACATGCAAATTTGGTAACTGCCACTGATGAACAATATATTGGATAAATGACATGCAGTCAGACACAAAACACATTTGCAAGTGTATTTAATGACATTAAATGAGCGTGCAGCCTCACACTTTTGGCTTTCACAAACACTTCATGGTTTCACCTCTAACATGTAAAGTGAAAACAGACAGTGTTCTTTTGATTTTTCATTACCACAGTTAATGTCAATAACGGGTATGGCCTCCCCTAGCTTGAATGACGGCTTGACAATGTCGGGTCATACTGTCAATCAGAACCCGGATGCTTGCAATTGGAATGTTGTTCCATTCTTCAACAAGGGCATTTCCGAGCTCTTCTAGAGTCGTGGGTTGTGCCCTACAACCGGAAATGGCAACCTGCAGCATGTTCCACACATGCTCGATAGGGCTTAGGTCCGGCGAACGCGCAGGCCAGTCCATGTGGACAATTGTCTCCTGCTCTAGGAATTGATTCACCACCCTAGCACGATGGGGACGGGCGTTATCATCCATCAAGATGAAATCAGGGCCAACAGCACCAGTGTATGGTCTTACGTACACATTGAGGATCTCATGACATCCCCATGACATGCAGGTCCGTTCTGCCGTTCCTGCTTATTCCTCCCCAGACCATAATTGATCCGCCACCATAACGGTCATGTTCGTTGATGTAGGATTCATTAAATCGCTCACGTTGTCTTCGCCACACCCATTGCCTCCTGTCAGTAAAGTCCAAGCAATATCGGAACTCATCAGTAAAGATAACTGGAGCCCAATCGTTGTGTGTCCATGTGACATGATCGTGTGCCCAGTCCAAATGGTCACGCCCATGACCCATGGTCAGTGGGATTCGAACACATGGCCTTGAGTTGAGGCTGGCAGTATGGAGACGATTCTGTATCGTGAAGTGTTAATGAAGTGTTAGCCAAAGCCAACCGCTCATTTAATGTCATGAAATGCATGTGCAAATGTGTTCTGCGTCTGACTGCATGTCATTTATTCAATATATTGCTCATCAGTGGCAGTAACCAAATTTGCATGTCATTTCACAAAAAAATTCCTATGATCCCTATCAAATTTTGAGTAGTATAGTTTTTTTTCTAATCTTGCTGAATTTTTACATGTGAACAGTAGTCAATGGTATTGGATGTGCTAAAATGACAGCCCTTAAACCAATTACACTTTAATGGATTGCCACCTAGTGGTCATACTACGCCATTGAAAGCTCAAATTCATCATCCTCTTTAACTCTCCTTTTTGGATTCTTCCCTTTTCCAGGTAGGATGGGGAATGGTTATTTTATTGGAGGTGCAACCTGGCACACAACAATTTTTGGGCATTTGGCTGCTCAGTTATCGCGCTTATGTCAAGCCGTTTTAATATTTAATTGAACCACACTCCTATCTGTAATTACATTTTAGATATCCATAATAGCATTTCTCCAAGTCAAAATGTAATTTTGACTAGTCAGGTAATTAACGATATCTGCAATAACATTCTTACAAGTAAAAATATTATTTGAAGATATCTACAACTTTGATTGTACTAGGCAAAACTAAATTTAAGATATACTTAAAAACTGTAAGTGGCCGTTTTAACGTTCAATAGCTAGACTTGATATGTATTGCACATATCTGTAATTCAATTCTTCCTAGTTAAAAGCAACACTTCAGATATCCACAATGATATTCTTCCTAGGACAAATTACGTCCCTTTTACCACTCATGTGTATTGGGCTTTCAATTTCAGATATCCACTATTACATTCTGGATATCTAGAATGAACATTCTGAATATCTGCAATTGAATTCTAACTAGGAAAAATTCCCATTTCAGATAACTTCAATCCAATTGTTACTGGTCATAATTTTCATTTCAGATGAAAATGGGAGTTTTTCAGAGTAAGAATTCAATTGCAGATATCCAAAATGTTCATTCTTGATATCCAGAATGTAATTGTGGATACCTGAAATTGAAAGCCCAATTCACATGAATGGCAAAAGTGACGTCATTTTTCCTGGGAAGAATGTCATTGTGGATATCTGAAATGACAACTGTGGATAGGAATAATGTCATTGTGGATATCTGAAGTGTTCTTTTTGACTAGGAAGGATTGAATTAATACATATCCAGACTAGCTATTAACTGTAAAAAACGGCTTGCCATACGCGCTTATTTCTCGTTGATTTCAATGCATAAGAGCGTTGTTTTTCCCCCAAAAGGGGCACGGCCTTGGCGCTGAGCTCCCCATGGCGTTGAACCGGTCGTCTCCATTACCGCCAGCTCAGAATTGTGACTAATGACGTGACTGTTCACACTGCAGCCACATAGCAAAAAAATCATACTTGTGTCTCATTTTGGATCACGCATGGAAAAAATAAGATTTGGGCAAGATTCAGAAAAAAAACCTGACCTGATCACTTGACCCCCCCCCCCCCACACTAAAAAAAATGGTTCTTTTTTGGCCGATTAACACATTTCAAGTTCAGATAATTGCGATGCAGTCCATAGTTTCGCTAGATTGTTTGTTGCGTTATTGTTTTGGGTGCAGAAAGGACTGATTTACATCGCCAAAGTCGAATCCTCATCCGCGCTTCGCCGTCACCATGCAATGCGAGTAATCCAATCATCCAACCATCGATTCGCATTTAAGACAACTGCGATCCTCTTAAATTTCTGCAGTGGCATCGAGGGTTCGGGAGAATGCATCCCAACATCGCGATTCATAAAGTAGAAGCCATCCACCAAGCAGTGGGCGCGATTGAGGGTTTAAAAAAAACAAAATTAAACAAAAGACAACATTGAAAGCATTTTACTTTTTAAATAATCTTCATGATTCCCACACCCCCACCAAATTTTCACTCATATTTTGAGCCGAATAAGATCCTCCTTTCTCAAGCAGACCAAAACCCACCATATTGAACTATATTATTTTATCCAGCAGATGGCGACATTAGCCATTCATCCATCATCCATTCAACCACATCTCCCTCACTAGGATAGCGTCGCGGGGGAGCTGGAGCCTATGCCAGCTGACTACAAGCGAAAAGGCAGAGACACACCCTGAACAGCTCAGCAATACAATAAATCCATTGCAGGGCGCTCATATCAACCACACACCATCCACCCACCCAGCCATATCAACGGGCAATTTAGGGTCTGTAAATAGATTGACATGCAAGTCCTTGGACAGAAATCGGAGTACCTGGAGGAAACACACGCGAGCACGGAGAGAAAATCGCAAACACCACATACAAACGCCCTTGGCCCAATATGAACCAGCGGGAGTACTGTCACTATCATACATGTGCGACGGCATAAATCACAAATGGTAGCCTAGTCTTTTTTGTTACGCGTTGCTATTAAAGTTGTTATTAAAGCGGGGAAAATAAGAATTGAACGTGTCAACATTATACTCAGTAAATATATTTCTCATGGGACAATTGGCATGAAATTCTCGCCAGATGTCAGTAGCAACCCAAGTAATCCACATATACAAAGAAATCAACAAATAAGTCCATAAATTAGTTATGTGTAATAAAGCGAAATGACTTAGGGAATACGTATTGAACACATGAAGAAAAAGAGGTGCAAAAAGGCATGGAATGCAAGAAACCATCTGAAATATGTCAGTGTTAAGAAAGCAATCCTGCCTCCTATCAATGCCAGTTAATATCAGCTGGTTTAGTCCTAATTGATGGCCTATAAAAAGGTTTCTCATTACCAAGGTGTCACTCAAGAAGCATCTCATGATGGGTAAAAGCAAAGAGCTCTTTCAACACCTTCGCAACCTTATAGTTTAAAAACATACTGATAGAAATATGTTTGTAACCAATACTAAATTTCCGAATGTTCCAGTGAGCACCGTTGAGGCCATAATCTGGAAGTGGAAAGAACATAATTTCACCATAAACTGGCCACCACCTGGTGCTTCATGCAAGATTTCTGACAGAGGAGTCAAAACAATAATCAGAAGAGTTGTCCAAGAGCTAAGTACCACTTGTGGAGCGCTTTAGAAAGACCTGGAATTAGCAGGTACAGTTGTTTCAAAGAAAACAATAAGTAATGCACTCAACCGCCATGGACTTTATGCACGCCAGCTGCGCCAGACTCCAGTGTTGAAGAAAAAGCATATTGAAGCTTTTTAAAGTTTGCAGCACAATATCTGGACAAGCCCATGAAATACTGGGAGAATAAAGACTGGTCAGATGAGACCAAAATTAAACCCTTTAGGTGTCATAGCACAGACCATGTTTGGAGAACAAATGGCACTGCACATCATCCCCAAAACACCATACCGACAGGAAAGTTTGGAGGTGGGAACGTCGTGGTGTGGGGCTGTTTTTTGGCATATGGTACTGGCAGACAGCATATAATAGAAGGAGGGATGAATGGAGAAATGTTCCAAGACATTCTTGACAAGAATCTGCTGCCATCTACCAGGATGCTGAAGATGAAGTGAAGGTGCACGTTTCAGCAAGACAATGACCCCAAACACACAGCCAAGGAAACTCTCAATTGGTTTCAGAGAAAGAAAATAAAGTTGCTAGAATGGCCCAGTCAATAACCTGACTTGAATCCAAATGAAAATCAATGGAAAGAACCGAAGATCAGAGTTCAAAGAAGAGGCCCCTGGTACCTTCAGGATTTGAAGACCGTTTATGTGGAAGAATTGGCCATGATTACACGTGAGCAATGCATGCAACTAGTTTCTCCATACAAGAGGCATTTTGAAGCTGTCATTACCAACAAAGGCTTTTCTTCTAAGTATTAAATAAATTTCAGTCAGTGTATTCAACACTTATTCCTTGTGTCATTCCACTTTATTACACATAACTTAATTTATGGACTTATTACCCTGCTCCGCCAAAGGGGGAGGGCAAGGTGTATTGTTTTTAGTTCGGTTTGTTTTTTTCTTTGCTTGTTTGTGAACACTTTAGCAGCAAAACTAATTGCCAGATTCATTCCAAATTGGGTTTAGGGATTGACACTGACCCAGAATGGATGCCTATTGAATTTAGGAAAAGTAGGTCAAAGTATGTGTGAGGGGCGGGGTTTGTCGTGCCTGGCACCACTTGTTTGTTTTGATTTCTTTGTATGTATGGATTATTTTGGTTGTTACTGACATCTAGTGAAAATTTCATGTCAATAGCCTCAGTAGAAATACATTTACTGAGAAAATTGTTGACGCGTTCAATACTTATTTTCCCTGCAATATGTACAAGATTTTTAATTCAAATAATTCATCATTTAAAAAAATTGTAGGCTAAGTCAAAAGGACTTCCAGAAAAGTGCTGAATAGAAGTATTTATTTTTCCTACAGAAATTATGTTCATAAGTACTCTAACAATTTTCAAAATTTTGTAAAATCTGAAATGAATCTATTTTGGCCAGCAAGAGCTGAAGTGCAACTCAGCAAATGGCATAACGACACTGGAACCACTTCTTTTCTCTGTGGAAATATTCCTTTGGTTGCCTTTTTTCTTGCTGGTCAGATATGGCGGGCAGCAGATCTATGCATCCGGTTTCACCACTGTTCTTTTAGCCCTCAAATATAAAGATTTCCGTCAGGAAGGTCTGCTATCAGTCACAATGGCTCAGTGACCACAGCAGGAGCATGTCCAGGGCAAATACTGGTGCCGCTACCATTTTGCACCGCTATAGTTTTCAGCGAACTCGTTTCTTTGAAACGCTTGATGGGGTTTCTTACAGTGCCGTGGCAGCATTTAATGTCTTCAGTATCATGTAAGGCCACAGTACAGCAACAAACATTCTCTGTCGTGCCATCGTGTTCAACACTGTGACACCACTCAAAGTTCATGTAATCGCATACACTGGAATAACTAACCACCAAAGGAAACTTTGCAGAATAATGTTGCTTCAATGTCGATGTTTTCAGCGTTTTTGTTTATTACCCATATTTGCACCTCACTATATTCATGAGAATGATTTTTTTTTTGTTCTCATTGCCTGCAATAGTATTTTTCAATATATTTTTACCAAAGAATTATATAAAAGTAATTCAGTAAGACCCCTTTTAGACGACAGTGGTGGTGTATAAACATCACTGCACAAAAGTTTATGTCTTAATAAAAGGATCTCCAATAACTTATTAATTGTGCACCAGCCAAAAAAATGATGGTATAACCCTCTACAAAAGTTTATCTAAATAGTCCACCGACAGAGATGGCAGTTGTATCGCTCTTTAAGTCGAGCACAGAACAATTTCCACAGTATGCATGGGACCCTCACGAATTCTAATCATTTAGGTAAATGCAGAAGAATTGGGACAGTGACACAACCAACATAGATTTTTTTCTGGCGTACTTCAGTATAGCATATAATCAGGTTACTTCTGTGGCTTCATGTAAACACGAATGGCAACGAAGTTTCACTCGAATAAATGATCACCAAGCCTCAATACCAGTTTGTCACGTAATGACCAATTGATTATGAAATCGATTGAACTGTCACTTGTTTGGCGGATGGGTGAGCATCGCTTGAATCTCGCCCATGTGTAGCCAACATACTCGACGTATGGTCGCCACCCCCGGCTCACTGACGTCAGGAAAGTGTTGGTGGCAAGTGGTCCAAGCAAGCAGTCTGCGAACAAGCTGGTAAACAGCGGGGACGGTGAAAGGGAGAATAAACAGAACTCCAGCAAGCACAGGTACAATTTTAATTATTTTTTATTCACATGTATCATTATTTAAACAGAAAGGACAATCTTGAGCTAACCTTCGCTGTCTAGAGGGTTTTGTACAGCTTCATGTTCATCGTCAAAAGCGTTATGACCCATCGCTTAGCCGCATGCTTCAGACACGGACTTCAATGAATGACGATAATTTAAAATGTTGCACCACCAAGCTCAGGTTAATTAAATTTCCGCGTTGATTTTATAGCCCGGGACGTTTACGCATTGGCATTTGGTATGAATGTATAGTAATTTCGCAGCATCTCTGGTATTGCCTGTGTCATGCATGAGTCGCTAAATCGAATGAAAAAAACTACAATATTTGTATTTAAATTCAGAATATTTTTGTGGGTTCGATATGAGGAGATGGAGTGGGAAATTATAAACTCACGCCACATATAGGGTTAATGATTTCGCGGTGATTTCTCGAGATATGTTTGCAATCAGTGCTTTATTGTCTGTAGCGTAGCCTATATAGCCTATAGGCTATAAATCAGCCTACAGGCTATAAATCAGCCTACGTATTAGTGGAGATGTCTAAAATCATCCAGAGAATTAAAACTCGATGCAGATGTAAGGCTGATAGTACAGCTGAGATTCCAGCAGAGCTGGCCTAGCGTGGTCTCATGTTTGTAGCTGAATGGTGTGGACAATCACTTAGGGTCTAATACCGAGCCTAAAAGAAGGGATGTTCAGCAGCCTTTTCCAATTATCCGTTTCTTGAACATAATTAATTTTCCGCATAGCCTTCGGCCCACATGCAATAGATTTGGTGAAAAATTTATTAATGGATCTTACTGTGAAATGCGGTAATTTCTACGACCGCTTCTTTTTCCAATCGCCTGTGTTTTGCACTCGGAGGACAGGTGAATACATACAGGCTTCAGGTTCAGACACTGTAGTCGTCTCTGCGAGCCGAATGTAAGGGACTCGACAGCGTGACAGTGACCCCGTCGGAAAGGGGTTTGCTCGGCGACAGGAACACCGTTTGCTTCCTCAGCTGAGCGCATGTTTGGTATCAGGCGTTTATTTATTGCGGCTTCTTGTTAATTTGACAGTCCCAAAATTCAAAAGGCGTATTTATAGTCTGAATGGAAACAATCTTCGTTACTGCGACCGTGAAAGTGAAGCGATTCTCCAAAATACAGCAGTAAATGGCTTTTCCCTCTGTAAGCGTGTCTTTAGGCACTCGGAACGTGAGAGATAAGTTAACATACTAGTCACAAATCCGTAAAATGCGGTGGGTTTTAAAGGTTAGCGGTGTAAATGCCAGAGTGCGGTTATACCCATTGGCAACAATTTGACTAAATGAGCAAGAGCCAATACTGGAGGTCCGCATGCGTTTCGCTGCTTCTTTCAGACCTTACGGCATTTTTTCATCTTCCTGCTGAGCCGTGAAATGGTATTTTCACTGAAGTGTAAACATCTCGTGATTTAGATGAAATCTAATATTTCCGGGCGGACGTTTAATAAAGGAAGTGGCTATTCGCCCTGCAGCGGGACCGACAAGAGAAGCAGTTCTGTTATTCGCACCGCGGTGGGACGGATAAGAGAAAAAGTTCTGCTATTTGCCCCGCAGTTGGGCCAATAAGAGATTTTATTTTACAATCCGCCCCGCTCTTTGATCTTTCGCGCTGAAACACCGCGGGGCCAATGGCCTCTGCCAATGTATGTTACTGAAAGAAGCGATTTGCTGGCGACAAAAAAACAAAAGTTCACGTTTGAGTTCCAAAGTGCCTTACCCCCTTACCTGATGTCAACCCCTGATTTTTATGGCCAGAAATCTCAAGTTTAAGAGAACCATTGGTCGACCACTTGGCTGCAGAGAAGAGATGTTTCATCCCCTCACTTGCCATGGTTATTACCCAACTGCCCTTATATACCCTCTGGGGTCTGGGCTGGAGGGTTACGGCACTGTAATTTTTCTGGGCCATATCTCCAAAGGTTTTGGCCACAGGAGCTTCAAATTTGATATGCAGGTTTCTTGTGAGCGATAGATGTGCAACATAAGGATCATTAGTGACTTGAACTTTGACCTTGGCACAGTGACCTTGACCTTAAACATTTTGTCTGAGTCATATTTCCATAAGTATTAACCGCAGCAGCTTCAAATTTAACATACAGGTTCATTGTGAGGCTTATTTATGCAAAGGAAGGATCATTAGTGGATTTGACCTTTGAATTTGGCACAGTGACTTTGAACTTAAAAATTTTGTCCTGGCCATATTACCAAAAGTGCTGAACACAGCTGCTTCAAATTCAATATGCACATTCCTTGTGAGGAGTAGGTGAAAGAGTCAATAGTGGATTTGACTTTTGACCTTGGCATTGGTGACCTATGCCTTTCCATAGGTGTATGCTGTGATTTATTAATAATTAGTTTAGGGCTGTGGGGTTCTCTCGGCGCTCAGCATTAGCTTGTTGTTCATGAATTGGCCACCACAGAGTCGTGATGTTATCCAGTTGAATGTTTTTGGGATATGTTGGAGAAGGCTTAGTGGTGCTGTTTGACTCTCCTGTTATCAATACAAGGTCTTGGCCAAAAATTTATAGAAATATTTACAGATATCTGTTGTGACATTGCATCAGATTTTCAAAATACTACAATGTATGTGTGCTGTGATCAAAGTTAAAGTTGAATCAACAAAATATTAGTGTGCGACTTTTTTTTTTTTTGGCTAGGCATTTTACTGCATATTACATGCTCCTTAATACACAGTGTAGTAGCTAGTATATAAAAATAACCATTTAGTGTACGATTGTCACCTGGGTCCTCGTTAGATGTTGACATTGACTATGTTGCACGATGGGTAACAGAATACTACAAAGACAACTCTGGCTGCACACTGTGAAATTTGGCTGGTACAGTTCGTCATCCGTGTATTTTGCACAGTGGTAAATTTCATTTTGGCCGAATGCAGATACAGCCTTCGAATTTTGGAAACCATTAGTATGCGAGGAAGTGGTAGGCAGATGTGAACATGGTTAAGGCATTAAGCAAAGACATTATGGGTTGATCAGTACAATAAGGTGTGTAAATGCCTGGCTGGAATGAAAGACGGCACTCAGAGAGGTCGTTTGCGGATAAGGTTGAATACTCCTGTGCTTGGTTGTAGTGTTATGTGGCTACTCAGGCAGTGAAGCTTCTTGCTGCAGTGTCTTATGTCTTGCATCATTGTTGTCTCCAAAAATGATTGAGCCGTGTCCTCTCTGAGCTCCTCCATGTTAAACAATAGCAGTCTCATTGGACTGTTACAGTCACAGCTCAGCCTGCCTGCTACTTGAGCCTCCGGAGGGATGCATGTACACACTGACTGTTCCAACATAGGCGACCAATTTAAACCTTGTCCCCATAGCCTTTAATGTTGGGGTGCTGTTTGGTTCCGCTGTTGCCACAATGCAATTCCTGTTTAGTTACCGTGGAAACTAGGACCATGCCAACTCGCTCTTGTAAATCGCGAGATAGAGTTTGAGGCCCAATGAGGAAATGCTTTTTAAGAAAGCATCTGTGATTGGCTATAATGAAACACAACACCCCCCCCCCCCCCACTGCCTTGAGTCTATCCACTGTGAATTTGCCACAGTAACCCTACTCGTGCAAGGGACTTTTTAGTAAGCTGTCTGGACATCCCTGTATTCAATACATTATGCTACAGCAGGTAAAATATTATTCATGTAGCATTGTCACTGTCATTAAAACAAATGAAAATTAACTCAAGGTGAGCATTTATATTCCAGATCTACAAATTTCTTCGTGGGGAATAACAGTGAGTATATAGTGAGATGCCATCTTGTGCTTTTATAGGGCTCCATAACGCATTATAGGGCTGCACAGTCTACTCCAGGGCACTTAGGAAGTGAGCAGTCTGACAGCTGAACAATGTTTACAACATTTTCCAACTGCTACTCCAACCCATCTGGAATATCTCTGCTTTCCCGGTGAAGTGCAGAATGAGAATGGAGAAGAGGACTGACGGCTGTAAAAAAAAAAAGAAAAACAATTTGCCATTCAGCACAAATATCTTCTTCCTTAGAAAGCCAAAAACATATTAACCACTAGAGCGCTAAATGCTACTATTGTTTCTCAAAGATGTAAGATACCAAAATCAAAGCTGTTGAAAACCTTGTGGGAGCAGGTTGCCGCATGATAGGTTTTCAACTACAGAAGATAAAATGAATTTTTATATTTTAAAAATTTTATTTCAGTGCTCTAAGGATTAAATATTAATCATCGCTTGGATCAAGGTTGACTAATCCAGTCAACATACTGTAGTTTTGGCCAAACATTGGCACCAATTTCTCTCAGCATGGATAGTTATTGCGACTAAGGCCTGTTCTTTAATTTTTACAAACAACGAAAGCAAATGGCACTTGTTTTATATGTGCTCCACAACATGTATTTGCCGGAAATCAAAGATGTCAAAATGTGTAGTTCAGGATCCATGTAGGATGTGCTGGAACCCAGTTGTTTTTGAATGTATAACCCTATTTCCAAAAAAGTTTGTACGCTATGTGAAATGTCAACATAATTTAATGATTTTCAAATCATTTAAACTCTATAATTAATTGAAAATGGTCCAAAGACAACATATCAGATGTTGAAATTGAGAAGAATAAGTAGTTATACAACAAGGTGGCAAACATGCCCCCATCCCAACTTTTTTGAAATATGCTGATGACATCACATTCAAATTGAGCAGAAATTTTTCAAAAAACAATCGCCTTTCAGGGCTCCACACTAACTTTTTCACTGGTAGCACTGGTGCTACCAAATTTTTTAGTTGGTCGCACAATCATCTTATTTGGTCGCAACTTTTTTTTTTTGTTTGTTTTGTTAGAGCATGGTATTAGTCAATTACTTTGCATGCTGAAGTTATCTTAATAAATATACATTACCCAGTTTCGCAGTGATGTAAAGAATGACTGTGACTCAAAGCTTGATGTTTGCATATTTATTGATGTCTGCATCAATGAGCAAAAAACTAAAAAAAAAAAACTTTTCTCCATCCAGTTTGCACATTCTGGACCAAGCTCGGCAAAGGCATTTTTGGTTGCATCATAAATGCCTTAAATGAAACAGACATATCATGGAATATCTGTTTTTTTAGTTTTACGTTAAATCAAATCTGATGTATGTATATAGTGATTTTCTTGTCATGAGACACAAAGTGCTTCACATAACATCAAATATAATATCAGGTAGGAGATAAAAACAACACAAAACATGCACAAAACAGGATAAAATGAGAGAAAGTGGCAGAATAATTACAATGAAATAAATTATAAAACAAAACATAAAACCTAAATTCCTTGAACTGGAATAGCCTATGTGTATTTATTGATTAATGTGATTCATGAAAACATTAATTGAAATATGTACATTCAATTCTAAATATTAGGCTCCTAATTAATAACAGGGCATTTTTAATTCACATTATTCATCATTACATGTATATGGGAATTCAGACATGAAATGAGGACATGTGCACGCACACACACATACCTGCTGCATGGGCGTGTTCAATCTCAGTATGGCCAACCAGGTTATTGCACGGTCTTCCATTGACGATGATACGTGCATATACAATCTCACATTCTTTGGTGGCAACGTCAGTGTCACCATCTATCATAAATGATAGATATGGGGCGGAGGCTATTCTATCAGTCGTCTTTCCCCGGAGGCTGTCGGATATCACTCCTATGAATTGGGCACATGCCTTGTCGTTTGCGTATGTTGGATTCACATTCAACCCGTTCTTCTTCATTTAGTATAAGTTCGGACTTAAATTTCGTGAACGGTAGTTCTTCTTTGTCAATATGATAGGCCGTATTGAACTTAATTATCATTTCTGCCCCCTCCGCTGAGCAATTACGGTCATCTGTCCCCTGAAAACACGTCAGGAGGGGCTCAGTGCTGCGAGTCACACAACGGTCACGGCAGGTTTTGTGTTTTTTGCTATCATTGTGTAGCTTCAAAGTTTCGACCTTAAACTGCGTTGAGCCTGTTACAAACTTTGAATTGTCTGCGATGGACGAGCCACATTTACTACAGTATGCGCAAAGCATAAAGCCCCCCTCATCTCATACTGCAGCCACTCGTACTGTGTTAGCCATTGTGGCTGAAAGTTGTACCGTTTTTTTTTTACTTGTTCAGTATTTGTCGATGTGCCTGCTGCACTTCCATCAGCATCTGTATCATCACCTATCTCTTCTGTCTCACTACCAGCCTCTTCCTCCCGCTCCTGGGTAGTTTTACTTTTAAAGTAATCTGCAATAGTTCTTTTCATGTTTCGTTGCTGCTGAGCGACGTTCGTTGAGCGTATAAGCGGTACTTCTAGCGCAAACCCATCTCGGCCAAATCCCGCCCTTTAGCCTTGCTGCACTTAATAGTCTCGTTCATTCGGCGACACAGTGTTGGCCAGGCTGCGCGGTGAAAGCGGCCTTTTACCGTAACAATCGTGAACTCGCGCTAATGCGACTGAAAAACAAATTTAGTCGCTCACTCCCAAAAAAAGGTCGCAAATGCGACCAATCTAGTCGCAGTCTCGAGCCCTGCCTTTTCAGTTTCAACCTCTGATGTATTATCTGTTTACTCTTTTCAGTTTAATATAGAGTTTAATGATTTGAAAACTAATTCTCTCTGTTTTTATTGACATTTTACATGGCATTCCAACCCCCGTTGTGAGAACTTCTACTTTCATGCAGGTGTGAGCAATATCATGACTAAGTGCCTTCAGAATAATTATATGCACATGCACAGCAATAATTATTGCAAACAGGGCTTATTTTTAAATATTCAAGTCCGATCTTTTTGGAAAATCAAATGCCTTTTGTCTTTGTTGCTGATCTCCTCTTGTTTGAAAAATGGGGGTGTTTCCAAACCTTTGACTAGTACTGCGGCAGCTGCACAACTTTGCCGAAAAATTAATCTAAATTATTTTGATTCACAATGATACAAAAGATAATGAACCGAAAACTTCCTGTGACCTACATTTTCTGGGAAGTAATGCTTGATCTCAGCAGTCCGATGTCCAAATTTAGTACACTTTTGCCTCATTAAGCAGTGGCGCAAGGCATAAGTTGGCATCAGTTGTCCATTAGGGTGCGCTACTGTGGAACTTGTACTTAGCATCCTGACAACAGTCCACTGATGCTCAATGAAGAAAGTTTTAAATCTGAATGATGTCGATGCCATGATGCATGACCCATGATCCAGCTGAAGTTACAACATGTTATAAATAGTTTGTGTTGGGAAATGTTTTGCTGAGTAAAGACTGAGTTATACCAGGTATTTTGAGCACCAAAATTCAAATGTTGGGGGAAGAGCGAAAAACCCCTGGTTAATCAGAAGCCCCTATGAAGTCTTGCCTCCAAAGATGTATAAAGTAATATCCTTTCATAAGAGTGGCATTATAATGATGAAACAAAAACTGTAATGATTAAAACAAAGTGAGATTAAATCTTAAATTGTTGTGTACAAAGAAAAATTTGGAAAATATGTGCCCATCTGAGCAATTATGTTGCTAAGGAGGCTGCCTTTTCATTGGGAATGTTTTTCGCGGAACTCCAAAGCTAGTGATGTACTAGTTGGTAGTTAACTTCACCGGACACTTGGGAAGACAAAGAAAAAATGAATTAGAGTTTGAGTTGATATTGACACTTGTTCACATTGTGTAACCCTCTCAGTTATGATGAATGCTTTTATCTGTATTTTACATTGCATGAAGAATTTAAGTCTCGAAACAAATGAAATATAAGTTTTAATATTAGCTCAGCTGTATTTTTGACATCACCAGCAGAATGTCGACGGCACAGAAGCCCAAAACAGTCCCTGCCAGGTGTGGCTTGTTTTGCTTTTTCATGTTCACTTTCAATTTATGGAGGTGCATAATTCCCTCATCTAATCAGTGATCAGTGGGGTGTCTTTGATCTCGATAAACATTCCTCTCTCAATGCCCTTCTTTCAGTGACGGCTCCTATATTAAGAACATAATTTTGTTTTGTTTTGTTTTTTTTTTTTTGGTATGAGTTTGCTAGATTGATTACACTGGGTAATGCTTTGTCAGTGTTAACTTACCAATGTCATCTACAGCAAAACCTTGGGATTTTAAATGCTTAAAATACTGTGGTACCACTAATGACAAGACTACCAGTTGGGTGAAACTGATTTTATATCCAAGTACTCTCATACCAAAATATCAACAAAATGATTCTGAGAACCATGTTGGTCAAGCATATGAAATTGGTTCCTGGTGACCTTATAGCATTTTTTAAAATCGTTGATTGCTGTGGGTTCTATCGCATTGCAGTCTTCCTTTTCAAATTAACTATGGAATCCAAACAATGGAACGTTTGTCACAAATGATTCATCCGCTAGCTCCTCTGTAAAACGTCGAGAGCACACTTCCTATTGTGCTATAGTAGTCAATATATGGTTGTGTATATATAGCTTACAACCCCAATTCCAAAATAGTTGGGACGAAGTGTAAATTGTGTATAAAATCAAAATGCAATGATTTTCAGATCACATGAGCCAATATGTTTTTTACAGTCGATCATAGATAGCATTTCAAATCTTGAAACTGAGACATTTTACATTTTTATCCACAAAATGAGCTTATTTCAAATTTTCTGGTTTCAATGGGTCTCAAAAAAGTATTTTATAATATTTTCTAATATTTGCTTGACATGGGATAGGAACTCAACTACTGAAAGCTGTTGGGACAGGTTGCAGAGGACTGCAGAGTGGTTCAACCATCTCGTCGTGAGGGCAAGATCTTGTGCCAAAAATTAAAATGATGAATGATTTGACGTCACATTTGATCGTCAAAACAATGACACAATGAATTTGCATTGTAATAAAAGCTACTGGTGTGCAACCTTTTTTTTTTTTTTGGGAAAAGAAGTTAATATTTCACTGTCGTTCACCCTTGGACCGCAGAAAGACTTTGCTGCAGAAATATTACAGAGAACTTGTAAATCATGAATTGAGGGGAATTGATGTCAATATTTTATTTTGCCCAGCTGATTTTTTATTTTTTTTATTTTTTTCCAAATCCCACAAAGGTAGCCAACCTTAATTAGTGCAGTAGTCAACTATATAGCGGGTATCCGGCTCTTGTGGAACTCCCTCTAGCTGAGCAGCTGAGCAGAAAGGCACTCCATGAACAGCTGTAGCAGGCAAATTGATCAGGCCAGAGCTGATGAGAACCTTGATTATCCTGTTAAACACTACCTTCATGGCCGAAATAATGGCCAATCTTGTTAGCCCCTGTGGATTTTGCTGGGTTTTTTTCCCCAACCAATCCATTGCTCACAAATGGTCACAGTCACCCATTCACTTACTTCAACTAACCAGTCAGTTCAATTATTCAGTCAGTTATTCAATCAATTAGTCATTTACCTTCTAGTATGCCTTTGTTCGAGTGTAATTGGGTGAAAAAAATCTGTAAATTCTGACCTTTAATGAAATCGGTTTAAAATTATAATACGAAATAGAAATCTCAATTGTCTATCTTTGTTTCAGTTAGCCTTAACCTTTTCAACTCAGCTGATCCCAGATAGAGTTTTGTCAGATGCAGCTGCTTTAATCAAACCTGTGGAACTTCAGACCTATTTAAATTTAATGGAGATCCCATGATTTCCCAATATCCCAAATATGTCCTGCTGAATTGCAGGGAAATGTGTATCAAATGATGCACTGGATCTAGATGCTTTCTATTCCATGTAATGTTTCAGTCAGAAAATCAGTCCTGGGTTTGAATATGTCTCTCAGTAGAAGTGTGATGTTCAAACAATAGATACAGGATATGTGACATTGTCCTAAAATATCTTTGACCCTGCGTATGGGGAAATTCAAACAAAAATCAAATTTAAGGGGTTAATGCCTCACTAATTTGGCACCACAATATTGTCTCTGGGATTTGAGTAAAAAATATAAAATATGACCATTTGTCCATCTGAGGCTTTGGGATGTTGAGTGTATTTTTCCTTTCACATTAATCAATCTAAATCTGATTTTCTATGCTTTATATTGGTTTACAGTAACAGCGATGACAGTGATCGAAAGCTGCTGTCACTGAGCGCAGACAATTCGTTCTCAGTAACTGATACAAATGGCAGTATCAGAATTGAGATCTTTCACAGTTCAGAAAATGTAGAAGGATCTTCTGTGTGGCGCTTCTTGTTTAGTGTTGTCTTCTTCTCTTCATCTGGGCAGATTTACTGCTGGAAATACGAGTGTAAGATGCCTTTGGATGAAGATGGAAATGGATGGAAAAAGAAAACCTCAGAAATTAAAGAGAACTATGACTTTAAGGAGGTCTTGGGCACGTAAGTATTGTTTAATGTACTGTGGAATCTGGTGACTTTCTGCCGTGGTAGATGTTCTTTCTGAAGACTGTTCCTGTTTATGCCAGCCATTCATAAATTAGAACTAAATCTGTTGGTTGTTTTTTACTGCTCAGAAAGCAAAATCCACATTTGATGAGCCCATTCTGTCTTTCCGTCAATGTAATTTATCAATGGCAAGTAAATACTTTAAATAATCACTACATATGTTTCTCTCAAAATCAATCAAACGTTTCTTTATTTTCACATTTTGTAAAACTCCAAATTTTCTATCAAATGATGTCCATTGATTGATGCAATATGTTCTCCTCAAAATGACGTGCATCAGAACGCACTGAAAAACTCTATCTCTTCTTACAATCCTCCCCCACAATCTTACGCATTCCGCAGTCATCCCTTTTGCTCTTTATTGTGAGTGTGGCATTAGTGACTGTAGGCCAGGACTGAAAGATCTGATGGCCGAGGATATCTGTCCTTCCTTTCATGGTGCGGGACACCCTACAAATCCTGTAACAGTCGTAAAAGTTACAGACCCATCATTCGCTGTGCAGATAAGGTTGTCCTTTTGTTAAGTCTGGATATTGTTCAAGAAAATTTGGTGAGATCAGACTTGAGTGTAATAATTTAAAGACTTGAGCCTGTTTACACCAACTGCGGTGCACCATGACCATGCTAAAATTGCCTGGGGTAAACTGGATTACCAGGATTCTAAGAATCAGATAAACATGTTTTATGGATTTAATCAGGGAATGACTGGGGCCGGATCCTTGCTCTTTAATTGTATTCCAGCTGTCTTCTTATATCTGTTAGCATTGGCTTGTCAGAGCTGCTGCTATATTGATGCACCCATACTAAAGCATTGCAATTGCTATGCTGTCAGCAGAAGGAACTGCAGGCCAGAAAGACGTAATGAGGGATATCTGAACTTTTCCAAAGGATGGGCAGCTTGGTGTTTCACAGAAAGCTCATAGCGCTATGAACAGTTTTGAAGCCAGCTGACGGACCAGTAAGTGCGTGGTCCCTTGCACTGTAAGTGCCATGGTGTCCTGTACAGTAAGGAAGGAATGCTGGTGCATTTCAGTTGTATGTTGTACTGTGAGATATTCACTATCATTATGTCCTTGTCTGCCCTTATCATTGGGTCTTTGAAAGGGTGAAAATGTGCTCGAATGTGGTATGAGGTCCTGTTCTTTGACGGATCAGTGCATTCTGCGTTTTCCCTTCAGATTATTACTATTCTAGCTCCAGTCCTGGCTGTGAACGGCTGGCGAAGTGGCTTAGAGCAAAATTAAAGTTCCCTTGATGAATACTGAGGTGCCCCCTATTGCCTGCAACAAGAATAAATTGCTCAGGGATTAAAGCCAAGAACTTTGAACAAAATAAGAGTGCTGAAAGTCATACGCTGGGTGTCAGCCTCTAAAAACTGCTTCCCGTATTTCCATGCCTTAACCCTTCATAGACTGACCAAAAACCTTATGAAGGAGTGTATATTATGTATTAGCATCATACAGCGTCACAACGTACTGTCTGGTAAAGGCATATTTTGTGTATTCCTGTATTTTGATGTTGTGTTGCTGCGTATGAATTAGGCAGCATCCATCCGTTACCTAACTGGTGACCACATAATCCAATCAGGGTTGCAATGACTGCCGGGCATGCAGCACACCCTTACCCCAGCCACTTCTCTGACTCGCCCTGGGGTATCCCTAAATGATCTCAGGTCAGCTGAGAGATGCAGTCCCTCCTTGTGTCTTGGAGCTGCCTTTGGCTCTCCTCCCAGATGGACATGTCCCAAACAGCCACACAACAACGCTCCCAGGGGGCTTCGTTATTAGATGTGAAAACCTGTGCTGACTCATCCCAATGCGAAAGAGCTGCAGGTCTAAACTGGGGCGAAGGAACCCTATTTTTTGCCTCTTACTTTGGTGTTCTCAGTCTCTCATTCACGACCCATAGTTCATAACCACTGCAGAGGAGAGAAGACTGAATACTTAATGAAGAGTTTCGCTTTTTAGCTCCGCTCTTCCTTAACCATCGCTGTACAGTGCTATTCCCACAGTACTGTGGCTGCAGCGCTGACAGGGCACTCGAGCCGTCTGTCCCTTTTTCCTACTCTCCTGCATAAGAAACCCTCACTCAGAGAAGAAAAGCCTTATTTTTCCTCTACAGACTTGGAGGTGCCAATACTCATCACCACCGGAATGAATTGGACTCAGAACCGTTCTAGTGTATGTGAAAGGTCATCCTTTTGGTCACATCGTACTGCAGCATCATCCGCAAAACCGCTGAGATGCCACTCTTATGTCCTCAGTGGACACGTGCCAAACCTCTACTGTTATATTCAGCAGAGTGCTAATTTCTAAGCTGTTGTAGATATATGATTGACCTGGTGCTGAGATGATCTAGGGAATGAGAGGTAGCCAGATGACTGTGAAGGCAGTTCCCTGCATGTTCTTGTGTGAGGTTCATTGAAAAGTATGAGCATTTGGCCTCATACACTGCATAACTAAAAAAATGTGAAGTTAGTTGTGTTTGGTTGGTCCCCCCCTTTGCTGCAGTGACAACCTCAACTTTTTTGGGAATGCTTTCCACTGGATGTTTGACCATGGCTGTGAGGGTGTGTTTCCATTCCAAGCAGAAAGGCATTGTGTGGTCGGTCAGTGGAGTTTGGTGATTACTACTGTCAGATATTGTGAAGATAAATATACTCAGCAACAAAAGTTTCTGTGACACCAATATCGTTAATTATTTTTCATAACGCAATTATGAAATTGTCATACATGGTGATATCAGACTGAAACAGTACACGTAAACACAACATTGAAATGGAAATCATGAAAATGCGAGAAAATGACTTTGCACGTGAAAATGTGTGTAAATCATGCTTGTGGATGGCAATAAAAGAGGAGAATTTTTGGAATGTTCACATTGTGCCTGATGAACGACGGAAGCATCACTTATCGAAAACACAGCCATTTCGGATCAGGAACTCTACCCTCTAAATGCCAAGACTGTCTGAAAATGATCGGTGGAGGGCCATTGGGATGATTGAATCCGGAACCTCGCAGAGGGAAGTTGCTCATCGCCTGAATGTCCACCGAAACACCATTTGGAACTTATGGCAGCGTCATCAGCAGACAAGACATGTCAGAGACCGTCCTCGCAGCGGCCGTCCACGAGTAACCACTCCCAGACAGGACAACTGGATTCGAACAACCCATCTCCGAAATCGATTCCAACCTGCAACCATAACTGCAAGAACGATACCTGGTTTGAGGCGACTGTCTGCACAGACAATCCGTCGCCGTCTCCGTCATTTTGGCATTGTCTCACGTCGGCCAGCAAGACGTCCAATACTCACAGTACAACACCGACGACTGCGTCTACAGTGGGCACAACAACATCGACGGTGGATCCAACATCAGTGGGATCTTGTACTCTTCACTGATGAATCAAGATTCATGCTTAACCGATGTGATGGTCGTTTACGTGTATACCGTCGACGTGGAGAACGTTATGCCAACGACTGTGTTCAGGAATTTGATCGTTTTGGAGGTGGTAGTGTCATGATTTGGGGAGGGATCACGGCTAGAAACAGAACAGATTTGCTTGTTATTGATGGAAATCTGACAGGTCAAAGATATCGCGATGAAGTGCTACGGCCATTGGTGGTACCGTTTTTGATGCAACATGGTCCCGGAATAACGCTGCAACATGATAACGCCAGACCACACGTTGCAAGGATTGTACAGCAGTATCTGATGCAACAACATGTCAATGTCCTGCCATGGCCAGCCAGATCCCCAGACATGTCCCCAATCGAGCATCTTTGGGACGAGATGGATCGACGTTTGCGGCGGTTGGATAACCCGCCAGCTACACTCCAGGAATTGCGACAACGTCTACGTCAGATTTGGAATGACATCCCACAGCAATTTTTGGCACATCTGATTTGGTCCATGCGCCGGAGATGCGTTGCTTGCATCATGGCACGAGGAAGTCACACCCGGTATTGAAGTGTGAAGGTCACAATTGGTTAGACGTCAGACAAGTGCTTCATGACGCATGAAAATGACATTTTTCGTTTTGAGTGACATTGGCACTGAAAAGTCAGTGTTTCTCCTGTTAAATAAACATATTGATTGCATTGAGATCTTTGCGTGTCATTTATAACATACACATAAATGGTGTCACAGAAACTTTTGTTGCTGAGTATAGTTACGTTTTGAAATTTCCGGGATTCGTTGGAATTCTACGCCCGCAAATTTAACGTCGTCGGTTTTAAACGTTTATATTTGCTGGCGTTGAATTCCAATGAATTCCAGGAAATTTCACAAACGTAACTATTTATCGATATTGTAAACCGTAAGCGAGAAAGAAACGTTTTTTGCACGTACTCTTTCGTATGGCGACGTGATCCGTCACAATTAGGTCATCGAGTCACGCGCTAGAATTCCGCAACCTGTCAAGTTGAACTGAATGAGCGAAAGTAGGTCCGTTTTCATGCTAACAGAGGTGTATAATCCAGGTTCAGAAAGTATAAGTCCATCCCAGGATATTGTTCCAGCCACAAAAGACCTGGCAGCTGACACTATTCTTCAGCTGGGTGGGAAAACTAACAAGTCAAATCTGCTGACAGGAGTTTACGGTTGGAATGAAAACATGGTAGGATTTTTACTTTCTGACCCCTGGATTATACACTTCTGCATGCTAATGTATTCATGAGCTGGTGAAAAGGTCCTGTCATTTCAGGGATGTCGAACACTATTCAACAAGGGTAATTAACCAATCAGATTGCGGAAAACACCTACTATTGGTTTACAATACATATTGAACACTTGCTTAAATCGACCACTTTGTCGCAAAGGCAGTTGATACCGACTGGACAAGAACAGCAGGCAAATTTGTCCATGTCAAAAAAAAAAAACTAATGAAAATGGCTATAATAGATTTACAGAAGTGAAATATACTATTATATTAATTACTCTGATATGTAGAATGGTGTTAGACAGTACAGTAAGCCTTTCAAGGTTTGCACTTCTTCCAATTTCCATGGTAATGCTTCAGAATATGGTGGTCTGACTACTTCTGATGAATCCTTTGGTGTTGGAGTGGGCGATCTATTGCTATAAATGACATACTGGAGGAAATATGTGGTTCAATATAAATTTGGCTGTACTGTACATACTGGCAGATAAAAAAATGTCATTTTTGAATTAGAGCAACAGTGCAAAACATTTTGCTTAGAAGCCACAGCTGGCCCTGGGCATCTGTGAAATGGGCTCTAGCAAGTTGATTGGTTTGTCAGTAGCCTAAACAAGCCAGCGCCCTAATTCCTTTTGGATGCTTGTACCCCTCTATAAGCATGATGTGTTGAAATTAGGAGAAAATATTCAGATATTGTATTAATAATTTTAGGCCATACTACTGTGGTGTGTTGATGGCATTCTAATTGGAGGTGGAGATTTGAGACCACTCTGACCTGTGGCATAATACCAGCTAAAACTTGACCATTTACATCGCAAAATGCTACTTTTTCAATGTAACATTCATTTCCCTTAGAGATGTTCATTACAGACATTCTGGTGCCAATTTTTTTGTGCTTTACTGAATGCAGAGAGAAACCAATTCACCACATTGCTCATATTCAGTCATAATGTCAGAAATCTTTTTTTTTTCTAATGGAAATCTTTACGTTTTGAGATATTGGCAGATACAACCCTGATATTATACTATTATTGTTGTCTGTGGCCTCGAAGCTCAGGAACTCCGTCCATGGAATTGAAAACCTGTGCCTCGGCACACACTTTTAGAGGCCAGTTAAAAACCTACTTGTTCAGGCAGGTGTTTGGGCGGCCATAAATTGTTTGCGTCATGTGGCACTGTACTGTCTTGATGACTGTATTGACTGCATTTTTTATGTTTTTATTTATTTCTTGTGAAGTACTTTGTGACTTTGAGCTGTGAAAAGTTATATAAATGAAGAATTACTTACTTACTTACCCTCTCTCCCGCATAGTATGAGAGAGACCCATTCAAAAGAGATGACTGGGAGACATTTTAGCTGTTTTCTTTTATTTTTTGCTGTTTAATTGGGGATGACGTGTGTGCTTTTTTGAAAGGTTAAATTCCTCATATAAACGTTGTGTTGCAAATGGGGGAAATCCAGTGACCTCATATTCCTTTGTTGATGATGTTTATTTTTTGAAAACTGAACTGATGTATGTTCATTTCAAAGACCCTTGCCTGTGGGTCTCTAAATTTAGCTGAGCTTTTCTAATTTTGAAACGCAGAAGAAAAGTTTGTATATTTATGTACCAGGATGGTTCATTGAATTTAGTTTAGAGCCCTGTGATCTTAATTGTGAGTTGTTTACTACTGGTGTTACAAGTTTTATTACATGATGTAAGGATTTGCTCTCTCTTGATTGGTCGAGGCGGGCTCTGCCGGTCACTGTAAACGGTGATATTCATCGTGCGAGAGGTGAATATAAGAATTTGAAGACCTTCAGCTAAAAATAGATTAGGCTTCCCCCGCAGGAGCTCCTGACAATGTCCGTATTTTGTGTCGCTTCGTCCCTGTGAGGAGCTTTACGTTGGAGTTGTCGCCTTTCTCTTATTTTGTATTTTAAAGTTGGGTCATGTAATAACTGAAGTCAACAACAGTTTTATCGGTGAATCCAATGATTTACCCACCTTGGACTAGTGATATTCACCAAGGCTGTGCCACAGTGAATATCACTTGTCAAAGATGAATAAAACATTGAATTCACCTCAACTGATGTCACTAATTGTATAATATTCAGTAGTTAACATATTGAAATGCATTTAGGCCTATACCTGCAGTTTGCACCATGCTGATGAGGGATTATTGTCTACGCATTGATCAAAAGCTTCTTACACTTGGGAATAGGATTTTCAAATTGGTTAATCCTAGAATTCCTTGAGCAGAGGTAATTGATTTATTTGGGAAGATTTTCTTCGACTGGCTAATCTTTGCATTCATGTGCTAAGTTTTGTGCTGATGAGGTGTGAAACAAATGACTTTTACAGGACTAGGTTTACCTTTGTTTAAAAAGGGGATATTTTACTTTCTTTTGTCTTGGAGAGAGGCAGCATGTGCACATACAAACATAATGCTGAAAACAAATGCAGCCATGAACTCCCGTTGAACTCGTCTTGTTGCTGAATGTTCTGTTTGGGTGTGGCAGTTTGCCTCTGGAATGATTTACAGGCTGCAGCTCTTCTGTAACCGGCCTCCCTCCTAACTCCCTGTTCCATCTGTCCCCATCTCCACAGCAGCGGGGTAGAGCAATTGAATTTTGCATGTATTTAGATGGCTTATCCACATTCGTGCTTCGAGTCAGCGCAGGCCTCTACTGCGAGCTCTGGACTGCAAGCTCATTTGTTTTTCAGACTGCTTACTCATTTAATTCTTTCCCAGACCATATCCCCACAGCTCATGTTTACCTCAGACAGGTAATAAAAAATAACCCTTGTCCTTGCTAAGGACAGCTGCAACGCGAATGAATATCAAAAATAATGTTTTGAAATGATCAAATTGTTCAACCCTCCCGCGCCTTGATTTTATCAAATTAAAATATGGCAAACTATGTTGAGGATTTATTTTAAGCTGCACGAAAGCATATTTTTTTCTGCTAAATATCCAAAATGTGTGCAGTAATATTTCAATCTGCCGTATGTTGTCCAGGTTTGTTTCTGGGGAGGCTGTTGGCTCACTGTGAAATTCAACTGCGAATTAAAGCAGGACGTTGCCTTGACAACAGAATTGGTTTCTCTGCAGTCTGTGTACCTATCGAATTGGTGACAGTTCAGAAAGTTCATTTTTTGATAAGTGAGCACCGAATATAATGTGATGGTGTTGAAATGGCTCTAATCATTTCCATTTATTGGAGTATTTGTGTTCCAATACCACTTATGTTGTTGGAATGATGTGCTCCTGTGCTTTCTTGAAGTAAGACTGGCCTGTACATTTCAGACAGTATACTGAAGGTAAGCCTGGCTTTTCCGTTTGCCATTGTCATCCAGCAGTTATGTGCTCAAATAAAACGGGACAGTTAAATGGCTTTGATATGATTTCAAGGATGAATTAGTGACTGTTTTTACGATGTTAATAAAAATCAGCAGATACTCAATACTGAAACAATTTTTATTTTGCAACAGTGTTTAAATAATAATAATAATAATAATATTTAATGAATCAAGAACTACTTACTGCGCTGTGAAAAAGTATTTGGCTGCTTCTCACGATCCTCTAGTTTTGCTTATTTTGCTTATCTGTCATATTTAACTGTTTCAGATCATCCAACTGATATATGGTTGGATGATATAAGGCAAAGTGAGTACACACAAAATGCAGGTTTGACATGATAATTTCATTTATTGCAGGTAGAGTTACTCAGCACTTGCATCAACCAATCAGCAAGCCAAGAATGGGTCAACTGACGTCCAGTGAGACCACCTTTTATTACAATCCAGTCCGTATCATGTCGTGAGAGAAAGACCCATCTTTTTGCAGGATGCGTTTTCATATTAATTTAGTTAGTGAAAGCGAGTTGCAGCATGAAATCAGAATTGCTCTGGCAGGCTGCATTATCATATTAATTATCGAACAGACAACACCCAAAATTTTTCTGTTTTGAAACTGACCGGTTGGGTTATTTAAATATGAAATGTTCCAGGCAGCTACACAGTAATTCAGCCGTCCATCACTGGAGAATAATTGGAGATCTCTTTCCTGCTGCAGCTGAGTACTCTTACACCTTCTAGTGGTGTTGATCAGCTTGTATGCCATTCACACAAACCTGGGCCGCATAGTGGCTTGTACTGAAGCAGTGAGGCGCATCCTCGGGGTACGTGCTCCTCAGACTGTGAGCGGGGGGAAAGCATGAAGTGAACCCTGTCATAGGACCTGCTTTTGTTGGCTTTACCTTTGATTTTTCTCTTTTTAGTCTGTCTGCATTCATGCAGCTGGACCATGGAAAGCCACTATTTGGAGTGAGTTCACCTGCTGGATGTGACAACCTTTGTGAATAATATGACTATATTCAGCTGGTAATTGCTGTTATGTAGATTTTATTATGCTATGAATTTTATCTGGCCATGTTTGCATTTTTAGCTGGCAGTATGATGGAGAATATGTCAACAGGAAATGTTATTCAACCATTTGCGTAGCTTAGGAATTGGTTGTTTTTATTCCCCCGGCATATAATGCGGGGGGATATAGCAATCAGTGTGTCCGTCCGTCCGTCTGTCCGTCTGTAATAAAATCGTTTCCGGACCAGAACTCGAGCACTATACCACTTACAAAGACCAAATTTGGTATGGAGCTTCTCCTTATGGTCTAGTTGTGCCTTTTGGGGGTTTCGGTCCGTCCGTCTGTCCACACAACCTGTAGGTTACACAACCTACAGCCGGGGGGATCCGCCATTGCCAGATGGCTCTTTTTTTTTTTGTCAGGAAGCTAACAGACACTGGAATATGTAATGATGACCAGGATGTACACTACCATACACTGACCAGTAGTCTGCATACTGCTTCAGTCATTATTGCGTCAGGACTGGGTGGTTTATAAACTATATCTCCTCTGCAAAACACTTTAGGAAATGATCCAGATTTTGCTGTCCAGATATAATATTTATTGTGTGGCATCTGGCCATAACTCCTACTTGCTCATGCCAATTCACCCCTCATCTACCGCATGCACATGTATACACAAACCAAAGATACAGGCGATTTGCACTTATCACATTCGCCTAGGTTATGCGGTAATCAAAGCTAATTTTGTGTAATGTCATTAGAATGAAACAGAATACCTTTGTCTTTCTTGAGGGAACTAAATTGCTAAAAAAAAAAAAAAAAAAACTCATGACAACCCACAGTCTAGGGCCAGACTCAATCATGTTTTCGAGCTGCTCAGACGGTGTTGAACAAAATGGATATTACTGATGGTAATTTTTATCAGCAGTCTTAAGAGGCATTGCTCTGAGCATAGTTTTGATACATTTCAATGGTGACCAATCAGAAACATAATGCCTGGTTTTGATTTGGCGTTATTACTGAAAATTGCATCTGCAACAATGGTCCATTTGCCTCCATTTCAAATGATTTATACGTAACATAAATTAATCCAGTAACCGAAAAGCTAAACACCCTTAACTTTCAAAAATGAAAAACTGTGTATTGAGAGATTCCTGATTTTTCATGTCCCCCTCCCAAGTGCTGTAACGTCATGGCGGAGCACAGCTCCTGGAGCGCCTGAAGCTTGGTATTGTTGGGCGTGCGCATGCCTGGTGCGTGTGTCTGTCTGTGCGTGTGTTGCACTGAGAAATTGCTGATGCACATCTACTTTAATCTTTCTCTGAAGTGCACTCCGAAGACCAGGCCTAAGATGTGTTTGCAGCTATTTTAAGGAAAGTACAAAATGAAGATGGACTGAGACTTCCAGTGTTGGTGGTCCTTAGGGAGTCGCTGTCGACTGCATTCATTACATTAATCACAGTGCCTGCAATTTTTTTTTTTCCTGCAGCTGTTTGGGAATATCAATTCCACTGAAGTATACTTTTCAAAACTGTGATTTCGCTTTCCTGTGGAAGTGTTCTACGAATCAAAGGATTTCAGGGAGTGTTATCTGTGATCTATGGTGTTTACTTTGCACTAAAGCTGTTACTCTTGTGTGTTTATATTGTATTCCAGGGATTATATAACTGGGATGAATGATGGTTCCTTGCTTGACTATCATTAAAGCAGAGAAAAATTTATATTTTTAAAGATATGGATATCAAAGCCACTCTTACTCCCATGGTACTCCCATAGGCTCCCACCTACCCCATCCCCACCCCATCCCGGGAATAATTTAACATGTTCTAGCCAACAAATATTTTCAGCACTGTAACCCTTTTTAGTACGGAAATTTTCCAGTGACTTTGAAATCAACATTTGTTTTCAGAAATGCATCAATGTCTATTTCTTACTGTTTTTACTCACAGGAGATGCTGTAGCTAATGCTAGTACATCAAATTTTGCGTTGTATCTCTTCAAATAATATGCAATTCCATGACTATCATATTACTTAGAGTTCAAGATTTTACACGACTGTGACTGAACATGTGATGAGCATGATGAACATTTTCTCTTTCTGAATGTCTTTAATTGACAGTCATTTTGTTAAAATAGCCTTCACTCTTAAAATATTTGAGCATTCAAATAAAAATAAACCAAAGAAGTAGAGCCTGTTATATTCTGTGGTGGAGATCAAGGAAAAACACCTGTTTGTGAAAATTGCATATATTGGTCTCCACTTAGATGGGACTAAAATTATTGGAGGACATCTGCAACAGGCAAAATTACCTGACATCCGCTTGTACATGTAATCGTGTCCGAAAAGGGCTTTTGGCTGTGAGAAGATCTCTTGCCCGCCGCACTCACAAAGCATCAGTAGGAGATGCTGATCAAATCGGTGATGTGCGCATGAGCTGTGCCAGTGTCATTTTGTTAAGCTCGTTTTATCAATCCCTCTCTTGTCAATTTCGATGTAGATTGAATGCCATCAACTAACATTATGAAACGCCAAAAGGCTAAACAATGCCTATTTCGTTAATTCCTGGATGACTGTGATATAAAAATGTTGCGTTGGTTTTTCTCTGCTGTGCACTTGGCGATTTCAGCACAGTGCACCCTTGGGCGCCTCGCATGGGGAGAAGCCTGGTTATGTCCAGCTACACAACCCAGTATCTCCATGCAAGTCCAGCTTCTCTATAGCAGCCATCTTATGTCGCCTTTTCTGATTCTCCATATCACTCATTGCTCCGGTGGTCTTTGGGACCTCTGAGCGGCTGTGTAAATCTGCTTAGTGCTTAGTTTTAGCTCGGCCTCCCGCAAATTATGGTTCAGCGGGAGTCATTGGTGAAGCCATATAAAATGACAGTGAGAGACATAATGGTGAAACATTGCAGAGAGTTGCTGATGCGGCAAGTTCAAGGAGTTAAATCTCTGACCTGAGCAAAAGCTGGCGGATATTATTAAGGATGAAGAAGATGATCAGCGAGTGGGTGAGACTGAGAGTGTGTGTGTGTGTGTGTGTGTGTGTGTGTGTGTGTGAACTGTATGCATCCAGTGAAACCATGTAGTCTGGCCTTATTTGTCTTGCTTTTATGAAATACTTTTTATCCCCCTTGTTTTTAGTTTTTTTTTCATTATTTTGGTGAGAAACCATAGTGGGAAGCATTTGGCTTGTCAAATCTGAGCTAACCAATAAGGCTGTCTGACTGTAATGTTTAATGACGGTACACTGATGCATGTATTTGCTTCAGAGCTTTTGATTGATGTCACAAAGCTCTGGCTGAAAAGAGGAAAAAACTTATAATGTTCTATTTTCGCTGCCTGGGCAAACATCCATCACTGCAGAGAGTGGATGCTTTGGCTGCTTTAAATAAAAACAAGGCTCGCAGACAGATGGCTGAGTCTAGTCCGATTTTCCAACAGCTACAGTGACTAATTGGTAATTTCCTGTCAGTGTTAACGCAACTGGGTGGAGAGTTGATCCTCGAGGGTGTACTTTTGTTTGAGGGTCACCTGTTTTGGCGGTGTGTTGTACCCATCAAGAACCAGGTGATCTTAATAACTTTGATCATGGAACTGTCGATTATTGTCACATTACAGTGCTGTGAAAAGGTTTTGCCCCTAATCTTCTAATCTTGCCCCTAATCTTTTTGTATATTTGTAACAATTGTTTCAGCCCATCAAAGTGATTTTTACCTTCGGCCCGACTTCAGGCTGAAGGGTATTGTTCGTCGTCTGTCTGTCCATCTGTCTGTCTGTCCGTGTGTGCACCGTCAGGCCGTGGGTGTTCAAACGCGGGCATTTATGGTTATAATTGGCAAAGATTACCAGAGTAAACTCAAAATGCAATATTTAAATTATGAATTCATTCATTGAAGATAAATGCTATTCAACCCTACCTGGCCCTCGGTGAAAAAGTAATTTACCTCATTGTTACTATCAACAAGTTAAACCAGTTTGATTGATAATTTGATAAACTCCACTAGGCCAACCCACCCATGATTTTTGCCAGCTCTGTTGAATGTAAACTTCACTTAAATAGAGCGTGTCTGGCAATATGAACTTGGCAAAAAGCAGCACTTGATGCTGCAATCTAAAAAAATTCAAGAACAGATGAGAAACACAGTTATTGACTTGTATCAATTTGAAAATGGTAACAAAGCCATTTCCAGGGCTCTCTCACTCCAGTGAATCACAGTGAGAATTATGAACTATAAATGAGAAAGCTGGAACAATGGTGAATGTTTCCTGGAGTGGCCTGCCAACAAATTCCCCCAAGAGCGCAGTGACGACTCAGAGAACCCAGAATAACATCTAAATAACTGCAGGCCTCAGTCAAGATCAATGTTCACAATTCCACAATAAGAAAGAGACTAGGCAAAGTAGCATCTTTGGGAGAGCTGCATGGCAAAAACTACCACCAATCAAAAAGAACACAAGAACATCTTGATGACCCTCGAGAGTTTTGGTGTCGTATTCTGGGGACTAGTGATTTAAAAGTTGAACTTTTTGGAAGACTTGGGTCCTGTTACATCTAAAATAAAGCTAGCGCAGCATTCCACAGTAAGAATATCATACCAACAGTTGAACACAGTGGTGGTGATGTGATGGTCTGGGGCTGCTTTGCTGCTGCAGGACCTAAGTGGCTTGCCATGACTGATGAACCATGAATTCTCTTCTCAACCAGAAAATCCTGAAAATGAATGTCTGGCCATTCGTTGATGTAGAGCTCAAGTACAATTGGGTTATGCAGCAAGACCATGATTCAAAGTACATAAGCGAGTCAACCTTTGAATGGCTCAAAAGAAACAAATGAAGGTTTTGGAGTGGTTTAGTCAAAGTTCACTTTAATCCAATTGATATTCTTGTGGCATGACCTGAAACAGACAGTCCATGTTTGAAAAGCCTGCAATGTGGCGGCTGAATTAAAACAATTCTGCAAAGAAGAGTCCGGCAAAATTCCTCCACAGTGTTGTAAAAGACTAATTGCCAGTTATCACAAATGATTGTAGTTGTTGCCACCGAGGGTGGTGCAATTAATTAATAGGTTTGGGGGGGCAATTATTTTTTTCACATTGTTGGTAGGTTTTGAATAACTCTGACCTTTAAAAAATGAAATGGTCATTTAAAAGCTGCATTTTGTGTTTACGCATATTGTCTTTGTCTCACATTTTAATTGTGTGGATGATCTGAAACATTTAAATATGACACATTAGCAAAATAGAAGAAATTCAGAAAGGGGAAATTCTTTTTCAGGGCACTATTCTAGTTTTTACAAGTGTTACTGTATACTGTAACAAAAGTAACATGAGGTATCCTGTGTAAACTGGCTTAAAATGCAGTGTGTAGCAAACCAATACAGTTTAGGGTGGAAGTTATTGATATCGAAGTTAGCGCTGCCATGTTCGCGTAATCACTGCTTTTTATCCCGTCTCATAGTGGCGATTGCATAAAGTGTGCACCTGTTTAAATATACACAGAAAAAGAATTGATGGATTGCAGAAGAGGTTGCCTGTGTATGTATTGTGCATTATGGGGAAAATCAGGCCCCCGGATCTTCTTTGATCATAGGAAGGAGCAGTCCTGCTCGATGCCGAATTATTGAAAACCTGAAATCTGTAGGAATCTTTCGCAGAAAGCTGCGTTGCTTTTCTGAAATTTCTGCTGGAGCTTGTGGTCAGCCAAATTTGGTTCCCATGACTATCCGAAAAGCAGAAATTAATAAAGGTCATGCTGTAATTGTTCCAAGAAAACATCAACTACTCTCGGGATTTAATTTTGGCAGAGAAAATAGGAATTTCCTCCATGTTTTCGCTCATGCGGTTCTGCTCTCCCAGTTCATCTGCATGTCAGATAACTCTAGTGCGGGAGTGCTCCTGCTGACAGGTCCGTTGTCCGCTCAACTCTGTTGATTTTTGTGTTCATTTTGAAGACGCTGTTTGGATGGGTAACGCTTCAGCGCTCAGCCCCGTAAGTTTGTGCAGTTTCGGCTGCATAGCGACCTGGATTATTGCTCCTTGTGAGAAGGTTCAGCAGCTCCTCACCAATGGCTACAGTGGCTTCTCCTGCCCCCAAACACAGCAGGGTGCCTCCTCTAAGAGCGAGAGCTTCTTCTATGGGCTTCTTAACACCTGAGTTGTTGGCTGGGTCCTGGGTCGTCATTGTAAATGGGGTTAGCAATATTCAAAGCTCTGTTGGCCAGATTGTGTTTTTTTTAAATTTTTTTAATTTCTTTTTTTTTTTAATCATTATTAATTTTTTACCTCACCGGGACGAGTAACGTCCGGAGAGCTATTGGCGTACCCCCGGCGTCCGCGTCCGTCCGCGTGCAGAAAAACTTTAACCTTGCCCCAGCGAGCTTTGTTGTCTTTCTGACAACTCTTGTTTGTAAGGTGTCAAGCCAGTACGTGCCCTTGGACAGGAGAAATATAACTACAGGAGTTCAACAGTGTGGTCTGTTGAGTAAATTTCACCAAAAGGAGAATGCCATCTTTCAGCCACTGTCTTCATATGTGTGTTAGCGACTCTCTCTTTATATTGATTACTTTGTGAATCAGAGGTACCTAAACTGACCTTGATGATGGTCATGGTCACGCCCCAATTCCAAAATAGTTGGGACGAAGTGTAAATTGTGAATAAAATCAAAATGCAATGACTTTCAGATCACATGAGCCAATATGTTATTTACAGCAGAACATAGATAACTTTTCAAATGTTGAAACGGGGACATTTTACATTTTTATCCAAAAATGAGCTCATTTCTAATTTTCTGGCTCCAACAGGCAAAAAAGGGCTGAAAAAGCTATTAATATATCAAGGGTTTGGAGCACAAGGGGCGTAAGTGACATTTTGGGCTAAAATAAGTTTTATACATCATTTTAAAGGTCTTGATGAGCTCTATTAAATGGTAAAAAATGGCCCCAATAATAGTTACTTTTTTGCTCAAATATGTTGTTTTTAATCAAGTAATTACAATCAATGAAGGTTTGTTTTAGCTCTCCTGTAAAATTCTGAAAATGTGACTTATGCCCCTTGTGCTCCAAACCCTTGATATAAGAGAATTTGCTGAAAGAACATTTAGCAAGTAATTAAGTTAACTGGCATCAGGTGTGTAACATGATTGGCTATGAAAGGGATGTCTTGTAGAGGTTGAGTCTCTCAGAAATAAAGATGGCCGGAGGCTCTCCAACCTGTGAAGAATTGTGGAATACTTTGAAAACAATGTTCCTCAATGTCAAATTGCAATGGCTTTGAAGGTCTCGTCATTGACAGTGCATAACATTGTCAAAAGATTCAGAGAAACTGGAAAAATCTCTGTGCGTAAGGGACAAGGCAGAAGACCTTTAACGGATGCCCGTGATCTTCGGGCCCTCAGACGCCACTGGCATGATTCTGTCATTGACATTACTAAATGGGCCCAGGAATACTTCAAGAAACCACTGCCTGTAAACACAGTCGTCTGTGCCATCCACAGATCGCACCTAAAACTCTGTCATGCAAAAAGGAAACCATTGTTGTTACGACCAGCCCACTGACTAATCGCAACATGAAATGGGAGAACAACATGGTTGTAAAAAAAAGATTTAATTTCTAAAAACACTTCATCTGAAGAAACATCTTGCCCAAAAATGACGCGAGCTGATCAGGGCAACGAGTGGCTGCTAGAGGACAGACTGGCAATTGAGAGCCCCTTTGCACAACACCAAACTCTTCTTATAGGGTGTAGCCAGGTGCCACCAATCCTGCAATTAAACACTTAAGACAGACAAAGGTCCTCCAGCCACTAGGGGCAGCATAAACGTACTGGTTCGTAACACCCCCTCCCTTAAATGGTGACTCCAGTCACCAAACTATAGTCCAAGGGGACCGGAGAGGGACACAGGGTGCTCCCGGGCAGACAGGACAAGAAAAATTAACCAAAAGTGTGAAATATGCCAATCAACAAAATAAACTTAAAGCTCCAGATTTAACAATACATAGCTAGCCCACGTGGCTAGTGAACGAATTCCGGATCCCCGGACACACAAAGCTAGCCCACGTGGCTAGTGAACGAATTCCGGATCCCCGGACACACAAAGCTAGCCCACGTGGCTAGTGAACGAATTCCGGATCCCCGGACACACAAAGCTAGCCCACGTGGCTTACAAAGGAATTCTGGGTCCCAGATAGCAAAGGTACACAAAGGACCCTCCTGGGCAGCACCATACACCAAAGACAGCCCTGCTGAGTCCAACACCAAAGACATTTGCTATATCACACAACAGGACATATACGCAGGAAGTTAGCACCAGTAAATATTGCCAAACATCTGATAACCACACAGCCAGTCCACTCAAGCAAACCTCGCAAAATCACATGCCAAAAATTACTTCAAACACAGCCAGATAAAGTGTCAGTTAATGAAACCAACAAGAAACTCCAAAAATGTAACACCGGTCTGTTCCAAATAGGCTCAAGGCAAATGCCACAAGAACATCAATGCTCAAATTCTCCCATGACACAAGCAAGTTAGCAAAGCCACTCCCCTCCAACAGGAAACTTCAGGTACAATCAATTAATTTGATGACAAAACAGATAAAAAGGGGCCGTAAACCAATATGCAATCGACCACCGAGGGAGCTGGAACATTCCTTTGTGCAAACAACCAACAAACAAAATACAAATTAGAAATAAGCAACAACAAACCAGAGTTATCTTCCTCAAATCAACCCAATCAGCTAACTCCAAAACAGGTTATAGTCATTACACTGCTCTGGAATGTTCAACGAGCAATCAGAGGCTTCCCCAGATCCTGACTAACTGCACAGTTCCATCTACTTAACTATGACCTGTGCTAGTCTTCAGTGTTCCTTCCGGGCTCGAGGCAACTTTGAACGCTGAACTCGTGAGCATGGTTAGAAAACCAATTGAGAAGTCAACTAACTGTGCTCCGAAGCGTACCCCCACCCAGAATTTCCACCAAAAACAAAAAAGGCAAAATAACAAATTGACAAGCCCCACAGGACCTGCCCGACGACTGACTAACTGGGGAAAGGCACTGTAATGCTCAAAACAATGTCCACATTGACCAACTCACCACGTATTTACCAGAGCAAAGAAGCAAAACTGTCTAGGGTTTAATTTAACTGGACTGCATCTCCCAGACGAGCACCCAATCTGTTACGACCAGCCCACTGACTAATCGCAACATGAAATGGGAGAACAACATGGTTGTAAAAAAAAGATTTAATTTCTAAAAGCACTTCATCTGAAGAAACATCTTGCCCAAAAATGACGAGAGCTGATCAGGGCAACGAGTGGCTGCTAGAGAACAGACTGGCAATTGAGAGCCCCTTTGCACAACACCAAACTCTTCTTATAGGGTGTAGCCAGGTGCCACCAATCCTGCAATTAAACACTTAAGACAGACAAAGGTCCTCCAGCCACTAGGGGCAGCATAAACGTACTGGTTCGTAACAATTGTTGAGCATGATCCAGAAGCGCCGCTGTGTTCTGTGGGCCAATGCTCATTTAAAATGGACTGTAGCAAAGTGGCAAAGTGTCCTGTGGTCAGACAAGTCCAAATTTGACATTCTTGTTGGAAATGATGGGTGTCGTGTCCTCCGGGCTAAAGAGGAGAAGGACCACCCCTCCTGTTATCAGCGTTCAGTTCAAAAGCCTGATGGCTCTGATGGTATGGGGATGCATTAGTGCATATGGTGTGGGACACATCTATTCCAGGGAAGGCCTTGTGTATTTCAGCAGGACAATGCAAAACCATATACTGCAGCTACTACAACAGCATGGCTTCCGTGTCCGTGTGCTGAACTGGCCTGCCAGCAGCCCTGATCTTTCACCGATTGAGAACATTTGGCGCATAATTAAACGAAAAGTCTTTCAAAGGAGACTCAAAACTCTCCAGCAGCTGGAAGGCTGTATTAAACAGGATCAAAAAATTAAAAGTGGGATCAAATTCCAATGGCTAAACTCAAGAAACTTGTCTTCTTCTTGTCTGTCCAGACACCTCCACTCTGTGTTATAAAGAAGAGGGGATTCTACACCATGGTAAACAGACCCCTGTCCCAACCTTTTAGAGACCTGTAGCAGCCATCAATTTTGAATTGAGCTCATGTTGTGGATAACATTGTAAAATTTCTCAGTTTCAACATTTGCTATGTTATCTCTGTTCTATTGTGAATAAAACACTGGCTGGTGTGATTTGAAAGTTATTGCGTTTTGAATTTATTCACAATTCACACTTTGTCCCAACTATTTTGGAAATGGGGTTGTATAACTGAAAGATACTATAGCAGTTTAAAAACCTGTTTGTGGTTCTTATGGTGCAGTGTCTTGTCTTTGAAATTTTTTTTCAAATATTGATGTAGCAATGATCAGTACAATATGAAATGCTTTGCTCTGATCCAATCCCAAATGAATCCTGCACAAATCCTTTTCTATGGAACTGCTTTGCAATGCAACCAATGAGGTCTGAATACTTAAATACTCAAAATTAGCTCTCAGTCTTGTACATCCATTGGAATACGACTGTTGCATAACTGTGACAAATGCATCCTCCGTTCCTGTATGTATATTGATGTTTAATCTCTGCTGTGTTGAACATGCACAATGATTTGCTGTTCTGGCTGAAAATTTTTCGTCTCAGCTTAGATTGTGATTTACTGATGTTGCACCTCCTGAAATCCAAAAATGGCTGTTTCTCTTCAAGGTCTACTGTGTCTCAGTGCTCTTCGTTTTTGTTTCCAGGTCTAGAATTTGTAGGTTTCAGTTTAAAAAATAATTGTACTCGATAATAAAATCAAATGTTTTGGGGATGGATTAGATTTGACCTCATTTTGATTTTTCTTTAGTATTTTTAGATTTCTTTCAGTAAAGATGAAATCTTTGAAAAGAAGTAGTGCATGTATTAACTTTCTGCCGCACTGGTGAATCTGATGTATTGTTCATGGAATTGTCCTGAGGGACACAGTAGAAAATGTTGTTTTGTCTGAATGTTTGCGCATGTTTGATCATGATTGTGTGTGAAGTGGGCATGAGAGCAAATATTACATTATTGCAATGCATGACCGCATGATTGCATCTTGAAATTATGGATGAAATATTATTACTCGGATGGTAATTAACTAAAAACAAAGATGAAAAGTTCACTTGCATTATTTCTCATTAGTATTCATGAAAGAGAGCAGGACTTGCAAATAAAATTCTACATGGAATTATACACTTGCAATACAATATATAAAATGAATAAATAGGTTTTTTGCTTGGCCAAACATTTGAATGGGCAGGATGTGTGACTTTGACTGTGGTATTATTTTGACTGTTGGATGCGACAGTCATAGTATCTGCTTAACAGCTGTCCTTGTGGGACTTTCACACACACTTGTCTTAATAATAATAGCGCAGTAAACAAAAACATCCAGCAAATGACATTTCTTTTGACTGAAAACAAGTTGTTCATGAAAGAGGTCAGGGTGACTGAGTAAACTCTTAATGACGACAAGCTCTACGCTCGCTTAACAACAGTTCATAATGATATGAGCCATTCTTTGAGACAAGACCCAAAATGTCACACACGTGACCAGATGTTATCAAATAAATACTTTTAAAATTTATGTAAGGTATCAAATTTATTCCTTGTTATTTTGCATACTCCAAAACTATGAATATTCTAGATTTTTCAACTTTGCAGAGTTTTTTAAGCCAAACAGAGTTATGAAAAACCTGTTTCCACGTGAAGTCACTCGTGACCAGTTGTATTTGCCCTCTGACCTTAAGTAGTTAAAGTTACTGAAACAAATAGAATTTTTACTTGATAGACTTGGATAAGTAGTACTCCAATATAAGGTCCACAGTCATGAACCTCCAATGCTTTTGTAATTGGAGGAGATTTTTTCCCACTATATGTTACATCTTTGGTCACACACATGACTGAGAATGACCCATATGCAGAAGGGAGCCCCAAGATGTAAGAAGAAGAAGTAGAAGTAAGCCTGCTTCGAGCCTCGTGGCCCATCGGCCTGGTGCTTAACCCCAGTTTCTGTGGCATGAAGCGACGAGGAGTATTACTACTCCCGCTGGATGGGATGCCAGTCCATCGCAGGTACTCGACCTGTCCGATAAGAACGAGAAAATAATGTGACAGTGCCCTCACCCGTAACTGGATGATTGCAAGTGGTCTGGTAAATCCTGTAAATGCATGGTTGAGTCAAACTTTGGCATGACAATGGTAAGAATCCATTGCTCCTTTTGGCGACGGTGTGGCGGCATTCAAGTTCTTTCTGACGTTCACCCCCGAAGACAATTGTGCATCTTTTTTTGCATGAAACACTCTCTGATTATGTGCATTCCATTGTGATGGAAGTCTGCCCTTGCTTGCTGTAGAATACAAGCTGGCTCATTTGGCACCTGTGATAGTAACTGTTCTTCCCAAATGGCCTGTACAGAACCCTGATTTCAGTTTGATCGAGCACATCTGGGAAGAGGGAATGGGAGGCTGGGGTAAAATCTCTTATATTGTAGAATTCATGCTGGGGTGAGTAGAGGTTGCTTTGGAGGGAATGAAGTTCCAAGTGCCTGGCAATAGATGGGCGTAGCCAATAAACTTGGCAATGAATGTAATTCTGCGGTACGTGTTCTGAAACGGAATATAAGAGCATTTCTCTTTGAGAAGTATGCAGGTTAAATTACTGGAGATAAAATGATTTTGGGCAGCCTGGGATTCCTTGTTGATCACTGAATATGGCAGTTGATTGACTAATTGCTCCAGTGTTCCTGGAGACTGCATTGTCAGTATAGCTACATATATTTATTGAGGCTGACTGTTCTCACTTTCACAGTGATAAATCTTATTCTCCTACCTGGACCATGTAAAATGATGACCTACCCCTGTTTGTTTGTGTCCTTGTCAACTGTGGTTAATCAATGTTCTATTGCTGCCAACTGTTGAACCAGATTCTGGGTTTTCTCTGCGGCCTGTCTCAGGGAAGGACTGCATATCACGGGAAAACTGAAGAATCAGGTCTGTCGTGGCCTTATGTAACCAGACCCCCAGTCGTCTTATCCATGAATACAGCGTCTTTCTCTGATGGTCAGAATGCATAATCTGTGATGATATGGGGATGCACCTCTCCTGACTCCTGCCCTGCAAAAATAGTAACCTGACAAAACGGCATATTTTCGAAACGGCACTTCATGTGTACATTTTTATGCACGGTCGTGCACCATTGATCGATTATTTATTATTATTTTTTCAATAATTTTTTTTGTGTTCACCGCACAATGTGATTGGGACATTTTGCATCATTCCTGCCTGCTGTCGTCAGAAATGTGTATGAGCATCGAAACTGCGAAGGACTCCATCCATCGGCGAATCCTTTCGGCAAATTGGCTTTGTAGTGCATCATGTCTATGGCAAAACCTGCGCCAAATTGAAGACGTGTTTTTGCCTGTGAGCACTGCTTGTCGCACTGTAAAGTGCTGTAAAGGGAGACTAAAGTGATGCGCACATTGCCATTGCCATATAGAGTGAGGGATTTAGTTTTTAATTTTAAGCTACTTTTGGGCGGCTGTATGCAGTCTTCTGCAAATCCTATACTGTCCTATAGCTTCTGGTCAGTCTCTTTTGATCTAGTTATCCATTCCCTTTGCATGTTAGCGGCAAGCATCCTGTCCCAGCTACAATGGCCTATACTGTTGCTCCACCTGCCACAGTTGGCAAGTCATGTAAACCTAGTCTACTGAAAAAATAGATACAGTGCCCTTAAAAAGTGTTTGCCTCCTTACAAATTTTATATATTTTTGCCAATTTGTGAAAAAAAATGCCCCTCTAAATCTAATAACTGGTTGTGCTGCCTTTGGCGGCAACGACTGCAATCAAACATTAGTGAGCAGAGCTGTGCCACTGGTGTCAGAGTGATGCCCAAATGACTCCCGATAAAGAGTAGACTCCGGTGTCATCTATTTCTAACTTAATGCCAGTGAATTCTATCGACAAGAATATTTATAAAGATGGCTAACTTGGTTTTCTGTGTAGTAGATGTTACTTTTCAATTATATCCTCCACAGCCCTTCCCACAAACTCTTGAGCCTTCGATTTCGATCCCCCCTGAGCAATTCAGCTTGATCAGCCATAGCAAAAGGGGGCTTATGTGAATTATACACCAAAGGCATGGTGCATCCATTAAGGATGGCTTTGGTGAAGAGCCAAGCATTAACCACAGACTGGATTCCTTGAAGGCTCATGAAATGTCACCATGCCCTTAGCATGCTCAGGAAAAAGGGAGCAATGGAGAAGGTACTTTTCTGCACTTGCCTATGAAAAAAATGTCCCCCTCCAAAGTAAAATACATTAAGTTACATCATTTTGTCTAGGGGTAGGTCATTGTAGCAGGATAATCCTACATTAGTAGGTGAAGTTTACCGGACATTTGAAGACTGGGTGTGAAATACACTGCAATGAAATGGAGATAATTGAATGCAGGGTTTGTATGTTTATTCAACACAGTATCATATCAACGCAGTGCGGCCCAAACCTGACCCCACCCCCCAAACTTAAGCACCAGGTCCAATACCTCTGAGTTTCTGAACAGAGATCACTCGGCCCCTCTGAATAACGAGTGCCTCCTGACTGGGTATGCGCAGATGGCACATGTGGAGGTTGAACCCAGATCTGAGGACCCCTTCCTTGCTTGCTTGGCATGCAGCTTGATCCTTTTTATGGGGCAGACATTCACTGAAGCTGAATGGGGTTGACGTCATGGCCTGGGTCAGATGGCCGACGCTCTAGGTGATGTTTTTATAATCCAGCTAGGTCATTCCATATGAAATCGCCTAGATTTTTAGAACTTCCTCAGGTAACCATCCTGAGAATTAGTTGAAAAATGTTTTGAACGTTCATGTTCGTGAGAATAGCGAACACGCAGATTCCCATTTGCTTTGTTTTATTTATTTATTTATTTTTTTATTTTTATTTATTTGCTTATTAGCACTGTCGCCTCACAATAAGAAGGTAGTGAGTTTCTGTGTGAAGTTTGCATGTTCTCCCCACAAAAACATGCCTCATAGGAACACTCCTGCCAGTACCCCTGACCAAGGAACTGACTTTAGAACTGGAGTTGGTCCCTGGACGCTGTTCTGTGGCTGTCCACTGCTCTTAACTATAGGATGGGTCAAATGCAGAGGGAAAATTACCCTACGGGGTTCAATAATCTTATCTTAGTGCTAGTCAAAGAACTGGAATTTCTGGCAAATTTTGTATAAACTATTGTTAGACAGACAGTGGTTTTTAATGTTGGCAAGCTAGTTAATGCCAATGTAATTATATTACAGTTTATAAATTCAGTTTACGAGAACAACGCAAGTCATATTGTAACTTACAGCTACTTACAGCTACCTCATCAGTCACTTTCAGGCTTCTGAGCAAGCACAAGCAGCAGTTTGCTGACGATAGTTCATTTCATGGCAACAGGTATCAGTAATGACAAAGAACTGGCCTACAGTACCTTTAACCCCTTAAGCCCTGAGCCGCCTTCTCGAAAATGGCCAGCCCAAAATGAAATGAGCGTATCACTGCGACTGCTTAGTGCATTTGAATAATCTTGGTATCATAATAAAGGTAAAACCATTTGGGATTTCTGCCCTGGTGTAAAAATCACTGTATGTGTCATTGAGTCCGAGTAAATGGAGATGGAACACAGTGTAAATGAAAGATGTCATTTTGTACCTAACAAAGTATTACTTCTATCCCTTGTAAATTTGTTGAGTTGCAGTCTGAAACTTCTAAAAAATGACAGCACAGAATCTCTTTATCTGTGCCAAAGTTTAATTCTGATCAGGTAAATCAGAGCAAAATGAGAGCAGAATGTCCAGGTGGCTTCTCCATTTTGGCAATTCAGGTACTTTGTGTTCCATTTCAGATTTCTGAGATACCAAATTGTAAAACTCATTTAATTTCACTTATATGTCACTACAGGCATGCATTCCATCCAAATACATCATTTTTTTTTATTTTTAGAATGAAAAAAAAAATTATTATTATTTCTACCAGTTTTGTTGCCTATACAATTTCCCATTCAAAGATAATACATCCAATGAAAATGAAGTTTGGCTCCACTGGAGCAAATTTTTTAAAAAACAAAACAAACTAGAACAGACGGAGACCTCGGCCAGGGGGCAGCAAAACCCAGAAGCACGGCGATTGGAACTCCGGCCCATTGGAAAGACTTGAAATCTTGAACTTTGGCGTATTTCTCAGCAGTACTTTGGCCTATATATGCCAAAATTTGATCACCTGTTCCTTGACTTATTACCCACCTTGCATCAAATTGCATCAAAATCTGTCCATTACTTTTTGAGTTATGTTGTACACAAACAAACCAACAAACAAACGCCACCAAAAACATAGCCTCCTTGGTAATAAATAAAATTATAAATACAACGGCAATGTGAAAAAATGTTAAAGAAAAGTAAGAATAACAAAAACCCCAGCGATTATTTGAAGAAGGAAACTCCGATTATTTCCACCCCCGAAAAAGTGACCAGCCCAGGAATCGAACGTTTAGAGCCTTTCTTGTAGCACAGCACTTAAATCATTAGGCCAGGGGTTCCCAAACTTTTCCAAATCAGGGCCCACTTGGAAATCTAAAAAATGTTTGCGGCCCACCTTTGTCCTATAAACGGTACATAGATCAAATTATGCATTCTCAGAACACTTAACAGCAACAATAATTGTTGTTGTTAAGAAAATAAAATAAATAAAAAAACAACAACAATAATTGTTGTTGTTGATTTTTATTTATTATTATTATTAAGTTTCAGGATTGAAATGAAAGCAGGGGTATAAAGGAAGCCCAAACTTTTAATCTGTGGTGTACACACAAGACAGAATTAATTATCGAACACAGTACGTGCTCCTCCGATTATGACCCTCGGTCATGATGACCAGAAAGCTACGTTCCGATCATAAACTATATAAGGTTCCTAAAATATTGTGAGGTCAATAACACTCAATAGATTATTACTTCTAAATATTTTTTTTAAATCGTGCAATAAATATTTTACAATAAAAATAATTAAAAATCATATTTGCAAAAATGAATCATATTTTTAATGACCTCTCACGACCCACCTGCAGTACCACCACGGCCCACCAGGGGGCCGCGGCCCACACTTTGGGAATCACTGCATTAGGCTACACCCGCTGACTGTATTTGTGTGGAATAGCGCAAAGATTCTGTCAGAAAATGACTTTGAAAATGAATGGTTAATATTTAGCGGATAATTATTCGGACAATACCTCAAACAAACAAGTTATGCGTTTATATTGTCGCGCTATTCAAGAACATGCAAGTGGCCCATGGACTCTGTTTGCCGCACTGGGAACGCAACGCTGTAGCTCAGGCTAGGTTTCTGTGATTAAGGTGGTTTAGAGTTCGAAGGAAACATCAGAACCCATAGACTCAAATGCCTTCCAGCATAGTCTTACTGACAGCATCGCAAGCCGATCGCAGAGAGGAAGATACATTGCAAGCAAGCTGAATGCTAAGGAACTGATCTTTTGAAACAACGCCCTGGGAAAGAACATGCTAGGATACCGACCGATCTAGTTTCGTTACAACACAAACACATTGGGCTAACAATAGCAAGTGCAGATTTACCCTCGAGCAGTTTTTTTTATTCCAAAAAATCAAACGTAAGATTTTTTTTGCTCATCTCTGTAGTCTGTAAAGAGTATGCCTGCTGTTCTTTGAGTGTGGTGTTGGTGTATAATGACAGGGCTCATATAGTTGGATTCGGTGGACTTTGCTCTTTCATTTGAGGTATCGTTTTTATGCATAGCACAAATTCAGGAGAAATTCTGGCGATTCAGCACTGATATGATTTTATCCTATGTTTTGCTACATGTTTATTTATACTGAACAAAATTATAAACGCAACAGTTTAGTCATTTCAATATTCTGCATAATTATTTCTGAGGTTGACCAAGTTGGTTTATTTATGTGACCAAGGTTGTGTGCCACTGGTCTGTGTGCATTTTAGTCACCTTCTCCATATCATTGTCAAGGTCATGCCCTCTGTCAAAATTGGTCTGTTAGACAGGTGGGGCCTGATCCAGAGCTATTGAAATCATGTACAGTCAGTCCAGGCACATCCTGTGCTCTAGTCAATAAAAGGCCATCCGAAAAAGTCCCAGTTCTGTCATTGTTCAAAATTCCATAAATGATCAGGGACCGTGCCATTGGCATGTTCAATGCGGGAATGTTTCTCAGGGATGTTGAAAGGGCTCTTAATGTCCATGTTTCAACAAGAAGTTGCATAAAACACCTTTTTGAGGAATGAGGCAAGACAGCAGACCACCTGCATGTGACCGCCATATCCGTACTCTTTATCTCTGTGATCGTCTGAGACCAGTAACTCCCACTGCGGATGAGACAGCTGGTCCACACCATCACCCCATTTTTGCCGAAACCGTGGAAAATAATCTCGAGGGAGTCCATATCTTTACGTCTTTTGCCCTTTGAGGATTGGACCTCTCCTCAGCTTGATGAAAAAATTGGTTCTACTGAATAAATAGACACGTTTGATGGCCAGTGGCACAATGGAGGACTGTTTTCTTTCCGACAAATCACGTTTCTAACTTCACAGAGCGGATGGACGGAGGATCATTATGCTGACATCATTGGGGAGCGCAAGGTGGCACATGGTGGTGGAGTGCTGGTTTGGGTGGGAATATTACAAGGACAAGGACATTGCACCCAACTGCAGTTGATGAACAACACTTGAATGCAGTGTGATTTCACGATGAGATGCTGCTGCCTATCGTCCTACCATTCATCCATCAAAACAATAACCATCCAGCATGACCATGCCAGACCCAAGTCACCTGTGTATGCACAGAATTCCTTGAGCCTGAAAACATTTGTGTGCTTGAATGGCTGGCTTATTCCTCGGATTTCTCCCCCTTCCAGTATCTTTGGATGTCCACAAGCGAAGAGTTCGTCATTGGTTCCCACTTTCAGCCAGTAGCTGCCAACTCCACACAGCTCTTGAAGAGAAGTGGGAACATGTCCACCAAGTCACCATTGACCAACTGTTACAGTCCACACAGCAGAGATGTGTAGCAATGCAGCAGGCCAAAGGGGGACATGCCCAATATTGATTTGTGAAATTTGGACAAAAGACTCCATCCCCTTTATCATCACGCCATCACAAGATTCTTGTTTGTCTTTTTAAATCATTGATCGAAATGTATTGCAATATGGTCATACAATTTGGCAACACTCAATGAAAGTACAATGAGCTTCTGAACATAGTCATATTTCTCACAATTAGAAGTGTTGTTTATATTTTTGTGCAGTGTACTTGCTTGGTGCTTGAATTGTGTTCGGTTGATGTAAAAATGGTCTACATGAACTTTTGGCCGAGTTTCTTCGCGAAATGTGGATATTTCGCATGACAATGTTAATTTGTGGTGGTTGCATTGATTTAAGCAAAAATACTGCCACAAAAATGTGAACCTGTTACAAATTGGATTCAATATTATTTCAAACAATAATACCATTTTTCTGATTTTTACATGCGATTGCTAAGCCACATCTTCAGTGGTCAATACTCGAGTGTATTAACAAATTACTATGCCAAATATATCTTTGGCTACTTACGCTAGTGTGGTCATTTGGCCCTGGAAAAATCGCTCCCTTGATAGGAAGGTTAGGAGAACGTAAAAAACATCTTTTAGTTGCTCACTACAAATGTGCTGCATGACTGAATGGAGAAAAACTGGATTTGCAGAGAAACAGAGGTGTTATTCCCAGATGCATAATTACGTGGCTAAAATGTGCATCAGTCTCCAGTTTGAGTAACACATGCCTCACAGGTTTCTATGCTGGGTGCTTCATTGAATAGTTCCTGTGCAACATCAGCTGAATTTTATCTTCTTCTCAACTTCATATAATGTGTTCGGTTTCTCTCGTACCGAATCATCACATTACGATTACTGAAGGACGAGGTGACAAAGTGTTTTGTTACTACGCTAAAAAATGGTTACAGAAAAAGGAATCCAATGTAAATTTTAAATAAGAAACTATTGTTTTAAACAGTGTAGTTGAAATACCATTACTAAAATAATGAGAATAAACAATATGTCTATGTCAAGAGACCTCACAAGGGGCAACAAAATGTTTGGAATATTTTTCTATATCCTGACTACTGGAGTGTGATAATCGGGGTTACTAAGTGCACAGGCCTCGTAATTTACAGCCCCACACAATAACAGCTGGAATTACGCGTGAGGATGCAGGAGAGGAGTGAAGGTAGATTTGATGAGAGATGAACTACTGGCCAAAACATGCAAAACAGGGGTCTTCCTGGCTGAACCTCCATTAGAACGTCATTACCACAGTTGCAATGTGAAAAGAACTTGCAAGATTGGGACTAAACAGCTGGGTTTAGCCATAAGAAAGCCACTTGTTAGTGAGGCTAATTGGAGAGAAAACAACTTCAATTTGCTCAGCTTATTGGTAAATTGTAGCTATTTGAAATATTCAAGTGAGTGCTGAACATTTCTATGCTTAATCCGTCTTCATTTTGGAGGGACAAGGAGGCTACTTTTATGCTATAACACAGTAAGATCACCTGTTTCACATCACCATATTTCACGTTTCCTGTCATTATTAATCCTACATTTCCCTTGCGCCTTTTGGAGTCTATAGCAGTTATTTGATTTGAAATAAGCATATGTTTTCTCAAAAAAAAAAAAAACAACCTATTGAATTCTCAAGTTGAAGCATCAGCTAAGGTGGTGATGTAGTGTTTTCAAAACAGTTTTTGATTTTGCATTTTCCATAACATGACAACTTTTTTTCTGGAATTGGGGTCGTTTGAACTTCAGGACTTGATAAAGCATTTATGTTTGGGAGAGAAATGTCCAACTGGGGCTCTATCAGCTGAAGTGCTTATATACGAGTGCAAATTTATGGGAAGAATGTGTGCGTCCTGGGCTTGCAGGAAAGCTCAGTGATTCATCCTGGCTTCAACTGCTGCTGATGCTGGGATTCAGTAACAAGACTGTTCAGTCTTATTTGCTGCGAAGATCTTAAAGTGGTCCTTGTGAATGGTACTAGCCTGACGCATTGGTAAAACAAACACAGATCAGTTTGTAAAAAGCCCAGCCCTTAAAGGTGGCCGGAAAAGACTTGGACGGAACTCAGTAGCACCATCCGGAGAGATCCGTTTGTGCTTATACAAATCATTGATCCATGCGACTGCATATTCAGTCATGGCTCAGTGACGCAAGTTGTTACTCTGGCTCTTGTCATAATGTGCACCCAAGAGTGCGTGCTGCCTCACTGGTCCAAATGTAATGACTGAAATATTATGTCTGTAAATCATCATCATGTCCATTGGGTTGTGAATTTAATTAATCATTTTCAGGATGGTTTATAATATCCACCATTGTGCCATGCACACTCTGTGATTGAGGTTGTAGTTATTTTTGACTTTGCCCTAATCATAAATGTATAACTGGAGTATGATTGCCCGTTTTTTTTTTTTTTTTTTAAGCCATTATTGTTTTCTGTTGCCTGTTGAGCCCCCCCATCCTCTGTTGCTATTTTTTGACTGAGCTGTTTGCCCATTAACATCTGTTTGTCAGCCCAATGGTAGCTGTTCATTTCCCTGTCTGAGTGAGTTGTGGATTCCCAGAGAGTCTGAGCTTAACAGGGACTGTTGGTCCTCATCGGACATTTTTATTCTGGGCTGTTGGAAGCTGCTTATTTATGTAGCGCACAAAAATACCCTCCATTATCAAGATCTGTGCAGGCTAGGATATATGGCTTCCCTGGCTCTCTAAAAATACCAAAAGGGCTGTCCTATGAGCAAACAAAGCCTTAGAAGATGACATTGATGTATCAGCCTTTTAAGGGCCTCTTGTGTGTTTGATACCACTACAAAGCTCTATAACAAAGCCCTGGTGCTCATTGTACTTAAAAGACCTTCTTAAGTCAACATGAAATGAGTGTTGTGAACGTTCCAAGTATATCTTAAGTGCATCTTTTCACATCCCCGCCGAGGGTCACTTTGCTCAAAGATCTCTGATCGGTACAAGTGCAGGATTAGGAAGACTGATATTCAGGCTTATGCCAGGGCCTACATTTTAATAGTTCACTGAAAATGGTTTGGTCTATTTACAAAATTAGTGTTTACCACTCGACTGACAAATTTGCTCGAAAACCCGCATCTCCAATTTGTTAATGCTGGTTTATTTCATTCGACTTAGTCTTGTAAAAAAATGTACAGTCTTACAGTCTTTCCATGGTCTTACGGCCACCTGTTAAGTTAGTAATTGAATCAATTGGTTTAGGGCGACTTTTCGGATATTGCTGATAGGGGTGTCAACATCGACACGTGTAAACGGCCACACGGATAACAAATCATAACCTTTTAGAAAAATCAATAACCGTGTACACGTCATTTTTTCCTCCTCGTTCATTTCTCACCAATACATATAGTCCCCTATTTTTAGGAGTGATAATGTTGCCTGAAAGCTTCAGGTAATAACATTGACTAACAATACACTAAAATATTCCCACTAGTGCAGTTATCCGCATACAGATGCATGGGGCGCAATGTTACCTTGATATAAAAAAAAAAAAACCCCACAGCCAGTGTCGCGCCACATCAAGAATAGGCTGCGGAGGACTTAAGAGCGCTGCGCTCATCATCTTCTCCATGTGCAAATGTCGTGCAGCTGAAAGCAAAAACTGTGAATGGCTTGTTATTTTAGCCTATATTGTTGCGTGTTGTTGTACATTATATTGTTGGTTGGTGTTCTGTCGGCTTTTCACGACCTGATCACACATCCTTGTGTCTGAAGAGGAGGAAGAAAACACATTTTTTCGCCAATTTTACTGAATAATTGTGAGAGTCCCCCTCTGCTTTTTTAACTTTGTGGATATAAAAGTGAAGTTTTTCCTCTCACTTCAGCTTACTTTGGCTTCTTTTTGAGTTGCTTTCTCTCCAATTCCACATTACTTTTACTATGAGACGCATATTAAAATTCAGGCGCGGCTCCCGTTGTGAGAGAGGGATGCAGTTTGCACTTTAAGTTAAAAAAAAAGTACAAAAGTGAGCAACAGTTAAAACAGTGATTTTAAAAAAGAAGATTAAGCCTTTTTCAGCTTTCACATTTCCGTTTTCTTATCTGTCAAAATGATAGAGGATTTTATTTTCAACTCACTTTACTTTCTGTGATTATACAGCACAACTGCGATAGAAAAAGTTCATAAATCTCTGAACGTTTAACCGGGTAAACGTCGGTTAGTAGTCCCGTGAACATGTGTAGAAAAAATTGTAGATGTTGACACCCCTAATTGCTGAACCAATTGGTTGAAGTGATTCAGCGAGTTGAGCTCCACAATTCAGACCACTGAGAAAATTTCCAGATTCAAAAGCAAGAATATCTGATGCATCAGCCATTTAACGGCTTATTTTTTTTGTATTTTGCTGCATGTGTTTGTGTCTGGGGCCAAGCTGAAATTTTTGTTAATGGATATTGTTTTCCAAATTAATGGATCAATAGATAAATACTTATTTACACCAGCCTTATTCACCTGAACAGTGATTGTACCCACTCACCGATGCCAGGAATCAGTGGCCAAGCATTGCTCCTCTCTCATGTATAACTAACTGAGGTAGTGGCTCCAGCTTGCCAAGCGATGTTTAGTTATTGCAGGCACTTGTGCAGGGAGGTAGAGTTGGTAAAATGCATATTTATTGATTGATCCATTAAATTGGAAAGTGATGCCCATTAGCAAACTGGTAGAATGTTTTCCAGTGCCTATGAATAGGTAAATAAGCTTTTGCACCACCCCTGTTCCCCTGCGCAGAGCTCACATCATTAATACCAGCTGCTGCACACTGACCCATTTCCAGGATCTGCAATGCAGCCCAGCCCTTGTGTTTGCTGTGAAAATGCAGCGTCATCTGCTTTGCTCTGCGTAGCGAGTTTATAGATCTTCACAGTCCTCCGTTGTAGAATACGTGGCTGTAAGGGAGCACCTGGAAAGGGGCTGATTCGGTGTCGGGGTGTGACTGTGCACGTGCCTCCGAATCTAAATGATGCAGTGACTTTCTGCAGAGCTGGAATGCTTTATCTGTCAGGGATGTGCTTTTTGTTTTTGGGTTCTTCGACCCTATATCATGACTGCATCCTCCTATGGCCTGCAATCCCAGTACATCACACTGAGACCACCCACGATCCCCAGTTTTCACTTGGCACAATGAACCCCCCGCCCCCCTAAAAGAAAGCTTCCTCTTTAGTCCTTCTAAGCCACTCTGATACCCCTGCCCCTCTGCATCTTGCATCCAGTCTACAAAGCATCTTGAGACATTGGCCAGACCCCATGAATTTGCCCGCCAGTCACTTCAGCTCAGTGAAAAACAGCAGCCCTCTCTCCGCAGCTTCTCCCGGGCACAGTGTGAGACACCCTGCCATCAGCCTGCTGGGCCTGTGGAGAACCCGCTCTTAATTAAACACTGCCTTACAGCAGCGAGGGAACTCTCCCTGGCACATCAAGGCCTCGCAGTTCCAATGGAAACGGAAAAGAGCAGTTAATTTGCGAGTTTGTGAGCTATTCTCGCTGTGAGAGGACACTCTGTTCAGGAGAAAAAAATGCTTCTGCAAATTGAAATTTATTTATCGGTTTGTATGTAATATAGTTGTAAGTATATCAATTTATATAGGTATTTATATAATGCATGTGAATATACTGTACATTGTGTATTTGCCCTACAATTCTTACCTCCACTATGAAGGTTATGTGATTTGTTGTGTTTGTTGGTTTGTTTATTTATTGGTTAGTTAGCCGGTTAATGGAAGAACTTATGGATGGGTTTGCTTGAGAATTTCATGAGATGGATCTTGGCCTTACCTCTTTTTTTCTTCGCCATTGTGAGAGAAGGAAAATTTGACTATTTAAGTCACATCTTCACAATTGTAAACTGATTTGAAATGAGAAAAATTGGGGGGCATCGCAAACTATTGGTATTGACAAATTGTTCTGGGTTGGCAGAGATTTTTAATCCCTGATTGCTGTCTTTTATTAAAGCATCACATTTTCTGAAATGAAATGTGCATGCATTTTAAGTCATTTCTGCTCCTATTCTGGAAATATTTTATTCACATTAAATTAGAAACGACACTCTGTACGTTGTCTCCAAATAACATTTTTGCGTTGGAATTTTGGCCTTAATTTTTAGCTCCGCTGTGACGACAGTCACAGTCGGCGGAGATTTTGTAATGTGGAGTCGTCCAGCATCAGTCTGTCTGTCTGTCCGTCCAACCGCCCGTCCGTCCCTCCGTCCGTCTGTCTGCCTGTCCGGCGTCAATTTCTCTCTTCAAATCTGAATATCTCAAAAACTGCTTGATAACTTTTGTTCATATTTGTTGTGAGCCTTCCTTAGGATATTCTGAATGTTCATTGTGAAAATTAGGAAATTCTATGTCCCGGTTTTTGAGAAATTCAGCATTTTGGACTTAGAAAATCTGTGTTTGTTCTCATTTTTTCAGTCTTTCATTAATATCTCAAAAACTGTCTGATTACTTTTTCTCTATTTTGTTGTGAGCCTTTCCTATGATGTTCTGAATATGCCCTGCGAAAATGAGTAAATTTAAGTCCCGGTTATTGAGAAATCCAGCATTTTGGACTTAGAAAATCAGTGTTAATGTTCATTTTTTTCCAGTCTTTCATTAATGTGTCATATGTTAATATTGCAATAGTTTTCAAGGATTTATGAAATTTAGTTATGACACGGACATTTCATCCTCAGCAGAGCTCTCTAGGCCCACAGGCCTCTCGTTTGTCTTACATTTCACTTTGGCAACAGATTATGCGTTCCGTGGTGAATACATATTACACCAAGGATTGTGTTGAGGCCTATCCTTAGGGTGGAGGTGCATGGTCTTATCCCACCTAGTTTACAAAAGTGAATGACTGTAGCACTAATTTGACAAACAAAAAAAAGTTTGACAAAGTTGGGTGAGCACACCAAAAAAAGTATTGTAAATTAAAGTGAATTACCGTGACTCACTCACCACTGATTCGCCCTGATAACTTTATAGATGGGGAGAACTATGGCCACTTTAATCATGTTCAGTTGGTTGTAACCAAATATTTGCAAATAGCAAAGTTTCCTGAATATCTAGTTGTATCGGCAGTAGAAATGTGTGCTTTTGAGTGATTGTTTGCAGTGAATAATGAGTGCTAAATTTGAGCAGTTTGAAACTCTGAATACATAATTTAATACAGTTGGATTAGCTTCTATGTGACATCATTCGGATGGATGTAAGACATTTTAGAGAGCTTAACCTTATCTCCATGCATATCCGGCTGGTGCAGTGACTGCCTTTATACTGAAAACCAATGGCTGGGTGACTGCAATTATTATATAGCAAGCAAATTATCTGAAGCTGTTCCTTTTTGATTGAGCAGTGCTTGAGCCATTGTTTCTTTCATTTTAATTTCGACAACAGAAAGTGAAGGAGAGCCCACATCAAATATAATGACTGATCTGAGAGCACAGCATCCCCTGCTAGAGTCGAGACTGCGATATGCATGTCATTAGTGTATCTCCCGCATATGTGCAACATTCCAGGGATGTCTTATGAAAACTGTTATTTATTTTGGTTTTTGGCCGAGGGGCACTTAGGGCAATTTGGGGAAAGGGCACTGCCTTCTACTGCCATGATCTGGGGCTTTTATAGGTGGGCAGCACGACAAACCGGTAGGGCCATTGTGAAATTCGAGCCCTGTAAGTACGACTCTCTGCGATTTAGATGTTATGACACTGGGTCATTTCGGATCAAGTCACGCAAAACTGGGTAACCAGGGTATTCTGAAAGCCAGGGCAAGAATTAACCAGTCGACCAGCCTTCTATCGTTTGTATTTTAAAAGATGCAAGCCTCCAAAAACACATCGAACATAAACGCCCAATTCACAGGTATTGGTATCCACAAAATCGGTATGACATTGCTCTATAAAATGACTGTATCTCTGAAAAATGTTAAGGGATTTGTAGGAAACGTATCAGGCAGATCCAAGACAGGTCACTGGGGAGGTCATGTGACCAAGATTTTACTCTCACACACATTTATGTGTCTTTGTGCTTGTGTGCGTGTGCATGTGTTTGTGCAGGTTCTTGCCTGCTTTCGATCACTGAAATCCCATAGTATGCAGACACGTGTGCACACTTTGATTTCCAGTGTTAATTTGTGGCGTACAGAGCTGTAAGAGGTAATACATATGGATGTGCATAATGTGTGCTTGTGAGAGGCTGGTCTTTGCGAGCATATGCGTGCGATTGTCCATGTTTAGGGGCATGCGAGGCCAAGTGAAGTTATCACGGAACATGAATTCCCTGGGCACCATGGTTACCAGCGGCGGCATCAGGGGGGTGTGGTCATGTGGAAAGCAATACCCCTCAGATCCAACTGATGTTGCTTTATCACCGCAGAAAGTCCTGTGAGATGCACTCAAGTGAGAGATCCGAGAATGTGGTCTACAGTATAGTAGTTTGGCTTGGCTAATGTAATTCGCGATTAACCAGCAAACACGCATATTGAAGGACGCACTTTCACATCAGTTGAGTATTTATAAAGCTGTTATTCTGACAGAGCTGCATTATATTGAAATTGGCGAGACCCCAGATGGTTAAGTGTGCGCTCTGGGTTTTATTAAGCTATAAAAGGCCCCAGTCACTTTCTGCTTCGCACTGTAAAACAGAGGGCAAGTCCATCCTCTGGGTACAGGCATAACCTTGTGTGACTTGGAGGGAAAAAAAGTTTGTGACTAATACATACGTCTTCAATAACATAGCACTGTTGCAGTGGAAATATTTCTGAAGATCTCAATGGTTTTATTTGTGCGCATCAAATACATTGAATGTGCCTTGAACAACAGCCCTCAGCTTTGTAGAATATTTTGTGCTTGTGATGTAGGCAGGTGTCCGTCATTGGGAGATCTGCTGAGGACACAAACACAACCCCATCTGACCTGTGCAATACTCATAACATATGTATTTATGCATGAATAAACTGTGGACAGACTTCATGTTTTCATGTAAACTGGCCTCAAAGGAAATCATTCTGTATAAAGCATATTTTCATGTGCTGGTCGAACACTATGTCATGTGCTAGGAATAAATAATTATGAACTATTAATTTAGAGAAATGTGATAATACATTCTTGAAGCAATAAGCATTTTCAATGGAAATGCAAAATTAATATTTTCTCTCTAGCAATTCCTCATTTTAGCATCCTGGGTTGCATGTCCTAAAGACGCGCCTCAGAGTCCGTGTCAGAGATGTGTCCATGGACACAGATTTACAGATAATTGAATCACAGCAGGCTTATATTTTCAGTGTTTCATCTGAGAAGCCGTTTTAAAAGCCTGACAGCATCTCCATTTGTTCATCCATTTTGTGTGGATTAGCCTTTACCATCAGGGCCACTATGAACAGGGTGGGGGATGAAGTTGGGGTGATGCATGGCACTGACTCAGATAGAGACACCAGACACTCTAGAACATACTTAGGATTTGCGCACATGTGGTGTATTCCATGCACACAGACAGTATATTGTACAGACTACGTACCATATGCAATACCTTTTAATTGCAGTACATTTTCTCCTTTGTTTCCGATGCCAGTTAGCTAATTAAACTGCCAGAAATGGTTTTGTTGAATTGTTAGCTCCCTTGAAGAGAAAATCTAATGAGTTACTATGCACTATAATTTTGGGTCTTGAACAATACTGCTAACTTTTTCTGCAGAACACTGATGTGCAAATGCCAGAGCCAAACCCATTTGCTTTTGACTGTAATTGCTTGGTAGCTTAGCGAAGGCAGTACCTGTAACTGTGGAAGGCAGGGCTGCACTAAAAAGCACATTTACATTGATCTGCCGGGCAGCGGCTGGTACCTATTTCTGGATAATTATTGGTATTTCGTTCTCTTGCCTTTGTCAGTTGTTCATTTACTTCCTGCCCTGTTTCCTTTGAGAGGTTATTGACTAAAGTAAACTAAGATTGTTGATTTCTCTCAGCTGTTGGCCAGACTTGTGATTTTTGTGACTATGTAAAAGACCACGACCATTCATGGTAAATATAAAACTCGTCATGAATTCCTCATTAGTAACATACTATAATTTATAGCATCTCTGTACTTTGTCGGCTCAGAACACTGACCACATACTGCTGCCCAGTGCACTGAAGCCTGTTCCCCACTGCTATCTGTGACCATAGCTGTGAGAGAGGCTGAGAAGGCAGAGACTGAGATGCTGTGATTGCTGAATGAGTGTTTGTGAGATGTTGGGACTGCCGTAGTGAGTGCTATTGCTTACTGGAGGAGCTCTGTGAGTGCTGCAACTGACCCGGGCACAGTACCTGCCTGAGCGCGCTCACTAATCCGCTGTTCAGCACGCTGGGTAATTTCTGTCAATTGTGTTAGTTACTTTCTGTCCAGCTGACCTTTAGATGTCATCGTCCTTCACTTAAACTGCCTGTCCTGTTCCCAACCACCTTTCACTTCACCGCTCCCTCTCTTTCACAGTCTGCTTTTATCCTGCTTTTGTCTCACTCTACATATCTCCCTTCACAAACGCACACACACACACATGCACAGTTGTGTTTTCATGTTTTGTAGGGACATCCCATAGACTTGCATTCATTCCCTTACCCCTTACCCTGACCTTTACCATAAACCCTATATGCCAAACCCTAACCTCAGTCTCACCCTAACCTGAACCTAACTCTAACTCTAATCTTAACCCCTAATGCTTAAATAGCTCGGTTACCCCCTGGGGGCTAAAAAGAATGAAGATAGCTGGTATTCCATCTCTTGTGGGGAGTCTGGGGACCCCAAGAGGTAGGAATACGCATACAACACACACACACACACGGTCTTATTTCTTCCCGACTGGTTTTCCCACCAGTGATCCTCGCGCTGGCTGCTTCCTGGAATTTTTTCCCCCCGCACTTAAACAAACAGAGGCTTGAGCGGCAGCTCTGGGGAAACTGTGGGAACAGTGCAGAGCCGCGTCACCCCTGAGACTGCGCCATTTTCTGCAGCTCGCTTTCAGACATGTCTCATAAACTGTGACACCAGAAGATGTAGCAGTGAGAAAACAGTTTACTCTCACAAGGCCTGCACACGTTCGGGGACCGCTGCTCCCTTTGCACCGTTCCCTCAATGATCGTTTGTATTTCCAGCCTCCGGAAGGACTCTGCAAATAAACTAAAAACATAGTAAATGTCAACATGTCTTAATTTTAATTTAGTCTAATATTTGAGCCAAAATCTTTTTACTCCTTGCTAAAGTACATAAAATTATGCCAATGAGATAATAGTGCGACTCTTCAAGATTAGCTAGTGGGGCATGAGAGGAAAAACAATAATATTGAAGTCTTATTACATAATTCTTCGACCTGCTGGTTTGCAAAGAAAGAAAATTGGTTGTTTTTTTTAACCATTTGTGCCCATTTGTTTTTGTAATGCTTCATGGTAATTTCAAGTTTAACACTGTTATCATTTGATACAGATTCTGTAACTGCTTCTTACAGTTGTCTAGTGCACGAGGAGCATCGGACATGGACAATGAACTGGTTATTATCATGCTTCTCAGTCGTAGGGCAGCTTCTCGTTCGAAGTTAACAGCATTTCAGATTTCCAGTTCAGCCTCATTCCCAAAATACTTTAATATTTCACAATGTGCTTGTGGATTTTCTGTAATCTGCACTCTCTTCTGTATGTGCACACAGAAAAATGTTGCTTCCTCAGCAAATCTTTGGTGCGGGTTGAGGTACTTCATAGGTGCTATATAACTGCCACACAAGAACTTTTTAAGCCCCCGTATGTTTCTTTAGAGTTTCTCCACTGGTTCTTTCCCTAGTAAACTGAACTAAGTTGAAGAAGCAGTCGAGACCCTTTATAGCCCAAGTATTGTTCTGTAGGGGGTCTCCACTGGTTCTTCAGTCAAGTCTAGTTTACTGGGGAAAGAAAAACATGTCATTAACATGGCTTACAAATGGAAATATTCCAATGCCCCCCTCTGAGGACACGGTGACCTGTCTGTTATTATTGTGGACAAGTACAAAAGCTGCTGATCCAGCATATTCCTTATCTGCTCAGGACCACTCTGTTTAAGCAAAGTAGTGCAAAATGGCACTTCAGATAATTCTATATGGCACCATTTGACAAAGGTGTTATATACTAACTTTTCAAGATGGGTGCCGTATAGCATGAAATTGGGCTCCTCTAAATGGATCACGAGCTAAAGAACCACTTTGGAGAGCCGTTTTATGCCTTTTTTTGTGCTAGGTGAGGTACCAGGTCGTAGATTTCGGATCTTGGCATTTGTTCTCCAAGGGCCATAATCTGTTAAGTTCCCCAACTGCCTTTTGCACTGCCAGAGTTTGGAATATGTTGTCATGGCTCATACCATTAATCAATTGCTTGATATTCCAATATAAGGAGTGCATGTGGTACATTAATTGATTATCCCAGGGCTCATGTGGAATCCCTTTTTTGCTCTTTCTCATTTTCTCTGTGGCCCTGATCAAGCGTGTTTATTACTGCCATTTCCTAAGCAGACTGATACTCTCGAATCAAGCAGGTCAGGCGCATTTAAGAACAGTCTGAGTGTCTTCAAATGGCGTCAGCCTGTTACCTGCGTGAAGTGAAGTATCGAACTGCGTAATGTCTTAGTTTTCCCGCCGTAGGTTCAAGGGCTACGTTTGTTGATGCATTCTGTTTTGTGTTTCAGGGGCGCATTCTCTGAGGTGGTTCTGGCTGAGGAGAAGGTGACCCATAGGTTGGTGGCCATCAAGTGCATCCCCAAGAAAGCTCTAGAAGGAAAGGAGAACAGCATTGAGAATGAAATCGCTGTCCTCCACAAGTGAGTGAAGGCTAGTCTCCCTGACTCGACACACACATGCAGAGAATGCTGCAAAAAATAAGTGGTAACATTTTGTTGAATAAATAAAACCCATTTCAAATGAAGTTGGGACGTTGTGTAATACCTGAATCAAAACAGAATACATTGATTTGCAAATCCTTTTCAACCCTTATTCAGTTGAGTACCCTACAAAGACGAGATATTTAATGTTCAAACTGATAAACATTATTATTATTTTTTTTTTTTTGAAAATATTTACTCATTTTGAATTTGATGAATTTAGAAAGCAAGAACCAGGCTACAACGGGAGGTTATCTATAAACCGTGCTGCGTAAAGAGACCTACCAGTGATGACCTGCGTTGCACAGGGTCATTTTGCTGAAAGAAATACACATAATGATATGTGTAATGAAATGCACATATTGCTTAGTGTAATGTTTTAATGGAACTAACCAAAATAAAATTTTCATTTAATTAAAAATCCGTCTCCTCAAAACCAAGGTTTCGCAGTTAATAGCACCTCTGTAGATCATTATTAATGGAATCTACTGAATTTAAACTTGGAATAAAATTCAATTTATGAAGTTCATCTCATTTGAGTGACAATATTGTGTCATTACATTCCTTGTTGTTTTGCTAGGATGTGAAGATGCTGAGAAATACATGCAAAATCCCATTCATCTAGCAACCTGAATCATGAAGGAAACAAACAAAAAAAAAACTGGCAGCTCAATAGACAGATAATCACAGACCTTCATACATATGGAAATGGTTGCAACAAGATCTGCAAAAGATTAAATGCTGTGTTCTGCTGAGCACTGTCAAGGATGTTATGGAAAAATGTAAAAAGTATGGAACAGACAAAATGGAGATTGCAAAGTCATTTTGCCCCCAGGATTATAAGGAGGATGGTGAGAGAAGCAAAAAACAATCCATCCTGAAATGATTCAGAGACGACAGGATCAGTGTTCTGCAGCAGCCATATCAGTCAGCAGACCTCAGTCTAATCAGAAACCTGAACTGAAGAGGGCGGTTTTTACAGTTAGTGCAAATCCAGGAATTTGACTGATCTTGAAAGGATAAACGAAATGGAATGTTCCAAAATCCTTCCAAATATGCGCCCTAATCTTTTCAAATTGTACAGAAAAAAACACCATGCTATATACTGTATACTTTTCAGAGGTGGCTACACTAAGTACAAAACCAGGTGTGTCGGTAATCATGAACCCTTAATTTTTGTGAATTTGCTTTTAAGGAAATGTAAGACCATGGTTGGTTCCTCAGGAACACAGTGTTTTTTGTATCTTGGCTTTTTGAACATCTCTGTAATGTTGCTATTATCTGACAGTGCTGTAGTGAATTACCAGTCAGGCTTGCCAATGATTCTTGAGCATATTGCTTAATTGCATAAACATGCACACACTACCACATGAACAAGCTCGCAGTCATGCAAACAAGGTTGTACACAAATGCTGGTGCACAAACACGCTCTCCTAGTCTTGTTGGAAATTCTTGCATCTCATTCTTCTAGTTTAAATTAAAAAAAAAATTAAAATGGTGAACTGTAAGGCTGGATCCCTAAATTGCATTGTTCTATTTAAGCGTGAAGTAAAAATTAAAATTCTGCCGATGGTGCTACGAGTGTGTGCCATTAAAATTTCTGAAATTCTCAGGCAGAAATGCTGGAACTGAAGGAGATAATTCTATTTTTAGCGCTGCTGTTTCCAAGGTTACTGCAGATAATGTGGAGTTCCCTGCAGCAGAGTGAGGGAGACGGTTTGGCTTCCCCACCCTGTTCTCTCAGGAGCCTCTGAGCTCTTGTGCTTCCCTTCTCTGCCGAAACAAGTGACTGGGCAAATTTCCACTGCTGAGCCAAACGCTCGAGTCGAACATGAATGTTGTCAAAATGTTAAAATAAATCAAAGATGTGTGTAAAATTGTAGTCTTGCTTACCCTCTGAATAGTTAGGTTAACACAGCCAGAAACATTCTGAGGAAAAAGATTATTTGGCGCCCGAAAGACACCGATGCTTTTTATTGCTGCAAAATTTTTGCCTTTGATAACGTTAATTATCCATATGTTGAGTTTCAAACATACTGGAAATAATTATGGCTGTCCTAGGATTAGTACAAACACCTCTGGCAAAAATGACAGTCATGAGCCCTTTTCTATCCTGTTTTGTTTGGTCAGAGGTCACGATTGGTGGGATTTTTGACTACTTCTTCGCTCATTTTTTGGAAAATGATGTATTGATGTTGTTTGCACCGTGGGCTGCCCTCTCTAGCAGGGACTACAGTTTATTCAGGTTTTTTTTTAAATCCTATAACAGACTAAGGCCATGTTGCAGACTAAACCTTATTTGACAATGTTCACAAAAGTAAATCTGTATCTGATAAAGATATGAAATACTAGGCAGAAGTTAGCATCTGACACAAATAGTGCATGCAAAATTTTTGCTGAAAAATCCATAAATGGCAGCATTTAAAAGGTTGACATTTTCAGAACTTAAACACAGATCGATTGTATGTTTTTGTACGGTGTATAAAAGAAGGTGCGTAGTCTTCCTACCGAAGAGCATGGCAGTGAATTTATTTCTCGCCAAGTCCAACAAATCATCCTCTTCAAGTAACTTTCTCATCCACTGATCGCTGTTCAGAAGGTCATCATTAACCTCATCTAAATAGTCTCTATCATTGTTGCCAAAACTGATGTAGACTCATCATCACTCCTGCCATCAAGCTCATACAGAATTTTTATGCGTCATTGCATGTGTCATGCACTGTATATAAAGTTTTGAAAATACTTACTGGCAGGAAATGAAATTACTCAGTTTCCCCCTGCTCAGTTCAGAATGTCTAATGCCTTTCAAACACATTTGGGTCAATGACAAATAAGCAATTTAAAAATGTTTTTTTTTTTTAATTAATCTATAAAAATGTACAGAATACATGTATTTGAAGTTGGAAGAGTATGTTTAAACAAGTCTTAATGGTTGCACAACCTTTATAAGGTTTTAGTACAGTTTTAGACTGTATTTGCAATTTCACCAGCCAAAAAATGTCAGGTGGCGCAACCAAAAGTTTCTTGGGGGGGGGGAACTCACTTCCCTAGGTTTTTTTTGTAAGTATACCTGAGAGTGTCAACTCTCCCTAAAACATTACCATTCTGTAATTGAGCTGGGTATTAAAGGTAACTTATGGATTCTTTCTTGTAAGGGACGGGTATTTTGGTTTTACAAACACATTAAGAACAATTAAACTATTAAACTTTGTTTATTTGAAAGGTTTTCAATTTAAAACTATGCCCTCATATTAATAGTATATTAATTCATATTTTAAATTACATATTTAATACATTTCACATATTGTTAACTTGCTCGGATGGTTGCGCCCGTTTTTGAGGGTTTGAGATGGCAAAACATAAAATATATGTAATTTTTATGATAAACTGGAAATATGTTCAAATGAAATGGGTTTCATAGAATAAAATGATGCCTATTATGAATCATTTATAATCATTTTATACCAAAGTAGTGCACTCGGACAATGTCACGTCATTGATCATTTAAGTGCTTTGCAATGCATGTAAATTGTGCTCTTGCTTTTAAAGATAGTCATATGATCTAATGCAACAGGGAGCATCCAACAATTTTTTTTTTTTTTTTTTTTTGCATCCACCCTTAAAGGGAGAGGAGATGTTTGTTTTGTAATCCTCTGTAAAGGATAAGTTCAATGATTACGATGGTCTTACAGAATATGCATATTTTCTCTGCTGGAAATTACGGTCCAGAAAATTGTCACGTTTCTCTCCTACACACAAACTCAGCCTGGTGATAACTTTAATTGGTTCTCCCTCCTGACGGAAGAACTGCACTACTAGGCAAATTAAAGGTGATTGGAACAAAATTCTAGAAAGGCCTTAAGCTTTTGTACCAGAATTTTCCACCCCTGGTTTCTGCTTACTCCATTTATTTTGAAGTACATTGAACACCATTATTCATTGGCCAGTGACTCATTTTTTGTTATTTAAGGTTCTGTTGGCTGAGTCACTCACCGGATCTGGATCCAATTGAACATGCATTTGATGAGCTGGAAAGGAGACTGAAGGCAGAATTGCTCAAAACAAACGGGAACTGAAGGATATGTGACTAAATATTAAAAATGATGACTTCATTTTATAACAAAATTCTCAGAAGTTGGCACATTTTTATAGAGATTACAAATAAAGTGATTTTAAAGTCCATTCACCCTGTACTGTATTGAAAGGAATACAATGCACTATTTGATGCTTTGACTTCCATTCTGTATTGAAAATATGCTTTTATTTCAAATATGATCTCTGCAAACAGACTCCAGGGACAATTTACCAGCATCTGTTATGATATGGTGGTGTGTCCGCGCGTATGGCATGGGTGAGTTGCTCGTTTTTGAGAGGATCATTAATCCAGAAAAATATATATGAATTTTGAAGCAACATATGCTGCCATCTATACAGTACACCATGTGGTCTCGGGACGTCCTCAAATTTTTGGCGGGACTGCACCAAACCACGTGGCGCAGGGATGACAAGCGCATGGCTGCTTTAGCGGAGTGCGGCTGCTGGATTAGCTTGCCCTAATCACATTTTTGACAAAGTGAGGTTTGGCCTAAAGGCAGAGCAACACAAATGGTCTTATTGTCACCAGAACAATAGGATTGCTCTTTATTGCAAAACCATGTTGCAAAACCACCTCAATCAATACCTTCTTCCTCTATACACTTAAGAATGTTTAGAGCAGATTTGGCATGAATCCCACTCAAGCTGTTTGAGGTCTTTACATTTGAAAAACTAAATGTTTGGCCTGTTGGCGGTGCTACAGCAAAAGTATGCAAACCAACATCAATTATAGCCCAAATTTATGCACAAGAAATTATCGCAAGGTGCGTGGCATGATTCTTATCGAAACTGTATGAGTTATTCCATTTGGGAATGTAAAATTATACCTGATGACAGGAAAGGTTGTAGTGTCAGGCAAAGCAATGGGGTTCATTCTCTACGCACCTTGAGTGAACAGTTTTATATGGTTCCCATAAAAACTACTCTAGTTTTTGTTTTAGCCCACAATCTCTACTTTAATCATCCTTATGGGGTTCTTTAAAACTCTGAGTGCTAGATTAGAGAAGAAAAATAAAATTATGTCATTAACTAATGAATTTTGCGGCTCACTGCGTATTTGTGGTTGTTTTCCTGCTGGAAGATCCAGCTTGACGAGCCTCTTTGCAGCAATAGTTAGAATTTCGACTAGAATTTCCCAGGTATTGTTGAAATCAATTATACCATTGGCCTTAACATGTGCCCTTGGACCACTGGGAGCTAAACATATTGAAAATATTCATGAATCAATGTTTCACTGCAGGTAGGAGATGCAAAAAAAAAAAAAAAAAGTTGTAGTTGTTTGCCATCTAGTGTACTGAGCGTATACATTGCCAAAAAATGGAATTTGGTCTCACAGTGCCAAAATACTTACCTTAATTCTGGTTTTGATTTTATGAGAATATACAGTATATTTTTTGAGAAATTGAACTGAAACAAATGTGCAGTGATGCATGCTGGGAATGATTAAATGCATTGGGGAGGGTACTGGCCAAGTGATTTACTGAAGAGGAAAATATCAAACAAAATTATTTAGTGAAGTGAAATCTAATGGATAAAAGCCTGAAAGATTAGTGGATGGATTAACAAATGTGATTAAAAATGAAATCCTGAAACACCAAAAATTAAAACCACAAAGAATACCTTGTAGAATACCATGTAGAGCACCTGGCAGTCCTGGTGAATGCCATAAATGATTATGATTCTGTATTTTCACTCGGGATTTCATCTGTATCAGAATTTATGCAATCAAAATGTTATCTGTAAAGATTTGAGGACCTGAAGGCAGTCATTGTTTTTGCATATTTGAGTGTTACATTAAATAGGCATGAAAGTATCCATCATTTTCGATATAATATTCGCGGCAATGTATCAATGTTTATCTTCAGCTGTAATGTTATTGTGAGAATCTAATTATCATATGGTTAGAGTGAAAATTAAAATGCTTTCACTTGGTCAATACATAAGTGTGAGTGAATCTGCAGAATTGGCCCAAATTGTGATGCACATTCAATATTTAGATTACAGTGCCTGGATTAAAAGCTGAGCTGTGAAGGGAAAGACAGTATAAATAACTCGCTGCGTCTCAAAAGTCAGCTGTACTTTCTCCTTTCTGTTTGTATGAATGTTTAATAGCCAGTAGTTAGTGCCATGTCATTACTTACACTTACTTCAGGATTTGTATAAAAAAGTATGAGTATCTGTGGGCATTATTAAATTAAAGCTTTTACCTTTCTCAAGGAGCAGTTCTGTTGTGTTGTGGACTTGCACTTATAACGAATTCAATGTTTTGGCTCATTGTTGTATTGTAAGGTCCTTATATGTTTGTCTCATTTGTGTGTACTCTGTGAACTAGACAAATAGAGTTGAATGAATTACGGCCCAGGTGATAAAACATTGATTCTGCAGATTAGTTATGTACTACTTCTGCCTCCTGGTGGTTACATGGGAAAACTGCATGATTCATCATCATGGTTGAGAGATTTTTTTTTTTTCTCAGTTAATGTTCTAAACAAAAAAGAAAAATGAGTGTTTCGCTGGAAATTCTTTGTGACCAGAAAAATATTGTGCTTTTTTTGAGCATGATCCTGACGCACTATTCTGGTATTTTTCACATCAGATGGCAGACATCCTGCGACACAATGATTGACTGATTTTTCAGGTTTACTGGTTCATTTCTGATTCAATTGTAAGCTCCATATATTGTCTTTGAGTATATGTATGAGTAATAATAATGCTTTTGCCTGACTGTGTTGTATTATCTGTGTTAATTTTGTGCCTTTTTTTATGCCAGGATCAAACACACCAACATAGTCTCGCTGGAGGACATCTTTGAGAGCAAATCTCACCTATACCTCGTAATGCAGCTGTGAGTATCACTTTTACTTGGCTGTGTACTTACAAACGTCCAATTCTTCATACTGTGTCAGCGAAAATGTATTTAGTGTGAAAGTACTCTCCCACATCACTGCTTAGAATAAATTTTGAAGTATACATATTGCCGCAACATTGGTATGAACTGGGAAAGGTGTGGATAGTTGGGTCTAAGTACACGTGTGTCTGAGAGTGAGGGTGAGATGGAAAGTGTACAAAATATGGTGCTGTTTGGCACTGGAAGCCCTACAGGGTGATTCCTGACTGTTCGCAGGGTTGTTGGCAATTTTTCTATAATTCCTTATCTGCTCTGTTTTACACTTTAATGTTGGGTTGACTTGGTGTGAATACTTACTGGTCATATGTGTGTTTAAATAAAGCTATTTTTAGCCTCCTGTGTATATTTTATTCATTGGAATTTATCTCAGAAGTATACACTTTAGAACTTCTATTTTCCCATGGACAGAAGCCTGGATAAATTCTGACTTTATATCTGCTGCTAATTACCTCCGCTAAGGAAGTTATGTTTTTGCCGGCGTTGGTTTGTCTGTCTCTGTCTTTGTGTACAAGATGACTCAAAAAGTAATGAACGAATATCTCTGAAATTTTGTGGGTGGGTTGGTATAACATCTGCTCTTTTGACCGTAATCGGTCAAACGAGTGGCATGGCGGAGGTATGTGCTCGACTGAGTGCCCTTCTAGTAAAGGAGTGTTTTCAACACATTTGGCTGCTTTTCACTGTTTTCCCTCCTTTGCTCTGCTCGGCTTGTCATTTGTAATGTAGTTTTGTATGTTTGCGATTGCATCGCGTGTATGTGTGTGTGTGTGTGTGTGTGTGCATGCAGGAGAGAGAGAATTTTAGCTGAATTGGACACATCCCTGTTGGTAGTGTGCATCGTCAATGTGAGATCTGGCCTTCATGTTGTTTTCCCACATTTGTTCTTAATCTTGACTGTAGCGCTATTCTGCTATCAATTGTTACATAATCAGATTGGCTCCCTCTTCCTGGGCAGCTAGGGCTGTTGACTGTGTGTTCCAGCATGTTTCCAGGGGTGACAGCAATTTTTGACATGAATTACTTGTTAATTAACAGCTAGAGCTCACTGCTGCTTATTACGATATGACCTGTGTGCTCTCGAAGCATTGGTAAACACACCACATTTCTTTCCTCAATGAAAACAGAATACTCTCATAACCCTCTTCATACTGAAGCCACTTGAGTGAGTAGAAATGTATATTTTTTTCCCCTTGAGAGGAATTAACTAATTCCCTATGGCAAGCCGCTGCCAATGGTGCGGCAAATTCTACCATTTCCTATCGTAAGCCGGTGCCAGCGGCGTGGATGACGTCATTTGGAGTTCTGTTGAAAACATGCATAATACATGAGTATCGCGTCAATCTGACCAATCTGACAGCAGTAATAGCAACCTCGACTATTCGCAGTCCGATGAAAACACAAAATCACTTGACGATGGCGGTGATGGGCCACCTGCACTTCAACCACAGGAGGGGAGGGGTCGTAGCCGAGCCAGGACAGGTCGTGGTCGAGCGCCTAGTCGAGGAGCTGCTCAGCGTCACGTAGCAGGCAACCAAAATGACAGTTGGAATGATGTTACAAATACCCAAAATGACATTGCTAGCTTGACATTTGCATTTGAACCTGCTAAAAACCGTTATTTTGAAAATACAGACGTGTAACTAAACGTGTGTTTATACCGTGTAATTATTGGGAAATGTATTCCGTACAAACGCGACACATTTATACATAAGTATTCCGTAGGGAATGAGTTAAAATCGGTCGTAATTGCAGAAGATTTCTCGTCACATTTTCCATCTGCAGTTAACGCGAGGGGTTACCGCTCAGCTGTTGAAATGGTGTCGATTCAACCAAGTGATGGTTTCCTTGCGATGCCACTATTACCATTTTCCAGTGGATAGTGCTGAGGAGGAACAGCTGATGTACAGGAGCGGCTCACATGACACTGCGACACGAGGAGCTCGAGATCTATTCTTTTTGGTGCTGTGAGGTGCTCCTCAGATCAGTGCGCATCTGCTGGGCCATCCTTTGTACTTTTTACTAAAAACTTCTTTTTGTCTCATTTATTTGCAAACTTTTATGTTTGGTGCATATCTGACATTCTCTTCAGTCGTCCTCTTTAGGCTAGTAGAGCATGCTATTGTATGCTATAGTAGTGTGCTTTCGTCAGATTTTTTCTTTGTCTTTTTTATTTTAGTTTGAAGGTCCATCTTGAATTTGGAGCTCCGCCAGTTTTGGCTTTTAATTATTAATCTCTTATGAAAGAACACGGAGAACACTGAACACTGTTTGTTGGCTCTTGTATCCTGTTCGGCATTTTTCAGTTCACTCTCTTTTCATTACATTGGTTTGTCCTTACAGACGTTTCCGGAATGGTCTCTGATGTCATCTGCATTAGCAAAAAATGTATTTAATTCATTGTGCTGTTCGATTCGAGATGTGTGACCAATCACACAGTTCGCTTCCTCTGCTTTTATTTGTGATGTTTTTGCATCAATGTCTTGTCAAGTGCTCCAGTCACTGCCTCATCATCTGTGCGCAGTGCTCTCCTCTCTTTATTAACTCCATTAGTATCGGACTATTTTTATTCTAGTATACAAATGCTAAAACATTTCTTTTATTGTTACTAATTAGTTATATTACTGTTGATTATTATTTGATGCAGGGAAAGTATATTGCATAATTTATTTGTTTGCAGTTTGTGTTCTTTATCAACTTCCTTCTTAGAGTGAACTAAAAATCATATTGCAACTTTGTGGAAAACCTAAGCTTTTACTGATATCCCACTTTGTGTGAAATAGTGAACCAGAGAAGGTTGAATAAATGCAAAAATTGTGCCAAACATTGTTCACAGGCTGATTTACTCCGTTTACCTGTCAGTGTAAAGTTGCTGTACAAATTAACTCTAATCTCTACATACTTTAAAGATTTTTCCCCCTTTTTATGGAAGACAATTGTCAACTCATCCCTCTTGCATTTGGCTAAGGGGCTTGCGATGTTTCACATTTGACTGCCACATTTGACTGACATTATGCTTCCTTATGCATGTTCCTTGTGCAGTGTGTCAGGAGGGGAGCTGTTTGACAGAATTGTGGAGAAGGGCTTCTACACAGAGAAAGATGCCAGCAAACTCATTCAGCAGATCCTGGATGCTGTCAAGTACCTGCATGACATGGGCATCGTGCACCGCGACCTGAAGGTGAGTATGAGTTCACGAGAGAGGATGCCCACTGCTGACTGCTCAGGGAACCACTGCTGTTTTTCACTTTTCTGCTGTGCTACCGTTTCACCCCAGATCTCTTCCTTGAATGGTTCAAACAGTGAGTTGATTGTTAGACATATTGTTTAATTAATAAATGTTTGGATTTTTTTTGCTTTTTAAGCCACCATGATGAGTTGATGAGAAAATAAACAATCAAGATGTCCTTGAAGTGCAGACTTTTAGCTTCTGTTTATGGGTTTTGTCAATAATATTGTTTGAACAATGCATTAATTACATGCATTTTATGCAAAGCCCCCTCCGTTTTAGGGGCTCAAAATTTTACAAGCTGACATAATCATCTATTAGCCTGTCATTTTTAATTCTCCTGGGCAAACCGTTTGCAGTCAGTGACTGCCTGAAGTCTGGATGTTGCCAAAAAAACACCACCAGGGCCTTATTTATAAAAAATTTGCATGGATTTCATACCTAAATAATATGTACTCACAAAAAATAACAATTACATTATGTGGAGAATAACTTAATTTATAAAACTATTGGGAAAATGAACTGCATGGAATTTTTATTTATTTAAACAGGATGGACTTGGAATTTATTGTCATCGTGCATAATCTTAATAATTTCCCTTTTTTTTGTTTGTTTTCATAAATTAGAAATCTGCAAAGGAAGTGACGTACGTATCTTTGTTTGTGCCTACACACCGTTTATAAATGAGGCCCCTGGTGTTGGACTTATTCCCTGCCTGGCCTTTATCCTCTGTTCTGGCTTTGTTGTTGGACCATTTTGCCTTAAGATTTGCCTTCAGCTGGTAAAATGAACTCTCTTCTATTTTCAGATCATGTGTTTGATTTATCTGTTGTTAATTCCTCTTCTTTTCTTTACAAGTTGTTGGTTCCTTTTGGGTGTACTTATAAGTCTTGAGTTGCTTCTAACTCATTGTCCATCTGCACTGTGAAGCATTGTCTAATGAGTTCTGAAGCATTTGGCTGGATCCATGCCAATAATATGGCCCTAAACCATTCAGAATTCATCCTCCAGATTTTATTAACTGTCACATCACTAGTAGATACAAGGGAACCAGTTGAATTGGCAGCCATGCATGCCCATACATCACCACTCTTCACAGATGTGGTGGTTTACTTCAGATCATGTGTCCACCCTTTTCCTTTCTTTTTCTCCTCCCATCTTTCTGGTACAAGTTCATCTTTTTTCCATCTATCCTTTGGTGGCTTTTCAGGGCAATACAGTTGTCTTTTTTGACGTTTCTTTGGCAAATTTCCTGTTTTTGAGCTTAACTAATGTTATACACCTTGAAATAAATTCTCTTTATTTACTCTGGTGCAGTCTTGAATATTGACTCTGGCACTGATACACCCTCTGTACCTCCTTGAGTGTGTTCTCGATCTGAACAACTGTTGTGAAGAAGTTTTCATATAGCATTGGGCTCCGTACGGACACATAACATTGAGGTGGTGGGAGATATTGCCATGTTTGCGGCAAACACTTCTTTCTGTTTGGGGTTGTGACAATAATTTTGCCAGTGTACAAATATTTATGGACCTAACTATATGCCCTTAAATTGTGTTTGGAATATATTAAAAGATATACCCAGTACTGTTTTACCTGGCTTTTTGACAAGCCGCAACAATGTCAAGTCATCAATGCATATGCAAAACGATAGCTCTCACAATCATAGATTGGCTTAGGTTGAAGCCTTGCATAAGACCTAAGCAAACGGTTCACCATGAAGACGGCAAATATCTTCCACCAGAAGTTATTTAGTTTAGAAACAACCCAAGTTATTTGACATCTTAATTGTACGAATTTGTTTATTTGTAATCCTTTCCTCTCTTTCACATGCCCTTTCTTGCATACTCTACCTACTCATATTTTGAATCTGATCTTAGGTTGTAATCCAGTGTTGTGTTCTGTCTTGTGCTGGCAGTCGAAATGGAGCCTCAGTGTTGGCAATTTGTTCTAATCTATCGAGTGCTCCCTGGTGAACCTTGATTAATTCTTGTATAGATTGCGAATTAAGGTCTCTCTGGAGAGAGTGTATGGAGTCTAGTTATATCCCCATTTCTGTCTATTATGGGTTGTTCAGAGTGGCACAGACATTCATTAGGTATTCCATTAACAGTGTATATCAGCTGGGTAGCTGTGTTTGAGCGGATTATCATAGGTTATGGGTATTCTTTACTCTATTCAAACTTCTGTGGTGTAGATTGACTAGACCGAGTTGGCCATGCGACCTCTGACATGTCATGCGATCTGCCTGCTTGGTTTCGCAGCCAGAGAATCTGCTATACTACAGTATGGAGGAGGACTCTAAGATCATGATCAGCGACTTTGGGTTGTCCAAGATGGAGGACTCTGATAGCGTAATGTCCACAGCCTGTGGAACACCTGGATATGTAGGTATGTACAACTGTCTGAACATTGAATTGAGATAGCACTGAGCTCAGTGGCTGTATCTGTTGCATTAATTATGTGTGTTCCAATCCCTATATTCAGTTTACAATGAGGTTTTTTTTTTTTTTTTTGAGTGTGAATATGTTTAAGTTTCGTCATGCTCACCCATGCAACAATCCCTGTGTGCTAACGGTGCATAATAAATACTTACTTGTCATAATTGCAGGCAGTAAGAGAAAGATGGCTCCGAGTGAAATCGCATTTTGCTCAGTACAGTTATAATATTTATATGGAAATGAATTGCCTTGCTGCTGCATGTTATTTTTTCAAGAGCAGCAGAATTCCTTGCACTGCTTTGCCGAAGTCCTTGAGAGATGTGTTATGTTATTCCAGATGCTTTCCCACCGTTGTGAAAAATATCTGCTGAGTTATTTAGTGTGAAATGACACTATTGGTTGTTTGTGCTTGGCAGCTCCTGAGGTCCTCGCTCAGAAACCATATAGTAAGGCTGTTGACTGCTGGTCCATTGGAGTCATCTCCTATATCCTGTGAGTATCGCTGAGTCTGATTTTATGCCAGATAACTGTCTCCATTCCACTCCTCTGTTTTGGAATTCTGTTCTTGCAATTCTTCTCAAATTCTCAAATATCCCTCTTCATTACCCTGCTCCTGTCTACGGTTTATCTTTGTATGTTAGATGTACATCGGTGCGCCAGAACATTAAAACCACACTCAGATGAAGCAAATAATATTGATTATCTCATAACAACTGTAAATGTCAAAGTCTGCGGACAGTTCTTGGACCAGTGGTTCCCAAACTGGGACCTTGAGGCCCCAAGTGTTTGCTGGTTTTTATTCCGACAGCAGTTGGAATTAAATTATTTTGACAAGCTATTAATTTTTTAAACTAGTTAATTTTCATGCAGGATTATTTTAAATCTTAATCATATTACATCAGAAATGGTGATTCGTTCCATTTCTTTTTTATGGACATGAAGTGCTTATTGGGCTATATTGCAAACATATCCTTACCTGAAAGGGGGCAAATTATCTCTAATCAAATTGAAATTGATTTGAATCAGCGGGCTGCTAATTAGAGGACGTCCAGGCACCTGGCCAACAGTCATAGCCATTTGATGGATAACGAACAATTCAGAGACAAAGTAAATGATCCTGAGGCAAACTTGCATTGTGTTGATGTTCAAGAAAGAAAAATAATTAATGCCAACCAAATTGGGAGCCTATCACCTCAGAGGTTAATGTTACTTCTTTCTTTATGGAATCATTTACCATTTTGCGAGAAGCACAATATCTGTGATATTTTGTTTTTCTTCCGTAATGTTGAAAAAGAAGATGAGCAATTCATCTAAAAATGTAAAGAATGCACGCAATAAAAATTGCAGCTTGTTATAAGCTAGTATACACAGGAGGCCACCAGGACTGAGTTTGGATACCACTGCCTGAGATGCAGTGAAGAGTCTGCTTTCGTAATCAAAGTGCTGAGTGTGGGAGAAATGGGACCTGAGCATAAAATCTGGTGACTCTGCCCCCTGCGCAGTTTAACTTGGTGTTCTGTATGTGTATACAGGTATTACTGTTGAATAATACTGCTTTGTGCAGCTTATCTTGATATTTGAGCCTGTTCATTTCTCACGTTATGTTCCTGAATGCAGGCTATGTGGATATCCTCCATTCTACGATGAAAATGATGCCAAACTCTTTGAGCAGATTCTCAAAGCAGAGTATGAGTTTGATTCACCATACTGGGATGACATCTCAGATTCAGGTACTTCTTTTAAGTGTGACATACCATGATAAGTGCTTGCGTGTGTGTGTCTCTATATTAGACAAAGTAACTGTAGCATCATGAATGACTTTAGTTTATATGTGTATTATACAGGCAATATGTCTGACCATGCTTACAGTATAGGTTCTGGGGACCATAGTACTAGATATTGAGGCCCTGGAAAAGGCTCAAAGAAGGGCCACAAGATTAATTCTTAGTATAAATATAGGGCCATGTTGCAGGGTCATGTTTTTGAGCCAGAAACTTTGGGGGCACTCAAGACCAAGTTTGATATCCACAGTCAAATGAAAAATTATTGTCACCTTATTAAATAAAAGTGAATGTAAACTGAACTAATATGAATTAATAATAATAAATATATCCAACTGCTGTTCTTTCCGCAGCCAAAGACTTCATAGTTCACTTGATGGAGAAAGACCCCAGGAAGAGGTACACATGTGAACAGGCTCTGCAGCACCCCTGGTATGGCACCTCTTCCTTCATTTCCTGCTCCTCTTGGCACCAGCCTGCACTGGGCTCACAGATTCTCCCACTTAAATCCTGCCGCTTTGAACCCCAGTGTCTGTGTTTTTGTCATGTGCACCAGGAATGAACCCTGCATATTTTCACAAATTTGTTCTGAAGCAAGAATTAAACAACATCAGTAGAGTTGTGCTAATGGAACTTTGAAATAGCGGAATACATACATAGGTGATTTTCTTATATATGACAGACCTGTTACATTTCACTGTGCCTCTAACAGCTGCTTGAGGTTTATGGAAACATATCTAGTGCTCCACTAACTCTGGCTAAGGTCCTGCTGGAGCAATCAATATGTCTACTCCCTGAAAATGATGGGTGTAATTTTCCTGTTGATTTGATGGGGTGGCAAATAGTTGTGGTTTATAGATAGCTATTACCTCAAACTGTGTGTTGCCGGAAGCCACGAAGCCACTGAACAATATTTACTGTTATTTGAAGGTTTAGCTGATGTTAACTGTAGCCACGTAACAACTGGAGTGCTCATTGGTGTGCTGTGTCTAAAATCAATGAATAAATAAAAGATCAAGAGCATCCAAGCAAGACGAAATATTCAGACTTACTGACCATTCATGGCATATTCGTCACTACCCTTTTGGGGAACACGCTTGGGGGAAGCTTACAGATGAAGATATCATGAAATATTTTGTCTAGTTTAACTAGGAAGTCTAGAAGAAAATCTGCACAACGTAGTTGATATATATGCATTTTACTTCAGTAATTGAAGCAACGGCAATGTTTTGTACGGACTCAGCCCTGTATTGCATTAGCACATTTAAATGTATTCAGTGTTTTGGTTTTTACTGTCATGGTTAAAGCTCTAGTGTGCCAGGGTCACCTTCGCCCTCTCGGCTGACCTTCTTTCCTCCGTCAGGATATCTGGAGACACTGCTTTGGACAAAAACATCCATGAGTCCGTCAGCGCTCAGATTCGCAAGAACTTCGCCAAAAGCAAATGGAAGGTACTGTAAGGTTTGTCTCCTCGCTGAAATTTTACTGGTGGATTTCTGTGAAAAGTGGATTAAAGCTACACCTTAAAAATGATTTAAGCGATGGTAACTTGGAATAAGAACGAACGCTAGAAATCAAAAAAGGAAAATGCCCCCCAAAAAAAGAAAATATTCTGAAGGCAGTGGCAGAGAGGGACTGCATCAGTTTGCACATGTGTGTGTGATGTTGCCTGTGTGTCACTGAATGCAAATGAAGAGTTTGTTTCCCAAGCGCAATATATCCATTTTACTCATTTTGAGTAAATTAGCGTTTACTGTGTTGGCGCCTATTGCATTTTATAGGAAAAACACAAACTTTGACCATGAAAAATACACTCTACAGTATAAATTTCAAAAAACGAATTTTTGCACCATGTGTAAGAAGCACAGGGCTATCGCTCTATGGTGTTGTCTCCATTTTTGTAATTTTGGCACTTATTACATTTTGTAAACAAACTCTTCAAATGTTTTTGTGCATGAGTGCACGCCTATGGGCCTTTTTGCTTGTGCAAGATCTGCAGGTGTGTTTTCTGTTTGTGTGTGCATGCATTAATGGATGTGTGTGCGTGTGTTTGTGTGCGTAACCGATCTCTCTCTGCACAGCAAGCCTTCAACGCTACTGCAGTGGTGCGGCACATGAGGAGGCTACAGTTGGGGACCAGTCAGGAAGGCCCCAGTCAGCTCACCCCCACCAGCCCCTGCCAGGGCCACCTGCTTCTGGCCGAGGAGGAGGAACTGGATGCCGGTGAGTCAAAGAGACAGAGCGCCCTCTGTCTGCCTCCCTCACATCCTCGCTATCCCTTCTGAACCAACATCTGTCCCATTCCCTCTGCAGACTCCCGCTGCGAAGACAGCTGTTCCCAGAATGCCGAGGGTTTGGAGGAGCAGGACAGCCTAAAGAACTGCACATACTGCTGTCACCCAGTTAGCCGTGTCTGAGCAGCGACACACGCTCTGTGTCCACCAGTTTGACTGGAGCCCCGAGCCCAGAACCACACCCCCCCTCCTCCCCAGTCTGGCCTGGAATACTGAGAGATTCCAGCAGTGTCCACCAGGGTGTGCTGCTGTGTTAGGGATCCTAGGTGAGGAGGGAGCAGTGTGTCAGTGGAGGGAAGCTGAAAGGTGAGCGTTGGCACAGAATGGAGGGGGATGGGGGTTCCTCAGATACAGGCCCAGGTCCATCATAGGGAACAAATGCAGGCCAGGAGTGTATTCCTTTTATATACGTTGCCGAATAAATATATTTTTGTTAAAGTTTTCTTATCTCTTTCACCATCAAACTAACATGTTCGGTCTCCTAATAGTGGTTCATTAATATGAACTCATAGGCGAGCTTGCAGTCTGCCCACAGAGGATAAAGACACGTGTCTGTTCTTTCTGTGTTTCAAATAGCCTCCATTTTGTGATTTCTAAGCCCTCTTTGTTCTGATACGCTACTGTTCAATGAAAGTGTGATTTTTTTCCCCCATGAGCAGTCATATACACGAAATGTAGGTTAACTTCTTTGAATTGTAATTTTTCCATCGCTTGAAGCGCATGATCAGTTATTTCATAATATTTCCCTTTGGCCTCAATGTGCTTGCAAAGTGACAACAAGGTGTTTTGTGCCTTGTGGACAATTCATGCTTTCAAAAAAAATTAGATAAATTAGATAAATTGGGTGGGGGGGAAGGATTATTGAATTCATGAATACCCAATCAAATTTATTTGTTTTCAAGTAAGTGGCCTGTTAATTATTATTCAAAGTGGATGAGGATCTGGGAATGTGTGTTGTCCGTCCATCCATTCGTGACGCTTCTTTTCTCAGGCCAGAAATCCTGAACTGTTTATTATTTCTTATTTATGTGGGCACATCTTACGATTTAGATGTGCCTTTTTATACTTCCATCCATCCACCTGTCTGTCTGTCCGTCCCTCCGCCGCATTTTGTTTTTCAGGCCATATATCAGCCATCTCACGGCAGGGCATCTGAGTATTTCATGTTTCTTTTGACTGAACTGTCTCTAATGCTAATCTTAGACGAAGACACAGCACTACATGCGTCAGTCACGCTTCGTGTCACCTCAGGTGGGACTTCTGTTGTCATCAGGTCAGCTTGCTTTTTTTCTGCCTTTGTTATTCCTCATAGTGAGGTCACATAAAAAAGGCAAATTACCTCTACCTTTTGAGTGTTCAGTTTCATATTGGAAAGAAATACATTTACATTTAGAAATACAGAATCATTATTACTAATTTTTTTGCGTACACAGTAAGGTCAATGATAACTGCACTTAAATGGATATTCTGTCAATGCTAAAGCTAATTGCCTGATGTCAGTGCTCCATTAGAGCTTCACCGGGCATTTTTCAGGTTTGCTATTTTAACTTCACGTTGCTTTCACTGTCATGAAGCTGATTTATTCCTCTGAAGCGTCACTGCACCTGTCTATAAAGGGACTGCAATGCTAATTTTTACAAAAACATGTAAATATGTTTCATCTTTCACCAGGCCTCCTCAGTCACTACAGTCGACGGCTGATTTGATTTCGTCTTGTTTGTCTTTGTTTGCCGTACTAGCTACTATTCATGCTAACATTGCTAAAGAACTGATTGACGATGTAAGTGTTTCCAGTTTTTAACACTGGACAGTTTGGTGGGTGAGGATGAAATTGTTCATAAACTTTACGTATAAATTGAATGTGAATTCTGCATAAATGTCTGTCATAGAATTTCAGAAGTTTGAATTACAACCCAAAATGTCAGTTGCGGTGTCAAAAAAATCAGGTGGTATTCTGTTGCAACTCATTTTTGAGCGATGAAGTTTATCTGACAAACTTCAGGTTCAGTTAGTGTTCATAATGGCCCTTTTCAGTTGTAGATGGACTGCGCCAAACTTCAGAGGGATAATTTAGATAACAGATGCTGAACTTTACACTGTTGGAGTGAAAACCTCTGGGATCATGTGACATTTGAACAGCCTCTCTAGCCTGTGTTTTGCATTGAAGGAAAAACATTAATTCATCATCTATTGCAAATATATTTGCCCATCTCTGCTCACCATTTATATTTATGTTCATCACTGTGAGTCAGTCTGAGAGCTAAAGCTTTGTTATTATTTTTTTTGCATTAATTTTTGTTTATCAGCATGTATCACACAGTAGATGCTAAGTTCCTCTTTCTTACTGGTGTTTTCATGCGGAACTATATTCATTCTCAAACTTCACTCACAGATACTTATATTTCCTGAAGTTGACACGCTGACATTTATGTTCAAACAGACACACATTCAAATATTTGTCTTTTTAAACAAGTGTTCTCACACAAATGAGTCTAGTTACGTGCACACGATTGCTCACTTTCCCTCTTCCTCTCACGTGCACTCATGCTTAAAGGTGGGCCTTTAAAAGTACATACCTGTGATAGAATGAGTAGGCCTACACTGTAAGGCTAAAAACAGACTGATCTGACGCTGAAGTTTGGTTAGTTTGTCGTCATATCACTGTTGTCACTGTGCATTCTGCAGAATGACTTAAGGTTATGAGTGTCCTGGCTCACCTAGGCCTTCTGATCGCCCATGGCCTTGCCTTTCTATTCTGTGTCAGACTGGGTCAAGAAGGGCTCTGGGTTCAGCAATCTGCTTGTATCCTGAGCGACAGCACAAAATTAAAAAAAAAAAAAAAAAAAAAAACGGAGAAAGTTTGTATGTTAAGAATATTATATGAAGCAACCCGAGTTTTCTGCCACTGTACTTTATTGAGTATAAATCTCCCACCACCAGAGTTTTTGTACATTGTTTCTGACTAAGACTCTGGTATCATGTGACCAGGCTGTGAGGTGGTTTGGGGGGAGGAGGGAATGGCCGTCTCTCCAAATTTTTTTTGTCAAAATAACGCCAAAATTTTTGTTGTGATACATCAACAACCCCACTTTTTATGACCCCTTTCCACTGAGGCTATGAATCCCACAAATCCTCTCGAATGGGAAATTTAACCTATTCGTGGTTGAATCGTAATCAGTTTGGGAAGTTCTTAACTAAATCTTATTTTATTCATATTAATTCTTGCAATTCGTGAGTGGGCGGGAATTCGTGGCAAAAGTTTTGAACTGTTCAAAAAATTTGTGGAGAGGTTCACGAATGGAAAATTTGTGGTTGGTTCTGAACAAATTCGTTGTCTATTCTTTGTCTGCGTAACTGATTCGTAATTGGTTTTTCCACATTTGTGCGTATTCTTAAATCATTCGGCGATTTGTGAGTTCTTGGCTTGACCACGAATCAGCTACAAATCTGTCACGAATCACCCAAATACAATATTCCTAACTGATTTCTAATATTCGTGCAGCATTCGAAATGGATTCTTGTAATTCTTACTCAATTCTTGACAATATTAGTGCAATTTGAGCCGAATCCCACCAATATCCGTAATTCTATCCTACCTGCATCGTAAATGTTTTGTACAGCGCCACAAATTAATAAATTTGATTTACTAAATTCCACAAATCCTCACGAATCTGAAAATGTATCAATTCTTGACAATTTGTGGGATTCGTGGTTGTAGATGAAACAAGGCATTCTCCCCTGAATTAATGGCTTAAATTATGACTGCAGTGTGGAAAGAAGCTTTGTATTGACATCTTGTATTTCAAAGGCAGGTAGAGCCACTCAGCAGACTCAATATTGTCTTTTTTGTGATGATCCTTCCTGATCACTTCACGAGAGCCTGAAGCTCTTGCCCCGCAGAGTGAAAGTGCTGTGGGCCAGTTCTGGGTCGTCCTTTGAGGGATTCACCATTTCTGCTGATTATCACTTCCTCCAAACCCCAGTGGCCAAACATGGAAGACTGGCTGCCCATTAACACTGGTTGGCATAAAAACAAATAAATTGCTTATTATCTGTGAACCTATTTAAATATATATTAACGTATCTTTTCATAAAAGGGGCTTTTATGACAACTTTTTAAGATATTGTTGGGTTTTAAAAAGCCAGCTGTCAGATGGAAAGTTTCAGCTACAGCTGAAACGGAGATTAAACGGGTTGCTACGGATGTAGCCATGTTTGAATAAAAATGCATATGGAGGGTTAAGTGGCCGTTCCCTCCATACCCTTGCTGACCGAATGTATTTTCTTAACCACTGGGTAAGCTAATTTTGTGTTCTCTGTTAACTTTTATGCTCTGTTCCTGTCATGGAAAAGGTACAGTTGTGATCTATTGTTGCATGACCTGGTTACCATGTATAAGTGATTGATGAAAAAACATATGAATATTTACACGTGATTATACCGTTGTCATAAAAAAAAATTGTGAAGTGAGGAATTTTCACACCGGAGATCATGATGCAGGGAGACAGTACCGATACTCCATCATCTGCTCTGAATTGAAGGACATATCTGCCACGCTCTAGCCTGCTATAAGGTGGCACACCAGCCTCACATTGGTTGGGGATGATACTCTGCTGTACATTGTAGTATTTCTACTCTTTTTCTTGACCAGAAGTTGCATATCTGCTTTTCCTTGGTAGGATTAAATTGTTTATCTTGCCTTCCCTTCAAGCTGTGAAGGGGCTGTGGATGCATTCATCCACAGCTGCCATGGGCAATATTGCTAAACTTCAACCTGAAATTATTTTGCCCAAGAGTAAGGCCATCCCTCTGAAGCTGGGCTTCCAGGTTACTCTCTGCCTATTTAGCTCATGAAACGGGCCATAATTGTGGTTCACCTCTAAGATCTGCTGTCAGGGGTCTGTTGTCTCCACCTCCAACCATTAGGACCCTTCCTGTGTCACATAGAGGAGCTTAATTGAATCCATATAAAATGTAGGTTTTCTAAAACAATTATTTACTATGAAATGCATCAAAAATTAAAGATATGATGCTAACTACTCTGATGACAGGTCCTGGAATGCTAACGTAATCATGCTAATTATTTGTGGTGGACATGGATTGTTTTTGACATAATGAGACTTCAGCACATACCAAAAAATATATATCACAAGAATGGGAGCTCATAGTATATTGTAAATAATGCTTCTCATTTGGAATAGGTTGGAGATATTCTAATATTGTGCAAGTGTTCATTTCTCTTGGCTTAGTGTGGTCAGAAGAGAGGTGAGAGGGTGTTCTGCCCTGAAGCCTGGGGCCAACCGATTTTTATCTTTCTCTGTGTCTGCTGAAGCACCTTACCGGCTGGCCAAAGCCTGCCGAAGCCATTTCATTGAACTTTTAAGCTGCTATAAATGGTTTACCTTGAATATAGTCAATAATGTTTCACTGGTGACTAACCAAGTGATAGCATGGAACTCATCAATTTATTCAGGAAAATTGTTCTGAAAATGGCTTGAATACTGCTACAATATTTAAACTTGCCCACATTCAGCAGAAATATCCAAGATGTATTGCTTTGGGTCTTGGGGACAAGACAACCTTAGAAGTACAGCAGACGTCCCTACCAATGTTAAAGAGGAAGGTTAAATGATCAGGAGAGCTTCTGCATCAATGCTCAGTCCAATGCAGACAGTGGAATGGAAATGATGCACAGAATAGTACGACAGGCTAAACTCATCTAGCTACCTCTAATATTGCTAAATTTCCATTCCTTATCTGTGCTATGGGGTAGAAAGGCAGCATTCAATAAAATTAGCATGATTCTACAGGCTCTATTTAACTAATCTCCTTAAGTTCAAGATTAAGTTGTGTATCAGAATATTAAACCTATAGGCAATTATCGTCATTTAATTATGTAAGATATCAAAATCAGATGTTGTTGAAAACCAATCATGTAGCAACTTGTTTAAAAGTGCTCCCACAGGGAACGCTTTTAACTAGTTGGCACATGATAGATTTTAAATAGCTCAGGATAATTACATTTTTAATTTTTTGAAAATTTATTCAGCGCTCTAAGGGTTAACGCACATAGAATAATATAAGCTATGTTCCCTAAAAATGTCTAAATGTGCCACTATAAGGAAAATAGTACATTTGCACAAATCAAGCAGCTGTTCTAGAATTATTTAAAAGAAAAGTCATTATGCAAATGTCTGAAGGGCTTATTTGTGAGAAAAAAATAATAAATTGGTATATTGTTAGTAGTCATTCGTTCTGATCTGGCCATAATTAAACTTAAGTTTGTTTGAGAAATTGGTTTGAATGTTCCTCTCTTTGAAAGTGTTTCTGTTGTTAAACTTTGTTTCTGTTTGCTAATATTACTGAAAACCAGTCAGTACATTTATGTATGTTATATAAACACAAATGCATACACCCACATATATATATTAAAATATATATAGTCTATCTTTTTTGTAAAAGCTGTTTTGAGCTACAAATGTATGGATGCAATGCATCATGAGTTAATGAATATTATCATGGAGTACTGCTCAATACTAAGAAGCCTCTTTTTTTTTTTGTTTTGTTTTTTTGTTTTTTTTTTTGAAAGTTTGGTAGCGGCCAATAAAATGAAACTTTCTTGTCTATGCACAGTGTCTCCTGAAATCCTTTCACGTACTTCATGAATGATTCAGCAAATGTCTTTTCTGTCTCGCCTTTGGTAACTGCTGCATGTATTCAGAAGGAAGTTTTTGATTTTTTAACGGACCAGGTTTGATGTTTGATGGCATTATTTATCCTGGGAATGAAGCCGCTACCAGGGCAATGTGATTTGAGTTTTATAAATTATTGTTGCTCATTCAGTCCTGTTGCATGGCCGTAAAATGTTTAAATCACAGCAACTGTAGGTTTGAGTGGTGGGCCACATCCCCCTAGATGTATAGTAAATAATCTTGACATGCTAAAAGGTTATTTTATTTTTTGATTTAATGTAAAGGAACTATGGTCACTATTCAGTCTGCTATCATAATGTTGTTAAATTTGACAACTCTTGCGTTCTAGTCTTTACATTCAGAGCAGTCTAAAGATCTCATTAGGGCATGTCCTGTATGATGTTTCCATATGCAAGTTTGCTTTTTAAATTGATGCTTTGCATGCATAACTACAGTTTTTTCCTGTCACTGACAGAAGTTCTTTAGAACAATGAACAAAGTTTAAATGCGGTGGGGAAATTTTTCTCTGGTAAAGTTGCCCAACAGTCCATTTGGAATGTAATCAAAATGTTCCTGCACTTTCAGGCTGGACATTTATGTCATATTTTACTATTACAAGACAACATGCATTCGTGATCGGTGGTGACTCTGCTCAAGTGATGCTCGGGCACAATCTGAACAAGCATGAAACAGACCCTGAGATCCCTGAGATCACAAACCCCCAAACTTGCACTTTTGAAGGGGGTCCTAGTTTAATGTTTCATGAGGTCGCAGTCTGTAGGATTGGATGCTGCATGCTTCTGTCAGTTGTGTTTACTGTAATAACTCCACATATTATTCCAATGACGTTTTTCATTGAGTGGCATTTTGGGCTGTCATTAATCTGATGACGCATTTACACGAGTCTCCTCTGGTTCCATATGACTATGACTATGTCATTTAATATGTTTTTTTTAAATTCACAAGTATCTCCAAGCGTGCTGCTACACAGAAAATCTCCTCCATACAGTTTTCCGGGTATTATAGGCTGTCTGAGACTGATGGGGATAAGTGCAGAGGTTGTTTTTATTTGGTCTCATAAACTTTCAAGCCTGCCATCCATCTTTTTCATCAGAGTTGGTTGGTCTGAGGGCCACTGCAGACAGAGGCGTAGGGTATTTTTCAGACATGGCCATTTGAGGACGCGCTGTCACAGACATAGTGCTGTTTGACTGCCACCTAGTCAAAGTCACAACCTTCACTGATTTTCCATGGTTTTCCTGCAGGTTTGGGAAAGATAATGTTACGCCACTTTTATGGCCAAGTTGGCCAGTGAAATGGGAATTTATGTACCATGAAAGTCCCATAAATAATATGTAATGATGGCCAGAAGAAAGGCGTTATTGGGAGCATTAGCTGGTCCTTTTTTAAGTGCATTCTGTGAGGCCCCATCTTGCAAAGCTTTGAGCCAGCGTTGAAGACTTGGCGGGATTAAAAGGGAACTCCGCATGTGCAGGATCAAACGAAACCTGCGCTCTGTTTGGCCATTCCCCGTGTGCACATTATGTTGAGGGTCTTAGATAATTTTTTGCCCAAAATCTTATTTTCTTACAACATTGTGAGGTGGTTGTGAATAAATGTGTAATATAATATATTTGTATGCCAAACACCAGTGGTTTTACTTAGTAAAGGTACACATTTTAGAATATGCTCATTGACATTTTAATAAAGGTTGAAAACAGATGGTGCTATTTTCTGAATAGCTCCTTTTTCATCTCTACTCTGTTCAGGTTTCAGTCAGAGGTTCAGTGCTTTGTGTGCTGTTCCAAATTAGCCTGAAATGTGCTGCTCATGACTGTGTGGTCCAGTGGCGGCTGGTGAACTGGCAACAGGGGAAGCTCAAACAATCCTTTAAAATTAATGATTGGTCACAACCTGTTTTCAATGATTCATTTAAATTACCATTACAAAAACTCCGCAAACTCTCAACATTATCAGGTGTGGCCAGTTTTCATTAATAACGCATGCCTGTTAACTCTCACACATTCCATGTGAGTTTAAGTGGCATATCTACGTTCCTCTGCTGTAGTCAGCAGTTATTCAGTCAACGCGTAGGCTATGTAAGAGATTCTCGTGCAGAATTGAAGTCCATGAGTCACTGAAGGGGTTGAAAGCAATGTAATTGCATTAAGACATTTCAAATGATTTTATTTCATTTGAATGATCATGAAACGTGCATTGCTTCCAACCCCTGAGTAAAGAAAAGCGTGAGAAGTCCGGAGTTGTAATCTGTATCTATTATTAATGAAAACTGGCCACACCTGATAATGTTGAGAGTTTTCGGAGTTTCTGGAATGGTAATTACAGAATATGTTCAGGATCACTTCCAAAATTAAATAAACTCTTCCTTAGACTACCACCTATCATCCTTCTGAGTTTTTTTGCCAAACCATCTGAATTTTCTGAGTTATCCTAAAAAAAATGTCACACGGACCTGTGTTAGACAGATACAGTGTAATTCTTCCGGATCCAGAATATTTACCAGATCACTTCCAAAATGTAATCAACTCATCCTTTTGACTACCCCCTATTGTCCTATCATATTTTGTGCCAAATCATTCGTAACTATTTGAGTAACCTGTTAACAGAGACAGACAAACACATACGGGTGAAAACAGTCCAGGGATGCTTTGTTCAGCTGACTTAAAGTGCTCAAACAGGACATCTTGTGCAGCTATTGTCAGCGTATCATTCATGAAAAGCCATTACTCATAGGTGTCTGGTCTCACATTGCCGGCACTTTATCTCCATGCTCTTACAATACATCAGAATATTGCCAGCCATCTGGACAGGTCACATGAAAACAAACTGGTCTACTTAAATGTGATTTATGCCATTCTAGATTAAAGCTCTGGCCATGTTGTGAACGTGGTCACGCGTGCTTCAGAAGATCTACTGCATTGACCCACAGCTGTTCAGCTGCTTACTTAGGTGCACATTCACCTGCCTCGCATGTATATCATGGCAAACCTGTCGCACTTTCCTCTTAGTGTTGCACTGCTTTTTGAATGGGCCTGATTGGAACCGTCTTTTCCAATTATCAGAAACGGTCAGCCAAGGAGCCCCAACAGGAGCTGTAGTCTTCATGTCATCCTGTGTGTCAAGGGACACGACAGGGACAAAATTGGAAATTAGTGTATGGACCAGGCTCTTTAATAACAAACTAGAAATACCAAGGACCTAGACTATAATTGTAAACAAGGGTCAGGAAGATATATATGGACTGGAACCAGAGATTAACTAAATACAGACGGTTAAAGCGCAGGAGATAATATATTATCATAACAAACAGAAGATCAATACTGTAAACAAAAGGAAAAGCGCAAACACTCAGAATATATTCAGTATGAAAAGTACAAATAAAACTAAACAATGCATGGAAAAATACCCAAAAGCAATACTAAACTTTAGAAACAGAGATAAATCCAGAGAGGTAACCAAACTCCCAAAAAAACATAAAGCACAAATAAATGAAGGTTAAAAACCATTCAAAGTCCAAAAAAATGTGGGTGGGAGCAGGGAAAACCGGGTTTGTTCTGGATAACACCTGGTGACCATCTGAGAAAGGCCTGGGGTTTAAATAGGGATCCAGGCAGGAGCAAGTAATAAGTGCCCTCAGGAGTTTAAAGGAAGAAGCGGCAAGTAATTAGGCGAAGAGGGCATGGTCACCGAGCAGTCAGGCACGGACGTGACGCTATATTTTTTTAACAACAAGAGGATCAAATTCATGTGCCATTACTTTCCTGAATGGTGAATGTTGTTGATGTATACCACAAGCTACATAAGGGCTGTTTCACTATCAGGGACCAAAGTTTGTCTCACGGACCCCCAAAAATCGAATGTAGAATATAGAATCAAATTGATGGCTGTTTGTTTACATATACTCTGCAAAGAAAGAACCGCAAAAGTGGTTTTCAGATGTATAGTTTTTGTACTAAATAATAATCTAGAAATGACAGTAAAATGTACACACTTGGCAAAAGTCATTGTCACTGAACGAGCTCATTATGGCACACACATGAAACAATGGAATGTCAAGGTGAAGGTCATCAGACCTCAGTATCGTGTACGGCCTCAGTGAGAGTACAGAACTTCTTGGCATCATCGTCCCATGGAAGCAATCGGATTACAGATTGTGGCCTGGGTAATGTGCACCCACTCTTCCTGAAGTGCTTGTGCTAACTGTTGGAGGTTCTGTGGCTGTTGATGTCGTGCTCGCAAACGTTGTCAAGAGCATCCCGTAGATGTCCAAGCCTGTTCTACCGGTATAGTTGGCGGCCCACATCATTACACTTCCGCCACCACACCTGCCCACTTCCAGTATGCAAATCCGAGCATAACGTTCCCCATGACGTCTGTAAACACGGTGCTTTCCATCTGCTTAGCAACGCAGAAACCGTGACTCATCACTGAACCACACACGTCTCCATCTCTGTTGTGGCCATACTCTGTGTTCTTGACACCACTGACGTTGCAGCCGACGATGCTGATCAGTGAGATTGACACCTCGAACTGGCCGTCTTGTTGGAAGACCAGCATCACATAAACAGTTGCTCACTGTCTGGGCTGAAATTCTTCGCAGTCCTAAAATTGCTGTAGCTGTAGAGGTGGCCGTGGTGAGTCTATCACTTACGTAACATGGCCGTTTGTACCGGTTCTGCACTGCTGTTGTGACAAAAGCTCGGCCAGATCTGGGAAGGTCATGTGTTGACCTCTGTGCTTGATACCAATTCCATAGTCTTGATATAGTGCTTGGCGATACGTTGAAGAACCTGGCAACAGCTGAAGCAGATTCCCTTGGTTTGGGTGAAGGGACCCACTCGCACAGGCTGGTACAACCAAAAAGATATTTAATAAATATACTTTAAAAACAGACAGGGGAGCAGCAGCAACACACACGGAGCTAAAAACGCCAGAATGCAGCTGCACTGCCAATTGGAAGTGCAGCTCTTAAATACTCTAAACTTCACCTCAACTTCAACGAACATCAGGTGTGGCTCGTTGAAGTGGAGGCAAAGACAGCAGGAGGGGGAGGGACTGCAGGTCGGAACCAACACAGTGCAGACGGCCAATGGCGTTGTTCTGTTGATCTTTTGTCAGTTGTGGAATGTTGTAACAGTTCAAAGCTGAAGAGTTGTGAAGACAGACAAATGAAAACCCTTCCCTTTCATAGCTGACCAATTCATGCTACCTTGCATTTCATTTTGGTATGTTTAGCCGCCATTTGCCCACATGGTTGAGTTTTTGTTTTTCTTAGATTTTTCCAGTAATTTTTTTTTCCAGTAAAATTTTTGCTTTATTCTAAACGGGCAAATCATTCCCTATGTGTGCAGACATTCAAAATGTATAATTAGTACATATCATAAGAATATCAGCCAAATTCCGTCATTTATTTCCTATTTTTACACTTTTGCGTTTCTTTTTTGACAGAGTATATGTTGTTGAGGACACATGCTGAAAATTTGAGTTTTGGATCCACAATTTCTAAAATTCATACAAATGACAATTTGCCTTTTTCATCTTTTTATCCAGTTCCAGAGAAGGCATGTTTTTGACGGACAAAGAACACAAACTCATAACATGGCGCACAGTGTAATGACCAGTACATATACTGACACAGTATTCCTCATGCGCAATCAGATGAATATGTGGAGTCAAAATCATACAAAACATCCAAACTTACCCCCCTCCTCTGTTGAAATATTAATAATGTATAAAACATTTCCAGAGAATTTTTTGATGGACAGAATATCTTGGTAGAAAAAGTGAAGTTTTCATGAATCGATGTGTTTCTGATCCCCCAAATATTACATTTGTAGCTTAAAAAAACCTTCCCAATTTTTAAATAATGATGCACAGGCTACTGGGTGCAGTGGCATTTTATTGGTGAGGAATACAAATGTATCTAAAAGAAAATGAGACGCCAAAATGTCAAAAAAAAAAAAAAGATATCGTACTGTCGAATGTTTCGACATCTGACATTTTTTCATCAAATAAATGGAAAAAAAAGCTACATTTATTCAATATTTTAGTATTTACCCCTGATTGTGAAACAGCCCATAATCATGAGGGGCAAAGACAGTTTTTTTTCTGGATTTGTATTCCAAAATTTTACATTTTGAATAAAACAATATTTATTTGCCTGAAGTGCAGATTCCCTGCGTTCACAGCTTTTATTACCAGATATAAAACATTTTAGTTTCAACATGTTGATATGTAGTCTCCCTGTGTTAGAGGATTGTTATGTTTGGGACAAATGGAAAATAAGGCCTTTTGGCTCAGTCATGTGTATTTAGTTGCTTCTTGGTGGCCTTTGAAATATAACAAGAGCACTAGTGTGTTCCATATTTGTAAATGACCTGGTTGGCCACAGATAGAAGATCTCTATGATAAGCATGCTTGATCACTGACTGAACTAAAGAAAAAAAACCCTAAAAGCCCACCCTATGTAGATAAAACAGTTTTCCAACGGTAAAACTGGATTCATCATTGACTGCTATCTGCTGAAAATGTCACATATTGGAAATACTGAGGCTTTACTGGAAGATTCAAATCAGGATGTAAAGATCAAAGCTAGCTAAAGACATACCTAAAATACATCTTTCTGATGCATGCCTTTTATTTACCCCATCATTTTATTCTGGATAACACCTGAATTAATAAATTAGTCAGTTAAACATCTCTTACCTAACCTTGCCTGCCATACACATATATAAACCACATTAGTTTTCACTTTGCCTTCAACTTCTCATGAACAGATGCTGCTTCTTACTGAGCTGCTTGTACTAGCAGACCTAAGAGATGCAAGTCCGCGTTTGGTCAAAATGCCATCTGTCCTCGATATAAGAATATATAACATAGAGTGATGGACGAGAATTTTGGTGAAAGGGAAGCAGGTTTTTATCTATCTGTCTGTTTTCCGTTTTTAATTTAAAATTAATTAATTAATTTAAAAACTTTCATTTTTTTATGAATTCAGGATTTTAATAAACCATGAAGGTGTTATCCTCACATTTTAAATGCAATGAGATTATTATGTTATTCTGCGAATATAACAAATATATGGGTTCCAAAGTACTATGACCCAGTTTTCATTGACAGAGGGTTCATAGTGGTTGCTTGTATTAATTTTCAATATTTTCATTTTGCAAAAGCAGAATTATTTGAGTCAGTGAATCCAGGTATGGAGGCGGTTAGACCGTTTCTAGACATACTGCTGAACTCTGCGAATGCTGTTCTCTTAAAAATGTCGTCTCAGAACTTGGAGATGAGATGCAGACAATTTTAAGCATCTTAATCTTGTCGAGGACAAAGATGTGACAGTAAGCTGTTGCTCTGTTCCTATACTGGAGTCTAGGAAGCCGGTAAAGCTGTCTGAGAACTTAGTTTTTTTATTGTGGCGAGAGAAAACGAGGGAGCGCATACAAATTTATACTATGATCTCAAAGAGAACATTCGTATTCTGGTATAAATGGGAGACCTTCACGAATTGGAATATGATTTGTCCCAGAAGTCAGTGTGAAAAAGCAAGCAAGTGGTGTGAGTCCAAACGAGAAATCAACGAAGTAAAGGATTTATTATAATGTTGAACTTGTGTATGACATTTCCTGTGGAAAGATGGGATGAACTGTCATAACATACTTCATGCTGATGGAAAGCACTGTCTAGAGGAAAATCTTAAATTTACTGGCTCTTATATTTACTGCTGAAAAACCCATGCTGTTGATTTACATGACACACAGTGAATATAGTCCAGTTAGCTAAGTCCAGCCTTGACAGATGAGATATCTCCTTTAGAAAGATGTCCTTTGTCATTTCTTCTTTAAAATTTCACAATATTTATTTTACATATTCTATAATCTGAGCGTTACTGGTCACATTTGAAATGTTCATGAAATAAAAGTAGTCTAATGATTGATTTCATTTGTTTCAAGTCAATCAGGCTGAGATGAAACCAGTCACAATAGAAAGCATTGTAATCCTTCGATCTCCACGTTTTCTCAAAAAGGTGGAGAGGATTGCAGTTAGATGCAGTTTGACCACTCGTGTTTGTGGAATGGACGGCGCAAATAAACTGGTTGGCAGGTTGCAACTCCACTAACATACCTGTATTTCATAATACGAGGGGAACTGCATGTTTTGATTTTTTATTTTTAGGTTGACCTAAAACTCCAAATTTTGTTTTGTCTACAAATACATGAAAAGGCTATAGCACGCATGCTCTAACCTCCTCTGAATATAAAACATTTACTGAGGGGCCTGAGAGGAAATGTACTGTAAATGCTATGACCCATATTCTTCACTGGTTTTTCCCCACCCCCCAGATACAGCCCATTTAAAAGTAAGTTGTTTACTTCGTCTCACTCCATGACTCCGAGCGTAATACCCAACGCACATTCTGTCTGGCTGATCTGCGGTTCTTGCTGACTGCTGCTGGTGACAGGCCATTGGCTAGATGACACCTGGGCGTGTTCCCTGGGATCAGCGGATGGTTGCTTGATGACCTTTGACCCTGGCTACGGCCAAGCCCTGATCAGGTTCAGCTCTTTTGTGCCCGAGCAAGGAGCTTTTTTGGGGGTTTGTTCTGTTCCCGGGTGGTGTCCCGTCGAGGGTGTGAGTCACAGCGAGCGTTGGCTTGTTCGGGCTCCTGCTGCAGTTTCAGGTACTGCCTCTTCTCTTTGCTCTTGCCCTTGGCCTGCCTCAGGAGCCGCTTCAGGCTCCGCACTTTGTCCCGCAGGTGGCTGTTGGCCTTCTCCAGGGAGCGAACCTTCTGAGAAAGAGTTTTCACCCTCTCCTCTTCTTCAAATAAGGCCTTCTGGACCGCAGAGCACAGAAGCTGCAGGACACAGTGGACTGGAGTGAATGAAGTTCACAGAGGGGCCACAGAGCTAACAGCTAGCACTCACAGAGCTGACTAAACTACAAGGCGAGTCTGTGGCTGAAAAGGTCATTCATGACAATAGAAAGGTGATAAAAAATAGGTCACGTGTCTACTGCGGATTGGTTGTTCACTGCAGGCTAAGAAGTTTTACTTACGGAGTTATGGACTTACGACTCGATAGCATAGTGTCTACTCGCAGTAGACACAAAAACTACTCAAGGACATATTAATCAGAGAAAGAACTCAAATTTCATTAAGTTCTGAGAGGTTCATCCTATTTATGAAATTAAGTTATTCCAAGATAAAGTACTTCCATGGTGAACTGCTCCTACAAGTATGAGTGTCAAGCGTACTATGATTAAATCTCTGTTATCTGAATCCTGCCTCTTATTTCTCCAAATCGATAACAGCCATTTGGTTTATCACAAAAGATAGTTCCCAGAAGTTTGACAGACTTATGTCATAGTCAATTTTGTCAGCTTCATGTCACCGCTATTTTATAACCCTGACCAAGGAGGCTATTAAGGCTATCTGTGTCAGCATTCGAGAAGAACAAGCAATTGAAGCAGCTAAAATATCAAGGCCACTGTCTGTGATTTGATCACTACCTTCACTGTAATTTGAACAGCTCAATGGCCTCTTTACTCAGATAGATACATTTAACTGTGCAGCTTACCATATGGAAGGCATACAGCCCCACCCACTTATTCGCGCTGCAGAGAAATAAATTGGGAGGGACGACGGGTTTGGGATTATTGAATCACAGCATTGTTCGTCGCCCAAGCACCTCCTGTTGGCCAGCCGGGCGCTCGTCAGTAAAATTCTAAGCGTGCACATGGTTAGTTATCCTTCGCCCTTGTTCTGAATTTGCGTAGTTTCAAGCTATGAGAGTAAAACGAAGCAGTGGCTGACAGTCTTGCACTTCAAAGGAGAGCCAAGAACTGTCTTTGCTCTCCCGAGATGGCAACATGAGTCACATATTAGTAAGTTTGTGCACGCAGTTCGATAATTGGGCATTCCAGATTCTGGTGGGATTTCAGATGCCAAATAAAAAAAAAACTAAAACAAATAAATTAAAAATGTGAACAAACTGCAACCATCTTTAGATACCTCAGGAGGTCAGCAGTCCTGTGCTTGGTTTTAATTCAGGTATCTGCTTTCTGTCTTCTTGTTTTGCAAAGCTCTTTTTCTTATGTAAATTGAGGATGGAATGGCCTATCTCCTGCAAAGCTATTGGAGATGATAATAAATCTGTCTAGCTGGGATCAGTATACGGCGATTCATCATGAGTGTGTGGGATAGGTTCACATTAATGGATAATGGGGGTGTTTTAAGAGTCCCCATGCAGAAATAAACCAGGCAGGCAGTGAGGTAACTGTATACAGACTGGGGATTTGTCTTCATGATCCTCCATCTGATTGCAAGAGCCACCACTGGGTTCACCCAGCATGAATAAAGAATAACACTTAGAGATGAACACACCGCCTTGTATAGATTTTTTTATATGCCTTTGTGTACATGGGTAATCTAGATACTACCAAAAAAAAAAGAACAGAAAAGCCAGAAGTTTATTCTATTTTTGGTTATATGTCCGCATCTGAGAACCAACTGACTTCATTAAATTTTTATTCAGGGTCGGCTTTGGTTTGTGTTTTTTACTAAAGTACGCCCAGATATTCTCCAGATTCAGAATTCCAAATGATAAGCCCATAAACCTAATGTCAAACAATTTCACTTTAAATATATAGTCCATCCATAGATGATCTAAATTGCTTCTTCCTTATCAGGTTGTAGAGGGAGCGGGGGCCGACAGTGCTGTGAAAAGTACTTAGCCCCTTCGAAATTTCTTCTATTTTTGCATATCTGTCACGCTTAATTAAATTGTTTCAGATCATAAAATTTATTTTCATATGAGATAAAGATGATTGTGTTTATTGAAGGAAAAAAAGCTGTCCAACCCCACCTGTCCCAGAGTGAAAGAGTAATTGTTTCTTATTCAACCAATTAAACAAATTTAATTGGGTTCAATTCAATTGGTGAATTCAATAAGGGCTCAACTCCACTTATTTTCAACATGTAGTTGGGCCCTTATTGAATTTACTGATTCAATTTCATTAGACAAGCCCTGGCATGATTACGGCCAGCCTCATTGAATCTAATCATCACTCAAATACAGTAGAGCCTGACTGGCAGTGTGTGGTAGGCAAAAAGCAGCACATGATGCTGCAATCTAAAGAAATTCAAGAACGGATGAGGAACTAATTTGTTAACATCTGTTGGTGTGAAAAGGTTAAAAAGCCATAGTTAAGGCTCTGGGACTCCAGCAAACCATGCTGAGAGCCAATATCTACAATGAAAGAAAACATGGAACAGTGATGAACCTTCTCTTGAGTGGTGGGCCCACTGAAATTCCTTCCATGACCACATCAATGACTCATCCTGGAGGTCATAAAAGAACCCAGAACATCTGAAGAACTGCAAACTTCGCTTGCCTCAGTTAAGGTCAGCATAGCAGAAGAAATTGAGAGGGGGGCAAATACTTTTTCATGGCTTTGTATCCCAGCCAACAATGGGTGAAAGGCAGGAACATATTGTGTTGCTTATCAATTCAGATTAAGGCGCATATACCATTCACTCACATTAAGGCGCATACACCATTCACTCACATTAAGGCGCATACACCATTCCCTCACATTAAGGCACATACACCATCCATTCACATTAAGGCACACACATCATTCACTCACATTAAGACACATACACCATTCACTCACATACTCATAACTGAGGCCCATACACCATTCACTCACATACTCATAACTAAGGACAATTAAGAGCTTCCAGTTGGCCTGGAAGGTTTGACTGTGGGAGCAAACTGGGTAAACTCACATGAACACAGGGAAAATATGCAAACTACTCTCAGAAAGGTCCCAGGCAAAATTCAAACCCACAATCCAAAAGCTGTGAGGCGACAGGACTACTCACTGCGCCACCATGCCATCCAAATATGAATTCCATTTCTATGATTGTAGCAAGGCACATTTAGATATTTTGCACTGTGAAAATGCGAAATAATGGGTAAAGTTTCCCAAATTTTGAAGTGTTTCAAAATTTGTCTCCCTTACTATATATACCAGAGCAACATTTCTGTCTCCTAACATGATTTGACAGTAATGTCGTTCAGCGAAGCCGATGCAAATAGGAATGGAGGCGGACATGAGTAGCTCAGGCAAGCAGACTGTACGGGCCCACATGACCCAATGAACTTGTGCTGAATGAGACGTGGATTTGCCTTTCTTACAGCAGAACAGCATGACGGTCAGTAATGCAGGATAGCCAGATGCAGCCAGGAATGGCACAGTGGACCTTTTCGAGAGGGCTTACCCGACTGTCCTCCTGAGCCTCCCACTCGGGGCTGTATTTGTGGACCTGGGTCCCTGCCGAACAGTTGGCAAACTGGAAGAGGCTGGCGAACATGCGGTGGCTCTCGGGCGTGTCGGGAAAGATGGGATCCTGGAAGTTTACACCATGAGGAATGATGTTGTAGTTGTCATCCATCCTTGGAGAAGACAGACCCATTCTATTAACACATGCCGGGATGATCCGTCTTTACAAGTTTTCAAAACTTTGTATTGATTTTGCTATAATACTCTTACAATGTGGCCCGTGTATTCTCCATATCTGCTTTATATTCTGAGCGTGATGTCTTTCTCTTTGCATTTGTCCATTAGCTAAATAAATAAAGTTACCTGGGAGCAGCTTAAACAGTGTGTGGACTTTTATTCTTTTCTACAACTTTATTAATACTAATGGGCAATTCAGTTCAAGCAATCTACCGAGACCATACATATCCGGGTATCCAGATGAACAAACGATTGTGTTCAATTCAATAATCTATTTTAATCAATAACATGATTTTTATAGCTGGATTGTATGAGCAGAACAATGAGCAGACAGGGGAATGTGCTATAAGTAACTGCACCCTTTGTTTCACTGAAATAAATACTGTTGGGCCACCATTAAAAGCATATCCTACAAAGAGTACCAAACACTTGCTTCTTAGCGGTGGAACTCTCTGTACAATTCTGCTTCTCCTGCTCTGTTATTCTGCAAAACAAAATTTCTCTCCTCTCTCCTGCAGCACTGTTGTCATTGCAGCCCCTGACAGCTTGTGTGCTTGATACTGAGCTGATACTGATCTGTGATTGGCAGGCTGTTTCTCTCTGAGTGCCAGAGTCCTGAGATTTGCAAAGCTTAGAGAAACCCTGTCCCCATGCACAGATGGTGAGTGTGCATGTACGTCCTTCTGTGTGTGTGTGTGTGTGTACCTGAGACTGTGAGAAACAGCAGATGTGTGTATTTGAACACGCTTGGATCTGCATGGGTCTGCGCATTCTAAGATTATGCATCTTTACAGTGATGCTTTTCATTGTGTTCATAGTCAACCACTGACCTAAGACTGTTAGCACAGGCAGAGGTGGAGCCAGGATGAGTAAAATGACCACAGCATAAACAAACAGAGAAATGTACAACCCTCTCTTAGTCTCCAATGTCTTATTCCTGAGAGTAATGCTGAAGTTTATCGCCCAGTAGTGAGAAGAGGCCCCACCAGACTATTGTTTGGGTGCAATTGTTGGCTGACATGGCGATTATTGGCAGACACATCAGCTGAACCTGAAATAATCATCTAAAAATATTAATAATAACACTGACTTGCCTGTCAGTTTGCTGTGACTCAAACCTCTCGAGCACTGAGGGAAAACTTCTGAAACTAGAAGATTCCAAAGCTGATCCTCCATGAATTTTGTCAGGGTCTTGACAACCGTTTCCTGCTAAAGCACATTTACTCAAGAGTATTGTAAAGGAAGATCACACCGTGCTGATAATTCTTCCCATTCCCATGCCCTTTCAGAGGATCTTCTGGCCTGACCTGCAGTGTTTGGGCTGCTCTAGTAAGTCTGAGTGCGTGACTTCACGTGCACTGCTTTCCATAAAATAATCCTGCACTTGTTTCATAGGACCCTGGGATTGTCGGTAAAAATTTAAAATGACAAAAGTGGTAATATACTGCTTTATTAGTCTCTTTTTGTCTTTTTGTTTTATTTATTTTTTTGAGAAGATTATCCTCATTTAATTTTTAGGCCATTGTATCTTAAAAAATCTTTAAATATTGGCTATTGTTGTTGGTTATTGTTACTTTTGCAATACAGAAGAGGTAAAACACGGTCTGACATCAGAACATAAAGGCAAATTATATGTTTAATATTTTTGTTCATAAAGGAAAATGATAGAGAACAATTCAGGGCTACTAATTGTGACCAAGGGGTGTTCTGCGCCCCCTCAATTTTAAGTTCTGGCTACGGTACTGATTATGAATGTAGTCCTTTTTGCATGCATTTAATAACATCTCAAAAAATGTTTTTGTCTTTATCTGTAGTAACACCCCACACTGATGCGGCATTATAATAAGAAACAGATTAAGGCGTATATTTGCATCAGTTACTGGTGACTGACGCGCAAACACATTACAGAAAGGCTCGGACTTCTCTTTCACTTCATCTTAACAAGTTGCTGATTGGATCCCCTACATCCTGTCGCATTGTCGTTCATTTATTGATACTTAACGTGGAACAGTGTGTAATGCACGTAAATTTGTATAGCCTACTATATACTAGGAGCAACGTCAAGCTAAAATGCAAATGAGCCCGGGATAACAGCGCTGAAAAAGCATAAGCAATAACTTCAACGAATTACACTTCGCTTACATTCAAATTAATTGTATGAGCATAATGTACAAATTACAATCCGATACTTGTGTTCTTTCTCATTTGCAGCTTACCTCAGAAAGAAATAATAAACATTCTCCTTCACGACACTATAGGAGTAGCAGGGGAAGTATCCAAACCCGGTGACATTTAACCTGGAACCAGCGGGTATCTCCAGCATGCTGCCCCATGCCTGGTCACAAAGCAGCTCTATCTCCGCTGAGTAGAGGAGATCCGTGTCGGACTGCCACGGCAGATAGTTATGCACACTGTGCAGGTCTTTGTGAATGGCCAGAACCTTCGCAAAAACTATTATCTCTGCTAGCTCGGCTCTGCACGACTCAGTCTGCGGTCTCCAATCGTGGGGCAGCTGGCATCCTGCAATGCCGCGAAGATAAGTTGCTTGTATTATCGTAAAAATTGCGACCATAGAAGTCTGAATGGTCAGCATCCTCAGCGAGAAGAAAGAATTCCAGAGGCTCCTTTTCTGATGTTGAATTTCTCAGATCAGTAAACGCTTTCAAAAAAGTCCAAATCTTAGTTTACTCAAGTAGCATTCCTAACTCATCGCTGAAGAAGAACCAAAATGCGCAGTCTAAAAGTATTGCGCGAGTAGTCTCTGATCATTTCAGATTTCAGTAAGTGAAATCATATTGATCAATTAATAACAAAATTGCACATGTAACACGTTGAAGAAACTGATGCCTAGTCTTTATGCTAAAATTTCAGTCAACTCACCAGCATCCTTGTGCAGTGCTCTGGTTGTTGGTAAAATTATGCGGCTCTCCTGCTTTCAGTAAACGGAGATAATCTTTACGGTTGTGGAATGTGACACTGGATTGTTTGAATTTTCCAAAGATCCTCGACACACAGTGTGCAACGGTCTCAGATTCCATGAAGGCGTTGGCCTCCATACAAAACTGCCGAAACACACACAAGCGGGTAAACACACAAACACACACACACACACACACACACACACACACACACACACACACACACACACACACACACACACACACACACACACTATACATTATACATTTAGAATTTGAATGAAAAAATTCCGTCGGTCTAATTGATTATTTTTTAAAATCTTATCAAGATATTCACATGCCAGCATTCTCAACTTAATAGTATAGTGTTTTCTTGATAAGTTCTGAGGTATAATGAAGTTGGTTATATATTGTTAAATAAAGGTAAAAGTGTACTCAGAAATTACAATGCAGTACTCTCGTGTGGGCTGTTTTCAAGTTGTCAGCTTGGAAAGAATAGTGCTTAATTTACTGCACACATTTAGCAGATGGCAACAGACTGAGACGTGGTTTTCTATGGGGATGTCGCTTTGTTTATTTACCGGACAATACTTCCCAACTATCCAGGAATCCCTTCCTGCAGGATGTTTGGGAATGGGGGAAGCCACCTTCCACATGGAGATGGGCTGCAGAATGAGAAGTCCAGAGTGTACACCTCTTTCCCAGACATTTTCCCAATATTTATCCCACTGCTTGAGCCAAGTAAACCTTGTTAGCTGAATGATGAGGGTGCAGTTTTTCTGCCTCCTGGCTTTAAGTTTGGATTTTTTAAAGGCTGTGAGACACCAGAAGCAACAGACACACACTTCCAGGCCTCAGCAGCTGGTTTGGAGAGAGAAAAACTCCATGTTTTGCCCATTTCCCATTGTCCTTTCACCCCAATCAGAGAAACCAGTTTGACATCTGAAATTAACTGTAGACCCTGGAGATCATCTCGTTGTTTTGATCCTTCGTAATTTCAAAGTGCTTGAGGTACACCAGCTCCTCTGTGAGCTTTAAGTCTTCCGGACGTCACTTGTCCTCTTGTTTTGTATAAAGCATATTTGCTGCGGATAAAATCTTACATTCCATTTGGCAGCCTTTATATTTTTAGCTTCTTCAGCCATGTCCCCATGGCAAACAAAATACCTGCTAATAAATGCTTCTCATTAATAAGTAACAAATAAATGTTCTATATCACAAAAGCCTTTGTGACATTACTTCTAAGTACAAAACAACTCACTTCATTATAGTTAATTTAAAGATGGACTAGTGCAGAGGTGGGCAGCGAGGGCCGCATCTGTCCTTGGTTTTCACACCAAATTCTGGCCTTTAATTAGTTGATTGCCTAAATTTGTCAAACCATTTATGAAATCTGACATTGCAGGCACATTTTTTAAAAATTATCATGTATGACCACTATAGACTTTTCTTGTCTAAAACATTTTTATTTGATCTAATCATTGGGCAAATCTATATTTGTGTATGCAACCAATTAAGTCAATTAGTCTGGGTAATTGATAAAAATAAAAACCTGTATACACACCGGCCCTCCAGGACCGGAATTGCCCACCCCTGGCCTAGTGGCATGATTTCCAAACTAACAGATGTCAAGGAGAGGCGAAAGATTAAGCCTTTATTTTAATGAGGCATTATGCCATTTGACTATCAGCAGCAATGTCCCCTGACATGGGGCCACTTTCTTCCCCCACAGCTATTGTTCGACTGCTAGTGGATGAGTTCTGCAAAACAACAGATGTTTGCGTTGGTATCAAATCATTCGCAGCAGTGTGCCATTACTTGAGGGCCCCAAAAGATGCAAAGAATGTTGACTTCAAATTCCCACATTTGCATGCGAATCATTGTTCATACCTCCATTGCTGCACAGTTTCTGTGCTCCTTAAAAAATGCACCAGTATACAATCCCATTTCTGAAAAGATGGGATGATATTGAAAGTGGAAATATGGATGATGATGTGAAAATAAATCATTCTTGACCAGTTTTGATTTGAAAACAAAGAAAGGGCCAGATACTGAATGTTTTCTTCTCTTCTTTATTGTTATAGGTATGAAACAGTCCAAATTTATGCCTGAAACGCGTTTCTGGAACGATGGTGCAGCAGGGGTGTGTTTACCACTGTGTAATTTCGCTTTTTATTAAACAATCTTTCAGATTATCATTCGGGAAACTGAGGATACCAGTCGAATCCCTGACTTTCCAAAGGGCCCTACTCCAAGGAACACTCTTTCTCAAGAAAGGGAAAAATGTATTTATTGTTTTTGCCCATATGTTATGACCCATATATTTTTAGTTTATTTCTTTACAAGAGATTGTCTTTGGGATACTTTTGGCTGGAATTACAAGAAAGTTCCTGTTTTTGTTAGAGATATGAAGGTATATATAAGATATGAAGACCCCTAATTCATCAGAGTTGTGCCCTTTGGAAACTCAATGATTCGATTGTTGTGGTCTTTAGGATTTTTTCTCCCACTTTCTTCCTTAATATACATCTTCAGCCGCTCAAAAGTCCAAAGTCCTTATTTTTGTATTTTGCACATTTTAGAAGACAGAATATTTTCTATGGGAGTACAGGTAGTCTTCTCTTCTCACCACACTGTATGATTAACCCTTTCACCCCCAGTAGTGCTATATGGCACTCTTGTGTGACAGGCATTTTTTCCCTAGTAGCACCATATGGCACTGTTTTTGTTAGGTTTCTCTTAACAATCAAGAACAATATCGGACGGCCAGAAATTTAGTTAGAATGCCAACAAAGGCCATGGGGAGAAACAGCAGTGAGAACTGGGCACTGGTGGGGGTGAAAGGGTTAAGAGGCCACACTGTTTCAGTCAGTCCTGTGCCGTTGGAGGTATGGAAGCTGTTCAAAAACTTCACCTCTGAAAATATTCTCCTAAAACAGATTGCATGATATTTTACAAAAACTTAACCAATATTTTCATGCTTAATCCAATGAATTTTCAGCAACATATAGTTTCTACGTACAGTCATCTAATTACCGTAATTACAACTGGCGCTGCGCAAAACGTATTTCCTCTGTTACCGTAAGTAACACCGACGCTGTGTCTTCAGAGAACAAAACATTCGGAAAATGCCGTGGTTTCAGTTGAATTTCCTGAAGGTTAATGTCAGCATTCAGGGTTAGGGAAAGGCGATCGTGATTTTTAGAATATAGTCATGACTTGCACTTAAAAAAATAATGCGTAACTCATAGTTGGAATTCTGTGTGTCTTGTTGTCCCAACCGTCCAGACCAGCCTCCTTCCTGCACTGAATTTGCCTTTAAATAAACGCCTCACCCTATTTCCTCACAGATTAAGTGAGTTATATGCAAATTTTGCTCCACTAATTTTTTTGCAGCAATCACTATGAACACTGAATTAGAACAGCCAGCACCTTTTAATGTATGATTGCTCTCGAGCTGTTCCAGTTTAATTTTGGCTGGTTAACAATCAAACTATTTATTTACTGAAAATCAAAACCAATAAATGGTCTGTAATGATTAAAAAATGATAATGAAAAAGTGATTGCCTATTGGTAGCATTTTTATAAAGTATGTGATATTGTAAGCATGGCAAGGATTTGGATAACTACCAAAATCCAAAAATTTCTCTGACTTCCAATTTTCTTTTCAGCATTTTTTTAGCAGTGTAATTGATCATAATATGATACTTGATTTCTTCAGAATGCTATTGGCAATTAAAAGTGTACATCTGAGGAGGCAGAAATTTTAGGCATATCAAACATTCTGGCGGAAGTGCTTTAATTACTTTTGTACAATAAGCCTCACAAAATAATTCTGGTTAATCTTAGCTGTTTCGACAGGCTACATCAGTTCAGAATCTTAAAAGGACATATTCATGTTCTACGTTGTCATTTAAGTAGATTGGAAAACTTTGTGATACAATGTGTGATAATGCTGTCAAAAATAAAATAGTCTGTCATTCTACCAATTAGCAACTGAGCAGTTAAATGTCTGGTTGCTAATAAGGAAAAGTAAACTGTGACAGGTTTAGTCTAATGAAGCATTCAGAGGTGAGATTACCGCAAGTCTTACATACTGCGAAAGGCACGCCACTGACTGTGACAAGCAGAGTGTGGCTTGCTGTTGTCTTGCTGAAATAAGCGTGGACATCCCTGAAGAGAAGTCATCCAGAAAACCACACACTGTCCCGTGAAAATGTCCCCTCTCGATTTCTTTTGTTTTTGGTTGTCAGATCATTCGCCTAAATTCAATATAAGCCAGAGACAATGTGAATAAACACCAAATACAGCTTTTCAATGATCACCTCATTTACTGAAGGTAAAGAATTTTTCAAAATCTACAACCCCAATTCTGAAATAGTTTGGACGAAGTGTAAATCGTGAATAAGATCAAAATGCAATGCCTTTCAGATCACGAGCCAATATGTCGTTTACAATAGAACATAGATAACATTTCAGATGTTGAAACTGAGACCATTTACATTTTTATCCACAAAATGAGCTTATTTCAAATATTCTGGCAGCAACAGGTCTAAAAAAAGTTAAGATACAGGCAAAAAATGGCTGAAAAAGCTATTCCTATACAAGAGAATCACCTGAAAGAACATTTAGCAAGTTATTACATGAACTGGCATCAGGTGTGTATCATGATTGGCTATAAACGGGATGTCTTAGAGAGGCTGAGTCTCTCGGAAGTAAAGATGGTCAGAGGCTCTCCAACCTGTGAAGGCTTGCGTAAAAAAAATTGTGGAATACTTTATAATGTTCCTCAACGTCAAATTGCAAAGGCTTTGAAGGTCTCACCGTCGACAGTGAATAACAACCTCAAAAGATTCAGAGAAACTGGAAAAATCTCTGTGCGTAAGGGACAAGACCGAAGACCTTTACTGGATGCCCATGATCTTTGGGCCCTCAGACGCCACTGCATCACTCACCGGCATGATTCTGTCATTGAAATTACTAAATGGGCCCAAAAATTGTTCAAGAAACCACTGTCTGTAAACAGTCTGCAGTGCTATCCACAGATGCCACCTAAAACTCTATCATGTAAAAAGGAAGCCATTGTTGAGCATGATCCAGAAGCGCCGCCGTGTTCTGTGGGCCAAGGCTCATTTAACCCTTAAATGCCCCCTGTGACAAATTTGTCACACGATTTTGGAGGCTGTTGAAACCACTGACCCCACTTTGATTTTGCAACCTAACGCCCATAGTGACATGTTTAGACCATCAGTGCTGCTATCTGACGCATAAAATTGGAACTGACACTACACTGGCTGCACCAGCTAACCTTTCCAAAATGGCCGCCCCCATGGAATCCACACGATAGATCAGCACCCATTCATCACTGGAAAAAGTAGACAAACAGGTAAGCTAATGAAAAATAAGCCATGCCTAATAATTCAGCTATATGTCCACTGTTTTATCATTCAAGTCATTTTAGCAATAAGGTCCCCAAAATGCCCATTGTGACATATATGCCACAAAACTAAAATGAGGTCAAAGGTCATCAAAAATTTAAAATTGCTATTGGGTTGTTTTTAGCCCCTCCCCAGGACATATTAACAGAATACATAGATTTTTCTTTCAACTTTTACTATAGTTGGGCATTTAAGGGTTAAAATGGACTGTAGCAAAGTGGCAAAGTGTCCTGTGGTTAGACGAGTCCAAATTTGACATTCTTGTTGGAAATCAAGGGCGTCGTGTCCTCTGGGCAAAAGAGGAGAAAGCCCACCCCTCCTGTTATCAGCGTTCAGTTCAAAAGCCACCATCTCTGATGATATGGGGATGCATTAGTGCATATGGTGTGGGACACCTACATGTTTTTAAAAGCACCATGAATGCTGAAAGGCATGTAAAGGTTTTAGAGCAACATATGATCCCCTCCACACGACATCTATTTGGATCAAAGGGTCATGTGCTGCCTTTTGCCGTCTTCACATTGTTGCTCAGGTTCTATTTCAATGATGCTTGGATTCAGTAGTGCTGGCAGTATTCATGCCTCAGTGTATTTGGTGAAACTCAACTTAACCAATTATATTCGCTAAATTGGTTTATTTGGCAGCAAGTTAGTTGACTTATTAATTAATTAGTTGGCAGCACGGTGGCATAGTGGTTACCACTGTCGCTTCACGACAAGAAGATTGTGGGTTCGATTTTGGCCTGGGGCCTTTCTGTGTGGAGTTTGCATGGGTTTTCTCCAGGTACTCCAGTTTCCCCCACCCACAAAAACATGCATCATAGAAACACTCCCACCAGTACCCCTGAACAAGATACTGACCTTACAACTGGAGTTGGTCCCTGGACGCTGCCCACTGCTCCGAACTATAGGATGGGTTAAATGCAGAGGACAAATTACCCCACAGGGTTCAATAAAGTGTATCCTATTTAGTGACTTAGGGGGCAGTTACTTTCTCACATAGGGCCAGGTTGGGTTAGATAGCTTTTTTCTTTCAATAACTGAAACTATTATTTTAAAACTGCATTTTGCATTTACTCTGGTTTGTTTTACCTAAAATTTATTTTGATGATCTGATTCAAGTGCAACAAATAGTCAAAAATAGAAGAAACTGGGAAGGAGTAAAGCACTTTTCCACAACACTATATACTGCTTCAAAATGCATTTACATCCTTTAGCATCAATAATGTCTACACACTACACAGATTTACCCAAGCCATGGGGACAAATGGGCCCTAACACACCCCTGTGAATGCTGATGAATGCTGACGTATTATACTGACACTGGGAGCAGCTGGGATTTTTCCCTTTTCCTCTTTGAATAATGTCCGCTATTATCGTAAACAATGTGGAAGTGTTTTCAGTGGGCATCAGTCAAATTTGGATAAGCTCGAGCTCAGAGAAAACGACAGTGTTTGGACAGAACATTTTTTGATCTTCGTACAGTCTTCACCTGCATTCATGGATGCAATGATGAATGCAGATGTAATCCCTTAAAATCCTGACAACAGCACATTGAAATTTGTTGTTTCTGAACTTTTGGATTAATTCAATTCAGACAATTTTTTGCTTACTAGTGAATCTCAATTAGTCCTTGTAAACAACAGGGCATTTTGCTAATGCAAGTGATTAATCAAAGCATGTTTGACCTGAACGCCTATTTTTTTTTTCTTACTGCATTCCAACTGTTTCCATGCCTCATATTGCTCTTTTATTTTGGAATATCTTGCTACCATGAAATTCAGAGTGTGTATTTCCCAAAAAAACAATAAAGTTGAGGTTGTGAAATTTCAGATATTTTGTCTCCTTATGTTTTTAGTTGAATATAGATAGAAGATGAAATACCAAACACTACTTGCTTGTACTCGCATTTTCCATAACATCAAGACTATTATGGAAATTTGGTTTTAGTTAGGTCTGCTTTAATCCACTCATGAAATCATATGATCTAAAGTTCTATCAGATTAATCTTGTTTATAACTTTCAATAGATTTATGGACCTGGCCAACACAGAAAATAAACTACTGAGATCTCTGTAGTCTGGGGATATATTATGTTCTGATGACTTTCCATGAATATTTAGATTTGCCTGAATGACATATGTTGAATATACTATCGTGTAATGTTCAGTTATGGCACTATTTATGTCTTTACTATTACTAGAAAGTTTGATGTCTTCGGTCACCGTTGTAAAAAAGGACACACATTACGAGAAAATAACTCGTTGGATTTATTTAGCTTTGTTGCCCTCTGCTGGTAAGTCGTTGTTACAGGCAGCAACTTTCATTGCTGTTTAGGCTCGAGTATTTTTCAATCGATGCTTATCGAGATTATTAGTTCAAAATGAATGTAGTTGTATTCATAAGTGCACCTATTTAAGAAAATTATTTGATAGCCCTGTTTATGCGACTCATATGAACTGATACATGCCAGGCTCAACACTAATAGGCCTGAACTCTTGCGTATACAATCCCAACTCCTTGAGTTAGGAAAATGCGCAAAAGAAAAACAGAATTCAAAAAATCACCTTTTTTAAAAACCTTTATTCTTTTGAAAAGATAATTACTGTCCTAATTAATCAACATCAATACGCATTACAAGAATTTTGGGACAGGGGCATGTTTTCCAGTTTTAAAAATTGATTTTTTTTTTCTCCTTTTTGCGTGATATAACGCTAATCCTGTGCAAACGTCAGCAGGGTGCTCATCAGCGTGTCCACTGCTGTATCTTGCACTTGATGTACTACAACTTTTTTATGGGAGACAGGTCTGGACTGTAGACAGGCCAGTCAAGCACCTGCACTCTTCGACAAAGCCATGCTGTTGTTACACATGCTGAATGTGGCTCAGCATTATCTTGCTGAGATAAGCTGTATTTATAAGCTGTATTCTTGCTGTATTTCTATTCAGATGTTTGGAATAATAAAAAAAAATCATTTTGTCCACTTCAAGTTACAGTTTGGTTCTTCAGAATTTGTGTGTCATTTCCTGGTGCCCAGATATGCTCGAAGGGCACAAGGAGAGTGATGGAATGAGACCCAGGTGCAGGAACATGACCATTAAATACAGAATGTGTAAAATACAAAACCTCAGGAGAAAAAAAAAGGGAGTGCACTAAACAAAAGAGTGAAAACGACTCAGGCTACCTGCCCAAGGGGAAAACTACGCTTTAAATAGAAAGGGGAATCATAATTAACTAAAGAGGAACAGGTGAACTACCATGTAATTAGCTGAGGGTGGACAGGGGAAGATTCGATAATTGATTGAGGTCAGATAGCCAGGATCTGGAATTCCAAAGGGGAGGGGCTTTACATTGTGTTCATCAAAGAATACTACATTTGCAGTAATTGCAGCCCTGCATGTTCTGGGTGTCACTGCTGCTCCTCTCTGCAATCTGAACTCCTCAGACCAAGACTCCTCTTGGCCATTTTAATCTTGTACTTTTATTAGACGGTCTCAGATATGGCTTTTATTTGAACTCTGCCTCCAAGGTCAGCCTGCCGAAGTCGCCTCTTCACTGTTGACAATGAGGCCGGTGTTCTGCGGGCACCGTTTAATAAAGCTGCCAGCGGAGGACCTGTTAGGTGTCTGTTCCTCATCTCGATACTCTAGTGTTTTCATCCTTCACCACAGATTCACACTGGAGCCTTCCACTTCTCCTTCTGTTCGGGTTAGAACCAGTTTGCGCTGTTCCCCGAGTGAAGTAATGTTCTCCTTTTCAAGACATCCTCAGCTTCTTGGCAATTTCCCTCATGGAATAGCACCCATTTCTCAAAACAACAGACTGATGAGTTTCCGAAGAATGCTTCTTCTCTCTGGCTTCTTTGAGACCATTATTAAACCCACAAATACTGACGCCCAGAATACTCAAGCAGCCTGAAGAGAGCCAGTTTTATTTGTTTGTTTAGAAGTACAATGATTTTCATCCATGCAAAAATAAATGCACAATAACCATTTTCTAATTATGAATTATCCTTTTAGCGCAATTACTTAACATAACTTGCTAATACAATGTGCTAGTGATAGTGGCTATAAATGGGACTCTTTGATCTAGCAGATATTAACAATCTGCCATTTCCTGCTATAACGGTCAATTACAACATTAAGAATGTCTGGTCAATTTAATGTTACTTTAATTGATAACCATGGTGAATTTTTTCAAAAACTGAAAATTTTGCAGTGACTCTGAACTTTTGATCTGTACTGTACCCTAAGACGTTAGCAGCAGATCCTTACAGTGCTGGGTGGGGCCTCCGCAGGACGTGGCAGGGTATATTAACCTGCTGAAAGAGGCACTGTCATCAAGGAACACATAAAGTGGTGAAATTGGTCTTCAACAACGTTTGGGTTGGTCGTCCATGTCAAAGAACATCCACATGAATGCCTGGACAGAAGGTTTCTCAGCCAAACATTGCCCAAGGCATCACACTGCCTCTGCCAGCTTCTTATCCTTCCATCCCTCAATTGGTAAATGACACGTACGCACTTGGCCATGCAAATGATATAAAAGAAAAGTTATTCATCAGACCAGGCCACACCCTTCCATTGCTCTACGGTCCAGACCTGACACTCATTTGCCCATGGCAGGGGCTTTTGTTGGTGGACAGGGGTCAGCGTGGGCACTGTGACTGGTATGCAGCTACGCAGATCCACATGTAGCCAGCAGCAATACACTGAGTTCTGACTCCTGTTCGTTTAAGCCAGTTTTAACTTTTTCAGCATTTTGTTTTTCAGTATCTCTTCTGCGGGATTGGTTCAGATGGACTAGCCTTCGCTCCCCACGCTCATCAATGTGCCTCGGGCGCCCATGACCCTATTACTGACTCACCGATTGTCCTGCGTTGGACCACTTTCAATGGGCACTGACCACCACATACTGGGAAAATCCCACAAGATCTGTCATTTTGGTGATGTTCTGACTCAGTGGTCAAGACATCACAATTCAGCCCCTGTGAGAATCACTCAGATCTTTGCCCTCGCCCACTTCCTCTGTCTCCAACTCAACTTCAAGAACTGACTGTTCACTTGCTGGCCAATATATCCCGTGCTTTAACAGGTGCCATCGTGATAAAATAATCAATGTTATGCATTTCACCTGTCAGTGGTGTATACAGTGTAAATACAGTTAGGTCCATATATATTTAGACAGTGACACAATTTTAATCAATTTTAATCTGTAGGTCACCACAATGGATTTGCAACGAATCAACCAAGATATACTTGAGGGGTTGACTTTTGGGTTCAATATAATGGTTTTTTTTTCCATAAATACTTTATATGGAGTATAGTAATTACATCAATTTTTAAGGATTGAAGTATGCCTTGAAAGTATTCGGAAAAACTAATTTAATCGTAAATTAAATTTTCATTTTAAATACATGGTTTCAGAACCATTTGCAGTCAATGATGGCCTCAAATGTAGAACCCACAGGCATCCTCAGATGTTAGTTTTCTTCCGTGATGATGCTCTGATGGGCGTTCACTGCAGCTCTCGACAGTTGCAGCAAACTCTTGAGATGTTTTGCATTCAGCAAGTGAATTGCATGTTCATTTAGATTCAAATCATATTATTGACTTGTCTATTTTGGAGCATACCCTTTTCTTTGCCGAAAAAAACTTTGGTTGCTTTTGTCGTATGGTTTCAACTCAGCACTGTCGAATGTTGTCCAGTGAGTTCTGAAACATCTGGGCGAATTTAAGCTTGCTGTGTAAATACATCTACTAATGCCCTATAGAAATTAGAATTACTCTTCTAGCATTGGTCAACGGTCTCATCTCCAGTAATAATGCGGTAATAGGCTCAATTGGCAGCCAGACGTTCCCTCACAAGACCACACTTCACCAATGAGGTAGTATGCTTTGGATAACGTTTGTCTTATCTGTCCTCGGGATGTTGTTCCACAATTATACAGGCTTTTATTTTTGACGTTTCTGGCAAAGTTCCTGTTTTTGAGCCTTACCAATGGTTAAGATCTTGAGATAAACCCTTTGGATTTACTCCAGTGAAGTTTCCTTTTGGTCGCCCTCTTTGGCTCTGATACACTCACCTCTTGGGGAGTCTTCTTGACCTGGTCAATTGTTGCTAAAGATATTTCTGTACCAGGGAATGAACACTTCTGCCATCCATCATGGTTGCTAACCTTAGTCTTCCTGGTCTTTTTGTATTCCTGAGTTCATCTGTACTTTCCTTCTTTTCAAAAGCATTCCAAATAGTTTGGTTAGCCATACCTCATAGTTTGGCTTTTCCTCTGTTTGGTTTGTTCTGATTTTTCAGTCTACTAGTGGTTTGCTTCACTGGCAGTTAAAGCTTTTTGATTTCATATTGAGAGTTGCCAGCAACAGTTGCCAAATGCAAATGCAACAAATTAAACAAACTGTAAACCTTTTATGTGCTCACTTTTAAATTTAATTATTACAGTATAAAACACCTGGCACCGAAAAAGTTGAGCAGCCTATTTTCAACTTACCTCTGGGCTCTTGAAAAGAGAATGACTTCTTAAAAACAGCTGGAATTTTCTACACCCTCCACACAGTTTTGATGATTATGGCTTAAAATTGAAGCTGCGAGTTTGTGCTTTAAACATGCTGTTGGTCCTCTGCCTGCCAAAATAGCTCTGTCAAATAGATGTCCTCACAAATTCCTGGACCTGGGATTTCCCTGAAGAGCATTTGGCACAGCATACACTTTCCCTTCATTGGCTTCTATACTTCCTCCAGCGCATCCTGGTGCCCTCTCTTCCCCAGGTACATGGGGCATATTTACACAGCAGATGCACATGATGTAAGAGAAAACAGGACTCAATGGATCATGTGACCTCCTTTCACTGCCACAAGGTCCAGTTTGATGCTTGCTTGCCCATCACATGCATAATAATAATAATAAAAAATAATGTTAATAATAATAATAATAATTATTATTATTATTATCATTAGTAGTAGTAGTAGTTGTCGTAGTAGTATTGTTATTATTACTATTATAAAAAGAAAAATCACCAGGTGATCTGTTACCACTGAACTCCAATAGACAAGTCTTTACAGAAATGGGTGATCAGGACGGCAATGGACAGTTCTAAACCACAGTATAATGGCTATTTACAAAGCACCATCATATCAAAATAGTAATAGTGTAAAACAATTATGATTTCTATCATGAACAAGAGAATGCTTTTAGTCTACTCAGAATGAGAATTGAAGTGATATGTGTGGGTATATGACTTTATTATAAAAGTGTCTTTTTTTTTTTGTAACATGAGTATCTAGTATCTGTTACCTGCGATAACAAAATGCATTTGAATGTTAAGAGACCATCTATCGTGAGCAGTTGGTTAAATTTATGCTGGATTCCAGAAACCATCCACTGGAGTCAAAGGCTGTGACCTTTAAAGTATATTTGACTGATTGTTTGTTGTATCTACCTCTGAGCACTACTGTCAATTCTAATCATGAAATCCTATTTTCTGAGATTGGCATGAAGGCATTGAGGATGTCAGTCAACACTGTTGAACTCCTGTTGAATTATGTATGTTTCTTTCAAGTGATTTTGCTTTTAGATTCAAACTACTTGAACTGACGAAAAATGTGTAATATGTTGGCTGCGAACGTTGCAATGACGCGCAGACTACCGGGGATACACATGCCACAGCTTTTCACGGATTCGCCAAAAATTCTTGCAATCAAGGTACATTTGCCTATAAACGGCTTAAGTTTAAGTAAAAAGAAAAATAATCAGCTTCGCCAATGTTTTTTTTTTGATTCATCAATCAAAAAAAAAGTATTCGGACAGACGGATGGACAGATTTTCCTAATTTTGTATTTAGGAAAATACAGTCGAGAAGTTTTGATGTACAGTACATGGTGTGTTTCATCATGTGCAAAATATTTGGCTTTATACAATCCCAAACAGTTTTTCAATGATCCTTTTATATTTTTTAGGCATCTAGGCACAGGACCCGGATACAGTGACCAGAGCATTTCAGTGCCAAACCATCTTGTTTGGTTAAGCTTGAAGCCAATGTTCATGAGAAGAGATTGATTCATATATGTTATGGTTGCTGGCTCACAGATGATTCTGTTTTGCAGGAAGAGTTATTGAGAAGCTCTCAGAGTTACTGAAGGAGAGAAAGAGTGGGACATCTCCAACAGTTACAAACATGAAGGCCTGCGTCATCTGTACAGACCTCAATATTGTCATAGAGGTGCAATGAGTGACAATATTCTGTTAATGCTGAGAAACATTATGAGATTTGGGGTCAAATTTGCCAAGACCTGTTTCATTTGCAAGACCTTTAGTCAGGTGCATCAACAATATCTTGGCCAGACAAATAGCAGAGCATTACCATTTGCAAATCATTGGTTGTGACACTGATTTTGTGTATGTTCAGAAGATTTGCTCGGGCGAAAGGTCTCATTATTACTGGTCCTCAATGTTTGGTTACTCTTGAAACAAACTTACTCTGAAATTCCTTACTGAGCCCTTACCCCCAAGCGTTGCTCCATACTTGCATAGTCAAATCTGCAATAGCTTCTGAATCAGGGGATTTCTGTCGGCTTGTCCGGAAATGAAAAAACTACTGTGAAATGTGTCAGTCTAAAACAGATATCTTGGTGTGACAACCTAATCAAACAATTAATAGTGAAATGAAAAATGAAGGAACAGTAATTCTGCGTAATCATACATTAAGCAAACCGTGTAATTTCATATTAGGTCAGCACGGCTTTTACTGAGAGGGGTCAAATCTCCCTTGCGGATTGTGGGGTTAAAGGCCTTGCTGAGGGGCCCAATAGGGCGCCAGATGGACTTGTCCACTGTTCCCAGAACAGCTGCAGCCTTTCAGGTCTCTGAAATCCCAGGCCCTGAGCTCAGACTCCATCTCCCACATCAGAGCTGACTCCCCACTGCCACTGCAGCTGAAATACAGGATCTGTGTGTATTAATATCCAACATCCCCCATTCAAGTTTCCCTCTTTATCTTCTTCTGTGATTCTAAAGCATTTAGTGAGTTACACTACCGGTCAAAGGTTTTTGCACAACCCAACATTTTCTAGAATTTTTAGCATTTTTTAAATATATTTTGTTCTTGTGTAATAGTCTCATATTGGTTGAATAACAGAAATGTAGGAAAACTGAACCAACATGTATAAACCATGTATATAACAAAAAAATTAAGAAAAACCAGGATCAGTCATTTTGTCAGTATTTAAGCAGATCAGTAACGATGGTCTAATCCAGTGCTTCTCAAACCTGCGTGTGTTAGATCTCTCCCTGCTCCAGCACAGGTGATTGAAATGATCAGCTCATTATCAAGCGGCTTCTGGGGGTTGATAGCGAGCTGATCATTTCAATCTCCTGTGCTGGATTGCTTGTGGATTTTTCCTGTAAATTTATTATTTGGAATAAACACGGGGACTTGGGACTTGACACGATCTTTGACAGTGCAAAAACTTTTGAGTGGTAGCGTACATGTGGTCAAAGCAGAGGTTAAAGGTGGTCTAGGAATCAGAGGGTTCCTGGTCCAATCCCCGCCTCCTCCAGAGCCAGAGAACATGTTGAAGTGTCCTTGAGAAATTACACTGAAGCCCACACAGCTCCTGATGTGCAGGTTGGCGCCTTGCATGGCAGTCTCCGCCATCAGGGTGAATGTGAGGCATATTGTAAAGCGCTTTGTGTCATGTGACGAGAAAACCGCTATATAAAAGCTGTTCATTTACCATTCATTTTAGATTGCAGTAGATTCTCATATTAGTTGATAAATTCAAATTCAGAAAAATTGGTAAATAGTGTTTAAACTGCAAAAATTTTGCTCGGATCTCCATGTGAATTATTTTTACAAAATGTAAGAAACAAGGAGGCCTTAAATTATCATTAGCACTGATTTGTTGGTGAATAATTTTCACTGCTTTTCGGGTGTAGAGACAAAAGAAAAAGGTTTTCATAAATGGTTTTTATGAAGAACTTTCAGACAGGGAAAAGCATTTTAAGTATGATTATGTGCAATTAGCTTTATTTATTTATTTTTTTTAGTTGAGCTGAACAAAATTTTCTTCCTTCCAAGAGCTTTTTCCAATAACATGCTGGGCATGGAGTGAAACGGGGTCTTTTGATATCTTATCCAATAGAGCTCTGAAATAAAAAAGAAGAAAAAAAAAACATAAATAAATGTAATTATCTTCTGCTGTTGAAAACCTATCATTTGACAACTTCTTTTAAAAGAGCCCCTGCAGGGGAGCTTTTTGAAAAAAGTCGCCACATAACAGATTGTCAACAGCTTTGATTTTGATATCTTACATCATTGAGCAACAATAGCTGCATTTAGCGCCCTAAGGATGAAAAACTGGATCAGTGAAAAACAACTTCAGATCAGCATGTTTTAGCACGTGCTCTATGATATGGATATACTGAGTGCCCTCAATCCCAGCAATGTGGCAGAGGTACTTTTCATCACTTGCATTGGCACTTCTGAATTGATTCCTTCACTGCCCATTTGCAAAAGTTGCTTTATTGACATTTATCAGATTTGGTGATGATCTCGTGGGAGCTGCATTGTGGGTCATTGGGCTTGCATGTTCTTACCATGTTCACATGGGTTCCTCCCAGAGTGCAAAGATTTGTATGCCAGGGTAATTGCAGACTCTAAACTGCCCATAGGTGTGTGTAAACTATACATGATCCCTGTGATGAGTTTGACTAATGGTCCAGAGTGCCGTGTCAGAGTCCTTCGCATGTTCGGACAGGCTCCAGAGGACCAATGTCCCTGCTCGAGAATAAGCAGATTAGATCGATAGACCTCAATCAGCTCCCATGAAATTTAGGGGTGGTAATATTGAATCATCGTAAGTCTGGCTCTCAAAGTGAGGAATTCTCTGATGTAACTTAAGATTTGGAAAAACAACATCAATAAATAATTAATAACCAAAAAGCTTACACAGTAATATTGTCCTTATTGAGGTTATGGGATCTTTAAAGAGATTAATCAACACTGGCTATTCCGTAAAGAGATGTATATCTCAGGCAGGTACTGTCCTCACCAGACAATTAGCACTGAATAGAATGTAATGAAATCTTTGCAGAGGTAAAAAAAAAAAAAAGAAAAAAGTGCTTGGCACATGGTCATGACACCCTTATAAGAATTATGCAGCTCAAGCCATAAAGTTATAATAATCTCATAATTGCGAGGTAAGGCCTGGCTATACGAACTGAGAGTCCTGCGGGTGCTGTTGGTCTACTGGAAAGCCATTGACTTGATTTAGTTCAGTTTAGCGGAGGCTGGGAGTTCTGACATACTAGTGGAGCTGCGACATTCTCCCTGCTCCAAAAACACAGCTGTGTGACAGTCTGTTTAATCATCGTGTTTCTATGATGGTTATGAGGGCCTTTGAGGACAGTCGAGCACTTGGATATTTTCCCTTCGCTAGCTTTTCTTCTCCTTCATAAATGTGTAGCCTATTTTCTGGGTTATTTATAAGAGGGATAAAAAATAAAAGCATTGTCAAAGAGGTTATGATATAACAACATTTCATAATTTGAACTCAAGCAATTTCAAAAGAGTCTGCTGGACAAAATTCCCTTTTTAGATCAGCATTTTCTCTTTTATAGTCACACGTTATATCTTTTTTTTTCCAGCGCTTTCATCATTTTCTGGCTTGTATTAATGAATAAATCTCAATATAATGGTAATTTCATGGTCATGATTTTCCCCCAAAAATTGCCTCAGTTAATGGATAGAACCAAATGTAATTATGCAGTGTAATACCACTGAAGCAAGTCAGGGCAATTTTTGAGCAATTGGTGACTGAAAAACTTTTGTTTATGCTCTTATTTCATCTTTGAAGTAAGGAACTCTAATAGAAAATGATGAATCATCCACAAAGGTATTTTAAAGTTGCTGCCTCCACTGAGACAGACGTGGGAGAGCCCAGGCCCAAAGGTGAATGTGATTTACATTCAATTTCCACTTTGAGGAGGGCGAATGACCCGCAGCCCGGTCCCATAAGTCCAGTTTATCTTAAATTACCACAATAATATGTGCTTAGCAAAAGCGCATCGCAGTATTCTCTGCCCCTAGGGGCAAAACAAGTCAATAAAACCTGGAACATCGCGAATGTGTGCTAATTCGTGTAGTTCATTCTGTCTCACAGAATCAACAGTTTTTACTCGCTCTGTTTTTTTTTTAGTTCTGCTTTGTAAACTGTCAGGCCAGTTTTGCTGGCTGAGGGTTTGGTTAATCAAGGCCTTCTGTAAGTGCAAAACCTTTTTGCCTGCGCAAAACCAGTAACATTGCTTAATGATTGGTGCAAGACAAATCTCCTGGTCAATCAATGGCTATGTTATTGGTTTTGCAAGGGCAAGAAGATTTTGGATTGAGTGAGTCTGGAGTTTCATTGAAATCTGAGTAAAAATTTCCCAAAAGCTCAGTTTAGCTCAGGAACTAGCTTTGTCTGCAACTGCGAAACTTGCAGGAGACTTGTGGCCAAGCCTCTCTGGGATTAGATGGGGGATGACAGGCTTTTAAAGGTCAGCTCACCTACAGCGTTAGCCTGCCAAAAACTCTTCCTGTCAGGGGAATGGATGAGAGGCAATGCCGCATAGTCCCTTCAGAAACAGGCAAGAATGAAATAAACTCAATAATGCTTGAATCGGACACAGTTACGCTCGATACAGTAATCAGTGTGAAGAAGCCATCCAAAGATGGCTGCTGATTTTAAAATTGTGGAAATTCTGGTTGACCGACTGGACTCCTCTGAGTTTCTCAGGAGCAGTCAGATTACATTAAATTCTCCTGTAGTTTTATGGCGGCAATCATTGCGCAGTGCAATTGACATTAACATGCAGACTTGCAGTAAAAATACATGGCCTCTTTTCGCAAACAACTCCCATGAGCCATGCAAATCTGCCCAGCCTTAGCATCGTAAACCTAATGGTGTAACTATATGAAAGCATCACACCGCTCCAGCCAACATCCCCAGGGTAGAGGACTCAGGCTTTCAGTCTTGCTTTGTCTTTCTCCCCATTTCATGAACCGCCTGTCCACCCTCGCTATGCTCGCAGCGGGGGGCCAGTTCCTCCTTCGGTTAGGGAGAGGGTGAGCTTGTGCACTTGTCTGTCCGACCGTCTCTCCCATGACGACATATTCGGTATGCTGAGCGAATAACCATAGCCTCCGGCCTACACTTGTCTTCCACCTGTCTACATTGCTTCTCAAAAGTGTCATTCACGGGTGATGTCTGTCAAAGTGGTGATAAACTGTGCACTATAATGTTGATTTATCTTCTAGTTTGACATGCTGGCTAAACTTCACAGGACGTCAAAGCCTGAATCGGAACTATGAGACGCAATATATATTTATATATATGAACTTTTGAATGGAATACTTGAATGGAAGAGCAGTGAATGTACTGAGGACGTGCTCTGCTGTGAGTCGAAATCAGTCTTGCTGTGAGTCATACGGCTCTTATAGCTTACGATAATGACACAGTTGTAAAAGTGGTCATGAAGTCAGTGTAAGTTGTAATTTTCTACCACGCAGTATGGCGAGATGAATGTAATTGTGCTTATATCACTGAGCATTGAACTCTTTGAGTCATTTACCGGATTTATTTGACACCTCATAAATATGGAATGAGCTGTAGCTTTGCGCCTTGGAAAACACTCACTTCAGCAAAGACCCTTAAGCCCGAATCTTTCTCTCATTTTCCAAGAAACCCTCTTGATATTGGAACACCTGGAGGTCTGTGGCCTTTAGCTAGATAAAGGTATGGAATTTGGACCAGCGTATATGCAACTGCTGATGCCTTTGTTTGAATTGTGGAGTAATAGTTGCTGCAGTCCATCTGTTTCCTGTGATTTTTTTTGTTTAAAAGTAGCAGAATGTATCAAATGAGGGATTCACACTTTCTGTTGAACGGCACTCCGAGGCCAGGCATGCAGAGCAGAAATAGAATGAGAATTAATTTTTGTCCTTCCTTTCGCTGGCAGCTCAGTCGTACTGATTGAATCGCAACCTGCTCGACATGTAAATAAAGCTACTCACTCCACCTACGAATGAAGTCAATCCTCCTGTCTGGCAGGACCTTTGTGAAAAAAAGTCATCATTGATGCCCTAGCTGGGCCACAATTCTCCATCCTCCCTACCCCGCCATTTAAATCATTTATCAGCAGAAAAATAACAACATTTCCAGTTTTTGAACAGTGTGCCATCTGTAACCATGAGAGTTAGAGTTCTGACTTCACTTTTCATTAAGAGAAAACTGTCGAGACACCAGAAGGGAGTTTTGGCCTCGAGGAAAGAGCACACTGGGTTCCAGCGCGTCTGAGAGTCCCATGTTGTCACATGTTTTAAGGGCGCTCGTTAGACTGGGTCTTGTTGAAAAGGCTACACTCGCCTCTTCCATTGGTTCTCCTGACCACTGACTGATACTGACTGAATTAAATTCCACTGCATCCTTTTTATACAGTGCTTTTTACCCTATCAAAAAGGCAATTTAAGTAAAATCAAAAATTAGGACCATCTATCACTTCCATACCCACCCCCATAGGGAAAAAAATGAACCCCCCCCCCAAAAAAAAAACTCCCCAATGGGACAAGATAAACGCACTTTGCTCAATTATTAAAATAAATTAAATAAAAAAAAACCTTTTTGTATTTGGGACTATGAGAAATTTGGATGAAAAACCTCATTTAAAATCTCAGTTAAATAAAAAAGGGTTATTATGGTGTTTGCTTCCTTGTTTCTTTATGAATACTTTAGCCTTTCTAAAAACCATGTACTGTGCTCATAGAGTGTCTTTCCTGGACGTGGTTTTCATCCTGATAAGAGCAATTGCGCATACTTTGGTCTCAGGACCTTCTTTAACCTTTTGTCGCAGAAGGCGTTGACATTTCAACGGTCATGTTGGAAGCCAAACTTGACTTAAAGAATAATGTTGACATTTTTCCCGTAACATCTAGCCGTTGTGTTAAAATTTATTCATAGACCTATGTTCTGACTGCTCCAGTTTTACTCAGCTTGTCTCAACCTTTGAAGAAGTTTCCGGAGTAAGTGAACTCTTTTTATGATCTTAGTCTCTGCTATTTTGAGCGCCTTGCATTTTCCCCCTCGTTAACGGGCTGATGCATGCAAGTTTTCCCGTCCTCAAAATACTTCTTCTTTAAAAACGAACCAATTGCTAGATCTATATATGGGAGATGAGAGCATATTCCTCTATGCTACCTGTGCTTTATAGAGCACTGTGAAAACATGACAGTAAGACCTTTATAGCTACAGTTTCTCACAAAACTGAGTACACCCCCCACATTTCGACAATTTATTATATCTTTTCAAGGGGCAACGTCACAGAAATGAAACCTGAATATATTCTCGAGTAGTCATTGTACAATATGTGTAGCAGTGTAGATTTACTGCTCTGTCCAAATAACTGAACAAACAGTGACTATTTCCAAAATTGTGGATTGTTGTCTTAACTTTATGCCAGATGTAACAAGGTTCATATGTTCCAAAAAAACTGAGGAATATTGACTCTAAAGTCTTGGATGTTTTTTGGCGAAAGTGAGCCAAGCCTCTCTGTTCTTCCAGTGAGCAGAGCTTTTTGCATTGCAGCTCTCCCATGGATACCATCGGTTCTTTTGTGACCTCCTGGGTGAGTCTTCAATGTGCTCTTGGAGGAATTTGGGGTGTTTGGCTACTCCTGGAAAGGTTCTCTGCTGTTTCGAGTTCTCTCCATTTGTTGGTAATCTCTCTTCACTGGAGTTCCAGAGCGTAAGAAAAGGCTTTGTAACCCTTTCCACACCTGTTCCTGTTTACTGAGGATGTCCTTTGACTCATATCAAAATTAGTCTGATGAGCTAAAGCATTTGAATGTGACAAATAAGAAAAAAATATAACAAATCTAGAAGGAGGCGAATACTTTTTTTGCTTTGCCGTGTACACTCTAAAGCATGTGACTCATTCACAGCCAGTTTTTCCACAAAGCCAATCTCAGACCTGACAGAAGTTACAAGCCCACGTAAAATTTTCTTTTTACATTTTTCACATCTGTTGCTTGGGGGAACACAACTGTATATACTGCATGTAAATAAAGGATTTAGAAACTGGTGTTCTATAATCACCATCCCAACTGCTTCTCCACACATCTGAGCACATTAAAATCGTCATCTGCAGGAGGTCCACCTGCAAAGCTGTATCTGAGACTTAATTCTTGTTTCACTGCATTTCAGCAACACTAACATAGAGCAAAGGCCCTGAGAGATATGTGGTATTAGTGAGTCACTGTCTGCATCCGATCGAGGGGGGAAGGCAGCACTGAATGCAAATTCATTCACCTGCGGTGGGTGTTTATGTATCCTGGTGTCCAGGGTGGCATCTTGCTCTTCTTGTAATAAGGCCTGACTTATTTTGACATTACAGTGCAATGACAGAGAGATGCAGCCACCTGCTTTGTTTGCCCTTGGTGATAATCGCTCTCGATCAGACACAGTACGTGACAGGGTAATACTTCTGGCTGTTTATGGAGATTTAAGATGTGCCAGATGCAACAGCAACAAGCTTTTGAGAGGACCACAGATGTGAACGTTTGGTCTTATGAGCATTACCTCATGACAGCAAGTGAGACAACATGCATACATTACACAGAGACTTGCAGATTTGTTTGGCTCTTGTGCATAAATGTGGCCATCCATCTCACCTGTTCTTGGCTAAGATGACTATAGCAATGTCAGGTAAGGGACATTATTCACGCATTCATAATTGATTAATGTTATGATATGGTCATTGAAAAAAGTCAGAAGACTGAACTGTCAAACATTTGTCATTTCAAATGGAGTTTTTCACCTCAGATTGGCGAAAATCACATTATTAAATGTTCATAAAAATGCCACAGGTGAATTTTCCAAAGCTTGTCAGGGGTGTCATTCAGTTATACCCAATGGCAAGCCTCTTCAAAATCAATAATACATTTGCGGCCCCGATTTTACCCTCAGTTATGTGGTAGTTAAAAAATGTTTGAAGGTTAGAGACGTAATTCAACAGATGTTGTGGAACAGAAAATTAGGAAACTGCAGCTGTGGCCTTAATTTGTGAGAGGGTGGAAAGTACGAGACCTCGGGTATGGCTGAATGATTTCTGATGAAAAAACAAACAACTACAACAACAAGAAAAAAAAGTCCCAACATCTGGTGGTCAGACAACCAGGTTGATGTTATGCCAATAAATAAATAATAAATGAATAGGTATACAGCATGAATATTATATAAAATTATACATGAGTAACAATAAAAACGGAAACTACAGCCTTACAAAAATGAAAGAAAATTCAAAAATACAGTTCACAGTTAGCAGATGAAAGACTGTGCCACCAGTCCTGTAGATCCAGCGATACAGCTTTTGTGACTGCCTCTGATTAAAGAACACATCAGATTTCTTAATGAATTGGAATTGGCAAGAGTCACTTCCCCACAGAAATCATTCACCATGCTCAAGGGCAAATTTGTAGGTTTTTTCTTTTTGTCTCCAGCAAAAAAATGTTTTAATAGCTTTTGTTGAAACTCACTTTCAGAAATGAAATTGCTGCTTTTATCTGAGCCCATCCTGAGGGGCTGCCACAACCTATTACTTGACCCTGCATTGGAGCAGTGATGTGCACTATAATGAGGACAAATGCTCACTGTTTCTTTGCCAAATTTCCTAATATGGAAATACCCCAGGCCAAAAGTCCACAGCCCAGGTCCTGGATAACCTCAGACTCAGGATTCTGGTTACATTATGCACTCTGTCACAAGTTCCCTTGTGATATCGGCCTGCGACTATTTTTGTATGGAGATCTTGCTGAAACCATACAAAATTTTCATTCTAATCTTTGTCATTGCATGCATATCTTCTTGACAAGATTACAACAATGCGTAAATAATTCTCCTTAGAGACCAGTCAAAAGCAGCTCAAATAATACTTTGTGACTCCAAGTGACATGTGCACGTCGACATTGCCTCCAGTCCATTACTATCCTCGAAATGGCATTGAAATATCATGTCATGGCATCCGGACTGTAATTGACTCTGTGACTCAGATCTGCCTGCCACTCTGTATTGTCCTGTAGTCAGGAATTTGTCCATTTGTGTAATGATGAGCGAGAGGCAGGTAGCTGACAGGTACCAGTCAACAGCAATATTCAGCGGTTGCACTGACAGGCAATTGGATTTTTCATGATAGCAGAGCATTGTCACTGACATCACTTTCACCCTCTCACACCCGCATAGGGAAATCTCTGTATTATGCTAATTGACTCCTCTGCTGGAATATGGATTTTTTTTTTGTGTGCGTGCGTGTGTGTGTGTGTGTGTGTGTGTGTTTTTCAATTCCCTTTTGGCCAGTCTTATCCAGAAAAGGCCAGTGTGGGAGCAGACTTTCATTCGAACTAAGCAGTTACACACCTGATTCTATTAATCAAGGTCTTCAGCAAAGATTCAAATTCAAGCTGACCTTGTATCTCTGAATATTTGCACTCAATATGTAAAATCTGCTACAGATGCTGTAAATAAATGCATCTAACTTGTGCCAAATTGTATAGCAACATTTTTGCTATTTCATGGCATGAATTGCTATGGCTAACTCAGAATTTAATAAAAACTTTGAGCATATCTGAATTGGATATGAGTGAACTTAATTAACTTGGGAAGTTCAGTCATGTTTTTTTTTTCTTTTTTTAATTGTAAGTCCGGGTGCCAAAGGGTTCGTTTATCCGTCCCTCACACACTAGGCTTTGGAAGCCACTGGAAATAATAAATGTATATGGTAGTTTACTTGTTTAAGACTATACTCCCTCCTCACTATTAATAGGTAGTTAGTCTCATGATGACATAAGTCAGTCGTATATAAATGACCTCTCTTCCAGGAATACATCAGTGAAGGCAGTTACCACAGAACCACAGGAGACAGAGGAGAATGATTGATGGCAGCTGACACCAACTCTCCTGTCAGTGTCAGGGAATCCTGCAAGGAGTACTACAAAACCCTTCGAGCGCTAAATGAAACTGTTGTTGCTCAATTATGTAAGATTTCAAAACGGAAGCTGGTTAAAACCTATCATGGGGAAGCTTGTTTAAAATGGCTCCCGCAAGAGAGCCCTTTTAAACAAGTTACTACAAGATAAATTTTCAACAGCTCAGGAAAATGATATTTTTCATTCTTTGAAAATTTATGCAGCACTCTTAAGGGTTAATATTGTTAGAGAATACATTCTTGAAATAAGAAACAAATAACCGCAGGTAGTATTTCAATTTTGGTTTGTAGAATGGTGCTCATTATTTGGTTATTTCCATTATTTATGCACACAATTGTATATACTGTACACAGTGACTGCCATTTTGTTAAATTCATTTCAGCAGTTAGTTTCCCAGGCGGTCTCACAAAAATCAATAAAAAATTATTATAAAGGCCTTAACCAAGACACAAAATGGCATTTCCATAAATTTCAGACAGAATACGGCACTGGTAAAAACAGGGGCTCAGTTGCAACATTTAGAGAAGTAATTCATAACAGTAGGAATAGTAGCAAATTGTCTTTTTAAGTCTTCCAGTTAACGCCACTGTGATACCTCAGAGAACCCTGGGATGATTCTGCCCCCCCAACCACATCTGTACGTAGACACATCCTGAATTATCAATGCTCCTAGCCCCATTTTAGCCCTGATCTCATTCATAGCCGCAATGATCCCCAGCCCCTTTTGTACCAACCAAACCTGAACCCTTGCCTGAGCCTTGCACCTCATGTCGCATTTTGAGCTTTGTGTGCTATGGTAAGCTTACATGCATTTTATGCTATGCAATGCTGTTACGTGCTTTCGGCTCGGCCTCTCCCCTCCATCATGTAATGCTGCCTGTTTCTCATCTCTCCATCTCCATTTGTTAACTCCATTCTCCATCATGTCCTTCCCCTTCTCTCTGCCTCTCTCCATGGGTAATACTTTCAGCAGTTAGGGTCCCCCTTTTGTGAGCTGAGTTCTGCCAGAGGTTTCTTCCCGCTAAGGACTTTTGCTGGCCACTTTCATCTTTGGGCATTCATTCCTGTCTTATGTAAGGCACTTTGAGTCCATTTCAGTTCTGAAAAACACAAAAAAAGTTTGATTGAATTTGATAAATCCTACTAACATCCGATATCTATAGGGCAACAACTTTAAGCAACCTTATAAATGGTAATGGTCCAAAGCTAATTTTAAAAACCACTTATCCACTCTGCAGTTTTTGTCTTTCAAACAGTAAAATGTTCATAATACTATTCAGGGGGGAGAGAGAGAGAGAGAGAGAGAGAGAGAGAGAGAGAGAGAGAGAGAGAGAGAGAGAGGACCTCTGTGATTTTAGACGAATGGTAAAAAAATGAACTGCCTAGCCTGTTCCCACGTCAGTCCTCAGACCTCGATGACTGAGTAGTATCACTAGAGGGCAGCTTTAAAGCATGTAAAACGCATGCAGTTAAATCCTAGATGCTCGTAGTTATCACCTTGTCAACCATAGAATGTGTTTATGTATTTATTTGTAACTTGGACTGAGATCAGCATATAGGCCTATATCAGAAATGTAATCAATTTCAAGTTACTTTGGTCAATATGCTGCCATAAATATGACCTTGCGAACAGGTTGTTATAGTTCATGGTAACTCCTCGGGGATTGTTTCCCGAGACATTGGCAGCTTAATTCGCACGAGTCACGACTAATACCCAAGATTAGGAAAAGGAGTTGTTACGTTGGGAAAATATATCGCAGAGTTGAGCACCATAAGTTTTTGAGGTCTTCCCAACAGCAGGACCTAAAAGTAACAATAAAAAAGCTGGGGCGCCGTGCCGTCACGATTACGCGTTTTAACAATAAGATTTTGGCAACCGAGTGCTGAATGTTGTCTAATTATGCAAAACATGTCACATTTCTTCCGGCGGGACGGGGCTCAACGATGGTGTAATGACCATGGGGATGATCAATTCATATGGAAAGACAAATCATTCGAATAGACTTCACATCACCATGTAGATATGACCTGCCAAAAGTTCAAATTACATGATATATTGATCCCATTGTATTATTTCGGAGTTGCGAGACCGAGAACTCGCTCCGCGGAAGACCCGCCTCGCCTGTTTCAGCATTGGTTTTCATTGAATGTTTTCAACCTGATGTTTTCGTGCGATTGGCTCGAAGCTACGGCAGTCAGTCTCTCCCTGCTGTCCCTCTGAGTAATTAACCAGGCGAAAATAACTGAAGAAAGTTGTAGAATAATCCTCATTCGCGCTACAAGGGAAGGCTGCGGCGTCCTGTGCGCACTTATGTCGGCTGATCGCGGGAAGACGCAGAGATCAGCGCTCTTGTCTTTGCGGAAGAAGCCGGACTGGATTTGTTGAGGTTGTAGTCCGCTGCTGGGAACACGCGTCCGAATAGCCTGGAATGTTGCGCACACGCCTGCTGATCGGGTTCCCCCGGTGCCCGGTGTGTTGTGCTCATCTGTGAGGAACAAGAACAAGAGTGGAGTACAAGCCGCCGAATCTACCTATCGGTACCAGTAGGTTACTCATTAAGGCGCGGGGAAGCGAAATGTTAATGCAAATATTGTAGTTTAATCTCAGCCGATCCTCAGTTCAGACCGGTCATAGGTGCAATCCGACGTGCGGCGAAATTCGTGTTTAAGCCTATTTGTGGTCAGAATCGCGCATGGAGTTGCCTGATAGTATTTCAGGTGGAGACGTGTTGCAGGATAGCTTGAAACTTTTTGTAAAACGCGTGTATTAAAGATGGACTGAACCGTTTTCTGCGCAGATTTAAACAGGAAAAACAGCAGCCACCGTACTGGTTACACACCTGTCTTGTTTGAATGTTGCGATTTCGCGAAGCCATCAGTTGGTCGTAACCTTGGTTGTTGATACAAAAATCAGCTGGAAAAATCAGCTAAGACGATTTTGCAAGTTGTGAAAAGGCTGCTTGTTTTGATAAGAATCATTGAGAAAGTGTCTCGATGATAGAGTGACCATCTGAAGGGTAGGCTTTTGATTTGCCCGTCTCCACAGGAATTCAATCAGGACAGCGGCCGTAGTTGCTCTGGGCTCTGTAGCCTTCACCATTGACGCAGGCTAAACATCCCCGATTGTCCAACTGTAGATATAGTATTTTTATGAATGGCTCAAATAAGGTTATAAGCGTGTACTTTATTCCGAACACTTATTAAGGTAATGGGACGCAGCACTCGTGAGGAGACTGAGCTGCATTTAAAACCCGGCATCACTATTCAGTCGTTCTCTTCTGCTTAGCTGCGCTCTAGAAAAACGTTGCTGTCATAACACGCCTGGCACACGGCCCTTCTAATAGTATTTTTTTGCGATAGCTTTGGCCCAGGCGTAATCATGTCCAAAACATTGAAGAAGAAGAAACACTGGTCTAGTAAAGTACAAGAGTGTGCCCTGTCATGGGGGGACGCCGGAGAGTTCTGCTCGGTTGTGGAAGTTTTGGGGGGTGCCGAACACGGAGAGTTCCCCTTCCTGGGCCAGGTGATGTCGGACTCGGTGGTGTGTCATGTCGGCAGGGTGCCCAGCTCCGGGGACGTGTTGCTGGAGGTTAACGGAACCCCGGTCAGCGGGCTGACGCACCGCGACACCCTCGCTGTCATTCGCCACTTTCGGGAACCTATTCGATTGAAAACCGTCAAACCAGGTAAGCGCTTATCCGACAGATGACTGCAGTTGCGAAGTTGACATTAATTTGATTATTTTGCAAATGTATGCGTTTGTGATGGAGCATGCGTCAGTACAGATCAGCTTGCGAATTCTCAATCGTCAGATATTAATTTCCCTTCATGATTGTCCTCAGATGGCAGATTTTGGACTTCATGGACTAAGGTCTTTGCTGACCGGTTTTGCTGGAATTTGCGACCACATACAAAAACTGGAATGCGCGCCTTCTTAGATTTTTTTTTTTCTTCAGAGGTTGAAATTCTGCCAATTTCTTTTCAACAGACTGTGGTATGAAGTAAGGGTGCCAAAAGATAATTATCGAAATATGTTGATTGAAGTAGGATTTGTCCACAAGACTGAGGTGACGTGTGGACGGCGGGCTGCTGTGCAGAGTGAACACGCTGACTGAGGCCGGCTGGCCCAGGGGGATGTGTGCGGTGTGGCATAAACGGCTCTCTGCAGTCTGCTCGCGCATCCTCACGTGCGGCAGCGTGCACTATGACCCACTGAGTCCCTCGCTCGCATCTGCCTGTTCTATTCCGCATTTTCGTTGAATTGATAGTCTGTTGTACTGACTTCATCATCCCCCTTGCGACGACACTGAAGGGCTGACGGGCAGCTTTCATTTCTTATGAGCAGACTTTCTGCCTGGAACGCCCTGGCGCTGTTGGTAGGGAAGACATGTGTGGTGGTTATGTTTTGACTGGAATAAACAAGGAGATGATGATGCCGCATTGGCTATGCTGAGACCTGAGGGGTGTTCTACAGAGCAAATTCAACATGAGCCAAGCTTTCTTTGCGTGAGCTGGCTCGACAAACCCCAAGCTTGCGATCTGGGATACCATAAGTTTCCAAAACAGGTTAAAAGAGAGCCACCTTCATGACATTGAAAACCCTGGCTTTAGGCTCAACGTTACTCGGCAACCCACTAATCTCGCTCCACATTGCACCCCTCAGAGCCTCAAAGAGTGGTCATGAGTGTGAATGTATGCCTGAGTGTTCATGCCCATGTGTGCATGGACATGCATGTCTTGCTGAAAGAGTGAGTGTTCGTTTGGATATTACATGTGTGAAGTCATGCATGCCCTGTGGCTCAGTGTGTTTCTTCTCCCTCTGGGTAGAGGTGGATTCTAACAACCTTCAGATATTTATAGTTTACTAAATTTTTGGTTTGTGCTCCTCAGTGAGAGTAATGGTTCGAAAGTGGGCCAGTGTGGGACAAGATTAAACATCCTGCGCTCGCAGTTAAAACTTAACACACTGTAGAGTTTAAAATGTTATCTCTTCTAAAATCCTGAGTAGGTCTTTATAGAATCCCATTTCTTTCAATTGCGAGTCCTTGTTGCATCGGCACTTGAATGTGAATAATAGTTCATTTGCATTTGTGTGATTGTGCACTGTAAAGGGCTTTGAATTTTTGAAGGGAAACCATTTTCTCATGAAAGGGAGAGAGAGAGGACATTTATCAAAATCTGGATGGATTTTTTTTTGCTGGAAAACCTAAGGCTGTAACATTTCTTCATTGGGCTACCCCCACAAATTAGCATTGCTAGCAGAGTTCTGCTACTTCAGTAGAATTCATCTCAGTCTTGGCAGAGCAACAGCATGCTGGTGAGTCGATCTTAACTTTCCTCTGGAATCCAGCAGGCTAGTGCTTCTTTCTCGTGATGACGCCTCCATGTTTAATTCATGCTCTGTCAAACATTGATGAGCTGAGTTACAGGCCTTGTTCGGTGGACAAGGTGGCTCAGATCATTGAACCCTCATTACTGTTCCAGGAGCGCCACGGCACTTGTTGGTCTTTGTCGTCACTCAGCGCTTAATTGATCAATAAAAGCTGTAAATTATACAACTCACTTCACCTGGCTACTTGTTTCTAGATTGATTGCTGATATTTAGGCAAAAACCAAACCCGACAGGCTCTGTGGGTTCAAGAATGAACACTGCTGTCTTAGAGGGTATTCACCACCGGAAAGACATGATTCGGCTCTCACAAAGGATGTCCTAGCTTCATGCCCACCAGAGACTGGGTACAGGGGGCACTATCCTGCCGAAAGAGGGGTGCGCCGAATCAATGCCACCTCTGGCACAGGATTTCCTTTTGGAGGCAAGAGTGTTCTCCAGTTCGGACAACACTGGGTTTGGGTAGCAGAAAGGGGCGAAGAGCTGGATCTGGGATAATGAATATTTTGGACGTTCTGGTGAAGTTGCGGCCGCAGCTATACTGGTAATGAGCCCGACTGTGACCAGCAGGTGAAAACGTGGGACGTTAGGTTGAAGGAATCTCTGTTCCCAGAGCTGTACAGTGGAAGGCTGCAATGCTGCCTCTTCTGCTGAAAGCTTGCGCTTAATTTCTTTGAAAAAGAGCCAGGATCATGGCCTGCGGTGTGGTTTCCGATGCCCTCTGTCTCTGAATTTGAAGGTCACCATGTAGTCTGTGCACCATCTGCAGATAATGAGAACCTTAAAACCATTCTCTCTTTTCCATCGTCTGATGGTAATTATAACAGTGCGTTTCGGGAGTGTGACAGTTGTAACTTGCAAGCAGCACTGCTGTTACCGAAGTGCAGTATGTGGATGAGCATCACTGTGGTGATATTTCCTCAGTCGTAACCCCAGTGCCACCTGTTTCCCTCTGCTGCTGGGCTGTTGGGGAACTAAATTACATCTGTTCAGACATGACTGAATCTGATTAAATGAAAATAGAAATGTATTAAAATTTCTCATTGTTGTTGCCCCGTAGAACAACATGACATTGATCATTGCTTGGTTACTTTGTGAGCCAGTATCAGGAGAATGTGGCATGTTTTGCATCTTGTATTTGAGTGTGTGTGTGTGTGTGTGTGTGTGTTTATTTGTAGTCCTTTTAGGACCAATATGGGCCGGTCCGTTTACAGCATGCTGTATTTTTGATTATGCCTGCTCTCTTTTGTGCTTTGCTGTTAGGTTACATGCCTCCAGGATCACTTCAGGTTTGCAAATGTGTTGTAGACCTGATGCATAGCACAGGTCAGTGCAGCAAATAATGGTGGCAGCCATGTTGCAAAATGGATTGTGCACTCTTATCACTGTTATACTCTTTGTGTCATACTGAATGACTTCTGCATATTTAGCTCAGTGCTCCTTGTGCAGCCCCCAGACCTGTATAAGTGTAACAGAACCTTTTAGGCGGGGCTTGCTGTTATTGGGCGAGAGCAATAGGAAATGCTCTGTGCTAAGTCCACTGCTCCCATATAACCTCAGTAAGCTCTCACAGCGTGGATTAGAAAAGGTGGGCTGAGGTAGCATGGAAGACATACTTGCTAAGTCCTCTTCCCGCTGCTGAAATGTTTACAGACAAGGCTTTGGCCCGGGGAGTATGATGCACACTTCCCTCGTTACCAGTTAACTGACTGAAACATGCCAATTAGTGTAATTAGCTTCTCTACTGGAAAATCTTACTCGCTAAAGTGCTATTCCCTCTCAGATCTTTCACAAGTCGAGGTTACGCCTCTCTCTTTGCTCATTTTTGTTTCCCTGTACATAAAACCTCCTCCTCCCTCCTGTGGTCAACAGTAAATGGCATTTTTGGTCACCTTTTACGCCAGCGTCTAGCCAATGGAGCCGTCGCCTCGTAAACAACACGCACTATGATGGATGGCAGGGTTTCGTGACTAATCCCTCTCCTCGGAACACGGGCGGCTGCACCAACGCGGCCGGAACGTTCCAGCGCTCTGATTTGGCCACGCCTGGTGGCCCTATGCAATCACGGTTCACTTGCTTAAGTGCAGTGCACTCAGTTTTATGGAGCAGAGGGCTGATTTACGCCAGCCTATCACCCCAGAGTGCGCTTTTCATGCCTCTACAAGCTACGTGCTGTGGGCAGGTGCTGAATCCTCCGGTGAGTGACCTTGCCAACAGTGCGGCAGGCCCCCCCACCACTGGGGCCAAACAGGTGCATTACTGAGGAGCCAGGGGCCAACGGTTCTGCTGTCTGATTGCCTTTCTCACCGATATTGTGCTGCCATTGCTGTGCGAGAGGGGAAAAAAATGAGCGTTCACTCTCTGTGGAAAAAGGCAGCGACCTTTTGTTGGCCTCTGGATCTTCAATACCTGTGCAAATACTTGCACACACACACACGCAGGACGACCTCACCCCCATATGCTCAAACTCCGAGAGGCAGGCGTGCATGCACATACAAATGCTCCCAGGCTTGGACGCTGATTTATGCTGAAGCGCTCACACTGCACGTACTCTCAAATACACACAAAGTGACACGGCGATGAATGAAGCTGTCTATTGCCCTGCCTGTAAATGTCTTTGGTGGAGTTTCCCATACTCCGGGCCACAACGTTGGTTGTGCCCCTTCATATGCCTGCCCAGCACCTCACTCTGTCTCCTGCTCTCCCCGGTCGTTGTTTTATTAGTTCCGCCATAATCAAATACGTGAGCGAACGCAATAAAAACCTGTTTGTGTTTTCCCCCGGAGAGCTGGCATATAGCGAATGGCGAAGAGCGAGGTTGGGAGAAGTCAGCCGTGAACGGTTAATTTTGCGGAGCTGCCTCTCTGGAAGAGCGGCTGTGCTCTCCGTGGCTCTCTGCTACCGGGGGGGAAAATATGCAACAAGCGCAGCTGCAAAGGTCAGAGAGACTGCGCTCTGCGCTCGAACTGTAATCTCGGGGAGGAAAAATGGCAGCTCTGGTTCTGTCTCAACCACAAACGAGACTCTTTCGTGGTGTTATTCCATAAATAAAGTTATAAAAATGAAGCGGTCAGCATAGATTTAAGTTCTGAAAGCCTGCTTATTATCTTCGGCCATTAGGCTAATCATTACAATGAGTTCGACTCTTACTTTTGATAACGACAAATTTCCCCCATGTTTGATATCTTTGTCACTTGCAGGTGCTTCCTCCTTTTAAAGTGACTAAGACCTGGTTTCTCGTGTTCTTTGAACAAAGACTTGTTTACATTGTCGCCTGCTGCAGTAGTAGAAGCTCTCTCGACTCTCGGCGCATGCATGCACCGGAACAACGACTATACACACCACACCCATTCATGCGCTCATTTCTCGCACAAATATATCGTAAACTTGCACCTCGCATTGACACACACGTGCATGCACCTACGCCTGAGTGCACATGTGTCGCATTAACACACAGCGCGATTTACGCCACACACACACACGCTTGTACGCTCACACCGCATTCATGCATACGCGTGCGTGCACAGCACTCGCGTGAGAAGATGTGTTGTCTTAGGGAGCGGACTCAATGCCTGCCCCACTCGGTGCTCTTCTCATTCCTTAATCCCATCATGCCTCCCTGCTCGCTGATCCAGCGGGAGGGAGGAGAGCAGCCCGAGCCCAGACGGCAGCATCTGTTCTGAATATTAATCCACCCTGCCCAGGCCACACCCCCATCCATCACTCCACACACACAACATGGTGCCGCATTCCTGCAGGGAACATCCACCATCTCGGGCCAGACAAAGGCTGCATCCCAATTCTCTTTGATAGGCGGCCTTTTGTCTTTCCTCTGCACTGGTTTTCGACCTTGTTAGAAAATGTGACAAAGGTGAAAGGAAAGTTGTAGGGAGATTTTAAAGGCACCTCAGCTTGTTTGTGAAGAATGGGATGTCCTTTCCTTCAGTATGTCATGTGCTTCATGGCAAAGCCTTCACAGTTTATTGGAAAACTTTGGGACCAAGTGTCCTTTCCAGTAGCTGGAGCTGCAAAGGATTGTGGTCCATATTCAATCTTTTCTTTCTTCCAAGGTTGTGTTTCTTTGCTTGGAGATAGCGACTAAGCAGCTAATCGCCTCCGTTCCCTTATGAAATTGACAATTCGGAAATGGCTACCAGGCAAACTATTTCCGGTTTATGTCAGTTTTAGAGTTTTCAAATACAGCCAAAGAGTGACTACCTGCGAGCGGGACGCTCTCCGAGCCCTTTGTGGGACCCTTCTCTCTCGGCCTCCTCACCTGGGAGACCCTTTACCATAGCCAGCCATGCTATCACTGCAGTGATTAGGCTCAAGCACAAAGAGTCGCAAAGTTTGGGAATTTTCCCATTTTGCCTGGAGAAGTTCATCTAAAGATCATCATAAGTTTTTTTTATTTTTCGATAAGTTTACAAATTTTCTATGTGCAGCTCATCATTAATATGAGTAGACCAAATGGAAGAATGAAAAAGTAGTAAAAGTTAATTGGTACACTTAACCAATTTATTCCAAGAAAGGCATACAGACTGAATGTGCGAAGAATTTCTTTTGGCTCTTTCTGCAGATAAAGCCAGCTGTGATTGATATAAATAATTAGCCTGGGTCAAAAGTTTTTGTTTAACCTCATCTTATTTCTGATGAGATATTATTCACAATGTATATGTCAATCGAATTTGCTTTCTTGGATGAAGACAAATTACAAAATTATATTTCTATTCATGTTTCATTATGAGTGTATTTGAGGGGTTCTCAGCCTTATCCAGAAAGGGCTGGTGTGGGTGCAGGCTTTCATTCCAGCCAAGCACTTACACACTTGATTCTTCTAATTAACCCCGAGAATCTATTCCTCAGAACTTGATTAGTAGAATTAGGTGTGGGAATGAAGGCCTGTACTCACTCCAGCCCTTCCTGGATAAGGCTGAGAACAAAATGTGTCCAGATGGTACATTGTAAAGAACCACAATTTGTTGAAATTGCTCAAAACCCATTGCTTTTCTCCCTAACTATGTGTGAAAAGTATTCTCTTTGTAAAACGGCTACTCTCAGATGGGTCCAGTCCATTGAAACTAATACGCTTAATGCTTATGTAAAGCATGGTAACAATGGTATCAGTTCCCTAAAAGACTTGATTTCTCAAATGATCTCAAAATTTTGCAAACGAGGAATTTGCCTGAAAATTAAAAACCCTGCAAATGAAGTTTTGGCAAAGTGTGTGACATCTGCATTTGGCTGAGGACTTGAGTTGACCCAGTAAGGGATTCACAAGGTCATCTGTATGACACCTGATCACCGGCTGCTAATGTAACAGGAGCTTGTGACCTGTACTCCAACCATCTAATTCAGTTGCCCATTTTACCTTCAGTGTAACTTACTGTAATAGATCATCTGGAGTCTGATGATTTGAATATGTTGGTTGTTTATTTCTCCTTGAGATGCGAAAGCTGGGATGCAGGACAGCTCAAATGTGATATAATAAGTACTTTTACATTTTGCTTTTGTTTTCTGTGATTCAAAAAGTTGGCACTGCTGTGGCCAAGGAGTGACCTGTACCTCGAGGGATGTTCACTTCAACTTCTAACGGTTTAATTTCTCTCAGGACTTATCCCTCCCACTACCTGCCTGATGGCTTATTTGGATGATTGAAGACCATTATTAAGGTGCAGGGGGCTGCTTTTACAGTGAGAGCAGGAGTCAATGTAAAGAGGCTACAATTTGTTGTAGTAGACACCAGCATTGCTTGTTACGTCAATCAGTGAACGCTTCTTGGGTATTGCAGCCTCAGAGGGACAAACTGAGCACATAGGCTGCGTTTCAATAGTTGTTTAACGTGCCCTCATTCTCTCCCTCGAAGCCCTTGGCATTACGTCACACATGCATCGCAAGGAAGCCGGTATGAGAGCAGGGGGAAAGTGGGCAGGGATTAAAATCGAACGCACTGACCCTTGTACGCTTTCAGCTCATTTCAACTATCATGGATTAATCATCGGTTGCAAACTTGGCGTTATACTGCATCTAAAAATCATCAGAAATACCTGCAGATTCAATTAGGTGAGGTGAAGCCGCTTTCTATGGATAATTAATATTGGCACTTAGTAGCATAATTGGCTGCATCAGTGTCTTATTTAGGAATTAGGCTACGTTTCCAGATCTGTTTCATGCTTGATTATTCCCATTTTCGTTCTTCTGATTAACAATCAACAATTCATTTGTTGAATAATACAAACCTATATGAAGCCTGCCATGATTTACCAGATGTAATGACAAATTGATTGCCTATTGGCTACATTTATATAATGGACGTAATATTGTAAGACTGTTAATTATCCGGGTTACGCAAATATCCGAAACTTTCCTTGACTTTAGCCTGTCATTTTAGCATTTTTATCAGGGTAGTTAATCAGAAGATGGCTCTTCATTTAATTACAATGTTATAAGCATTCAAATGAATGCATCTTATCAGGAATAAATTTTTTGGTTGGATCAAACCATACTGTCAGGCAAAAGGTGGTAATTATAATTAGCCTTGCAAATAAATTTGCGCAAATCAGTGCCGTTTCAGGAGGTACCTGAATTCAGAATCATCGAAAGGCATAACATTTTACAGTCTTTTATGTGCACAGTAAGAAGCCTCAACTTTGTGATGCAAAAATGCGATTAAAATGAGATGGCTGGTCATTCTACCAGTTGGTCTCAACAATTCTCAACAAAAGCAAATCCATGTTTGGTTGCTCATTAAGCAAAGTTAAACTCGATAGGTTTAGCATAATTTATTGGTCAATTTATTCAGTTCTTTCTTCAGTAGTTAGAATTAAGCAGCCAAAGTTTTGCATACATTTCTGCCACCTAATCGTGGATGTGATTTCTTGCACCAAATGCATAACTGCAATGCATTGTGGGTGATATTCTCCCTTTGAACGATCTTAGATGTTGACTTGCTCCCTCAGCCCTCCAAGGGTCGATCTCACCAAGTTCACCTCAGTTTTTACACTAGTGGAATGACACTTATGATGGTGACGGGGTTCCCCGAGGGCAAGTAGAGTGGGGAAGTCAGTGGGGCATGTTGTACAACAAATGAAACACAGCCATTGACTATATTCACACAGCGGCCGTTTTTCTCTGACATCACGCTCTGGGCTACAAAACCTGGATATTAATAACATTATGGACTCGGATAGAACATTTCTGCGGCGGGATGAATGGACAGTTACTGTAACGTTTGATAGCAAGATTGCAGATGGTTATAGTTTTCCTGCTATTAGCTAGCAAGTCATTAAATGTCTGTTGTCTAACAGTGGCTAATAGGTTGGCAAAATATGGCCTAATGCCCCCCCCCGGATTTTCATTACTCATTGTCTTTACAGTAGTTAATCAATCGGGAAGTGGTGACGTGATGACGATTAGACCAGTATCCAATGTTTATACGGGAAGTGATAATTATTTGTCAGATGCCTTGCGTTTACAGGACTTGCAACCAGGAACACAGCCGTACTTATAGTCACAGAATTCACCCTGAGCCTTACGCCTGACAAAAATGGCCCCCATGCGAACATGATTCAATGATGCTAGCAGGACCTGTGTCACGATAACAAGCAGGTGTCTGCTGAAAAATTCATGGATTGACAAACTGATGAGCAAATGAACAGAGGTGAATGAAAATTTGTGTTGGTGGAAATAATAAATTTGGGTGGAAGTTTGGGGAGGGAGGGATTGACATTACGGTCGGGCTGGGGATACTGTGACAGAAGAAGGGATTGAACAGTGATGCAGTTCTACCCTTTCCTGGGGAGTGACATCAACCACTATGCCCTTGGCTCCTCTGCGGATATCCAGTGTAAGGACTCAGTCGAGAACAGATCTCCCCTGTCCCTCTTCGTCTTCCTTCAGCCTTCTCTGCAAAGAAAAAGAAAATGTTGCAAAAGTATTTTGATCTTGTATTTAGCCACAAAAACTTATTTATATTACCTTTTATTCTCAGGTTGAAAGAAAATTCTTCCCATGAATTGAGGTCATTTTGACTCATTTCAAAATTTGTCAATGGGACAAGTGCAATTCTTACCCCATGGAAAAATCTAGAAATAAGTCAAAATGATCTCACATCAGTGGCAAATCTTTTTTTTTCCTTGTGTTAAAAAGGTAGTAGAGATGTGTTTGAGATCTAAATGCTTTTGTAGAAGATAAAAATTCTTGGCAAGTTTTATTTTTTTTTGCTGTGAGGAAATGCGTGCTTATGAATCTCATTCCAACAGAAAGCATTAGGCTGCTTCTCATACCATTGACTGCAGTGAATTCAAAAATGGGGCGAAAAAAAGATCTTGGAGGAGCATTTATTTAAATGATGACTGACCCCTGGACCCCTGTGACCGTCACCGCCGCTCTCTCCTGACCTTGCGGTGTGCCGGCCGGAGTCACGTCCCCGGCCTCTTATTATTCCTTTCCTGTCTGGTGTGCACCATCAGAGGAGGGCAGTTGGCTTTTTGGAATCTTAATGCCTGCAAATAGCTCACTCTTGCAGGCCACCTTGTGAGCGGTGAGTATGCGCACGCATAAAGATGAGGCATTAAAGCCCAGGCGGGGATTGTTTTCCCACTGTAGTGCCCTTCTGTGGCAAGAACTGGTCTCGATGACGGGATTTATTTTCGTTTTATGTTACTTGAGTGCTTCTGATGGCGGAGCTTGCTGTCCCCTCCGTGATTATCGAGATGTCCGCGGACGGACCTCCCGGCTTCTTTGTGCAGGATGTTGCCAAAGGTTGGTGTGTGATTGTATTTTTAGAGCTCGGTTATTCCTCCCCAGTCCCTCTTTAGCATTTTGTTTTCGCTCTCCTAAGCTTTGAATGTGACTGGGCTGTGTCCTGGGCGGGTGTGGTTTTTCTCAGATAACATTTTTACATTCTTTTGAGGCCTAGAAGCTTGATAACTTGGGGCAAACAGATTGCAGATTGAAGCTACGGTCGTAAACTACCTCCTTCTGCCCTACAGTCACTAATCGAGTAGTAAGATGGTGGCTACCTGGCTTGCTGAAACCTTACTGCTTTGGATGATGTCAGGGGTTTCATTTTTCCAGAGTAAACCAGCCACATTACAACTCATCACAGGCCTACACATTTGCAGTATTCGCAGCCTTTTATCCGAGGAACATCTTCATGAAAATGCGTGTCTGGAATAGTAGCCTCTACTTAGGCTTTGCTTTGATCCAACACCATTTGGTAAATTATCTCAGCAAGGCCATCAGAGCTTCTGATGGGCAACAGTAATACATGTTCATCCGTTTATGGCTTTGTCAGCCTGCCAGATCATCAGTGAGCCTTAAGCCGATTTCCGTAAGTAGTCCAAAATGAAATCGGCGTATTTTCCATTTTTAACACGGTGCAGTTTTGTGCGAGACTTGCCGGTAATTCATCGTTGATTGCCTTCTGTCCTGAAATCGCAGATGAATAGGAAGCTTCACTTCAAAGGCCTGCTATTTCTGTGCTCTTTTGATTTGTTTTTCCGCGTTTCAGTGGAGATGCACGGGGTTCAGTTTTGGTAAGGCTCTGGGCTGCCTGTCAGGCACCCTCTGGGCGAGCGAATTTATCTGCATGCATAAACGTCGCTGCCCCACGCAGGCAATTTTGTCTGTCGAGCTCGGTGTGCTTCCTAACAGCTTATCGATCCCATGTTGTCATCCCAGCAAGTCAGCACCTGCGGCTGCGGCTCTGGCACATCAGAGGACAGGGGGCCGACCCCCCACCTGTCTGGATGTGGAGTGGTGGAGGTGGTGGAGGTGAGCCATCAGCCGCAGTATGTTGAAGGACTGCGGCAATTTCTAAGGCTCCTGCTGTACAGTGGCACAGTGGTCTAAACAGATTCTCTTGAAAATATACAATTTCATACTGTTATCTCCATTCTATATGATGATAAAATTGCCTACATGCCAAACTGATATGGACATGTGCTCATATAACATTTCACTCCAAAATTATGGATATTATTATGGAGTTGGTTAACATCCTCAACTCTTCAGAGAGTGTTAGAACATTGAATGCAAGAACATCGTCATAGGGAAAGCATACATTAGGCTGGGCAGTGATGATGGGTGATTTGGCCTTGCATGAAGGCAACTTTCCGGTTCATCCTAATGGTGTTTGATGGTGTTGCATTCAGTGCTTTGTGCAGGCTATAGGCAAGTTCTACTCCAATGTTTACACACCTTAGCTTAGCTTTGGGCAGGGAGGCATTGCCATGCGGAATCGGGTAAGGATCTTGCCCAAACTGCTGGAAACGCAATTATCTGGAATGTCATTGTATTCCATGGCATGAAGATTTTGATTGGGACCACCAGACCTCTCCTAAACAGCCCCCGACCAGGAATATTCTGATACGTTTGGCTATGCAGCGTATCTTCCCAAATAGTTGCGGTGAAAGATGTGTGGTTCATGTAGACTTGCTGTCATTACTGTTTGGGACATTCTCTGGTCTTAAATATTTTAAATAACTTTGAGATATATTTCTACACACTGTGTTCCTGTGTGTTTGGTTTCAGTATTGCACAGAACAGTGAATTGCACAGCAGGCACTCAAGCATTGCGGTAACAGGCTTGTTTCCCCACCCGCCACATTACGTAGCTGCCTTGTACAGACTGCATTGTATTCTGGGTACTACATTTGCATGTCTGCGGGCAGAGATACGATTCAACACGAGTCTCTTTGAGAAAGTGGCCTGATCGGTTTTCCACACGGCCGGTTATCCGTCTCTGTCTGTGGCAGCTCTCATAGTATCACGAAGGCGCTACCGGTCTCCTGTGTTTGTGAAGGCCGCCAAAGAGCTCGGTGTTGGGAGAAGGGGGGGGGGGGTGAATGTTTGATGGGTAGCTAGCTTGCTCTCTCCCTGCCCTGCTAATATCCCCTGTCCTATTCTCAGCCTGTCGACTTTTTCTCTATAGCTCTTACACTGATCTTCCCCATCCAGCAGTGATGCTGAGAGTTGAGGTGGGAGCAGGTTTGGCTGTTTCAGAGCTGAGATGCTGTTTTCACCCACCTGATAAGCACTGTCTGAAACCCTTATCATGTGCAATTTTTGTCCCAGGTGTGACAGGTGGAGCTCACCTCCATGCCTCTCTCCTGCGTGGTGCTCGGTCTCTCCGGCATGCTCTCCACACCCCTCTGAGGGCACAAATTTGGAGGACTCCTGGGATTTGGCCACATCGGTCTCCCTCCCTGAATTATATGGCGCCAATTTCTACAACGTTCCCAGTTCATCACATGACCTCCATACTTCTGCCTCAACCTTGTATGTCCTGAGCTTTCCGGTTGGATTGGATGCCTGCACGTCTGCACTTTCATTGTTAGAGGACTTTGTAGTGATGGTTTGATGCTGCAACATCAAGTGCATTTACCATGCGCTGCTTACACTTACAGGTGTGATCCAATTGTAGAGGGAGAACCCGCAACGCTCACAATGCCCTGCAAAATCGGGTCCCTTCTGTGGTCTTGCGCTTTGTGATTCCTCAAATATCACTTAGTCTTCCTCATTCACTCTGCCATTATATCTGTGAGCTTCAGAGCTGCTCTGAACAGGCTCAACATGAATGTATGAACAGGTGTCGCGCTCAGGCTTTGGAGAGAGTGCCTCAATCAGTCCATTTTTACTGTGCCCAGCCCACTTATTGGGCCGTACTCCTGCCGTGCACTTCCTGTTCCGGCCCTGACCTCACTATAATGAGAGCGACACAGCAGGGTGGAGCCATGGCCTGGTTCCGTCTCCTGCGGTGAGAGGTATCGAGCGAGTCAGCGATTTGATGCAGATCCTTGGTCAGGCTGGATGGACACATTTGTTTTGCAGGCCTCATTCACCCCCCCCCCTACAACTGTTGTTGGACTAAAATGGAGTATGGGCTTCAGGAGGTTAACGAGGATCCTACTCGTTAAAGCTTAGAAGTAGCACAACACATTTCCGATTACAATGGTGATTTTAACTATTTAATTGAGCACAGAGAGGGCAGACAATGAAGGTTGATTCTTTATTTCTGTGATTTCCCCGAATAGCCACCGGTGAAATGATATTTCTTGTGGAGCTGCTGTAACGCGGAGTGATAAATCCCTGTATTGATGCAGAGTCTGCTTATAGTGCTGCATAATTGCATGGGAAAGCGGCACTCAAGTCATTGACAGCATACGGTAACCACGCTTGGAATTCAGAAGAAAAGTTCACAGAAGTTGACCAGCAATTGTGATGCAAGTTCTTGTTTATTTTCATTTGTTTAATTTGGCTTTGTGGTCTCACAGCTGTTGGAATAGTTCCCCCCCCCCCCACACACACTGCTTCATGATGGATGTTTTTTCATTGGGGGAGCTGTTGGGGTGGTGTGGTGTAGATTAAAGCGCTTGTTTTAAAGCTGAACAGTTCTGTTTTCGGTTGGTTCTGTGGAATGTAGGAATGTTCAGTGGCATGAATAACATGCTGGAATGCAAGCTCTCGGGTTGCCCTCAGGTCGCCCGAGTTTCGCCCAACGCACACGTCTCCTGTTCCTACCTTAGGGCCATGCTACAGGCCTTGCGGATGTCGTCCTGCACTCAGGGCGTGGGAGTTTGGGCCCCATGTCTCTGTGCGCGCAGCTCGGCTTCCGCAGTCTAGACGCCCTTAATTTCCTGTGGCCTGAGAAGCCAGGTCATCCCTGGGTGGGGTTGAGGGAGCAGGGGCGCAGTGGCTAAAAAAAAAAGACCCCTAGAATTTCAAAATCAAGCCCATGGGCTTGTGACAACTGGTTGGACAAATGTCAAATTTACTTCCCTGGCGAGGTTTGTGATCACTCCCTGAGTTGAATGTTTGCCAAAAGTGCAAATGAGCCAATGTTCCCTGGAGCTCCCCGAGGCAGGAGAGCAGGTGAAGGATTTCAGTGCTTATCCTGACAGGCTCTGCGCTTGGCAGCGGGACACAGGGAGAGGAGTAAAGGCTGCACCCTGCCTGACAGGACCCCCCCCCCCCCTCCCAGTGCCAGCTCACCAGACCTGAACTGCAGGCGGGTCCACCATGACCAGGGGATTTCAGAACTTTCCAGAAGAAGTGTTAGTCACTTGGTGCACAATGGCTGTATCCCTGCTGAATGAGTGCACCTGCTAGCTGATAGGAATGTGAAGAATCTCACTGTGCCTTGTGTGTGTGTGTGTGTGTGTGTGTGTGTGTGTACGGACAGAGAGGGAGCGATAGTGGGAGAGAAACCAACCGAAATGGAGCCAGGGGGTGTGTATAGAGCTGGGAGCTCAAGGGGATTCAAACCAGCTCAACCTGAAATGGCACAAACGAGCTGTCCTCTGGGTCAGAGTCCAAACCTCCTCCGTAGCAACTGCTGGCTGACAACAGTCAGAGGCCACCAATCAGAAGCGAGCAAAGTCCGTTTGTTCACAGACCTTTCCACCTGCTACATTTATGCTGGGGAAAACAATAATTTCTCATCCAAGATGCAAAATGAGGCAGGATTTTAATCGCGTTCGGACAGTCGTCCTCCCACACTAGTTGTAAAGAATTTAATCCTGCTTACGTCTGAGTGAATGTGGACAGAGATCTGCTTTCATTGCGCAAAACAAACCTTCAGCTACCCCCTCATGGCGGCTTACTGGCTGGCTGCAACTTGCGTCACCCTGGGCAACCCTGTTTTCTGAGACTGGAATGGAGTGTGATTGACTCCTCTGGCTGTCCACACCCTCAAATTTGTCGGGTCACGCCGTCGTGCCACCCCAGTCCAGTTAATGACCTTTTCTGGTGCTGAGACACCATGTTGGCATCTTTCTGCATGCATGTCTCTCCCTCACCACGGTCATCCTGCACGAGACGCAAACAGTAGGTCTGTCCTAGGACGCTGGAGGAGTTAAAAACCTGCCGTTATACCTGCCGCCATGTTCCCTTCATTGGCAGCTGGCGACATCTCTCTTTATCACCTGTCTGTTCGGCTCTTGAAGAGGGCTCCACCTCTGCTTGTTCCCAACACAAATATGAAATGTGAAATATGACAGCTTGAGCTAATGGAAGATATGGTAATGATAAAGGAAATGTGGTCTTACACCATCCCTTCGTTTCATCCGACTACAGTTTCAACACTGATACGCCTTTCTTCTTCTGATGTAAGGTGTTCTGTGGGCTGCACAAGGTTTGTATTACTTCATATCTCTGACAGGAGAGCTGCATGTCAACACTCCGCAGACTGTCATTACAGCCAGAGTGACACGTACAGAATCACTTACGACATGTCTTATGCGAGTTCAGAATGGGGTTATAACATTTATTTTTTTCAGAGAGATAAGTGCCTGGTTTATTTTGGGCTGGTAGGTTTAGAGCTATATCTTTCCCTTTTTTTAATGACTCAGAGTTCAATCCTTCTTTTATATGTTGGACACGCCCAATGAAGCATATTCCAGGTTGATTAGATTAACGAAACAGAAAGCTGGTGCTCCCACATTGCACCTATCTGTTCCGCCTGCTCACGCCATGGGTGCTGGATCCTGCAACGGTCTGAATTTATTGGCAGCTTTTATCTGGGCACTTCAGACTAGGCACGTGGGAAATGCTAATTTATGCAGCGTTTTATTGTCTTGGGTAAAGCAGCAGCATTCACCTCAGGATGGCAGGAATCTGGGATGGATAAAAGTTGCGAAAACAGTGCTGATGTTTGTGGTCTTTTTGCAGTTTTCCATCTGTGTCATACATGGGGAAAGGGAAATGGGTGGTTGTCAGATTTCGAGTCTCTACATGGCATTAGGATTTCTGTGCAACATGGTACCAATGAGTTGTGGTAAAAATGCACAAAACCTAGGAGAAAGTTTACGCTGCTTGTGTTTGATAATGCAGCCGGAGGAGATGCATGTCCATCCTATAGTTCAGTTCCAGGTCTGAATCCATTCGAAATGAGCCGATTGCTCAGATAGATGCTTCTTTCATAGCGCCACTATGCATGGAGGGTCTCCACGGTGATGCACGCCCTGGCCTGTGGGTTGTACTGTAGGTATAATAAGCAGAGATCTGTGCTACTCTCCACTGTGCCTCCCTCTTTGCGGCTTAACCCCTTAAGTGCTAGTTGCGGCTATAGCCCCGATAATGATAATCATAACAGCTGGGCCGGGTCACATGGTAACGAAGTTACAAAATTGGTGTATTTTGTATCATAGCTCCAAAACTAAGTAAGATAGAGTTTCAATTTAAATGGCTTTGTGTAGGTCTTCCATTGTACTTCAAAAGACAAAATAGCTAGTTTTGGTCATTTGATTTATTCTGTGTGAAAATTGCAAAAAAATGGTCGGTAACGGATTTACAGATTTGAAGTACTTGGGAAGACCAACACACAGACATTTAAATTGTAACTCTGTCTCACTTAGTTTTGGAGCTATGATACAAAATACACCAATTTTGTTACTCCGTTACCGCGTGACCTGGCTCAGCTGCTAATTGCGGCTATTGCTACAAGGAAGTCTCCAGACACACCTGCTTGTCGCGGCAAAAGACGTTTTCGGGGGAAGATGTTTCACTGTACTAATCAGATTTTAGTATTGAGGCTGCCACATCGGCCATTAGTTGCTAGGAGCCCGAGAGTGTGCATTGTAACAATTTCTTTAAACTGCATAGTCATCCTGTGAATGAATCATTCCAGTATTGTTGTTTCGTGGATTTTGTCCACAAAATGCCGGCGTTCGAGAAAAGTGCCGGCAGTGAGTTTAGAAATGGAAAATGCTGAGTATCTAGTCGATTGCTGAAAGTGATAGCGGAAATGAAGCTGACTTTCTTGGCTTTGAGAAGCGAGAAATTCTGATCTACTCGATTCAGCGCTGAGGTGTACCATATGGGAAATACTTTGAACGGTGAGTTGGTATTTTATAAAAAATAATTTGGCCCTTACGGGGTTAATGATGCTGCTGGTGGACAGATGGTCTCAGAACGGACTTCAGACAACTTACTGTCTGCTGGTCATGTCACCATCGCCCCCCTGCCCTCTATTCCGTCCCCACTATAGTCCTCATTGTTCTAAGACAAGGGTGTGTGAAAGAGCTGAACAGTGCAAATTTGTCTGCAGTGTGAAGCTTATTTGGAGATGAGCAGAAGCCATTGGCCGAGGGGGCAGCGGAGCAGAGGTGTGTGCCCTCCCATCTCTTCAGAATTTAGAGTCGTCTGCTGGAGCTCCCCTGTTCTTTGTGGTGGGAGGGGGGCTTCAACCAATTATCCCTGCTGACCTAAAGCAGTTCTACCCCCGGGAGGTGCTTTCATTCATTCATCAGACCCCCGCCGCCTCATGTAGGGTGGCAGGTCACGGAGATCACCCAGCTTTCTGCTCCTGCGACTGTGGAAGTGATGAGAATAGCATCTCTCCTTTATGGTTTTTTTTTTCCGTAGGTGGGTGGGTGAGCACTACTCTCTGCTTTTTAAGGGGTTGGTTGATTTTTTCTGTTCTCCGATTTTCCAGAGCAGCAGCTGCAAACTCAGTGAAGTTGGACAAAAATAGATCAAAATGAGTCTGAATTAGCTTGAATGTTGAGGACCGTTTGCAATTTGCGGTACTTTGGTGGATGTTGTCGCCTCTGGGGATACTAATGATGTTATACTGTACTTATGACACTTGGCCTCTACAGTAGGACTTTACCCCCAGCGTTAGGTTAAGATAAGAGTATAGTAAGAGGTAGATGATGGCGGAAGGAACGTGACGGGGAAACAGAAGACGGCGAAAAACTGAATCCTTCGTTTAGTCCGTTCCATTCAGAACCAGCTAGTTTACCTGCGAGATCAAAAGGAGGACAGAGCTGATTGCTGGAAAACTAGATCCACTTGTTTGTTGGTTTCGGGGTGTTGTTTTAAATGTTGCGCTTTCTCTTTTCAGAGCCTGTATTTCCTGGTTGGTGTTCAGCAGAGCAGGATGAAGCACCGGCTTTCCTGAAAATAAACTGAAAATATAACTTTGCGGACGCGTTGTTTTGACACTTGAAAGGGGAGTTCTCATTACCTGAGAGCCAATCATTCTCTTCCCCAGTTACCGACTCGACACAGACGGTGAAAAAGGAGGCCTCAAGAAATCACCTGCCAACTAGCAGCCTTACAACTCTGTACCCGTTACATGATTTCAGCTGTCACCAACAAGTGTCGAGAGTACCTCCCAGCAGGGCCGCTCTCGCTGCTCAGGTCGTGATTAGCGATTTGGATTCTCCTGTGCCGACGGTCTGTGTTGCTGTGCACCGCTGTGCAATAAACTGACAAAACTAGATTCAAGGTGCAACTCTAATTCACCTGTAATTTACAGCGCTGATAACAGTCCTCTGCTGCCGGAGAATTTCAGAGTGAAACGACGTAATTACAGGGAGCAGGAATAACGGCTCCAGTGGCGAGATGGATGGGGAGCTTCAATCCCTCGAGCGGATACAGGGACCAGGGGAGAATCCAAAGAGAAGCCAATAAGCGAGTCCCATCCTCCCTTGCAGACCTCTCCACAGCTTCTGCTGTCAGACTGCTGCGTTCCTGATCAAATTTGAGGGAATTATTTGCATAATAATAAACCATGACAATATTCTGCAGAAAATGTTAGATACTTTGAAGATCAGAAATGGTAATGTTAAAGATTTGACTACCGGAACCAGTGCAAATAATATAACGGCGTTAAAAACGAACTGGGCTTCTGGGGTTGCTGTTACATCACCTCCGGCTTCGTTCTTCTCATAGCAGACCCTCATTCATTGCCCTGCTCCAGAGGGGTTGGATTTCATCTTCAGTTTAAAGCATATGCCAGTATTGCTTCAACATTCTCTCCATTTTAATGTTGGTTTTGACATTCTGCTCAAAAGCAGGGTCCATGTGACTGCTTCGTGGCTGGGGTACTGTGAGAGTCTGGCCTTCGTGATTTTTCACGACGGACAATGCTTCCTCGAGCGACTGACAGTTCTATTTTGCTTTGTATTCCTTCCGCTCTCTGATTGGGTGAAAACGGAATGGATTGCGTGTTCGGCATTGTTCTTTCCCAGTTCGGCTCCGCTATCGGAGATAAACACTGAGCACAGGCTGCAGTCAGCAGAAAATCCTGCTCCCCCAAGTATTCCAGTGGCAGCGGGCTGATTTGTTAACTTCAATATCGATAAAATGGGGCTAGATTGGACCCACGTGGATACCTGAGCACTCATTACTTTCCACTGAGGAATGGGACAGTGGAGGTGATTTTATAAGGGTTCTTTTTATGAGGAACACAAGGTTTTTATATTTTGTTTTGTCTAAATTGCACTATATATTTTTTTTCTTAGACAACTGTATTTTGTTTATTTTTTTATGATATTTATTTTTTATACGTATTTGTATCCATGAAGCACAGCAGAGCGTATGCTATCCTGGTCAGGATGTACTACGTCTAGTGACATGAATACGGCCAGAAAATCCTAGTCATCTACAACGTATTTCCCCTCGACACATGATTGGAGGGTAGCTATTTGGGTGTCACACCAATCAGATTTGATGTTTATATTTGCATGGGCCATTTGCAGGCAAAAAGTCTCTTGCACCATTTTGCGTTTGCCATTTTTTGAAGGGAATAAAAACTTGCTGGATTTTTCAGCCTTTAGGAAAGTGACAGGGTATCATGGGCAGGTGACAGCCATTTCTCCATGTCATTTACTATGCCAAAATCTGATGAGACTTCATCTCACTGCAGCTGAACTTGCCTCGAAGATGACCCAGACCTTGCGGTAAGTTGCAGGTATAGAAACCTGGGCTTAACCCTTAGATTGACTTCCTGTGAAACCAATGGCATCATTGTAAACAGTGGGTGTGGCCGCTTTCACTTCCTAGGCTGCTTTATATAACAAACCACATGCCGCAACACTATTTTGGGAACTCGTACAATTAGACTGATGGTGACGTTTCTCATTTCTGTGCTTGTACAACAACAACAGCTAAAAGATTTATAAAGAAATGCTTTAGCATACTTGAGGATTAGTTATGGCCTGATGCTCTTTTCCAGTAACATGTTATTTTAAAATGACCCGTCTGTCTTAAGGCAATTCTTACCGTTCTGGAATTTTTACACTTTTCTTTTGTAATCTTAAAATGCTCCTAACAAGCGTATGGAATACTGAAATGTAAAAGAAATCCACCAGGCATTGAAATTCTTCAATATTCAATTCTCATATATTTCTGATAAGTGTGACCAATCTTCTTCTTCTGTCTGAATAAAATGATTTGTGGAGCTTCCTGTCAGTCATCCGTCGCAGGGCCCCTTCCAGTTGCCTATCGCTGTCACTCCTTGCGAGTCGCGTGCCTCTCTGGCAGAAAAATAATGACGCATTTAACTGTAAACAAACGGGTGCTGAAATTTTATAATTACCATATTAACGTTAATGGTAGTTCGTCAGACTACAAAGATAACTAAACGTTACGAGGTAATTTTATTTTATACCACAAAAAGAATGGAAAATTATGTCATGACTGTTGGTTAGTTTTCACTTACCGGCCCTCTGAATCTGACTCCATTGACCGGTTTCACTCTACTTCGAAAAAAAAATATTGCGTGCGGCGCGAGGAAATGATCAGCGTGAGTGAATCGGGTTGATGGAGTCAGATTCAGAGGCACCGGTAGGTGAAAACTAACCAATAGTAATTAAATCATTTGCAATTCTATATGTGGCATAAAATAAAATGCCCTTGTAACGTTTTGTTACCTTTGTAGTCTGACGAACTACCATATATTAGTCTTTTTAATTTTTTCCAAGGAGAAGTCTGGCAATCCGGGGGAAGAGGGTGGGACTTTGGAGGGAGGCGGAGTTGTTCATGTTCAAACTTTTACTAAGTGCTGTGCCACATGCCAGAAAGGTAAGAATTGCTTTAAGTCAATCTTTTATCTACCAAGATTGAATTGTCTAGTAATCTGAATCTCGCATATCAAATACGATGTCTAAACCCTGATTTCCTGCCTCCTAGAGCAGTCTGAAGTGTTTTCCCTGTATAAATAATGAGTATGCATACACCAGGGATCATCTGTCATTCCCTCTTACGAAAAACAATATCTGTGAATATGTTATTTCTATTATAGGCTCTTCCCCATAAATATTAATGAGCAAAGGCCGTAACTCTGAGTGTTTGCCCTGCGTAATCTGCTCATCGACTCGAAGGGAATAGCTGGGGCGGCCGGAGCGGAGATGATGACGGGGTGGCTCTCTGTTACTGGCTGAACAGGCCTTTGTGAGGGCACTCAGGCTGGCAGAGCACTGAAAGCAGTTTCACAGCATGGAGTTTAAGTGGGGCTGACCCTCACACTGGGCACAGTCTTCAGATTTGGCTCCTGTCACAGACATCTGCGGCCGCTCTACTGTTGAAGGAGCTGGGAGCGGGAGATGGGGACGGGGAGCAAAGGGGGGAACTGCGGGCTCCCTCCTTTATTTTTCTGTTGTGGTGAAAACTAATTAGCCTAGCCACCGGGACAACTGCCAAAGCCACACAATCTGCAAGTACATGCCCGTGACAGGAGCTGTCAGCTCCAAACCTCCAGCATACATCATTTTTTGAAAGTCCTAGGTTTGCTTCGGACAGCTTAATTGAAGTGCTACGGGTTCCTGTTGGGCGTTTCATTGGTCCATTTGTCATCTCATCTACTCTAGACGTTCTTGCCCGGGAGAGCCTGAGCGGTTTTTGTGTTGCACTTTATCGATGCCTGCTATCGACTCCTCGTCCATCTCCTGTGCTGGATAAGTATTGGCAGCTGGTAAAATGGAAGGGCTTCCTGTATTAACGGAACTATATCTTCTGCTTTTCACCTCAGGCTTTAAGTATTGGCTCCACTGAGGAGCTAGAACTTTAGAGTAATGAGTTTTCTTCCTTAATGGGTGATGTTAGTAATGGGAGGAGGGTATAGTTACTATACGCTTTTCCTTGTAGGACGAAGCTTGTATGCGTGAGGCTTTATCTACTTACTATATATTTATAGAACTGGGTGCTTGCTGTTGAGGTGATCTTGGACTTTAACTAAAACCAAACAGATTCTGCCCTTCCTGCAAGAAATGTACACTGTTTGTGCACTGCGGTGACATAGCTCAGTTGGATTAGATGTGATGCTGCTCGATTGCCTTTTACCAAAGCCAGCCTGATCTCTCAAGATTTGACAGAGTGCAGTTTGTACTCTTACAGTTGATTTTCAAGGGGAAAAATCTTGGTTGTTTGCTCAAACAGTGAAATGTTCTTCTTGGTGAAGTGAGACCTGTTGTGTGTTTTCTGCGGCTGGAGAATCCTTTCAGGAATTCCTGTCTCTCCATGGTTGCAGGAAGTTCTGTGGCCATTAAAGAACAACTATGGACACTTTTGAACATTGTCCTCTGAGTCTTAACCAATCAAGCGCTTCATTGTTCTGAAGGAGACTGACTGATAGTAGAGCTAAACACATGGTCCCGTCTAACAATTTGCTGACGATGCCTGACAATGACCCAAGCCCACCTTTCACCTCAGCGTGTCCGTTTGTCTGCAGATTTTTGTTTATATACCTGCATTTCTGTGTGTGTGGGTGTGCATTTGTTAGGAGCGTTTCATTTTTCAGCAAGTATGTGTTTGCCATTTCTCTGTGCATGCAAGTGTGTTTTTCCTGTTATGCGTGTGTGTGTGCGTGTGTGTGTGTAGGTTGGTGTGGAGATGGATAAGTCAGGTTTGCCTTGTTTTTTGTGAGTTTCTGTGTGTTTGTCCTTAGTCTGTGTGGATGTGTGTCCCTACATTGCCTTGTCTTCATGATGGTCTGTGTCCCCTATGGTCCCCTACAGTCTCACCCTGATGTTTTACTCCGCTGTGCAGTATTTGGGCCGGACAGGGTTAAAACAGACCATTATTGTTCTTCTTCTTCTATCTTGATCCACTTCAATGGAAGGGAAATGGTGGGAAGAAACAGGGGTGTTTATGCTTGTGTGGGTGCACAACGTGTGTATGTGTGTGTGTGTGTGTTTTTGTGTGTGCGTGCGTGCGTGCGTGCGTGTGTGCGTGTGTGCGCGTGTGTGTGCGTGAGGGATCAGGAAGGGGTGGGCAGGGACTCTGTGCAGCCGGTGTGCGTGCCGTGGTTGGCTCCAGCTCGGAGAAAGGAAGAACAACAGCACTCAGCATTTGCTGCATGACGCGAGAGCCCAGCTGTGCCTGTACTTAATGAGGCTGGCCCCTCTCCTCATCCATTACTTAACAATGACTTGGCGCATGGTGCAGTTCCTTTGTGTGTTAGGTGCTGCGTGTGTGCGTGGTGTATTTGTGCTAATGAGGACGCGCGAAGCGCACTGCGCCTGTTTTTTTTTTTTGAGCCTCTGTACAGCTGTAGGAGGAATATTTAGAGTTTTGAGTGGGGGCAGGAGAGCGCACGTTTGCACCGGACTCACTCGACTCGTGACCGTTTGTTTCTAGCTGCCCGCTGTAGGAGTTTGGCTCACTGCCGCCACCAGTCTGACTTTCAGGCCCTGAGATGGGCTGGTAAGGGGCTGAGGAGGACACCCCACCTGTCCGTCCTTTACTGAAAGCAGAAGGTGGAGGCTGGTGGGGCATTTGGGGGGTGGGGGGTGTTTCTTGTTGGTCAGTGGCAGATACTTCCTGGAGGCTGACATTTATGCATAATTTTCTGCGGCTAAAGTGAATCGAAGGCACTTTTGTGTGCAAGACCTCATTGCTAACCCACGCTGTGTGCATCTCTGCTCATCTGGCGTCTGACCAGGGCTGCTTTGGGAGGAGGGACTCTGAGGCACCGTTGGAGGAAGGAGTAAAAATCTTTGGAAAACTGTACAGGGCTCTGCATCTCGCAGCACTGTAACCTAATCTGTGTTAAATTACCCCAGAGCACATTTTACTCTGAAGAGGGACCTTAATCACTTCTGGACCAGCGAAGTTGCTGGAGTTTCTTCGGATACATCATGTGCATCAGTCCCTTGCGGCTCCAGAGGCTTGGAAGCTTCAGAGCCGAGCAGTTTTAAGGTTGATCCGGGACAAGCAAAAAACGAGTATTAAAACTTGTGGTGTTGTCACCGCTCTTCAGCCCCCTTCACCTCGTTCCTTGGCCACATCGATCCCTGGCTCCATCTCTGCTTTACCATTGACCTGCAGGGCACCTCCCTCCCTGCTCCCCCCCTCCCCCACCCCCCTGTCGATACTGCATTAAAGTTTTGTTTAGCAGAATCCCCTAGCGATACAGATTTGCAGAAGGACAGGCCGGGATGCTAATTGCGGGCTGTCAGTTTGGCAATTAGCTTGGAAGATTAGATGCGAGCGGCTTGGAAGCCGAGGTTTCCCTGTCACGCGTCGCTCACCCCTCCCAATCACTTCCGTCACTCAGATCTTTGGTGCGGGAAACGAACAGTCTGGACATTTGCCTTTGTTCCCCTTTCAATATGACGCACCCCGGTGCTGAAGTATGGCTCTCGGCTCAACCCTGCGGAGTCCTCTCCCCCGCTGACCCGCTCCTCACCTCCCTCCTGTCTGATGTATCACTCACGGCACAGGCTGATATGTTCATTTGTCTTCAGAGGGTCTAGGAGTTCTGGCAGGCATTCATCAGCCTCCTCTGTGGATTTTGCAGCCGGCTCCGCGGATCTGTTCTCAGGCTCCGGTCCTAAACTTACGACTGGCGCATCACGATGCTTTTAGCGTCAGCTTTCGTCAGCGCGTTGACGTCCCGTCTAAAAGAATGCGATAATGGGGCTCCCTCACCTTGTCGGAAGGTCACCTTGAGATCTTCAGCTTTCAAACGATGGTAGCTCTGTGCATGGAGGGCCTGTCCTTGCTCATATTAGTGGGAACTCATTAGCAAACACAAAAATGAGGGCATTGGAGCCAACAGAGGAAGCAATTAGTGTGGGAATTTGATGTAAAGGTTACATCAGAGGAGGTGTCGGGGTGGGCAGAGAGTTGGCTACACAATCCCAACCGCTCAGTTCTGCCTGCCTTCTTTGCTGAACTTACGGTGACTCCATAAAGCCCTCCATTTTTGGGCTGTTGGAGAGTTATCTTGGACTTGACCTAGAATAGATTCTGTTGGAACAGCTGTTAGAAAATGGGGTCATTCAAATTTTGGAGTCGTATCGCCCTGAAGATTAGGAGCTGTACATGTGGTGTTTGGCGCATTGAATCGACTTCTTTGTTTGTCATTGCAGTGGCTTGGCCCTTATGAGTCAACCTCCAGTGTTAGACAGTTATGCTACTGTGCAGATAAATGATTCAAACTAATTTCACTATTCTACATTAATTACAAGGATAATGAGAGAAAATCATTCAACATATCTCACTTTATTGATTTGCTTGCAGTCTGAATTACTTCCATCATTGTGTGACGTCTACTCTTGGAACACCCAGAGGGTTTTTTCTAACCACAATCAGTTCTTCTAATAAATTTATTGATATTGCATCTTTCTGTGGAAAGAGTGCAAGATTCGTACCTTTTTAAAAATGTTAATGCTCGATTTTCTCCCATCTCAACTATTATGCATATAATTACAGTCATTACATAAAATTGGCCATACAGAGATTATGTGCGCATATGCGTACAGTCTCTTCATATTTCCGAATCCACTGCTAATCAATGTATTAAAGGAAGGAGCTGTTCTGATTTTTGGGGAAGCTTTGGGTTTGGTGTGGGGACGTCTGAGAATTGGTATAATTGTGGAAATTGCTAGACTAGAGTAGTCAGCAACAGGCATGGTATTTCTATTGTATTAACTTTAACCAAAGATGACAGTCATGCCCTCTTCTTAACTGCCTAATTGTAAATTCAAACTAGAACATTTTAAATTACACTGCAGTAAATGCATTTATTCTTTCTGTGGAGAAAATGGTTTTTTGCTAATTATATATTGTTTCTTTTTTCACTAAAAAAAGCTCCATCTGCGCTGGATATGGAATTTTTCATTCCTTATTCGCTTAAATAGCTTGTCACTTTAATTAAGGGTCCACTTTGTCATTTTCCTCAGATGTCGTCTTCGCGTTAAGAAGCACCCTGCGCTTGATCTTAGTACTGACACCCACCAAAGTGGATGAAAATTGGCATGAATGTGCCTTGGTGAACAATTAGAAAAAGAAGCAATACCCCAAATCAGTAGAACTGTTTGAAGTGAACATTAATTCACGAAATCGGTAACTAAACCAGCCAGTGTTTGCACTAAGCCAGTCTTAACTGGTGTGCACAAACACTGAGCTGTGTGTCAGGGATTGTGTATTCCAGTGGGGATAGCAAATCATTAATAAGGTATCTGACACCAGTCCGACACTCCAGCTTGGATTTAATCCCTCAAATGACACCTCCCCCCTGTTCCCTCTCAATTTAGCCAAGTTAGATGCTCAATAGTCAGTCCAGTAGGCGAAGAAAAAGCAGATTCCTGCTCTGTGTCATTTTGACAACAAATACTCAACCGGGCTCATCATATATTGACGCTACCTGGCCAAGCGTCGATATACGAGGCAAAAGGAAGCTTTTGGCGTCATTATTTGAGGGTTAGGGTTCGGGTTAAGGGTTAGGGGTTAGGGGCTAGGGGTTAGGGGGTAGAGCTAGTTTTAAACTGGCGTCAATAAAGCACGCTAAATGCGACCTTTTGCCTCGTATATCGACACTTGGTCTGGTAGCGTTAATATATGACGCGTCGGGATGAGGCTCTATTTCGAGTGATGGCCCTCCTCTTATTTTGCAGTCTCGATCACTCTTCCAGTCGTCAAACCTGCAGGTTTAGCACCAATCTTCACACCTGCCTCCCTGTCTCCCACTGTTTGACTTTAGCGAGGCATTCATTTCTGCCGTGGCTCGCTCTCCAGATAAAAGTGGCGGGGTTTCGGAGAGATGCGGCTGGTCGAGAAGGCCATGCTTTTCAGAGGCGCTTATAATGCCAGCGTCCCCTCTCTCCACAGCGAATCCAACGTGCGCTCATCCGTCTGTGTGAGCCCGTGCCTGTCTGGAGCGCAAGCACCTGAACGAGGAGATAAGTAGGGCAAGTGCAAAATATCACTGGGAAGAATGGTGTAATGAGAGGTTTCTACCAGGAAATGGGCTGCAAGGAGTTCCCTTTTTTGGCAAGGAAGGAAAAAGAATCAGAGATGACCTCTGAGTTGCTTTTCTTTGCGCAGTTGTGGAACTCCATGGCATAGCAGTTGTGCTTGCCTGTGATGAATGTTATTTTCAACTACTCCCTGCATGAAATTAGCATTTAAAATATAAACCAATGAATGTACATAGAGCTCTTATCATGGACAAAAACAACACAGGCTCTCGAGTAAATGGCATGGCAGTTTTAGTTAACGTTAGCTAGCTACCTAGCTACTTTGGCCGCCTATTGCGACTTGTAGCTAGATACAGGGCGTCATCCTTATGGTATGCATGTATTCAAATAATCATTTAGGTGATAATTAATAGTCTGTGAGCTAGATAGCCCTACATTCAACAATGAAACTATGCATACACGCTGTTATAGGTCAATGTTTCCCAAACCTCTCCTGGAGGCTGAACTGTCCTGCAGGTTTTAGATTTCTCCCTGTTTCAGCACAGGTGATTCAAATGAACAGCTCGTTAATCACCCCCTAAAGCTGATTGATGACAACCTGATCATTTGAATCACCTGTGCTGATCTAAAACATGCAGGACAGGTGGGCCTCCAGATAGAGGTTTGGGAAGCACTGGTATAGGGAATCCCTTGAATAAAGAGAATTTCTGCTGCTTCCAATGTTTTAGCTGAGAAATGCTAGTTGGCCACCTGAAACTCTCATATTTGACTGTCTAGCTAGCTAGCTAGCCTAGTGTTCCACAAGGATTATGCCCTGTCTCTAGCTGCAAGTCCATTAACAAACATCGGCATTAGTCTACAAAGATTTATGGCAATTACTGTATACATGAAAAACTAGCCTTTCACGTTCAATTGTGAATAGTAAATTCATAACTGACACAAGAACATGTTTGTTTGTGTCGAATAACTTCCCTTGAGACCGAGAGAAGTTATGCTTCTTCAAGCATCCACGTCCCATTTCTGTTAATTTCCTGTATAGCTCCACTGTGCATGTGCTCCGCTGAGCACAGATGTTCACTCCAGGAACAAAGAGTTTCAAGTCCAGTTTTCACACACAAACTCAGTACAATACCTCTTTCAGGCAAAACGACTCGCATTGCGAGAGTTGAATCAACAGGTTAGTGAGACTTAAGTAAAGTATACAGATGTAACTCAGTAAGCATGGGTATTACCTTGGCACATCATATTTGAATCTGCAGGGATAAAGCCATGTGGTAATACAAATACTGTTAGTGGTCATGAATCTGTCCTGGTGGTCTGAATCTAAGGGTGCCGACACTTCCTCCCGTCTCCCTTGGGTCCAAGACAACAGATGTTTCCACCATGTCTATTCTAAAGGCTTACAGGCCACCCATGACGATCCACCCTTTCACACGGCTATGGTATGGTGCATCTAATCCTTTTTATGGTTCTTCCATCCAAGCTGTTCCACGAGTTTTGAAGGCCGTTCAATTCCCGCTATCTTTTAGTTACTGGTCTAGCACAGCCGAGTCGAAATGGAGGCGCAGCTGAGATCGTCACTCTCTCTGGGTAGCTGTGAAACAGAGTGCCGCAGATGGTTCTCAGTACCACTTAGTTAAGAACGGGCCATCCATCTGCTCCCGCTGGGGCTTGGTGTGTGGCAAGAAGTGGTCCGACTGGGCGCTATTTGTCACTGGCAGCATGACTGCAGGGCCTCTGATGCCCCCTGGCTGAGAGAGATTCTAGATTGCTGCTACCAAGCGGCACTGCATTTCTGTTGCCGGGTATATTGGTCTCTAATGGAAACCTCAGCTTCACTCATACATCAGATGTCTCTCTCTCTCTCTTTCTATCTGTTTCACGCTCTCATTCCTTCTATGCTTGGTTCGGTTGGTTAGGCTGCATTTTAAGCCTGTTTCACCCCTGTCTTCAACAAATTTAAAAAGAGAGATGATTAAATGTGATGTTTGCTATAATGTGTGATATAATTCCCCCTCTTTTCCTCGCTGTTGTGACTCTTCGTTAATTGGAGCTGCCCTAGTGCAAGCAATCAGTGAGTGAAAATGCCAGCAGCCTAAAATAATCTAATGGGGAACAAATAAGATATGGAGGTCAGCAGAAGATGGCGGTTTTCAGCTGCAGCAAATGAGCTCCGCATGTCACCTTTGTGACGTATGGGGTCTGATACGGGGCTTGATGTCTTTTCGGGTGTCCAGGTCCCAGCTCAGCCGAATGCGAATTCTCGTTACGTCCTCTCCCTACCACACCTCTCTTGTCTATCGTTTCTGAAGCTTGCTCTGCTGTTAGGATTTGTGGAGGAAGGGCGTATTGGGATCTAGGTTATATACCCCTGATCTAATTACATGACAAGATTTCAGTTACTACTGTGACTCAAAACAACAGGCGCCTGGTAAAGAGTCTTTCAGCCCATGACAGGAATGCTGGTGGATGTTTGGCAGGTAACAGCAGCCTGTGTCCCATATAGCATACGCGAATCCCATATTGTCCCAGGGTCATTTCATGGTATTTGTGAAGGAGCATCAGAAATATAAATTATGAATCTGAGCAAAATACCAATTGGATATATTAGATGTGCTTCTGAACTTGATTATGTAAATATTTATGTAAATTATTACCGTTTGATTATATAAATTAGGATTTAATTAGGAAATGATGGAAATCAGCGTGTCAGACAGGATACCTCTTTTTCTCATCTCTCTCCTGTTGTATTTAATTTTTGACACTTTTTTTCTTGCTGACAGGACAAGTTCCAAGACAAAGCAAATAATCCACCAAGAAATGTTTTTTTTTTTTTTTCTCAAGTGTAAAGCCCTGTTAATTTCACCTCACAGGAGTTGGATGACCTGTCCGCCATGATTTATGAGCAAAAAGTTTAATTTATTTCTACAGTAAATGACTTATGAAGGCATGAATCATTTTCGTCTTTGTTCATGTGGTATAAAGGAACATGAGTAAGGTTTTTTCAAAGAAATACAACACACGTCATGGGAAATTAAAAATCTTTTTTTGTCCTGTCCGACACAATTGCGTGTCGGACAGGACAAAAACACGTGTCGGACAGAACTCTAGTATTCTAGTAATGGACCAATGGCTAATTCCAGAGTTGATATTGCAACTTCCATTGCTATTAAGGCTTTTAAAAGGCTGTTCTATTCTTTTTGAGTTCAGAAACCACTGGCTGATTTAATTGCCAGTAATTGGAGAGATGACCTCCCATTTAGCACCTGTCATTAAATATGTTGGAGTATTTGGTGATGGGTTAAGTGCATGTAATTGGTACCAAACTTGCAAATTAGAAGACATTGAGCAAAATTGAGGAACCTCTTTGGAAGAGCCGATTGCTTTAAATTGAAGAGGTTTCTTCCTCTGTGTTTGTGTTTTGACAAGTTTGCATAACTCAAAAGAAACTATGTTCACTTCTTTAGAACAATAATCTGCACCCCAGATTTGGTGGGTCCATCACTGTAATGCTGTACAGAGAGAAGCAGCAGCCGTACCCCCTAAAACAGTTGCTGAGAGGAGCCGTACCAAAGGGGAAAAATCAAGAGTGACAGTGAGAAGTACGAGGAGCCGAAAAGGAGAGGGAAAGAAAAAAGCATTTTATAATAATCGTGTGTGTATCTTTTGTCATTTCGGTCCCAAGTGAAATCGTGCCCTGTCCGACATGCTGACCAAGTGGGAACTTTTGACCCCCCCCCCCCAGCTATACTTTGAGTCAAGAAACCAAAATTTCCCCTAAAACCTAGCTACGATATCAGGAAACACAACTGCTTGGCTAAATTCTTTGAATACCATGTGGTTGGACAGAACTTTGCAGTTTTCCAACATGGCAAAAATAACACTTCACTTTTTGTTCTGTCCAACACAAACTTTCTGGCTTCATTTTGAACTGGAAAAATGAAATCAAAAGGCTTCAGTTTTTTACCATGTAAAGGGGTCCTATGGCTTTTTCTTTTGACCAGTTCAAACTTATTTATCATTCCCCAGAGTAATGACTATGGTGGAAAAAAACCTGGAAATGTCCTGTACGACACAAAACAAATACCATGAAATGACCCCCCCCCCCACCAGCTCTGACCTGCTGTAGATACTCTGAGACTCCAGTGATGGGCCTGGGAAAGCAGGTAGTTAATGTCTTTGATTCGGGGGGATGCCGTCGCTCTATTCAGCTGGAGTAAATTGATCAAGGGCGCATGACTTGGGGCCTCCACATATTGCGCCACCTCTAATGATTACACAAAGCGTTGTGTGTTGGGGAGCTCCTGCTGCCATGCTCAATTTAAAGTTTACAGCATTTCTTTGTTTGTGTTTGGAGGAAAAACAACCACTGGTGTGGATGTCAATTAGAAAACAAACTCCTCAGTTTCACAGCAAGTAGTCTCTGAGTTGTATCAGATTATCTTCTCAGGAGAATGTCCTTCAGTTTAGAGCGGGATTAGCTGTGTATCATGACTCTCCTCTTCTGTTTGCTATGCTCTTAAAATGGCAACCAATGGTCATGTCTCATCACATTCGCAGACACTTAAGACATCAAGTTTTCCTTTGCTTTTCTGTTTTGTGCGTGTAAATATGCGCTTTCACGGGGAGAAGCGAAAGATAATTTCGTTGCATCATAGCAGCCTGCACGGTTTCGTCACTAGTGGTTGTTTCCATGCAGAAGTGCCAAAGACTGCCACCACCTCTCAGAAATATGACCCGAGGAATTAAGAGGTTTTTGGACGCTGGCATCCCATCGCCAGGGCCGGGCTGCCCGGCCACAGGCTTGGTTGGCGAGCTGCCTGTTCTCAGTCTGTGTCCGTGGATTAAGTTGAGTGAGTGAGCGGTTAATCCTGCCAGCCTTTGCTCTGCTCCAAATGCCTGGTCAGATCGATACACCGCATAAATTCCCACCAGACCTCAGAAACGGCCTCAGCCTGGTTATTAAAAGGTATTAGCTGCTGACCCCCCTATCTGAACCGCCCACCCAGTGGCCATATACTTCTCCCTGCTTGCGATGATTCAGACCCATGAACTGAGAGTTCGATAGTAAAAAAAAAAATGTCCTTGATAAGACATGGTCTTGGATACATAAAAGTATTATTATTATTGAATTAACATTTTTGAAGTTCTGGGGTATAAGGAATTCATTCCTACCTCTCGGATGAATATCGAGAATTCTTTTCGTAAGGGTTACTTAACTTATGTTTCAACACTTGCATTGAGCAGAAGTCAAAAGCCACAGTGAAAATTAATTTTTGCAGATTGATAATACTTGTGCTTCCAGTTCATCTTAAAAGTCCCATATTATAAACTAGGAGGTGTAAAGTAAAAGCTGTGAAGATATGAAGTTCTTTTCTCCTGCCGTTCCGCTTGCTCATCCGCAGATGGCCTCACAAGTTTCACAAGCCAGTAGGAATTTGAGCTAGTTTCTACGCTGAAGCGAAATTGAAGAGTTATCAAGTTGAGAATCTGCATAACCTCAATGCCCACTTCTACCCAGTTAACCCATTATGAGACAAGCGCACTGTGGGAGAGTGTGGCCATGTCAGTATAAACTGGCCATGAAAATTGTTTTTTTGCCTGTAGTTCATTGACAAATCACTGTTGTCTTCCGAAGGAGACTGAAACTGAAGAAAGGATCCATTCCAATCGTCCAGAACTTAGAAGGTGAAAATACATTTTAATAACCTAGTATTAGCTGGCTGAGTGGTAATTTTGTTTTTGAAATGGTTAGCTGGCTTTGGCGCCACTGGCGCCCTTTGTGCACACGTGTGAGAGAACATGGCATGCTGGCAGTGTGCATGTTATTGCATTAGTTTGTTGGCAACTGAGCTGGCTAGCTATTGCTGTACCTGTAATATGACTGACTTGGCTGACATACCTTCATAAAATGCTTACCTATCAAGAAAATGGAGTTTCTGTCGCACCTCGATCTGAGATATTTTTGCTGAAGATAAATGTTTACAGCCTTGCTGTGGGGATTATAAACAACCTTCTGTGATTGATTCCATCGAGGAATTTCTCTCCATATTGTTATGGCTACGATCTCTGACCTGTACTAATGCGGAAGTCGGTAAACGTGTAGCCATGACGATGTGACTGGTGTCAGGGACGGCTCCGCAGTTCACTGTCAGCTGCTGTGTTCTCGTGTCTGGCTGTGGGGGAGGTTAATGCACCCCTCAGCTACTTCGGCAGCCTGCGCTCCCACCAGCTCCTGGCAGTGCCAACCCTTCACTCTCCTTATCATTAAAATGTGATGCCTGACATTTCACAGAATGACTTTGTTTACTTATCCGAAGAGCTTGCCTTCTCTCTCCCGCGATCGTTTTTCAAAGTGAGAATGAGCCTTCAGGTGTCCTGGCACCGAGCCGTTTATTTTTTTTCTTGCCTTGTTGTAATTTTTTTCAGATTTTTGGTGGACAGAAATGCTGCGGAAGGAGTTCACTGAGTCATTGCTGATATCATATCTTGGCAGCAGCTCTCATGATTGTTTTAACATTTTTTTTACCGAGGAGGTTCAGGGGAACATGGCAACACATATTTGTTTGGACACGAGGACACAAGTCTTAATATTATCATCCCCACGCCACTGAAGCGTCATTTCTTCAGTACAAACCACATATTCTGGCATGAAAGGTCCTCCACTTAGCTGATGCAACACCACACATTTAGTTAATGTGAAAGCCGTAAAACCTTTCAATCATAGGATGACGTCTCAGCCACACGAAAAGCTAAGTTTGACCCTGGAAAGACTGATGGATGGAGCTAGCTAAGATAAGCTAATTAGCAGCCAGCATGCTCTTCCGTCCCAGCACTCTACAAGCTCCATGACAGTGACGAGGTATGGGGTTGACAGAGGATTGATGCCTGCCTCCTGCACAAGACCTTGGCTGATGGATCGCTCTTGTGACAGGCCCAGGTCTTGCGGTCTCTTTAGCTTTCTGATGCCGATCTCAATTCTGTCTGGAGTGTGTATTCCTCAGTGCCATTGTTTAAGCTGTCAGGATTTTCAATTAGTCTCTGTCCATCCATTTGTCTATGAATGAGATCTTTTTATACCTCCACCTGTGTTTCTCTTTTCACGTGTATTTTCATTCCCCTGTTAATTTTGAAACCTTTTTTAACCCCTTCCATTGGGAAAGCTCTGTACATACACAGGTTTAGAATGGATGACAGTATGTAATTGTCAGTTAATGGGGCTGATATCTCGTGATTGTTGGTTGGATTCGCCATCAGAACGATGCTGAAGGTCTCCTCTTTTACTTTCTCGAAGTTTTGTGAAGAGCTGGCGGATTCTACGCCAGCCGCTTGGCATGGATAGAGGCAAACTTAATCAGTCATTGGAGTAACTTCCTGCTATTCACTTGGACTTCTTTGAGCTCATGAAGTTATTTCCTGGTTTGGCTGCAAATTAGTCAGTGCTCTCCAAAGCAGATTTGCTGAGTGTAATCCTGTGCTGAGCATAATCTTGTCACAGTTGTCATACCACTGTCTTGTTTTGCAATGAGGCAATGAGTTAGCTGACTGGCCAAGAGTTCTCAAATTTGTACCGCTGTGGATCCTGGTGATGTACTTGGCTGAGTTGGCATTTGTCTTTATGTGGAAACAGGGTTTCTCCACGCGACATAAAATCACGTGATATAATGGGAAGCCTCATGCTGAGATAATGCGAAGGCATTATGGAGTAACGAATGAGGCGTTTTGTGCAGCTCTAGCACTTTGCCTCACGATTAAATGTGAAGCACTGTGAAGTGGGCATCAGCGAGGCAAATAAAGCTTCCAGTGTGTTCTCTGGCAGTCATTCTCAGGTGAAGGCAGCCAGAGGTCAGCCTCTGTGCCAGGCCAATGATCTGCATCCATTTCGCAACTTTCAACCCCAAGAGCAAGATAACGTACCAGTAACAACTCCGACCAAAAAATTCTCTGCCATTGTTTATAGGTTTTAATAAGTGTTTGGGATTTTTTAGCACTTTGGAATTATAGATGGAAATTGCAGCTCTTTTGGGGGGGGGGGGGGGGGGTGAAAAAACACGAACACATAATTTGGATTCATTCAGCATGGATTAAACTCCAGCGTGCCCGATATTGGTAGTGGATGTTCTACGGGAATTAAATAAATAAAAGAAAGTAGCTAATATGGAGATCTCATTACCCCTACCGAGTATTTCTTTGAAGATTAACTGCTTAGTGCTGTTGTTCAACAACAAGTTTTTCAGTATTTTTTTTTTTGTCCGCATCGCAAACATAGCTTTATATCTTTATTTATTTATTTTTATTTTAAATAAAAAAGCATGCTATGGTTTTATCTCTTTATGGAGGTGTATTAAACACTACTTCCCAGATAAAGGACTTTGTTATGGAAAAATGTGCCATAAGAGCAGAGTCAGCTGGGATTTTATCTGCCAGATTTTTTTCAGCCGTAATTTTTGAGGGCTCAATAAGAGGTTCCCTCTTGCACAACAGCCAAGTGCATTGTGCATACTGATAAATAGAAGCTGTAACATTTTCCTCCAACCGGGCCATTTTATACTGGGCGGTTGTGACCATAAAGATTGGTATGAAATTTTATATGCGTCTTAACTTGTGATGGACCAGTTACTGGGTGTCTCCTGTCCTTACTTCATGCAAGAATGACTCTTGGGCAGTCTCTCCTGACCAGGTATTTCAACTGGCCACAGAAGCAAGTTAGCAACAGGTGAAAGCAATTATCATTTGGATGATTTATAATCATGTAATTTAGTCATATTTTGAGAGGGGAATGAGGGGTTGGTCAGTCCCTTTTCTCCAGACTCTAGAACACATTGCTAGGTTTTTCCAAGGGCAAAGCCTATCTCGTTTAGAGCACCAAAACTGGATGATTTTGGCTCTCCTCAGTGACTCCCCCAGGTCAGTTCATCTCATACTACATCTAATTCTCTATAACCCCAAACGATGGAGCAAAGTGTGCTCCCATACCACTGCTCTTTCCCCTTGAAGAAGGCTTCCCCTTGAATTGTGTTTGAAAAGCTTTTTGAGACCGGTTTCAATAGGGTTGGGACTCGCTCGGAGGCTTCACAAACTGATTAGCTTACTTCCTGCTGCCGACGGGGCTATTGTTACGGGACACCAGCATGTTCTGAAAGCAAGACATTGTATTATTTACACAGGCCTTTCAGTAGGGCACCTCAGGGAAGGGTGCTGCCTGAAGGAACTTACTGATTTAAGGAGACCGAGGCTGAAAACCCTTGCGTTTCGGATAAACTCTCTTCATGGCTGCGGGAGTGGTGATGGATCGCTGCAGCTGGGCTGGTTTAGGAATCTGCATAGGCTCAGACATCAGGCTAAGCCTGCATCTGTTAAACAGCACTCATCAGATCTGAGACCGGGGAATGGTGCAGGAAAAGTGAAATATGGGTCAATGACAAATAAGCCTTTAAAAATAAAATGTTTTTAAAAATAAATCTAAAAATGTATAGAACACATTTATTTGAAGTTGGAAGAGAGTGTTTAATCAAGTCTTAATGGTTGCACAACATTTACAGGGTTTCAGCACAGTTTTAGACTGTATTTGCAATTTCACCAGCCAAAAAATGTCAGGTGGCGCAACCAAAAGTTTCTTGGGGGGGGGGGACACTCTTCCCTTGTTTTTTTTCCAAGTGTTTTTTTTTTTTTAGTAAGTATACCTGAGACTGTCTACTCTGCCTAAAACATTACTATTTTGCAGTTGAGCTGGGTATTAAAAGTAACTTATGGATTCTTTATTGTAGGGGGCGGGTATTTTGGTTTTCCCAACAATTTAAGAACGATTAAACTATTAAACTTTGTTTATTTGAAAGGGTTTCTATATAAAATTATGCCCCCATATTAATATGATATTACTTCATATTTTAAATGACATGTCACATGTGTTAACTTGCTCAGACTGTTGCGCCACCTGACATTTTGAAGGTTTGAGATGGCAAAACATCAATATGATAAACTGGAAATATGTTCAAATTAAACAGGTTTTCTAGAATAAAATGATGCTTATTATGAATCATTTAAAATTATTTTAAACCAATGTAGTGCGCTCGGGCAGAGAAATCTGCACGTCACATTGTTGACCCATATAGCAAAATGAAAACCGAATAAAGTACAGTGGCGGAATCGCGAGATTCATTCCTTTTCCCCACAAAAACCATCATTGGTTATTTTTAACACTGCGCAATAATATAGAGGCGAACATGCAAATCAGCTTTATTTTTAAATGACACAATTTTAAGCATTGCTTCTTCAGCCTCTGGGCTCGAATCTGCAGGTTGCTGCTTAATGTTAAAGTTTTCTTCAGTGTTCTGAAAAATATTGTTCAATGTTCCGAAAATATTTCCATTCAATAAGTCAGTTGCAGTATACTAAAGAGGGCTCAGTGCTATGGATTGGTTTGTAGGAAGAGAGCTGTATAGAATGTGATGGGAGTTTCCTGCGCAGATAGATGAAGCCTAGTCAAGGCTGGGCGATGAACAGAACTTCCATCTTGAAGTTTTTTTATGTATAACTAGCCACTCAGCCACGCGATCGAGTGGTGCGTTTCTCTGCGGGCATCCTCATCTCGGTTGACTCATGCGATTCACTTCAAACTTGTTGACCTTCCAGAAGATGCATGACGGCATAACGTTTTAAGCGATGCATGTCAAGAGACTTGAGAATGAAATGCGATGCTCAATTTACATTGGACTCATTTTAGTACTCATTTTAAATGGGGGTTCTGACTCTGATGTCCTTTGCTCTACTGTAGTATTTGCTTACTCTCTGGTGAACTGATATCTGATCATTCAGTCATTGGAAAATAATGTCCATCCTTTAAAATTTGCGAACGCAAAGGAAATTTTTCTCACCCTTGAGGAGATCAGAGAGATTGCAGACATGAACAGGGCCATGTGGTACATGAAAGGGTGAAGATTTTCTGTAACCTCCTTTTCCAGATTTCCTTAATTGTATAAAGGGCAGGTACACTTCTATTTAAATAGTGGGTAATATTTTACTGATTTAATCAAACTTACCCTGTTGGCATGGCTCTGGCATTGTCTCTGTTACTCTTTCCATCCTGCTATTAGCACATTATGGGATAAGGTTAATCTGTTCGTAATGCTTGCAGTTAAACATCTAGACATGAATCCTAGCGCTAAAAGCTTACTGCTGTGCTACTAGCTGGGCACCAGTAGTCTCGCTACATGGTAGATCAACAAAAAGATGAGTGCGCCCCTGGTTGTTAAACTATCACACCCTAGGGATGCTCTGCCTTGAAATGGATATTCAGCATGGTGTGGGTGACATTTACCTGCTGGCATTTTGACTATAGAAGCTGCCATCTTTCTGATGAGAGCTACAGACTGCTTTGTTCCACACCTTAATTGGATCTCAATGCCAGCGAGCCCACTGTCCAGCCCGATTCTCCCCACGATGTGTGGCAGGCCGTCAAAGCCTGAAACGGGAAGTGAGAGGATTTTCCTGGAGAATTGCTTTGGCCAAATCTGCTGTCTGTTCTGTAGTCAGAATGCTCACAAACAGATTGCTTGTCATGATTGTGCACATTAGCCCCGCTGTTTTTTTTGTTTTTTTTTTTAATTATTATTTTGCCTCTGAGTAAAAAAAAAAAAAAGTGTATTCTTTCTTAACTGTTGTCTTTGTCTCTGGCAGTTAAGCTCACTCTCCCAGTCAGTGTTTGTGCACCGAGCTAATTTCCAAAAATAGATTCCATTGCTAATATCTTGGCATTTTGTTTGCTGGAGTGAAACCATAAAATTTTTGAGAAACAGGGCCGTTTGACAGCTTTTTGTTTGCCCAGCACTGTGGAAGCCATCTGCAACTGCGTGGTCCGGCTCCAAAGATCTCTCATCCGCAGTTCCTCTCGTGGTCTAACCTCGCAGGCTTCCTCACTCGCGCAGGCAGCAGTTCATGTCGAGCGCAGAGAAGCTGGGAATTTCTGTTGCTCACCATTCGCCCTTTGACCTTGAACAAATCACTTTACTCCTTCTGCCATTTTTTTTTTGCTGGCTTCCTCCTCTTCTGCTGAACCTCTTTGTCTCATCTGTTTGTTTATTACCGATTTTATTTTTCCCTTTGTGTCCCTTAACTCATTTTTTGTTCTCTCATTGAAATCAGGACATGTATTGGCACTTTTCGCTGAAATTGTTTCAAGCAGTAATAAGAGCTGTGTAGCTGTCGTGAGGAGCAAGGCAGTCTCTCTAATAATGGAATGTTGCAGAACAGCATTCATAGATTTTCCGTCATGGTGAATAAACTTGGTGTTGCTAATGATTGCAGCCTATAGCAATGCTACATCTACTTCGGAAATGAGCTGAGCTTGGGTGTGTCAATGTTTTTTTTATTTTTTTATTTATTTATTTTTTTAAAGCGTAATAAAACCAACTGCTGCCTTGAGGTGTGTTGGAAATTGTGTGTCATTCCTTTTGTGGAAGCATATCTTCATACCTGTAGCAGTCTTCAAGGTACATTGACCTAACGCCAGAGGTCAAATGAAATACTTTAGAGGGGAAAAACTTGAGTTATATCAGTATCTGTTGGTGACATGTTAATCAAACAGAATGCGTTAGGGTAGTGAGAATCATCATCTTTAAACCAACAACAATCACTGTCAACCTGTCCCCATGTGTTTGCTAGACTAGCTATTAAATAAGTGATTTGCGTAATCACTAACAATAAGCAGTAGGCTTGCCAACTAGTCTGTTGACGGTATTACTGTTGGTTGCTTTCTGAACATTAAGTGCTCCTGAAATGACGCAAATATGCGTAAATGTCTTTCCTTGGCTTAGAGTACATTTGGCCATTTTTTACGAATTAAGGGAATAATTTGTAGGTCACAACAATATTTCAATTCATAAAAAATATTTTCCTACTTAACACTTTTTTGAATGTTTAAACTAAATCAACTGCAATCTTTAAATAAATTTCAATGGATCCTTTCATAATTTGTCCTGATAGAATATCACAGTGGGGGATGTGGAAAGTTTAAATTTATTTTTCTGATTATTCACATTATTGCCACTCTTAGCATCACAGCTTAGTCAGGGATATATGCTTCTCTGTATCATTTCTTGGTCATTATGCAAAATACATTCACACCTTAGTTCGGTTTTTAGGTAAATGTAAAGCTTGATTGCTAGTCAAGCAAAGTACATGGGAACAGATGGTTGGGGTAATCAGGCGTTAAAATATGAGATGTGAAACTTCTCAAGGTTTTTTTTTTTTTTTTGTTTTAATGGAAGCATTTTATTTGGCCTCTTGACGTTTGGGTTGCTGTTTATTATTATTATTTATATTTAAGAACAAAATGGCGCATGATCGTCTACACCCCATGTCGGCAGTTGGCCTTGTTGTGCTTTTAAAGAAACATTGACTCCCCCCCTGGAGCAGAGCTGCTCCCAGCGAGAGCCCAGTGCCTGCGGAGTGTGTACGACGTCGCTGTATTTGCCTTTATGTCTCTTTATTTGATCACCAACCATCTGGAGCAGGATTCAAGTCATTGAATGGGCCTTCCAGGCAATATAAACATACCGTAGGCGCCAAATAATGAGCCTCACAGGGGAAGCGGGGGTGGTACTCACTTCGGCAGTTACCATAACCTGCATTTTTCTCATCTTGCGGGGTGTCAACTCGGCCACAATTAACATCAAGGATTGCAAAGAGTAATGGCACTGTGAATCAAAACAAAGCACCCTTCTTCTATTTCCATTTTTTTCAGAGGTGTTAAGTTGGAGGCATAAATCAGGTGGATCTGAAATACATGCTTGCCTTTTGTGTAGAATGAGCATTGTTATACTTTGGTTGCTGTTGAAGGAAATGGTACCAGAAATGGTCATTAGTAATGAAGTATATGGTGCAGGTGCTGGCAGAAATACTAAAGTAATGGCTATGGTTATGTGAGCGGTTTGGCATTGGTGTTCAAAGTTAATGCACAATTAAAAGGGCTTTTTTTACCGATTAGCTTTTGAAAGGTGGAAATTAGTGACTGGAACTTCCGAGGTGTTGTCGAGCAGACCGCCCTCCGAGCGCAAACGCCGATCCATATCCTCACAGGAAATGTCACTTTTATAGCAGCCGACATAAAGAAGCTGGGATGCATGAGTCCTGCCTGTGTCAGCTACATTGTCGTTGCACTCGCTGTCCTGTAACCTCGCCATGACATTAATTCCGGATTGCATGCCCGTGCGCAGCTGGAGGTTGGCTTCGGAAGGTTAATTAACGTGGGAGGTCGGCGGCGAAATCGCCTGCGAGGAGCGCACGTGCCGCACATCTCTCTCCCGCAGACGGGGAGAGGCGAGGGAGATCCAGTCTGCTGGGCTGCATCGCAAGGCATCCATTTTGTGCTATTGTTCGAGCACTTGGTGGGAAATATTGCGGTTTCATTAGCTCTTGTGTGTCCGCACTGCTTACCAATCAAGTGAATCGCTCTCCTCCCGAACCCCCGGGTCACGGAGGCACACTCTCTCATTTGCTGATGTGCACCAAGTCTCAAGGTCAATCTGTTTCTCATTTAATATCTGGCGGCTTTACAGGGGAACACTCACACACGGCTACAGCTGAGAACATCTTTGAGTCAGCTGTTTGCATTCAGAAATAAACAAACACATTTTTTCCTTGATTTGTTTGTTGGATGAACATGCTTGTTCAAACAGCAACTCTAGCTTTATTTACTGGGCTGGTATTACTGAGTATTTAACAATCTGTAGTCCTAAGTTAAAATTTGGGATTTCCATGATGTTTGTGCAAGAATTAAAAGTTGAGCCGTAATGAGCTTATTTGGAAATGCCTGGATTTTATCAATCATGAGGTTTTTATTTTTTTTATGGTGATGTGTGTTTGGTTCCCTGGTTGAAGGACTAAAAAATGGCCATGAGCTCTGGATTTCATCCAGTTAACCTTCCTCCTCTTATCGAGTGCCTCTATCTTGTCACTGTCGCTTATGCAGCACAGTCCTGATTCGGGGATAGGAGTCTCCCGCAGACGATCAGAGATTTGGCACAAAATGCCGGTCAGCATTCTTGTTCCCTCAAAAGGCTTCCTCATGAGTAAAATGATCTATGGACAGCCAGTCCCTGCGTTAGTTACCCAAGTGGCATTGGAGCTTGGCTGGGGGAGCACGCGAAACTGTTCGGTCCCCTCTGACTCAGCGCGTCACTCAGCAGCCCCGGTCCAGGCGCTACCTCAAGTCCCAGGAATGCGCTGCAGCTGGGGCATATTTATTCATTAAGGCCTCTGTGCATGATGTATGTGGTGAATGTTGTGTCATAAGGGGTTGGTGCTGAGGCTCATGTATTTTTGTGGAAAAGTTTGGGGGGTGGGGAGTCTCTCGAACCACAATCCACAATGTTTTGGGTGCGTCAGTGGAGGAATGGGGACTTGATCCTAAAGGAAAATATGTGAAGTTGGTGGGACTGTATTCAGCAAAATTGGTTGTGAAGGTTGTTGGGCTTTTGGGGCCACTGAGGGGGGTTCGACATTTCTGTAAGTAATTATTTGAGCCTAACACATTTCGTCACCTGAGAAAAATGTGGGTTTGGTTACTCTGTGTATCAACAGTCTTAAATTTGTTTCACGGTACACCATGATATTACTTTTAGACCAAAATTGAGGAGGACATTCTCTCTCTTGAATATTTCAACTGATGCTCTGCTGTGGGACAAACTACAGCATATCCTGCCTCAGGATTTAAGCAGACAGACCTGCATTTAAGCTGCACTCAGAGTTAATCTCTGCTTACGCCATTCTGTACTTAATTACTGACCCCCCTCAGAGGCAGTGATGAGGTTCCCAGCAGAACCACAAACACTGGCCTTTCCCAAGGACTCTGTCCCTTGGTCTCATGGAAGCCTCTGAGCCATCCCAGGATCCAGTACCCATGACACAACACAAACACTTTGGGGGCTGATGGGTATTTTTTCTTTCTAATGTATTGTTTTTTTTTTTTTTTCATTTTGCTTCAGGATCAAGCCTTGTTATCTTTTGTTTTAGAATTCAGAGCTCTGTGTATACATTGACAGAGCTGGTCATTAAAGCTAATTTACACAGTCAAAACGACTCCAGACAGATCTAGCGTTTCATGGAAAAGGCCAGTACCTAAGTCATTTTTTTTAACATCAATGATTTTGATGTTACTTTGGACTATTACTGGCTTCTCCTGCATCATTTCACGCTGGGACTGTACTGATTAAATGTGCAGGTTTCCACAAAAACACCAAACAAAGGAACGGCAAAAGGCACAGCCTTATTGACGGGGTTGGGTATGTTTTCCCCATTTTTCTCAAAATGTCTGAAATGTGACTCACTAGCGTTTTCCATTTAACACTAGAGAGGTTATGGTCTGGTCTCTGCTCATTGTGTTGAGCCCAGTCTAGTCACGATACACACTTTTCAGTGTTTCACACCATTCTCAGAATTAACATGTGGTTTGACTCTCATCGCCAGCATAACCTGCTTAATTCTTTACTTCATGAGAAAAGTTCTTCAAATTTTTAGTGGCGTTACTTCTGCTTCCAAGCATCTCTCTTTTGATGGCCTTCAAACCTGCCATCCCGATTGCTTCTTGAGATTTGTCTACAGAGGTGCGGAGGACTGATAATAGCCGTTCAGGAAGGTTTTTGTTGCGCACATTGTTTTTTTATTACCAGAGTGGCACCTCTTCTGCTGGCCAAGCAATAAAATATGGCAGCTGTGTTTCTCTTTGTTTTGTCTGTGTTTTTGTTTTCGTCTTATTTTTGTTTGAGCAAAAGTGCCTGATTGACGACCAGTTTGCTCTGGGCCACTACTATCGGGGCTCATTCAAAGCGTTGATAACGATCGTTTCGGTCTGCCTTATTCTGAGGGATGGTTGGATAACTCCGCAAGCGTTATAAGAGAGAAATGAAGCACTGAGCACAGAAAGTGAGAAGTGATTGTCGGTGCCAGAATGCTGCTGAGCTGCGGAGAGGAGCACTCCTTGGGTGAATGATTAGAGAGCAGATAGCTGCGCTAGCAAGCAGGTGTTTAACTTTGAAGGCCGGCCTGCTTGATCGCAGCTTCCTGTGTCGAAGTAGGATATGACTGTGTCCGTGTGCAGCGGTGCAGCCGTTTGGACAGGTGGCCATTGGATCGTAATGAAATGCCTTGGAATGGGCTGAATGGATTGGACACAGGGACCTAAGCGTTGATCCCAGTCATCCCACCGTCAGAGGGAAGCGTCTCTCCATCTGTCACCCTCTCATACGACTCGCAGGCATCTTACTCATGACTCCTACGAGACCTCCATGAAAAACCTATGTCCAGAGCTTCCGGAAACATCCGCCTCTTGATCCGGCTCTGGCCCTCCTTCCTGCGCAGTTTCTGGAGTCCTCGCCTGACAGAGGTAAACAGTGTAATGGGGTGTGTAATTTCAGCACTTCTGTAATTAAGTACCATCTTGACTCTAATTAATCCTTCGTCGTTGATAATGCAGCTGCCCCGAATCCCTGGAATGCCTCCTATTTAATTAGCAAAATGGATTAATAAGTGAGTGCCTTTTCGGCGCAGTCCCTTCCCCCACACCACTCCGCCTTCCTGTGTTTTAGTTGTTTAAGGGGCCCATGGGTCAACTCTGGTTCAAGTAGTGGTTGTATTTTGCTTTCTGTAATAGCCTCAGGGGCGTGGGGCGTACTCACCATGCCGGTGGCTTACCCAATCAACAGCCGGCTGACTGAAAGCCCTCCATGTCTGGATGATTTGGTAGGTTTGTACTGGTCGGCTGATCGACAGTTCTATCTCACTTCAAACTTGGTACCACATTGCCCTTTCAAACCACAAACAAACCACTTGAATAAGTCACAGGTTGTGTTTTTTTTTATTTTATTTTTTTTAGAATTTCCCTCACAGAATTCCTGCAACATGATTTTTGATGCTGCTGTTTTGTGTGGGTTACAGTATCTACTCTTAATTGCATAACAGAGTAGCACATAATCTGTTATTTGCATTGAATTGCTGAATCCTGAACCATTTCTCTTCATTATGGTGCATAATGAATTTAGTATTCACATTAACTATTGTCCAATATTTTGACATTGTTGTAAGATTTTGTACAGTTGCATAATGATATACATATGCATTACATTTGCTCGATGCATTATACGTAAATTGGATTTTGACCTCCTACGACAAAGAAACTCCTTTAAGAAGGTCGCAAATCAAATGTATAACTGACACCAAAGTGGCAGATGAGGTTGTTGGCCCAACTCTGCATCTCCTGACTAAGATTGGGATGTAAATGTAACTGTTGGCAGCTCCCTACTGACTGCAGACTTGCCCACCCAGGTTTGTGGAAAACGGTGCATTAATTATAATTAATCCTTGCTTGGAAACGTTTTACTCGGAGAAAGACAGAAGCTCTTGTCACATTTTCTAAATAAGCGCTCAGTTGCTCTAAACACCCAAATGTGCCGTAAACCCACCCCTTTCATTGGGCCCACTCATTTGGAACAGAACAGCAGGTGCCTCTTGCTTGTTATTGTCAGAGCAAATTAGACCTGTGTTAAGGAGGGGACTCCTGTCTGCGCGAACGCAGGAGAGAAACTGCCATTTAAAACACTTAAGGAGTTCTGCTGTGGCACTGTTTCAGTGCATGGGTGGGTTCTATTGTCGTTCTCTGCCTCTGGGACTGCGCCGATGCTGACTGGCTAACAAGCCCTGCTGGATGACTCATTTTTGGCTCCATCGTTGCCCCAATGAGCTTGCTTTTCAGCCATACAGGCCTCAGTTTGGGGTTAAGTGGCTGCAGGATTGTACACCTTGGAAGTGAAGGACATGCTTGCTCGCAACGCTGAAAGACCATCACATTATTAGCTTACTTTGCTCACTGCTAGGCCCTTAATGTATGTCCATTTCCTACTCCACCCCCCCCCCCCCCAATTTTCCTCAGCTTGGAGGGTGTAGTTTGCGATCTTAGCCTGTTCTATGGCTATCCCACCTTCAGGCATAGCTGTTTAATTACCTAGATTATTCCACACCTATTGACTTGCCCTCACTGGGGCAGGTAGGTCATGTAAACTTTGGCCGTGGTCATTCTGGTCTTTCCACTGTCATCCGATCACGCCAGGACACATTTACTGTTGAGTCTGTATGTTCTGTCTTGCTTGCGTTGAGATCCAATCCGCTGGACCACATGCTGAAGGGGCGTGGCTCTCATTGAGTTTGGAACTCAGTGAAGTGTGAACAGCATGTGGGCACAATCCGGACAATTTACCAAACGCCGTTCTCCCGACTTCTTCCAGCAACTCACAAATTTTGGTCCTGGATATGTAAAGGGAAGATATTCAAATTCGGAGGAAAACTGGGGCTGGAGCACAGCTGAGACCTGCTCTCTTATAGCGCTGGTCCGACACCACTGTGCAAGCGACACTTGACAGCAGTTATATAAACAAAACAATATTGACAAAATCACCGATGTTCCTGCACTGAGGAAAACAATAACTGGGTTAATCACTCATCTTAGCTGCTTTATACTTTACAAACGTCATCTTGTCCCAATCCTGCCACCATTACAAAATAAACAAGAAAATAAGAAGGCTATTTCTCGCACGAGGAGCCATGTTCGGTGCTCTTATTGCATGGGAATATGTCCGTGTGAGAATATATTCAATCACTATCCGAAATGGCTGGTAGCACTGAAGTGTCAAATGTGGACACATGTATGCGAACATGGCGAAGTCTCGATCAGGGGCACCCGATCACATTAGTCGCATTGAAGAGACAGGTGTTACCATGACCATTGTTTTGGAGGGTTTATTAGCATGAACATTGCCATCAAATTGACAAATGCCTGGTGTGGAGGGGTCCCTTGTCTGCAAGGAGTTGGTGGAAGTCTTCAGATAGAGATGATTAAGGACTACCATTTGGTGAAATATGTGGCAGATAACTCTGTCAGCTGACTGGGGAAAGACTTTTCATTTTCTTTGCATGGTTAGTAGCTTCAACAGTGTAAAAAGTTTGCGGGAAAGTTCCTTTATCGAGAATTTTTTGGGACTCCAAGGCTTTGTTTGGACTGCGGACAAATTCGATTTCTCAAATCTTATCTTTAATACAGACTGTCCGCACTGTTATTTGCAGGTGATCAAATAGGATTTGTGCGTCCGGAAATCGAAAACCAATTTCCTTGGGTTGCTGTGGTAACCGAGGAGGCTTGACTATCTACATTGGTGAGGTGCTTTCCTGATGCGGAGGTGTCAGACCAAAACAAGCTAAAAACACCTGTTGTTGATTTGTTTAGTCTTATTTGCATTCTTATTCTCCTCTGTCATGTGTTTGCCGCCTTGTCATGTTCATGCGCCGGACTTGACTTTGTAGTGCGTGTGTCATGTTGGAAGTGATGCAAAATGTGGATTGTGGGTGGTCAGTGCTTTCAGTTCTGCTGGAATCAGATTCCAAACCACCTTCAAATATGGCTTGGATCAGATTTGCAGAAAATCATATTCATGGTTTTTGACTGTTCAGACTTTATAAAATCAATCTGGCTACGATCGGATATGCCAAAAAAAAAAAAAAAGAGAGAGATTTGGGCTGGCAGTCTGAACTTGGCTGAAGTTTAATTCTCTTGAGGGCCATTTAACTGTGTGTTTCAGTAAAAAAATTCAGTTGCTCTGTAGATGTTATTGTTGTTAATGTTAAAGGGATATTTCAACATTTGGGTCATTCCATATGAAATCACCCAAGCTCCCATCTTGATGGTCTTAGAAGTGCTTCATTTGGTAATATTTTGCTGCCGGTGATGTGCAAATTAAATTGCAGGTGGTTTCAAGTTGATATCTCATCCGTTCTCATTTTATGGGCCCCCGAAAAAGGGGGCGTGGCCCACGTTAACCCTCTGGTCACAGTTTGTGACCATTTTCAAAGGGTTATAACCAATGAACTAATAAGGATACAAATTTCATTCTTTCAGGATTTGTTTATTCTGTTTAATAGTCTGCAACAAACCTTTTAATATAGTGATTAACCCTTTGAGTGCTTTGCAATTAACCCCTAAACATTGAAATTTGGTGCCAAACATGTCGATTTCAAATGAAATATTGTGCAAGTATCCTTAGAATGTCCCCTTTGCCATTTACAATGTTGATAGAATACCTGACGGAGTTTCAAATGAAGGTAAAAACATCCTTCTATCTTCATCCAATTTGGAGAAACATTAACCCCTTTTCAGCTAATTACTGAAACGGTGCACTTTTTGACCCTCATTTTGACCATGTGGGCCTGCTTTAATTTTCAAAAAGTTGGCCTCAAATGAAAGCTTATTCAAAAAACTTCAAAATGCAACACAATCAAACTTGGAACAAATACTCCTACTTGGAAAAATAAGACCCCCTTTAAGGGCTATTTGCACATTTTGGCAAATTGGCCTATTGCCATGATCTCTATAGTCATATGAGTAGATAGATTACCTTTAGTTATCCGTGCCTGTTGTTTTGAGATTTGAGGGGAGAGATGTGAGTTGCTCAGCGAACATAGCGAAAGTTAACAGTACAGGTCCCTTGCCCCTTCAAAACTAATCAAATACACAATCCAGCAGTTCCAAAAAGCTCTCGTAGACAAGTTGTGACCTGCACATTCACCACGATATAAAAAAAATGTATAATAACGAGACAGAGTTATTTTCAAGGCAAATACATAACTGGAACTACATTTCAGACATCCCGGCTAGGCGGAGTGATTTCAAAAGTGTATGTTTACTGCAGCTACTCGCAAAGTCTGAGGTGTGCGCTGTGTGTGCCCAGCGAGTTACACAAAAAAGTAGTTCTGAGTATTTGCTTCATGCGTCGTAATGTTACATAATTATTCATTATTATTTCATAGCATGGTGAATGTGCAGGTCACAATTTGTCCACATGAATGTCAATGTGTATTTCACATCGCTGTGGAGGAATTTTGGCCCCATCTTCTTTGCAGAATTATTTTTAGTTATCCACAGAGGGTTTTAGAGCACGAACGGCCTGTTTAACACTTTCCCTGTCTGTGTATTTATTTAAAGTTGCCGGCCACTGCTGGCATTATTGGTCATGTTGATTGATCTTTCAATACCTATTTTTTTGTTTGGAAGATTTGAGATTTGTGAATTGTCGGAATATCCCTTCAACGGCAGGCAAAGTATTCTGTCATAATTGACAAAAAATCTTGTCAATGACTGGGAATGGGTTTAGGTTATGCCACGCCATCTCAATCGAAAGCAAGTCTTGACTTTGATTAGACTGCTCCATAACCCTCCTTTTCTTTCCTCTGAGCCATTTGGTGATAGACTCGCTTGTGTGCTTCAGATCATGGTTTGGTGTATAACCGCACTGTGCCTGAGATGTAGGTCAATAACTGATAGTTAGACATGGTTCCTTGGTTATGGAAAGAGGCCCAGGACCTGAAGCGCTGGATTGGCCCCAGACCATCACATTACCTCCACCGTGTTTGACCAATGGCATGATGTTGTTATTGAGGAATGCTGTATTAGCTACACGACTGAGGTAATGGGACTGATGTCCTCCAAAAAAGTATACTTTTGACTTAGTCCACAGAATATTTTCCCAAAAAGTCTTGGAGGTCATGAAGAATTATTTGGCAAATATGAGATTAGCCTTTGTGTTCTTTTTGGTCAGGAGTGATTTTTGTCTTTGATGCTATTTTTGCAAGGTTTTTTTTCTTTTCTGCTTTTGGTGGAATTTGGGTTGGCTGGCCACTCTGGGGAAGATTCACCCCTGTTCCAATTTTCCTTCATTTGCAGCTCACAATGCTGGAGACCTAGAACCTTAGAAATGGCTTTGTAACCCTTTCCTGACTGATACATGCCAACAACTTTGATTCTCATACACACACAGACATATATATATATATATATATATATATATATATATATATTCTTGAATTTCTTTATATTGCAGCATCACAAGCTACTTTTTGCCTTCTTCAAATTGACAGTTTCTATTTAAGTGGTGTATCAATGCAACAGGACTTACTCATGCCTTGGTGTGTCGAGTAAAATTGGATCCTGTTATCAATTAAAATAGTTTATTTGGTTGATTAGATAAGTTAATTTTTCCACGAGGTGTATGGTTTGGTTGCTTTTTTCCTTCAGTAAATGAAATCATGTTAAGACTGAATTTTGTGGTTTACTGGGGTTATCCTTGTCTAATAATAATCAGTTCGATGATCTGAAGCATTCAAGTGCGGTAAATATGCAAAACATTTTCCGCGGCACCGTATTTGCGGTTACCCTTTAATCAGCCGCTAGAAAAACTTTGAGAAAATGGAGTGCCTCCTATTGCTGATATATTTAGTCCTCAGCCTAAAACGTGCTAAAATTGAGCAGTGACTTTACCCTCCAGAGACTGGAGTTTGGCAACCTTGTCTTAGTGTAAGCAGGAAGCGGCCCTCTCACTTTCTGTTAAATATCTCAGTCTGTGTTTTCCATCATGTAGTGCTTCATCTTGGCCCTAGTTTGTATCACAGCATCCATCATGCTTTCTTCTTCTCTCTTTCCCTTACTGTCCCAGAGTCTCGCGTTCAGTCGTTGAATCTGACTGTGACTTCGGGTGACAGCCTTGCTCTCAGTGAGCTTGACTCCGAGTGCCCAAAAGTTGTGTTAATGCGAGGAGAATCTTTTCCCTTTAACTTTTGCCTGCCAAGCTTTTGAGTTTCAGTCGCTCCTGACTGCTTTTCGAGAGAAAGCTTTTGTTCTTTTTCATAAATTCTTGAAAATAACTGAAGGTGGAATATTTTTGCTCCAAATAATAAGGTGCATTACCGCCCTCTATAGTTGCACTTCCTTCACCAATTCAAAATTCCTTAAATCTTCCCAGATGGTGTGGATTAGTTACGGACAAGTCCAAGAAGAAAAAAGAAAGGGCTTGGAATTCATAAAAGCAGCTTGAGGAAGAGGGTTTCCATAGCAATTTCTTCAAACTTTGAGTGTAATTCATCAGAAAAGGAACCTTGATGTGTTTTGTCTCATACAACCTGAGTAACATGCCAGATCACGGTGAGAGGGGTGTTGTTCAATTGGCTGTTCGGCGGGATGACTTGGGAGTGGTAGTAATAATTGTGCTTTGCGCCTTTGGAGGAAACGATGTGAATTGGTGTTGCAGCCGATGTCAGTTCAGTTATGATGGAACTAGGGGGCATTTACATCCAGGGCAGTTTTGAGTAATTCTCACGGGAGTCATTGCTGACATGAGCAATGACGGGGGACCTTGAACTGATCGTCAGGCTGCTTTTTGATGTGTGAAATCTGCCTCATGGCCTTCATCCTGGTGAATCATCTCGTTGGAATGTGGCGCTCTGGCCCAAAGAAAATGGGCCCTTTTAACCCTCTCCTGACCCACAGCCACCTGACCAACCTAGACTTCAGCAATGCTGAACAGGGGCTCCTTTCTGCACACAATTTCTACTTTCTTTTTCTAAAGCCTGCTACCGTAGACCGACAGTGTGAGGATCTAGGGATAGTTCTTCAGTTAGGCAATGGCAGACCATCTCCCTGTAGCTGTCTAGGCTCGTAGTCAGAAATAATATACAAAATCTACTTCATGAACAAAAAAATTTTTTTTTTATTTCATTGTTTTAAAATTTTGATTATTAGTTGCATAAGCAGTTTTTGAACCTATGATTTTGATCCACCCCCCCCCCCTCATGTGGTGCCCATATTTGCTGCATCTGTTGCATACCCAGTTTTTCAACTCCTGGTGTTGGATTTGCTGGTTTTAATCAGGGCGTGACTGGAGCAAAGCAGACCCACCCGTACCAAGCTGTCAACTTTGAAGGGCATAGACTCGGTTCTTCACCCCCCCCACCCACCCACCCACCCAGCCTAGCCTTCATACCTTGACTGCCTCTATTCCGATTTGATAGCGTGCAAGTGGCCAGTGGATTGACAGGGCAAACGCAGCTCCATCTCAGGAGAGGTGGAGAGAACCCATCAGTCCCCGCTCTCGGAGGGACAGGAGGACGGTCGAATGCATTGCGGAAAAATCATTTGGCAACAAGAAATGGGGTCTACCCTGCCTCTCTCCAGGCTCCATGCCAAAAAAAACCCACCAGAGCTGTGGCACATTCTGTCAATTGCAGTGGCTGGCACTCTTATGCAGGGAAGTCCCTGCATTTTCTAATTCCATCAGACTCCGTCCTCCTGTGATTTACTCTCTTATCCTGTCATTATTATTACTGTGCGTAGGCATAAAACAAAAACGCAAGCAATCTTTAATGCACGCAATAAATTACAGGCCTGCCTGTAGATGACCGTCTACTGATATATTTGTGGGTTACGGAACTGCTCAGTGAAAGAACTTTTCAACATAAGATCCTTGATGTTAAATCTGTTGTTGGCAATTTTATGGTTTTTGGGGGTTTTCTGTGTCGCTTATTTCTGTAAGATCGGCTAAGGCAGGAGTGGTGCTTAGAGTGCGAAAATCAGTTTTTTTTTATTTATAGTTCTAGCCAAATTAATTTTTTATTAGAAATTTTAGTCGCACTAATCTTGCGTTTGGTGGTATAATTTCTCCAGTAATGAGGAAAAAAACAAATGGTACTAACCTTTCAGAAAGGAAATATGGTCTTGACCTGTTAGCTGATGCTTTGTCAGCCTAACGGCCCGCTGTTAAGTCATTTTTTAAATGGCTGCAGGATGTGTTTTGTTGCGAAGGCAGAAGCCGGCAGCAGTGATTAATGGTCTTCCTTGGTTATTACTGTAGTGCCGACCCTTTGTTTTGGGGACTGTGTGAGACTGATGGGATGCCAAACAGCGATGAGCTCTGAGGCCGCAACAGTCTTAGAGTGTCAAACATCCTCCCCCAAACCTCACCCCAGATATCTGCTGCGTCCTGTCTTTCGTGAGGACAAATGGGACTGAAAAATATAGACTGGGTGGCCTGGCAGGTCGATGGGAGGGGATAACCTGAGTAGCACCATTTGCTCTAAGGCGAGAGAGGTGGGGAACGTAGATCACGTGGTGCGCCCAATAAGGAATTATGAATTTGTGTTTGTCGTACAATAAGTGGTTTTGGCGTTGAATACTTCTTTTGAAGATCACATGGAAGCACTGGGTCTCACATGATGGTTCGGAGGAAGGCCGTTCCACCTCTAGTGGGCCGAGAGATATGGATTAGAACGGGCCTCACTTACAGACTGTTCCGTTCTTATGAGGGAGAGAAAGATGAATTATGAGAGAGGGTTGAATGAGCCCAGCCATGTTCTATTTATTCCTCACAATTCATTTTGGTTTAATCACATCTCGCAGCTGAGCCACTTGGGGGATGTGCACACTGAAGCGACAGTTGGAGGGGATGGGTATTGTCGGATGATGAGGTAAAAGTCTGGGGACTGTGTGAGCCCAGCAGGGGGCCGCTTGCCTAAACTCTTAAACAGAGTGGGAGGGGGAGAGGGCAACGAGCTGGACTGAAACATGCCTCGTTTGCCCACCGATTGAACGGATGGCGTCCCATCTGCGGTTCAACCTTTCCAGGGATCTCTGGGAATCCTGTGTGTGCGGCTCTTTCATGGTCCATTTCTAGCCAGATCCTGGCAGCTCTCTCTGGATATTAACCGTTTTTGAGCCTGGGAGACTCGCCAAATCCTTGCAGCTTATTTCAGATCCCAGCAGATATCTTCAGAGCCCGGCAGATCTCGTCAGATCCTCAAAGCTCTAGCCAGGCCTTGGCAGCCCCCTCTAGGCTCTGGCACTGCTCTGAAAACACCTGTCTGACTCCTCAAACCCCAGTGATAAAATAGAGTTTTCATGAAACCCTACAAGGTGAGAAGTTCCCGTAACGGCTTGAGCTGGGCTCGGAGCACGCAGTGTCATGCTGTTCACGTGTACGCTGTGAATCACCCTGATTCTGCATGTCCTGGGCTTGGGTAGCAGCTGTGTCTCGGGCAGCTGGCCTGCCCCGTTGACTGCTGGGAAATGGTCAGCGCCATGGACAGTCCACTAACTTTGATCTTAGCTGGCGGGATGCACCTGCGCCATTTTAACTGCGGTGATATTTAATGGTAACGAGCTGAAAGCCCACAGGGAGGAGGCCCTGTATCCTGTCCTCCATCCGTCCTGCTCGTATCCGACAGCCCTGCTAACAGACCGGCCTCTATCTCTCTCCGGTGTTTTTATCACCTGGCGCAGGGATTATTTAGTGGTCAGTGTGGCCTGAAATGACACATTCGAGCATCTGGTGGGGCTCTTGCCTTCAGTCAGACACCTAATGCTTTGTCTGACTCACTGTCGCTAACCCCCCCCCCCTTCCCACCCACTATCCACTATATGACGTTATGTCTCTTGCTTACTCTACCACACTGGACTCTGAAATTCTTCAGTCAGCCTTTGCTGCAGTGGCCTCCATCAGCTTCTAGAAGACTGGTTATCCCAGCAGGGCATTATATTGGAGTCATAAAGCCAGGGGACACTGGTATCATATTTGATGGGATGATAAAGTGCTGCAGCGAAAGAGAGTGGGGAACAAAAAGGCATTTCCTACCACCCATTATCTCTGGGAAATCACTTTTTACTTTCAGTGTGAACAATCCATCATCTTGGAGTATCGGTCAGCTACGAGCACGTCTAGTACACTCCTGTTCCATTTTGAGATACTACTCATTAAAACTGGGTAGTACCCAGCTTTGGTGCCACAGTAGACTAAATTGTTTGTGGCGTGTATTTACCATGGTGCTGGACACATTCCTTGTAAAATCTGGTCCGTGTTGACTTGAAGACATCGCGTAGTGGCTGCAGAATTGTGGGCTGAATATTCCTGCGTTCAGTCATCCCTTCCGTCACATGGCAAAGGCGCGGATTTGGATTGTGATCTTTTGTCTGTGAAGGCCATCGGAGTACACTGAACTCGTTGTCATGCTTGTGTAAACAGCCTGAGCTGTCCTTGGTTTTGTGACACGGCGTGCAATTTTGCGAAAAGTTGCCTTTTAGAGGAGAAAATTGTTTCCTTAACCCCTTCATCTCTGAATTTTTCACATAAGTTCTTCCTTAAGTAAATCCAACATCTAAAAAAAAAAAAGCCTTTTCTTCATATTGTGACACAATGTCAAATGCATATTCTGTACCTGCTAGTTGCAGCACTTCACTGAAGCTACATCAGACTTACAAGCCCGGGAAACCGTGTTTTTATGGCCACAGCATCACATCAAATGGCTCTTATTCATCTTTTAATGCACGTTTAACAGGACATACATTTCTGACCGTAAGACACCTTGCAATCTTCACTATAATTTGAAGTGGGCCTCAAGTTCCACAAGTTTGACAGACCCATGTATGGGTCCGTTGGTTTTATGGGGTTGTAAATATACCGAGTAGGATTTTTCAGTTGTTGTTTGTTTACAAAACATTCAAAGTTGGCCCCTCCTCCACGGCCGGCTCATCGACACCACAAGCGCTACCCTGCAGTGCAGTGCCGTTCCCCGCCCTCACATCCTGCTCACTGTTATTGGCTCGATGCTGCACACCCGCTGCCCAAAGGTGGATGCCGAAAAATGTTGCGTACAAAGAGAAATAAGAAAATGGCGCAAGACTGCTGGGTTTCTGTTGATACCGCATCCCACGCCTAGCGGGTCATAAGCGTTGATTGCAAAGGTTTGTTTTTGTGTGAGTCTATACATCTTTTTTCAGGAACGTTTTATTCATTATACCTTTAAAGGACGGACGCGGTCAGCAGTGGTGCTTGGACATGCTGTTGGATTTAAATGATTCTCATTTTATACGCCATTAAAATATTCCTTGCACCACTACACTACCACCATCTGCCTGAGCCGTTTGGCGCAGAGCCAGATGAATCAATGGATTCATTTTGCTTATGCCAATTTCTGACCCTGCGGTATTGATGCTGCTGCAGAAGTTGAGATTTATACGGCCAGGCAATGTTTTGTTAATCATCTGCTGTCACTTTCTGGTGAGCCTTTGCCCTCTGTGGGGTCAGTCTCCTGTTCTTGGCTGACAAGAGTGGAAACCGGTGTGGAAGCCGCTGCCCGTCCTCTTCAGAGCTGGAACTGTTATACACTAAGGGATGTTATGACTGCTTTCCACTGTTGTGACATGTGGTTGTTGGAGTTACTGTGGCCTTCCTGTCTGCTTGAACTGATGTGGTCATACTCCTCTGACCTTTCTAATTAACTCAATGTTTTTGCCCGCAGAACTGAGGCTCTCTTGAGTGTTTTTCGTTTTCACACCTTTCTTTGTTAACTATAGTAACTGTTGTCTCTGAAACCCCGGGATATTTTCACGGGCCCGGTGAGGTATCGGAGACACTCAAACCACCCGTCTGACTCCAGCAATCATTCCATGGTCAGAGAGTCATTTAGATGACATTTCTTCCCCAGTCTGTCTGTTCTGGACCACAACTGAACCTCATGACAATTTCTTCACGCTTCTAAGCACTGAATTGCAGCCCATGATCCGCTGATTGTATATTTGCTTTCACATGCAGGTTTGCCTTATACACTGGACGTTGATTGTTTATTGTACCGCAGGTGAAGTTTGGTTGAAAGGAAATGTTTACATGGAAAGTTTGGTTGAAAGAAAACACTTCCTCTGAATTAAACTGCTCATAAGATGGCTTGTGTTTGTCTTGAGTAACTGGTGAATGATCTCTGAAAAGAGACGTTGCTTTTAAATCTAATTTTTTTTTTTTGCTGACACTTCAAGCACCAGAGGAGGAGTGCAATTTAGTTCCAGTACATTCGACAGAAGGCAGGCATCTCCATGGCCAGTATCTCCAAAATCCGGCAACTCGGCCCAAAACAATCTAGAAGGATAGATAGTACTAAAGGTAAGAGGGAATATGTACTTGAGTGAACCGTTCTTTCAATCTTTGCTCTCAGCCGGCCCAAGCCCTTCAGATGGCCTTGACAAACACTGTGGAGAGCTGTCCAAAACATTGCAAAAACACTTTCATAATCACCTCTACGCCTGTGTGTCGCCACTTTGTACGGGAAAGCTGAGTCAGCCCTCTGTCCCAAGGGAAGTATATGGGCACAGTGTGCCCCAATCGGGAACAATCCTGAGCTGTCATGGGAACGGTCCAGCTTGGTGTACACGGTAGAGAAGAGCACAGGAAACGAGGCACCCATCACTCTGATGTCAAAGATGCGATGTGCCTGTTGTCGGCCAGCAGGTTCCTTATAATCACTCTGCCTGCACAGAGGGCGGGAGGCATACTGCTTTCTGCTTGTCCTTCTGTGCCTGTGTCTGTTACACTAATGTCAAATATCTTATCCATGCCATATCTACTGAGGGAGGTATTTTCACCAAACCACATTGATAACTCCCCACAGAGGGTAGGTGAACTGGTTCAGTTTCGGAGGTATAAGGTCAAAGGTCTAGGCTACATGAGATCGGCTGTATGCTGAGGCCAAAGATCAGCTTTTAGAGTGTATGAAGCCATGGCAAGCGGAGGCATGGGCATCTAGCTTTACACTGAGTTATACCTTTGCACCTTGTTCGAAACTCCATGGGCATTCATGCAGTGTGTTTATGTGCATTTAACTTCACTGCTTCTCCACCATGCTCGACTGCATGAGCTTTTCTGTACAAAATCTAATTGGCCGTTTCACTGCAGGAAAAAACCCTTCTGAATTCAGCCCTTCTGGCCGTTAAACAACTTTTCAAAACTAACATTTGTTCAGTTATGAGGCTGCATTGCTGTCAGGCCTGTGATGGCACAGTTGGGCCCATCCTCTCGTATTCTCTCAGCGTTATGTAACTGGACCTTTGCTTTGCTGTCACTGGGGCATCTCTGAGATATGATGGGATGGACACATTGTCCCCCCCAACCCCCCGCTTCCCCTCAATATTTCTTGTAAAGTGATTGGAAAACATGCAATGCTTGAGTCTTCCGTTAGACTTCATTGCCCGGTGTCATTAAGGCCTCGGTCCTGGGCCGCTCGCCAGCTCAGTTCTGCCTCTGCAGGCTTTGCTCTGTCTAGCTCAGGCTGGTCACCTTCACCTTGTAATAAGCAGTTAATAATATACCCTCAGCAGAAGAGAATAATCTCATCTCCAGATGAAAAAGGTTGTTGGAGAGGAGAAAGAGGACTTCAGGCTCACGGATCTTTCCCAGTGGGTCAGTTGCGTTGTGAGGCCCTGCTGTAGATCTCTGTGGCTCATGAGAGTTCCCTTATCTCATCCATAGGCAGAAAGAGCAGGATAATCCCATAGTAAAAAAAAAGACGGAAAAGAGCCTGCTGCCCCTTGGGGCCAGAGTTATATTTGCGGGTGCTGCCCTTTGATGTTATTCCTTCTCTGTAGCCTTAGGAATGATCAGCTACAAGAGCTCTCAGGGAAGGATTGAGCTGGTGGAATTGCAATGACGGTTGTGAAAAATTAGGGATGGACTAGTGGGTAAAACAGGCTGTGAAGTGAGTTTGACGGACTGCAGCAGTTTGTTTGTTCTTGGAACTATTTGTTTTCCTCTCCTGCTTGAGGATTTTCCCGCATGCGTTTCATCAGCCTGAGTTCAGGTGGAGAACTGATGGATTGCAGATGTCTGCCTTTCTCCACCGAAAACTCTCCAGCGCTCTGGGCTGCCCGGCCGCATGATAATGAGCCGGGGAAAGGATGTTCTTTTCATCATCTATTTGAAAGGCTGGAAAGGCGCGGTGGAATTAAGCACTGTAGACGTTTTGCGTACAGTGCCTTCCAGAATTATTGGCACTGTTTTTAATAAATAATATTCAGAAAAAAGCTTACCTTTAATTGCATAATATAATTGAAAGAGGCATCAAATTTTTATTATCAAACTTATTTTTTTCTCAAAAATATGCATGCCACAATTACTGTCTCCTCTTCTTATAATATTTTGTTCAGCTCCCTTTGCAAAAATAATAGTTCTTAGTCTTTGTTTGTCATGCTGAGGTTGTTAAACGCGCTGTAGAGGATTTGAGACCATTCCCCCTCAGAATCACCTCAGAATATCCTCACATCCTTCAGATTCTGAAGTCAGAAATTGTGGACTCTTCTCCTCAGCTCATCCTGATGACTTTCCATGGGGTTTACCCCGGTGTAATGGGATGGTCACATAGCAAAACCTTAATTCTGCGGCTGGTGAACCATTTTCGTATAGATTTTCAGGTGTGCTTTGGATTATTGTCCTGCTGGTTTGGGCCCACCATGACCCATTTTAAGCTTCCTGACAGAGGCTTTTGGTTTTTATATCCATATATTTGATGGAGTCCATGATGCCATGTATCCTAGCAAGATGTTGGGCCTTTGTAAGAAAAACAAGATATCCAAGATTCACCACCTTAATTCATACTCTGTATGAGGTACTTTTCTTTATGACTAACTTTCTTTCCTTGACAAACCCACCTTCCATCTTTGTAGCCAAAAATCTGTACTTGGTATCATCTGACCATATAACGCAGTCCCATTGAAAGGCACTGAAGTTTTTTGTCGATTGACGGAAGAGGAATTTTACTGGCAACCCCCTGAACAACTTGTGGTGATGTTGCTGGGGTCTGATGGTAGTTTTGGATATGTTTGACCCGAAGATTCAACTAAGTCTCAGCTGTAACTCAGCAAGATACTTTTGTCAGTTGAACCAAACTCTTCAGTGCGTGGGGTCAATTCACATTCACTGTTTCTCCCAGGCTGATCCTTAACATCTCCTGTCAATTTTCAGTTCTTAATTGTTCCCCTGATAGTTGAATTTGGTATTTTCAGCTGTTTAGAGATTTTCTTATATCCGGTTTCTGATTTGCCCAGCTCAACAACTGTTCATCGCTCATTGTCATTGTACTCCCAGGTGTTATTCATAGTGATGAATGAATTGGGGAATTAGGACTCTCTCTCTCTCTCCACGTATTCATACTTCAGTGAAACTAGAATTGAAATATCTATTGTCAACATTTGTTTTTCATTCTATGACTTACTTCCATGAAAAGATGGGATTTTTCTGAATATTTTTATTGAAAGACTGCGAGGATAAACAGCAAGGACATTTTTTTGTGGCCTGTGTCGCTCATTAACTTAAGGTGCTCATCATTTTTAAGGGCACTATTTCAGTTCAGCTCTGAAAAGCAATTGAAATTCATATTATACATTTTTTCATGTCACTGTATGGGAATTTTCATTCATTAATTCGATGTCTGCTTGTAAACACTCATAAGTAGGATATTTTTCATTTCCTTGCGTGACATCCTCCTGATTTTGGATGTTCTGAAGTGAGGTCAGCCATGCACTGTGTATTGTTATCAAATAAAATCACCTCGGTTTTTTTTTTTGTCTGTCTGTCTGTCTGTCTGTCTGTCTGTGAACAGGATAACGTAAAAACTGATGAACCGATTTCCATGAAAACTTACATTCCAGAACATCTTATAACTCGGAAGACCCCATTAAATTTTGGTGTTGATCCGAATCCGGATCAGGATTTGGCGGACGTCCGAAATCTCTGATTGCTCTTGTTACGGAGTGTTGTTCTCCAGTGTTGCTCTGGCTGGGTTTTCCACCCAAAAGCTGTTGGGCAATGGTTGCTTGGTGCAGATGAATTTTAAAAAATTGCCTGTAGTCCAAAGCCTTACTGTAGTGTTTAGTGAAGTGCTTGCACCATAGTACTACTGCAGGCATTGCGGGGGGGTCTGTTGTCACGTTCACTAGATCAATAGTAATCATTACCCAACAGAAACAATTCAGCCCCTATTCTTGCTGATGACCAGCATCCCGTGGTGATCCACTGCTGAAAGCAATTTCTGGTCTCTCATTGCTGTTACTGAAAATAGCATCCCATCACAAGCCCTGCTGGATTATCACTTGTGTAAATTGTTGAAATTTAGAGCAGCCCTCTTGCACAGCAGGTGTTTGTATCGCTTCAGTTCAATATTTTTGCCACATCGGACCATGTTAAATGTAGCTATAGTTTTTTGGTTTTTTTTTTTCACTGAAATGAATTGCTAATGCTGGTGTGATGACAAGTGTCGTAACTGTGGTTAATTTGAAGCTGGTGTAAAGTGGCATTTGTTGTAACTGTGTCTAATTAGCTAATTGCTATTTTCTTTCTTTTTTCCATGCGCTCCCAAAACTCACCATTGGATGTGAACCCCATATTCTAGGTAAGAACCTTTCTCAGCCTTTGTTCCTATACTTTCATGTCCATAGTGCATGTTTCCCACATAATTTCGTTTTGGTGAAACAAGCATTGTGACTTCAGTGTGATACTTGCTCTGTCCAACTCTAATTCTGTCCGGCCATTCTGAAATATAAGTTTGTTTGCTGTAACACTTCAATGAAAAAAAACGGTAGGTAGGTAGGCAATGGTTTTTTTTTAAATTTTTTTATTTTTTTTGGAGATTTTGGAAAGTAAAATTTTGGTCGCAATGTCTATATGACTACCTTAGTTCCCCAAATGCAATACCACTTAATGACCACAGATGCCGCAGTTTTGCGTTTGATTGTTACTTTACACAAAACCTTTTATCCTGTGAGTCTGATACGACGAGGCTTTATGCATCTATGCAGTTTTTGGTTGCTGGAAATGCAGAAAAAAATAAGTCGGCAACAGCACTTGATAGGACAGGCAAGTTGGTTGGAATCAAATGCGTAAAAAAAGAAAACAAAAAACCGGAGTCGGGCCCAATTTGACAGGGTCGGTCGGGTTACGGCAAACAAGAATATTTTTAAGGATGGCCTCAGTATGGAGTTGTTTTTTTGTTTGTTTGTTTTGAATGCTGAATATCTAGGTACTTCACCTCATGCACTTGTCAAAATGCCTCTGCAAAATGATTGCCTCTATGCTTGACAAGTACTTATCAAGTGTATCCCTGTATCCACTTATAATTTTAAAAAAGTTAAAAAAAAAAAATGCAAATGGCAAGTGCAGATTAGCTGCTTCCCTCTACCAGCTCAGTTGGAGCAGTTTTTATCATTTGAAACTTCAAATACGTGATGTAGAGTCTGTCGGTGATGTGAAGACCATTTCATGCCTGTCCTGACCATGACCCCTGTACGCGGTCCTGTCTGGCCAGATAGAGGCATAAGGCACCCTCTGTCTGTAGGTTAGCTATAACATAGCATAAGGCTTTGGCGGGGTGGGATGACGCAAGTCTGAGCCCCGACCGCATGCTTGTGGTTGGAGGCAGAAGATGGAGGATCTGCGCTCTGCATTAATTTCTTCTCACAAAGCGCGGTTCCCTTCCACCTGGCACACGGACGCCAGTGCCTGGGCAGCCTTCGCACCGGAGGTGGCCTCGGGGAGGAGGAGCAGAGCTGTCCTCTCTGATCGATGGCAGATTGTCACGACTTAACGAAAGAGCTGCTGGCGGTGCCGCCGAGGCTAACGGCCAGCGTGATTTCCTGCAGTGCTCAGTCACCCTGAGAAAACGGCTGTCGTCAGCTTTTTCGCTCATCCAAATCCAACACTGTATAGCATTTGTGTCAGGCGAGAATATATCCCACGCCATTGAACTCATCGCATTTATGCCCAGATTTGGCTCTATCATGCCTCTACCATTGTCAAACTTTTTGACAGGGGTGACCAGATAAGGATGTTTAAAAAAAAAAAAATCAACTCAAATATCGGTGACTGGTAGGAGATGCATGTACACTAGCGCAGCGAGTGTCCTCTGCGCAATTTCTGATGCCGTCCATCATGGCCCTTCTGAACACGAAGATCAGTGGGCTGTAAAACAGCAGCCCCCGTTTCTGCTGGAACCCAGGTAGATGTCGCCTTCAATTTCTGTAATGGTTTTCAAGCCACTTTTGATCTTGTGGACTCTTGTTACCTACATTACCATATGCATCAGTAAGTCTAGGACATCGATATTCACTGCTGTCTTTTACCTCTCATTTCTGCCGCCCTGCCATTGGCTTGTCTTTTCCCGTGTTCTGTCCTCGAGAGCGGGGTGCTGACTGCGCTAGGAGCACCAACCTGATGTGAGCCTTCGGAATAACTCTCGTTTGTATGGCTCTCAAGGTCAGGATTTCGCTGCTGATGTTAATTCATTACAGCTTCATTTTATCAGATTATCCTGACCTTTTTTTTCTCTTCACTACGATACTGTTTGGGTTTTTGGTAACCAAAGAGTAGGGATGGCACATCACCGCATTTTTGTCTCAGATAGGGTTACCAGAACCTTGAGTATCTGCAGATACTGATACCGATCTGACACGACACACACCGCCTGCCCCCCCCGACATCTGTTACACTGATAATAAGCCATTTGTATGGATGCACATTGATTTAATATAGTCATCTAAAAACAATGCTCAAACAGCAAAACAAATATTCTGCTTCCCTACAGTAATGTACAGCTCTCAGCAGGAGTCAGTGATTTGAAAAGCCTTTGCTTTCTATTTTGTGCAACTTTCTCATTGCCTGCAGCATCATTAAAACATTGAACTGAATACAGACATGTGATTTAAAGTGCCATTTTGTGCAAGGTTTTAAACCCGAGCATTTAAAATAAAGGATTTGCAATTCCTACATCAGTGTACCTCAGTGAACACATAAATATTATTTTTAATTAAAAAGAGTTGAACTGGAATAAAATTTAAATAATGCTGAATAACTTGACACCAAAATAAATGGCATCTCAGACAGTTCAGTTCAGTTTTAATTGTGTCGTGCTTTTTACAGAAATGTCATGAAGACGCGTTGCAGAATAGCAGTTGGCAAATGCCTGACCTAAATCCCCAAAATGGCTTTTGAGGCAAAAAATTCCCAGTAGGGAGAAAAATCTTCAAACTGTTGTGTGAAAAAAGTCCCAAATGGGAAGAAATCTCTGGAGGAATCCAGCCATAATGGGAAAGCCCATCCAGTGCTGGCTGGATAGGTTATTGTTAATGAGTCATAGTGTTACATGTCAATTTAAGTCCATTGGAAGCCAATTATACAAATGAGTATGATTGAGCAGTTGAGTATCACTCAAGTAGCACAATAATAAAAATTATGGTAAGATGACGTTAGTGTTTGGCGGCCGGCGGTCTTGGGTGCCGTGCTGATGTATCTTCAGTGTAAAATGCACACTGGAACATGTACGTAGAACACATTAAGATTAAACTCCGTCTCAGGCTGTAGGCTGTGACAGAGAGGAGGTGAAGGCGAGAGGTTCAGCTCGGGCTGAAAGGTCAGCATGTGTTGGTCTTTGTTGCCTATCAGACAGACATTTGTTGCTCACAAATTGGAGGTCAGTTGAGCTTCCCCAAATCAGTTCACTTACTGGGGCATTTCTGGAACACAAAATGGAAAAATGGCCACCTCTCTCCCAAAATGTACATATAAAATATACATTCTTAAGTTGCCAAGACCCAGTTAAATTTGGTTTAATCTCAAGTGATTTTATATATCTGACAAAACGAAAATAAACTTTTAAACTGACCAGTACAATGCAGCCATTGAACATTTCTATGTAATTTTCGTGAAAAAGAAAACATTGGGCTTTAATATCAGTGACATTGGTAAGATTTGGCAACGGGTCACCTTAGTTGATTGGATTATAACCAATATTAATACATATAAAAGCCCATTATAGTTGTTGACCATTACTTTAACATAAACTGATGTTGAAAATGAATTGACATGTTGTGACGATCTGTGATCACGGACACACTCCAGTTCCCCCGCTGCAGGGCAGGCGAAGCCATGTGACTGCAGCTCTAAAACGGTCCTCGGCAAATGTGGGAGCTTTGGCTGAAGATAAAACTGTGTCATAAGGCTGGTTTTTCGAAAGATAGTCGATACTGCACTTGATAAAGATTCTTCCTATTGAAAATTGGAGAATACAAAAATGTCAAACCAAGTCTGATATTTGAGTCCCTCTCCATTGTACTGGCTGCGATGGGAACCTCTAATTGCTGTGCAGTATTGGCCGGTAGTCGAAAGAGAGAACACATTTTCATTTGCATACGGGCAACAAATAAAGACGGCCGAAAGTAAGGGTGTAATTCGCTCAGATCCCTGCCTAAATCTCGTCCATGTGGTCCTCTAGCTCTGAGGGAAGCTACAAGCATTTGCAGAATGCAGAAAAAACTAAGATGCTCAGGCTACATTTCCAGCATTTCATATGGGATTACGACCTTTTTTTTTTTTTTTTTTTTTTTAATTTCTATATCCGATTCAGTGTTCATGGTGAGAATCGGACCCATACAGAGTACTGGACCCTCTGCATCCCTGTTTGAAAAGAGCTTTGGGCACCCGGTGCTGAGTGGGATATGCTGAGTGACAGGGGAAGTGTCTCCTCTGCTGTTGTCATGGGCATCTGCCAGCTCCGTGTGGCACCAGAGAGATCAGAAGGGGTCTTTGTCACGGCTGGTGGGAAGTCTTAGGCAGGTCGTGGGTTGGCAGTGGTGGCAGTACCTCTGGCGGTACATGCCGGCTGCCTCTCTCCACATGCATGAGAACTCTTCTTCTCCCTCAAGTGTTTCGCCTCAGCTCTGCCTTTGTCTGCATCGTCTGATCCGCCAGGCAGCTCATGCTTAGTTCAGCTGGGCCACCGTCAGAAAGCCAGGCCAGTGGAAGGGAATCTTTGCTCGAGTATAGCCAATAAGCCGGCTCAGCTGCCGCAAGACTCCATCAGTCTCCCACCGGCCTGTCATTTCCTGGTTGCCAGATGTGATGCATCTGCCATTCGTTGCATGCATTCCTGCGCAGAACGCATTTTATCACTTTGAAGGGGGGTCACTGATCTCTTGAACTGGCAGGTGCATTGGGAACTCGCTGGTGATTTATTCGCCGACTCGTCGTAAATCTGATCAGCTCCGCGTTTCGACCGCGCTGCCTGGAGCAGCAGTTGTATCTCGCCTCTTGCAGCAGTAGCAGTATAAATGGCGAGAGCCCATCATGGATCCAATGGTGTTATTGAGTTTTGCACAGCTATGAAGAAAACACGTGAGGCCACTGCGGAGTATTAGGGATCAGCTGTGATGTCATTCCCAGCTGGCCGTCTCCCATCACGCTCCCCTCCATCTGTGTGTCTGACCGCTGCACGGCGGGAATGAGAAGCCCTCGAGAGGTGAGGGAGAGCCTTACTGGTTTATGAAACCCCGGCCTGATTTTGAAATATTGCACCAGACCAGATGTGACTCCTGTACTCCAATTGGGTCAACAGGGATGGTATTTCTAGAGCTCTCTTCCTCTCGCTCTCTGAGGCTTCATCTCTCTCTCGGTCCTATTGGCTCCTCCTTGCTTTCTTCCCTCTATCGCTCTTCCAGTCTCTCGCTCTTTCTCTCCCTCCCACCCTCAGCCCCTCCCTCCTTCTGTCCGGTAAGAGACCTTAGACTGCGGCATTTTTTGAGGAAAATGTTCCCCTTCTCTCCATCTTCACAGTAAATATGTTACATTCTTACAGATTTTTTTCCCGTTCAGAGCCACACAGTGGTGCTTTCACATTCCTGTGTGATACAGCTGTGCGTTTTCTGAGGGTTGTGTGCAGTGCTGTGAAAAAGCTGTCTCCCCTTCTCGATTCCGTCTTTTATCGCTTATTTGTCCGATTTCAATTACTCAGATCGTCCAATTAATTTTAATGAAAGACAAAAGGAACCTGAGTAAACCTGAGTAAACAGTAAAAAATGCCACTTTTAAATGTTTATTTCATCAATTCAGGGTAATGAGTTATACAATATCTTCTGAAAAAATAATTTCCCCCCCTTAACGTAATCTACCGGTTCTGTTTCCTATATGGTGACACCTGCAATCAAACTGTGGCCGTAACTGAAAATGAGTCTTTTCACTACGTTTCTGTGGAGGAATTTTTGCGCGCTCCTCTTTGGAGTATCGTTTAATTCAACCACTGTAGCTTCATCAGTTGAAAGTCCAGACTCAGTCCCTCCAAAATCTTCATTTTGTTTCTTTTGAGTTGAATTAGCTTGTTTGCTTCTGATCATGATCCTGCTGCATAACCCAACTGAGCCTGAGATTTAGGTCACAAACTGATGACCAGAAAGTTCTCTGTCAGGTTTCTCTGGCAGGGAGCAGAATTCATGGCCCTACCATTGTAGAATGCTGTATTAGCTTTATACAAGATGTAACAGAACCCATGACATCTAAACAGTTCCACTTTTGACTCCCCATCCACAGAATATCATCCCAGATGTCTTGGAGGTCTTAAAAATGTTTTTTTTTTTTTTTTTTGGGAAATGTGAGAGGAACCATTGTATTTATTTTTTTGGTCAGGAGTTGTTTTTGCGCTGCAGCTCTCCCATTGATGCCAATTTTACCCTGTCTCTTTCTTATTGTGGATTTGTGAACACTGTCTTAACTGAGGAACCAGTTCATTGGATGTCAGTTTGGGTTTTTTTTTGACCTCCTGGATGGGTTTTCTCTGCACTCGTTGCGGAAATTTGGTAGGCTGGCCACTCCGGGAAAGTTTTCTCCATTTGTAGATAGTGGCCCTCACTGGGGTTGGCTGGAGTCCCATAGCCTTACAAATGGCTTTGTAGCCATTTCCAGATTGATGAATGTCAGTGACATTGTTCTTAAATTTCTTTCAATCGTGACATCATGTGCTGCTTTTTGCCAACTTTTACATTTTCCAGACAGGTATTATTTAATTATAATTATTATTTAATTTTATTATTTTTTGATTCAGCAGGGCTGGCAGTAATGATGCCTGGGTGTGTTTAGTGACATTGGAACAAATTATCAATTTCAATTGTTTAGTTTGTTGATTTAGCGCCATTTAGAATTGGATAACCTTTTTTTTCTTCAATAAATGAAATCCTCATGTAAAAATTGCATTTTGTTCTCTGATCGTCTTTGTTTATGATTAAAACTATTTTGATGATCTAAAACATTGAAGTGTGACAAATATGCTAAATTGGCTAGAAGAAATCAGGAAGCAGGCAAATTTATTTGTTAGCTCTCTGTGTGCTGGCACTGTGTGCAGCCTGACAATGGACCTCAGTGTTTATTTCCTGTGCAGGGAGATAATTCAAGTAGTTTATTTATAGAGAGCTTCTGCATGGCTGTATGGTCGTGGGATGCTTATTAGCAAGAAAGCTGCCCGCATCTTAAATGTATGTTGTAAATTATTCGGATAAAATATGACACGTCGGCATGCTTCTCAGATGAATACTGAGGGGAAAAAATAGACGACGTTAAGCTGTCAAGCCCTGTGAATGAATAAAGCAGGCATTTAACGGAACTGGAATTCTTTGCTGAGAGTTTGAGGAAATTGGACAGCTGCTGTGCTGGAGATGCTGAAATGCAGCAGTTTTGATACATTTCTGTGAATTTTGCATATTAGCCAAGGGCACCCAACCCCACCCCACCCTAAGTTCTACATGGTTGATGCAACTGCTGGTAGATAGTGATTGTAACGGGCTGTCTGTTGAACAAAAGACACATCAAGGTCAGCTGCATCTGAACCCTGAAGCCGCAAAAGGAATTTTGTGCCTGCAATACAGTATGACCCCCCTCTTAGGAATGGTAGAGTTGCTTAAATGGGAAATTATTTTTATTGTCATTATTATTATAGATTTACTTGCACTGCTGTGACTCTCCTGTTTTTCCCTCCTTGCCACACTGGGCTTCAGTCTGTCTTCGCCATCGTTCACACTCTGTAAACACCATGACGTCTGTGAGGCTACACGTGTGGCAAGTGTTGCCCTGGGATTTATTGGCCTGGGATCAGAGCTGCAGGTGTTTACTGGGCGGGCAGTGGATGGGGCTCGTGCGGTGTTGTACGCTGAGAGGGTGGGGGCAGTGTGTGTTGGGGAAGGACAGAACTGAAAGAGTGGCAGGTCGAGCTCTGCCTGCTTGTTTACATTTGAGGCAGGGAACCAGAGCCTGGAACCTTCTTGAAATCACAGACCAGTACAAACATGGGCAAGCACAGCTTCTCCCACAAACGCCTCGATGGAAATCGGGAAATGTCACTCCTCTCATCCCCTCGTTGTCACTATAGGCTTACACACAAGTCCAATAGGAGGAGATTATTGGGAATATGTGGGAAAAGGAAGGGAGCGTGCTCAGATTTGATCTTAACTTCCTGGTCCTCAGGTGCAGAGCCGTCTCCTGCTCGGAATGGTCACAGGGGGTTTGTTACTGACAGATTGTATTTGTCTGCTGAATAGAAATGGACTGTGGCTTTCCCTCCTCTCCCACTCTTCCTGCAAATTGATGAAAGGGTCTCTCTGAAGGGGGAGCTGTCAACACCACACTGTCCCCAGCCAAAGCAATTAGCCACTCAGGATCCAGTGCATTCTAGGAACATCTCCTCACAGGGGGGGGGTCATCCGTACCTTGAGCAAGGAGAAAAAATAAATAAAAATTCACGCTTGTTATGCAAGGCAGAAAGCTCTGCTTCTGCGATGTCTGATTATTTGGGAGCAGAACTACTTCACACGAGGCTTCATAATGACGCTAATCAGACAAACCCACCTGCGCATAGTTTGGCACTTGAAACGTGCGATTTGGGGCTGGCGTCATCGGTCGATTCTTATTTTTTATAATGGGAGAAGATGGCTGGCAGCGTCACCATAGGCACTGGCAGAGAAGGTATAAAATTTTTGCTTCTGAAATGCTCCTTGTCCAACAGACGGGCAGCTTTGTCTTCAGGCAGCAGTTGGTCCACCCTGCTTTATCATTATTTCTGAGAGTTTCTCTCAAAAAGGACCTCTGAAGTAGTTGCGCTCCATCTGAACTTCAGTTGATTTTCCATCATTCCCTTCCCCCGTCCCCCCTTTTTTGAACCCAGTACAAGCAGAGCGCCCGCCCCAGGATTTACGGTCTCATTTTTGTGTGAAAGGAAAAGGAGAGAAGAAGAAAGAACAATCGTTTGCCCGCAGGTGAAGTGCTGACCTCTCCTCCTCCCTCTGTGCCTCTAGTCCTCACGGTCTCCTCTTCCTTTAATACGGAAGACCTCTACGCCCACACCTCCTTTGCTGCAAACGCTCGGTTTACAAAGCGTCTTTTCGTTTGGCGAGATTTCGTAGTAGCGTGGCGGCGCGGGGAGCTCAGCCAATCGTCCGGCTCCTGGCCGACTGCGGCTGACCGGAGTCCGGCCTACTCTGAGCGGTGGGAAGTGCACCTAATGGAGCATGTGCGAGCGGGAGGGAAGGCCCCCCAACCCCCCCCCCCCCCCCGTGCACCCGGGGCCCCCGGCGCTGCTCTCACCCGGCTGACATGGGTCCCTCTGCGCCACTGCAGGCAGGCAGGGCCCTGTTTAATGAGCTGAGGGAGCTTGAGTGCTGTGTGAGGCACCTGGGGAACAAGACGAGAGCGATGAACGAGAGGGGAGGGAGATCCTGATGTGTAGTTTGGCCAATGAGAGGGCAGGAGTGGGGGCGTGAAGCTGACATATCCTGTTGGTCTGTTTGGCGCCTTTGCCTGTCCAAGACTTAAAAATTATTGCTGGCGAGCTGCAATACCCAACGTATGTGTGTGTGTGCATGTGTGTATGTGTGTGTGTGTATGTGTGTGTGTAGTTTATTTTGTACATGCGTGCCTTGGGATTTTTTCCTTATTTTCCTGTACTTGTTTGTGTGAGTATATTTGTTTGTGGCGCAATATGACTGTGCTGTATGCCAGCTTGTTTCTTTTTTTTTTAGTTTTTAAAAATTTGGCTGCTTAAGCCTGATTCGTGTTTGGAATGCCCAATATGCCAGCTGTTTTCTTTTATCTTTTGACTTGCAGCCATAAGCCATGCAAACACAGAATGGGTGTGGAGGAGACCCAATAGTACATTTGCTAAGAGAAGGCCATGGGTTCCCACAACGGCCCCAGCCCGGGTCGCTTGGCCGAGGAACGCTTCCATCCTCGTGGAATGAATCCTTTTGTGCGCCCTGTGTTTTGTCAGTTGCGCGTCACCCATGCAGCAATACAGCGCCACTGTTGTTTTGACGTATTTGAAGGCAACAAGTCATAGTCGTGTCCTTTATGGTCCGTAGCGATAATGCGGTGGAGTGCTTGGCGTGTGGAGATCAGACAGGAGACTTTCCTCGCGCTGTGGGGCGCGCCGAGAAAGGAGGCCGCGATCCTCCCGTCTCCTCTGAGCGGGAGCCGCGCCTCCCTTCTCTCCAGCACTGCCCCCATCCCTCAGACTTCAGCGCTAATCCTGTTTTCAAATATCTCAGGAAAGAGGATTATCTTGTTGAGCGGTATGAATTTCCCCGCAGTTCGCTCACTTTTAATTAAATGTATTATTGGGCCCCAAAACCTCAGAAACTCCCCCGTTGGATGTAGCGGCGCATAAATAAAAAATCTGCGCGCCGTAATTAGGCTTAATTGATTTTACTCACCTTGCTTTTACCCCAACCCCCCCCTTCCTTCGTCTTGCCCCTTGCGCTCTAAGCGATGCGTTGGCCGACCTCCTGTATCCTGCAGGCACCAGATTATCCAAACATTCGACTTGGTGGTCTTTGGGAAAAATCCCCCCCCCAATCACCACCATCCCAAGAGGACTTCAACAGGCATGTGTCAGAGATAAGGCTTTGCCTCTATTGGATGTGTGCAGGGGGGGGGCGGGGCATGACTGGGGACTGGTCACTATGTCCGGGGCTCTGGGTTTATTTATGGACCGTGAGGGTGAGATGCTGCAGATGATATGAACACAGCCTTGACAACGTTGAGCAGATAAGGACATCATTCGGCACCTGTCATTTCTCACCCTCCCTGCCCCCCTTCCACCCCTCTCCTCTCCCACACGCCCCCCCCCGCCATCAGTGTATCAGCTCCCACTGCTGAATAATCAAACCTTCAGAGCAACAACCAGGCCTACGGCTGCCTTGCAATATTAATACCATCCTCACATCTCATGTTAGGAAATCTGAAGGAAACCGGGCATCGCCTCATGGAAAATTCTCCTCCACCCCTGGAGGGCTGAATACAACTATTGTTACTCAATAAGTTAACCAAAGCTGCTGAAAACCTTTTGTGGCGACTCGTTTAAAAGAGCTCCTTTAAACAAGTCGCCACATGATAGGTTTTCAACAGCACGAGATAATTTAAAAAAAACATATGTAAATTTAATTAATTTCAGCGCTCTAAGGATTGATGTTCTCTTTCGTTTGCATGTTTCGACCGACGTCCGCATCGTTTTCCATACTGCCTACCAAGTTAAAGTGAATTGTTTTCCTCGCTACAGGTATCTCCTAGATTTCAAGTATTCCCCCCCCCACCCCTTCCATGTGCCGGGACAGTGTGCCACTGCACTTGCAGAAAGAGGTCAGGTGTGGCTGATGCAGTTTTGACGGACATCGCTAATTTTTCCCATTTCATGAACGTGAGATGACTGGAAATAGTCCTTCCAGAGCGATTTCCCATGCCCATTTTGACTCATTATGTATTTTTTATGATTGTGATACATAATACATCTTTGGCAGCATTACTGTGCATTTAATGGACACTCAGGAGTGTCTCATTGGAGATTTTGGCACCTGAAAAAAGCCTCCATCTTCTCCATTTTATCCTCCTGTCAGTTTCTCCACTGCCCGGCTTTTCCCTTCCAGCTCACAATCAGGAGTTTGAAGGTTGGAGAGCGACTCGCTCAGATAACATTATAATTCAGCAACCCCCCCCGCCCCGAGCATTCACAGAATCACCCAGAGGGGTTTTGCGGAAACCAGCCCAGAGCGTACCCTCACATATTCACCCAGCAGACACAAAGCCAGTGTATTTTTAGGAATAAGGAAATGAGCCGCTCACAATAGCGAGCGTATGGCAGGCTGTCCAGATGCCAGCTCTGTTCTTTGATGGTGTGAGCTGATTGGTTGCGTTTGATTCCGTTTCTATCGATTTGCTTCCAGAGACTAATTGAAATTCAATACAGACGTGAGAACAATTCCATCATTCTACTCTGGGAATTTTTTTTCCCCAATTCATGAATTGAATTTGAATGAGAATCATGCCTGGAATTGAGTTGCAATGGTGATAACTGGGGTCTGGCACATACGCGGGGATTCAAATATTCCTGTCTCTCCATGGGCCCGGCCGCTTCTTCAGATCCTCCCGTAATATTTATGCATTAGCAGCTGGGCCCTTGTATTGGCATTGAGTTTGGGCATTAGCATCTAGCAGAAAATTCACTCTAATCTCCGGCTTCTGGGAGGATCTGTGTTAGCGTTTGCTGCTGCGAGCATATTTCTGATCTGCCGCTCGGGGTTATTTTATTTAATCGTTTTTATTCGTGGGGAGAGGGGGGGTTGGTGATGGGGGGGGGGGGGGGGGCGGGAATGGGGAATCTCCCATCATGTTTAGCCGGACTGCCGCTCAGTGTGAGGGACTGCTCATTTGGGAACACCCTCAGCTCAGCCACACACACCCCTGCAGTGACAGAGCTCAGTGTCCCGTCTGTTCCTCGATGACTCGGTGCTCTGTGAACCCTGAAGATATTTACAGATCTCCAGAGCGATGTCGCTTCACATCAGAATTATCGGGCCGGCCGCCGGACTCCCTCGCCAGTGCTGCTTCACGCTCATTATGCCCCGTGATTACTCGCCACGGCGTTTAGTAACTTTTCAGAGAGAACTGGGATGTCTGCAGCCTTCCTATAAGCCCATTGGTGTTCGGAATAGCATCCTCCTTTTTTTTTTTTTTCTCAGAAGATGACTGTAATTGTTAACTACGCAGCACTATTTATCACTAGAAGAGTTAATCGCCTAACACTTTCGAGCAAAACAAAGATGACATCGCATGTCACGCTCTAGCAATTACTCTTGTTGCTAGGGTGCGTGTGCTGTAATTGTGGTAAGACCACAACATGTGATTAGAATGTTTTTATCTCAAGATTCTATCGCTGCTCTAACGATCCCTGTAGGTAAGTGAAACCAATTGGACTTTAGACGACTGATTTGAAAATGCAGACAGAAAATAAGGATTCAAAAAGACATTTTAAAGGCTGAGGTTTTCAGTCTGCGGCAGAGTTTGCCTTACAGCCGTCCCTCCACCATGGCCATTTCCTCTTCTCATCCAAGGCAATCGTTTCCTCGGCGCTTCAACAAAGCGCCATATTTTTAGTGGTGTCTCTTTGTATTGGGGTCCAACAAGCCACAAGCCAAAACACAGACTGTCCACTGCTCCCTCTCGATGTTAACTGGAAGCAGCCCTGACAGATGGAGAGTTTGCGCAGTGTGGCAGAGCAGATTTCAGCTGTGCTCCAGATTGGAGTTCAGGTGGGTCTTTAAATCCTCATTATCACACAGGCTTTTAACCTGTTGGCTGCTCATTGATGACATTCGTGGATTAATAATTCATTGGTAATGTTACAGGCACTAGCTCTTGTGCCACTGTGACCCTTTCCCCCCAAATAAACTAAAAATGCGACTCCAATAGGGATGCTGCATTGCTAGCATCCCTGATGTTTATTGCGTCACAATACATTGCCTTGTGGTTGTATGAAGCTCCCTGTTAATCTAGACTGCACCATAGCGTGTGCATTTGCTGCAAAAGTTAGTCTTGCTGGGAATTTGTTGCGTGCTGGAATGCTGATGGTTGTAAGACCTGACCTCCCATTGGGACCATATTAATTTGTAATGGGTGGACGGGTGTTGAAAGAATTGGTCAGGAGGTTCTGGGGTCAAACTCTACAGCCTGACACTGGGGACTCCTCTGAGGAGGCTAGCATTTGCACTAGCTTGTGCAAACGAGAAGGTGCCTGTATCTGGTTTCTGGCCATGCGATGGCCTGGGTTTCAGTTATTCTTGGTGCTGAATAACAGTGACACACTCTACAACATTTTTACTTCAACATCTCTCCAGTACAGTTGGGAGATGAGAAATTCTTTCTTTGAAGGTCCACCAGGAAAAATTCCAACGAGATCTGGCACATTCTCCTCTGCCTTTGCTTTGCTGAAGGCCGATATTGTGCATTTTAGCTATACGAATCCTGTTGGTGGTGGAATTCTAAACATCTCATTCAAAAATGCTTCATTAGTCGCCTTGGTGAGGCACGATTGCAGGGTACCGAATGTACTTGGCTGACCACTCCTGCTCTCTTAACTCAATGTTTTTAAGAGGGAAAAAGCTGAATAGAAAGTAAATCACAGGCTGAACATTAGCACACCATCCAGAAACTGAGAAACTTCAGTCCAGGCAAATTAGGCCCTTCAGTTATAAGACATATCTACTTGATAGCCTCAAAAGTTAGTTAATTCATTAATCAAACGGCTAACATGGACCAACTCTTTAGGTCTCAACTAATATTGTGCAAGAGGGACTTCGCATAACCATCATGCATTACGATCTGCTGTCTCCTAAGAGGCTGATGGACTGTTGTGCGGTTTGCAGCAATGGGCTTCACCCATGTTTGGGTATTTGAGGCCTCAAGATGCGTTACATTTGCAGTCCCGTCCACACTGTACCCAGCAAGTCCCTCACAGTCTACACAGTCATCGCCGTGGGTTTTTTTCCCCCCTTTCTTCTCTACAAAGAAGAGGGTGCATTTGCACATCTGAAACCAGTCCTGCTGGGAACAGAAATGACCCAGCTTGTGGGTGTCTTTGGTCATCTGCCCCATCCATCATACCGTCGTTTCTTCCACTGTCTGCAAGGTCCTGCTCGGGAGGGGAGGCGTCTAAACCTTTGATTGTTTGTTTAACACTTTGGTGGTGAATACGTTTTGGAGCTTTTCATGCTGCTGTGTACTGAAGCCCTGGAAATTGATGAACAAAAGGTACCTGGCACCGATTAACGTACTAGTGAGAGAACGGTGGATACCAAAGACAGAAATACCGGTATCGGGGTGAGAATGATACATACCTGGGACAGAACCAAAGGTACCAGGGACAGAACAATGGGTACAGGAGATGAACCACAGAGACCAAGGGTGGAATGATAAACACCAGGGACAGAGTGACTGGTGTCACGGATAGAATGACAAGTACCCAGTAGTCTGAGAGAGAGATGGTGGATACCAGGGTCAAAATGACTGGTACCAGGGATAGAACAACAGGCACTATAGACTGCGTGACTGGTACGGGTTACAGAAGGGGTTTCTGAGATGGTAGGACGAACCGCAGGGACAGAATGACTGATTCCCGCGAAGGAATGACTGACATCCAGGATGAAACGACAGAAATTAGGGATGGAACGGCTTGGACCCCTGTAGTCTGTGCTACTGGCTCACAAACCTCCGTATCTGACCCCAGGGGCACTGAGGCACTGTGGGTATTTTTCTTCACTTGGAAGGGAAGCTTGGCCTTGCTTACTCTGACTAAACTGATTAAATATGTATGATCAAAGATGTATAAACATAGGCAAATCATCTTCATACAACTTAAACCATTTTACTTTAGTGCCTCTTATCTGTTTTTGTTGTTTACAAACCATTCTTTACCCTTGTTGCACTTGAATATTTCATGGGTGGTATGTACAAATTAGATTTTGCTCTTTAGCTAGAGATGCTAATGGTCTCATTCAGTATTTCACACTTGGTGCATTGCACACATTTGCTCTGTAAATAGGAGCACTGCTCCCTGAATAAATTTCCTCCCGGTGCCCTTTGTCGTCCTTGCCCATCTCATCCTGCAGAACTACGATAAAGTGATAGTTTAGGCAAACTGCGCAGTTTACAGGTGCCTCTCCAGGGCCCAGGGACCATTTTTAGGGCTTGTGTAAATCTGAGGATTGTTATTTCAATGCAGCGCTGTCTTTCACAGAAAGAAAGGCGGTTATAACTCATGGGTCCCGAAAGGGCACTGCTTATTATCTCAGCCAGGCGTGTGTGTGCGTGTGTGCGTGCGTGCGTGCGTGTGTGCGTGTATGCGTGTTATAGTGCATTCGTGTGTCTATCCATCTGTCCGCATGTGTATCTGCAGCTAATTTTGCATACTACTGGACTCTTCAGCATAATATTTTTTTTTTAGCTTACTGGCCCTATAGGCCGATAAGCGATTGTCGTGGTGTGGCGTTCGTCGTCCGTAGTCCGTCATCCGGAACATTTTTTTTATCCTTTTTTCGGCCTGATGAATTTTTGTGTAAATTTGCCGTAACGTACACTACCGCTCAAAAGTTTGAGATCACTTGCAAATTTCTTTGTTTTCCAAAGAAAAATACAATTTCATGCATTTCATAAACGAGTAAAATTAATCAGATGATTTTCAAAGAATGATCTAAATTTTTGCATAGAGGCCTATTATCAGCAACTGTCAGTCCTCTGCATCAATCTCCCGGTATGGCTGCTAATCCAAGTTAAGCATTTTATAAGGCTAATTGATTATTAGAAAACCCTTTTGCAGTTGTGTTGCACAGCTGAAAACTGTTGAACTAATAAGGGAGCACAAAAGGGAGCGTAGTATTCTTGAGGTTGGTTTAGTACGTGAAGCATCAGCAGTTTTTTGTTTGTTTACAGGCTCAAAATGGCCAGGAAGAAAGAACTTCCTGTAGAGACCCGTCAGTCTATTGTGCTTAGAAAAGAAGGCTAGTCAATGCGAGAAATTGAAAACTTAAAATCTCTTACCATGCTGTCAACTACTCCCTTCAGAGAGCAGCACAAACTGGCACTAACGAGGGCAGAACAAAGGAGTGGGAGGCCCCGATGCACAACTGTACAAGAAGACAAATATCTGAGAGTGTGTAGTTTAAGACAAAGATGCCGCACAGTTTGTCAACTAGCAGCTGCGCTAAATAGTTCCCATCCCATCCCACCGTCTGTCTGTAATCATATCTTGTTATCCCCCCGGCAGCATTACGGCAGGTCGTCAGTGTGTCCGTCTGTCCGTCCGTCCGGGCGTCTGTCTGTAATCATATCTTGTCCGGGCCGTATCTTGGAAACTATACATCCGATCTTCACGCAACTTCACAGATATGTTGAGCATGATGTCTGGATATGCCTTTTGATACTTAAGAATTTCTTGAACTTTTTCATTTTGGTGGTTTCCATGGAAACTTGTGTGAAATGGAACTTAGCTTGTCAATGGTTGCAAATAGAGATTAAGTTTGTATTATCGACATATAGGAAGTCATATGACCTATACATTGGCTATGTTAAAGTTGACCTCAGATGACCTTGAAAGGTCAAACTTCAGTTCAAAGCAAAATGTTACAATTTTCAAAGGCTTCTAGGCTCGAAAATATTGAAGATTGGGAACATAGGTGTATTAAACACTTATAGGGGATATATGAAATTTCTTTGGGTGGCCTTGAACTTGACCTTGGGTGACCTTTGAAGGTAAAACTTCACAAAGCAAAATTATAATGACTTCTATCACCAAAACTATTATAGATAGAGCTTTGTATTGTGGGCACATGGGAAGTTTTGTATGTAATTTCAGTTGGTGACCTTGAACTTGACCTTTTACTGTGAAATTTCAATGACTTATATCATCAAAATTGTTACAGATAGAGTGTAGATTTGTATTGAAGACATATAGGGAGTCAAATATGACATTTAATTTGGCGACCTTCATATTGACCTTTGAAGGTCAGACTTGACCGAGTGAAAATCCTGCGACTTCTATCACTAAAAAGGTCACTGATGGAGCCTAAGCTTATATCACAGGCTTAAAGGAAGTCACACACGGACTTTCATTTGGTGACATTCAGCTTGACTTGGTGAACTTTGAAGTTCAAACTTGACATAATACAATTACAATGGCTTGTATTCCAAAATGGTCACAGATGGAGCCTAGGTTTGTATTAGAGATGTATAGGAAGTCATATATGAGCTTTTATTTGGTGACCTTCATATTGACCGTCAAAGGTCAAATGTGGTCTAGGGAAGATTCAGTGAAAATGGTCACAGATGCAGCCTAGGTTTGTGTTACTGACATCTAGGAAGTCACATATGAACTTTCAATTGGTGACATTCAACTTGACTGTGAGTGACCTTAGAGGTTCGGTGAAAATTACAATGACCTCTATCACCAAAATGGGCACAGATTGAGCCAAGGTTTGTGTAGAAACATTTAGACAGTATTATATGAAGTCAAACTTTTATTTGAAGTTCAAACTTTGCATGAAATGGTCATAACTTGTATCATCACTATAAGATTACTTGTCGGTAAGCTACAGGACCCTTAGTCTTATTTTTTTTGTGTATATTTATGACCGTATGCTCTGACCCCTTAAAAAAGTAGGATTCGAAGAAGGCAATTGCAGCAGGCAAACTCAAGAATATTAGTAAACTGGAGGCCTTTGTCCATGAGGACTGGGCAAAGATTCCTTGCAAATGCTGCCAGAAGCTGTTGTCTGCCAATGCATCACATCTCCTGCAGGTCATAGCAGCAAAATGGTGCTCTACTCAGTATTGAGGATGCTAGTCATGAAGGGGTTGAATAATTTTGAGCCTGCAGTAGTCATTAAAAGTGGCATTTTGTGTTGAATTTAGAGAAGCCAGTCATAATATTTGTTATGTTGAACTATTTAAATTGTTCTTGTTTCAGTTGTTCATAGCAAACAGCTGAAGGTTTGTAAATTTTGCCCGTACACCTAATTTGCAACGGGGGTTGAATAATTTTTATTGCAACTGAACATGGCAGTCAAATTAGTGTTGGCAAATTTTTTTGTTGGAATATTCAGTACGAAATTGACTTTTTACTTAGCTGGTGTTTTGGAATTGTTCCTCTTCAGCTTTCTATTCTACAGGGTGACATTTGTGGGATGTATTCATTTATTCAAACATTACAGCAGTGGTTGTTTAATAACTTTCAATAATACCTGCCAGCTGCTGCAATGCCTCTGTTGACTGATGCTGGCGATATACTGGACTGCTTTTTGGTCGACATGACTGGGCAATGTTCTTGTCAGCAGGAATTATCGTATCTTGATTGCCTTTGTAAGTTTCGCTCTAAATCACTACTCAGTGTTGGGTGCAAAACTTGGTACTTTTAAGGGTACGGACAGAATTATGTTACTGTGACCGAGTACCCAGAAACTATTCAAATCAATTGGCGCCAAATTTGGGTTCCTTGAACAGATAGTTCGTTGAGCAGAAACCATAGCAAAGAAAGACAAAACGCAGTGTACGTGCAACACCATCCTCTCTACACCACCTACACCATCCTCTCTACACTAGCATGCATGCCCGCGTGCCACACGACTTGCGGTTGTGTTCAGCTCCATAGAGCTATGAGAAAGTGAGAAACTCCTGGCATCCAGTTTAAACTGATGCCTCTTCGATTACGCGTGCACATCCTGGCACTGTAGTATAAAGAAAATAACATTTTTGGTCTCCTAAGATGAATTTATCGGATTGTTCTTCAGTCTAGGTCCACAAGAGCACGTCGGGAGGAACACGTTCATGCAGCTAAACTGGCTCCCTGTAAAGTCCAGAGTGACAGTTAAAACTATGTCAGGTTCACAAAATTATAAATGGTGTAGCTCGAAACAGCTTATTTAACCCTTAGAGCTCTGAATACATTTTTTAGAAATATCGTTTGGCGACTTGTTTAAAAGAGCTTCCCTGTGAGAGGTCTTTTAAACAAGTTGCCACATAATTGGTTTAAGGTTATGAAATGTCTGGATCTTTAAAAATTTATTTCACCACTCTAAGGGATAAACAGACCACAGACCCAGTCACCTTTAAGGCAAAGCCGATAAAATACTTTTGTAAAGATTGTTGTGTCGGCAGGTTTGTGGACCATTTAATGGAGCAGTGTTAATGTAATAGGAAGTGTGTGTGTTTAAAACTGCTGTGAGAAAAATGTCTCTTGATGCAAATGTGAATGTTCTCTGAATATTTTTTTTTTTTTTGTGCTTTCATATGCCACTAATGCTGCACTCCACCAATCCCACGCACATGTGCCTGCATGCACAGCACACACCTCTGTGACATTTAACCGCACTAAGGGCCATAATTGAGATGAGTCCTGTGACTTTTTTTTTCTTTTTTTTTGCGCTATCCTTGATGCTCTATTAGTTGTAAATGTTTCGTGTTGTTGCAGTTGCACTTTTGAAGTGCCTTGTCTACTCTGGGTGTGCCTCGACAGTGTGTACGCTGTCCCCCCTTCATTCCTGCGCTCTCATGCCGGCACGCTGGACACACAGGCTGCCCGGCACTCCCAGTTCCCCTCCCACGTGCCTCCAGGCTCACCTGGTGGAGATCTGCGCTCCTCTATATGTTTTACGCCCACTTAAGGGGCCCGAGTGCATTTGCATTTTGCGGGGGGGACCAGATTTCATGGCTTCTCAGTTGATGGACCCCACAATTAATTTGGGGACAGAACTGTCTGTTTTCTATCAAGTCTGGAGTTCAACCCCCGGCCTGTATCTGTGCGGATCGATCTCTCTGTGCTATGCTTATTGTACTCTCATTGGCACATTTTTGAATCTGGCCCTTTAAGTAAGGGAGTATGTGTACTCAGATCTTTCTGCCGAGGCACACGGTTTATCAGCGGTTGGGCCTGTCCGCACTCCAGATGCTCTTTCCGACTCCAAATGTGAGGCAGTGCTCTTCTTGTCAGAACCAATGAAGAAGAATGTTTTCAGAAGCCAAACATAAGTGCTGCAAATGAGCCATTCAGATATTGTTTGCAAATCATAGGGCCATATCTTGATTATTTTTTTCATGCTTGGCAAATAAAGGCCGTCAAGCGCCTAAGTGGTTTCGTATTTCAGTTATTTTTCAAGGATTCTTCCCGTTCTCTTTTGTTTGCTTCCATCCCTGAAGTCTGAAATCTCGGATTGAAGTTTGAACATACTGTGGGCGTAGTCACATTCATGTCCATCAATGGGTTAATATTCCATACCTCTCTCTGGTTGCTTTCCCTTGACACTTGACACAGTGTATTAGCAAATGTACCGTGGGAATCACTGCACCAAGATAATGGTTCACTGCCCTTTTCTCAGAACACACCCAAGAGCCTGGTCTTTCTGAACCCCTCCCTCCGGACTGCTATTGTTGCCATTCCTGGTTTCTGTTAGCAGCTGATACTGTGTACTAGGGATGTAAGAGTAACACATTGTTCTGCCACTGTCATGAGGGACACATTCCAGTCAGCAGACGACGGACAGCTACTGCTTTGATCCTTGCTCCTCCCTCAACAGCTGTGCAGTGTGGAGGATCACTGGCAACAGTCAGGAGCTCTTTCCATAAGAGAGGAGCTGCAGTGCTGGCCTCAGCTCGAAACCAAGCAAAAGTCAGGACTGTTCTCATCTGGCTATGTATTGTGAGAGACAACTGGCAGAGCTCCTCGGTTCCATATTTTATGGTCCAAAATTAGGTTGACACTGACCACAGTGTGGAAACCTAGAGCATAGTTCTGACAATTGGATGAGAAAGCAGGTTATGGCTTGAGAGCCACCTAGAACCTTCCAGCTTGGCCTTAGTTTCTTTTCACAGTTTTCTTTCTCCTGGTCTCTGCATGACCCACGGTCTCTACTGCTCTGGCTTGGACGTGTGAAGGGCTGCAACTGGAAGAACTGGAGGGGAATACAAATAAAGGGCTCCCAACCTGTTTCTTTACTTCGGTTAGCCAGACTACTGGCTTTGACTGTTGTTGAGGCCTTAATACCAAATGGCATTGGGACCCTGCACCTTCAGAACAAATTCAACGGCCTAAATGACCTTATGCCTGCTGCTAGCTTCAGCGCGAACAGCAGAAATTTGGCTGTTTAGTCGTTGACAGGTTAAGGAATTGGAACAGACGCGGAAAAACATTATTGAGCAAGTGGCTATCTGAGCCGAACAAAATGGGGTGCAAAAGAGCTGCCGGCTGTGTCCCAGTGTCGTCCTTCTTAAAGCCATTTGAAAGCTTGTACGATCTTTTTTAGTCGGTCAGTGCCCTACGGCACACTGTTAGCAGAATGTGCGCATGAGACCATTGCACACTTCGTTCTCACGAAATGATCTGACCCCTGCTCATCCAGCTGTTCTTCTTTTTTTGATAACATTAGAGCCTGAGGTTTGTGCTTTTTTCACTGACAATAATATTACATGCAATCCCGTCCAGAAGGATGGCTTTGTATGAAAGCTCAAATCAATAAGCATCTCGGCTGGAAGAACTCTGCTGGCGTATAGAATGCACATTTATCATCTCGGCTAAACGGTGGAGAGCACGCCTCCTCGCTGCTGGCTCGCGAGAACAGCATCGAGCCGCATTCAGGCTGCTTATTGGGCAGCCGTAGGTCTGCGAACGCCGGCCATAGATTGCAGTCATAAAGCAGGCAGTTCTCCTAAATGGCAGCGAGTGAGATGGGGCTCAATTTCGTAGCTTTTTCAGTGCAAAGCCATCTGCGACGATCATTATCATCCATTCCCTTCTCTATGCCTCCTTAAGTGACTTCACGCAGATAACTCCGCTGTAATTAAATTTTCCTCGTCCTGAATCTATTGCCTGCAGGATCCAGGGCGTGTTGTACAGTGGGCCGGGCACCTTTTGCCTCTCTCCCTAGTGGAGCTGTCGCGGCCTTTGGGGGGGGTGCGCGTGGTGGTGGTGGGGGGGGGGGTGTTTGAGCGAGGCCCCGAGTTCCCACTGGCCTCTTCTCATGCCGTAACAAGGGCGTGAGACAGGCAGGTGATTTATGGCTGGCTCAGCACTGCTAATGAGGGAAGCAGAGCTCTCTGTGGAGTGCCCAGCCAAAGCGGATCATTAACTGCTTGCTCCTGCTGGAACGGGATGAGGATGGGGAAGAGGATTCTGGCACATTGTGTAATAACACTGAGCGAGTTGAGGTGCCCATATTAAGGGCGAGCGCTAAATAAATTAAGAGGCACACGAGGTATCAGAGAAAAATAATGAATAATGGTTTAGTGCAGCATTATCTGCTGCAACACGCTAATATGACGTAATCGCATACAGGGGGTGGACAAAATATTGAAAAATGGCATTATCTTTGAATTTGCTCACCCACAATTTAAAAAAATTATCTACCCTGGTCATTCCTATAAAGTTGAATGCTAATAATCTGCATGTGTCCATTCAGAGCTGCACTAATTAATTTTTGGCTCCTAGATAGTCCCTCAAGCACCTAATCCGACTGTAAATAAACAAAGCTACTCCTCCATCCCCTCTTGCGCTCAGGGCTTACAAACGTCTGCATCGCATGATGTGGTGTGTGCTTTATCTGTGTTTTAGCTAAACTGTCACCTAACAAGTTATTTACCTATTACATGCTTAACCCTGAGATTAAACCTAAGGAGACCTCATGTCTAATCATAACTTCAAATAGAGATGATTCTTTTTTTTTTTGTGGAGTGGCAAAGATGCACTTAGATTTTTTCTTCTTGTATTCGCTTGTGGCTGCAATCATGACAAGAATTTCCCAACAGTTCGAAAGATTTCCACCTGACTGATGATAAACTGTCAAATTCACCTTCATAAAATGATACAGGCAAATATGTGCAACTAAATAGTGCAAAAATTGACATTTGGATTAACAAAATTTTTCTGACACAATTCTACTGAGATGGGGGATCTGGATTTTATATCAATGTAGTACTCTCATGGATCAACATATGGCCAGCCCACTTAAGCTTTCAATACAGACTAACAATTTTTTTTGTAACTTTAAGGTTACCATTACATTACATTGCATTTAGCAGACGCTTTTCTCCAAAGCGACTTACGAAAAGGAGTAAATCAAGCATCAGTGGCAAAGTACAATAAGCAAAACATTTTCAAGTGCACAAGAAAAAGAAAAAAAATAACTGGGTGAAGTGCAATTGTAGCAAAGTGACTGGACAGAACAAAATAAGTGCCAATGGGATTTGTTTAAGGAGAGAAAGACAAGAGTTAGTTAGTTGGTTAGAAGAGAAGGTGGACCCGGGAGAGAGGTGAGTCTTCAAGAGCTCCTTGCAGCTACAGAGGGACGCCCCTGCTCTGGTTGCAGCTGGTAGGTCGTTCCACCAGCGTGGAACTGCCTGTGAGAATTGTCTAGCCTGAGAGTGCCTTGTGCATAGGGATGGCACTGCTAGACTGTGTTCTTGAGAGGAGCGCAGCGATGGGCCAGGTGTGTAAGCCGGAGTTGAGGTAGGAGAGAGCAGACCCAGATATCACTCTGTAGGACAGCAGAAGTGATGTGTATTTGATCCGAGCTGCAACATGAAGCCAGTGGAGGCTGATCAGTAGTGGAGTGACATGAGCTCTTTTGGGTTCATTGAATACCAGACGCGCTGCCGCGTTCTGGACCATCTGTAGAGGTTTTGCAACGCAGGCCAGGAGGCCAGCCAGGAGGGCATTGCAGTAGTCAAGCCGAGAGATGACCATTGCTTGGATCAAGATTTGCGTACCATAGTTGGTTAGGTACGGTCTGATTTTCTTTGTTGTATAAATCGAATCAGCACTACCGGGTAACGGAGGCAACATGAGCTGAGAAAGAGAGCTGGTCATCGATCATGACACCCAGATTCCTTACCACCTTGCATGGAGTGATTTCACTTGAGGCGAAGAATGAACCAAATTTACAAATTATCGGGAAACCAGAACAGTGTATCCTGTATGCTTTCATACTTGCCATGCATTATATGATCTGATCTCATTTTTTTCTTACTGTATCATCGTCTAGTTTGCCTAATTTGCTTTAGAAATAACACTCATCCATACTCATTTTCAGCTTTTGTTATTGGTACCTTTGTTTGACCTATACAGCTGGCTAGTTGGCCATCTGCAGCAATCGTGGGCTGTGTAAGAACGATTACATTTTAGCAGCAGTATGCTAGCTAGTATCCACATCCAGTCTTATTGTTTGCTAAAGAATTTAACAAGATGTGAACGTAGATGCTACCCGGGAGGAGTCCACCTCTAACAAATACACATGAAGCACAAGTCCATCCTTTATCATGACAAAATAAATAAGAATTCTGGTTATTCCGTGTATTAGCCTGCAAGTAACATTAGTGCTCTGAAATGCCGTGGGAGATAGCTCGCTAGGTCCGCCGCTGGCTGGCTACCTTAGCTTGCTGTAGTTATCTATTTCACTCTGGCATTACTATCAGCCAAGTCTTCCTCGCGTACCGTTTGCTTAATTTGTGTGATTATTGGACAGTTTTGTGTATTTTATGTACTACAGAAAATGCTTCCAAACATGAGCTCAACCATATACAGCACAGGCCAAAAGTTTGGACACACCTTCTCATTCAATCCGTTTCCTTTATTTTCATGACTATTTACAATGTAGATTCTCACTGAAGGCGTCAAAATTATGAATGAACACGTGGAATTATGTACTTAACAACAAAGTGTGAAATATCTGTAACTGAAAACATATATTATATTCTTATATTCTAGTTTCTTCAATGTGGGCACCCTTTGCTCTGATTACTGCTTTGCACACTCCTGGCATTCTCTTGAGCTTCAAGAGGTCGTCACCTGAAATGGTTTTCACTTCACGGGTGTGCCTAGTCAGGGTTAATTAGTGGAATTTCTTGCCTTGTTGTGTTGTGCAGAGGTCAGGTTGACATACAGCCGACAGCCCTATTGGACAACTGTTAGGTACATACGTAATTCCACATGTGTTTATTCATAGTTTTGATGCCTTCAGTGAGAATCCACAATGTAAATAGTCATGAAAATAAAGTAAACGCATTGAAAGAGAAGGTTTGTCCAAACTTTTGGCCTGTACTGCACGATCACTTAAGGTGCCCTCAGACCACCCGCTGAGACTTGCACTGCTGTCTTGTGAATGATCCATTTAGAGAGCCCAGTGCAATTAGCGACACTAGAGGATCCTATCGTTCATGGTGACTTGTGGAACTGGGTCAAAAATTTTAACGATGCACGACATTAACCCAACAACATCAACTGCAAAAATGAACTGTGGTCACAAGTCAAAGATCTCCCACAGGGACTGGTGGACACTTGGTAGGATAGTTGCTAATAATCACAGAACTATAGCTCTCGAAATTAGAGAATTGATACAGTCTCCTCAAAAAAAAAGTTTGTTGTAAGCATCTCAAATGATTTGTATATTTCCATAGCAGTTCTGCAATTTGGCAGGAAATATTAAGCAAAGCACTTTGCGTGGTTAAAAGAAAGTACCACAAATGCTCGCAATCTAGTTAATGGCACTTTAAAGGCGAATTTCTCAGTTCATTCAGAACGAGGGATAATGATGTTTGATTGCTGGAGAAGTGCAGTGTCTGCAGAACACAAGGCCAGTATCGCGTTTTGTAAATTGGGTCAAGGTTTGCTCTGCAGCATGTGCTTCAGGTGCTGTAAGGGGAAGAGGCTCCCTGAATTTCCATGTCCAGCCGTGCAGAAATGGATGGCTGTGGATCCTTCGGACACATGGAGGTGTTGAACTGAGTTGGGCATCATGTCTCTTCACTCTCGGAGGCTGAGGCTTTCGGAACATAAACGTGGAAAAGAGGTTGAGGGGGAGATGGGGGGAGTCCTTGAAGGTTAGTGGGATTTTGAGAGAATGACTGTTCGAAAGAGAGCGTGAGTGAAAATTGGGATGGCATTTCCAGTTATCTCAGAGATGCGGTGTTCTGTGAGAGAGGGAGGGGAGAAGAGAGGGGGAGTTGAGAAGGAGGGCTGAAAAATGGGCAGGGGAGCGGAGGCCGGGGGGGGCAAGCCACCGCCTGACGGCGAGCTGCGTCATTCGTTATTTTTGTACACTTTTGCTCGCTTTTACGGTTGGATAGCCTCACCGACTGAGAATGGCCCTAATTCTCCGATGACGAGGAACAATGGAGGCTGTTGTGTCCCTCACCTCTGATGACCATGGCGGTGATACAATGGAGCTCTTCTCTGCCGCCGAGCTCCAGAGCGTCTCCCCCGGCGATATGACGGACCCCGCTAATGCTACCTGACAGGGAGGCCTCAAAGGCTGCTCTGTTCTCCAAAGAGATGGGAGCGATTGAGAGGGTACAGAGATAGAAGGGCTAAAAGAGGGTGTGTTTATTGTACGTATTGTGTTAGCGGGTGTGTTTTTGAGGCACTGGGGTGGGTTTCGTTATTGCGAGTTCCTGGAGTTCAAAATAACAATTGATGTAGTCCATTGTCTAACTAAGCCCATCCAAAACTTCCCCAGAGGAAATTGAGTTTGGGCAGTATTCCCAGGCTGGGGGCTGGAGAAGGGAATTCAAGTGTTAGCAGAGACTGTCCCAGCTCATCCCAAAAATGAAAATGGGACAACGGAGCAGGCTGGGAGTACAGAGGATAGCACAGTAGAACTTATGGACGGGTCATAGATGGTCACAGACCGTACCTTTGGGCTGGGTTTTTACGTTCTTTGTGACTGTCGGTAATTTTCAGAAGGGAACTCATATAGTTTCGGTGTTGTTAGTTTAGTTTAACTGCCACGTCTGGTTTTGTTTCACAGTGTTCTTTTCAGAATGGACTGTAATACATTTTACTCATAGATGCACGGTTGTCGTATTCCAATCACAAATATAATCACCGTGATTTAGTTTTTAAAATATTGTTTTATTATGCGCAGGAGGCATACCGTTTTCTGCCCGTCTGTTCCCGTTGGAGTCTGCCGCTAATATTTTTTTCGTGCTACATCTCCATGAAGGAGCGGAGGGATTTTCCCCAAATTAGACATGTTAACTCCCCACGGAGAGCGGCTGAGCTGCTTGGGTTTTGAAGGTCATCAGCTGAAAGGTGATGGTCACACATGAATGTGAGGGCTGAAGGTCAACTTTTAGGACGTATGAAGCTGATAGGCGGAAGCATAGCAATCAACACTTTGTGCTAAGATACACCATGTTTAATTTGTATTATTTGTGTGTCTCAGGACAAGCTATATTTCGCCCTCTTCTGATTTCTAGCTTTCAGAGCTTAGGGGAATTTGAATTTGTACAGTAAAGCGAGACAAGGTGCCTGATGATATGCCCGAATGAAATCGAACACAAATTGAGGCCCTTCAAGACCCTGGAATTTGCCTCCTTTGTACGTTTACAACTCTTTGTCCATCTCAGGCAATACAGCTGCCCCCACATGGGTGTGTGTTCTCAGAAGTTGATGGGTATCCATTAAAGTAATTTACGCAATGCACGCCGGACTCAAAACATTGGGACCTTGGCAGTATTTCTTGTGAGGTAATTCATTATTCTAGATCTAGCTGCTGTACTAATTTTCATTTGAAATCTCTTTCTGTGTATTGCAGTAGTGTGATGTCGTTCATACAGCTTAAGCGCCGGGGCATTTGTTACTGGTAGGTGTTCTAACTCTGCCTGTTCGAAGTCCAGCTGCGGCCCAGCTTGCTGTGACCAGCTGTACATTACTTTCTAGTGGCAATGAACGTCAGCTTATTTCGAGAGGGCATCCGCGAATTGATAATATTGTTTACAGCAGTAATCAAAGGTCACACGAGTCACTGCGATGCATCACTTCGATATCAGCCGTTGGATGAAATCCCATTTTCTGCCCGTAGTTAACGAAGGCGCTGCGAACTGCAAAACTCTGTGGGCAATCGTGAGAACGGGATGCATCGCCGTCGAACTCGGGCGAGCCGCAGCTGAAGTCGCAGGGTGACCGAGCAGCCTGCGCCTAATCTGCCATTTTCCAGGAAAGCCTGCAGAGATTTCAGCGAAGGTCATCACGCTGATGACTGATTGGCTGCGCGGTATCTGCTTACCTCGACTATTTGAGCCCTGAGGAAGGGACGGCACTTCCGTACACGTCTGACCTAATGATCCCCTTACGGTTGCATCATCCTTCTTTGGGAGAAGGAAATGTGGTGTCCATTCTGTGGCTTGGTGAAGGCAGTTTGCAATTTCATGTCCCCATTTCCACTGCATGAATACTTTAAATGTGGCTGGGGACCTGTCCCGAACAGTTACAGTCGGAGGTGATTAGTATGCGTTCCACCAGTACTGATCTAATCCGCATCTCAGCTCCTAGCTAATTTTATCTCCTACGGGACAGATCAAAACTGTCAAAAAAGGAGAGCATGATTAGATGCCATTAAAGTTGCAATGGCGGTGGGCGATCTCTCTCTATTTACTGCTGAGAGTGCCAGAATTCTCCCCCAAAGCGAGCTTCTAAAAACAGAAGCTTAATAAAAACAAAATAAAATGGAAAGAAAAAAAAAACTCCTTCCGAACGCAGTTTCCAAAACTTCCGTTGATGGTATTACTCATGATTCAGTGAAGCGCGGTGCGTTGGCACGCTCATTTTGATGCCAGCTCTGTCCCTGTTCTCAGTAAGGCTGCAAAATAGCCTCCGAAGATTGCCATTTGTACATCAGTTTTCATTTTTGTGTGAGGCCTCTGACAGGAAATGTCGCCAGGGTTTTTTAGGGTGCCTTTGAGTTGATGTTTATGAGGCAGCTGTGTGTTGAGGTAACGTTTTATTGCAAGCCTGCGCTCCCACCCACCCTCCAAACATAAGTTGTATTTCTTTGCTTGGTAACAACACGGTAAATAAGAGCAGCCGTGTGTGGGGGTGTCGGGAGGAGTGCTCTTTTTCCGCAGATGAAAGAAACTTTGTCGCTTTTATTTCATTTCTTTCCCCATTCACTATGCGTTAGTTTGAGTAGCAATAATCCTCTGCTATCCCAGCATGCACTAGAGAGTCTAAATTCCATCACTGAAATATTTTGCCTTCTCTCGCACTTCAAATTTACCGTAAACTCTTGTGACTGAAAATCTCTTTAGGCTGGAAGAGCAAAGATGCACTTCATTTTGAAAAGGCAACATTTCCTGTTCCTTTCCTGTTCTTTTTTTTTTTTTTTTTTAGCAAATTTTTATTTTGTAGCCAGTGGATGCATGTATGACTGAGAACAGCCATTTGCATATTTAGGAAGCTCAGTCAGCCCAGCTGGACCAGTGTCCGTGTTCCTGTCAGTGGGTTGAAGCTCAGGAGTTTGGTGAAGATTTGAAATGAACTCTGCGCACGAGCTGAGTAACTTACTGAAGCTGCTGCAAGGGCTCTGCGCTGACCCCCCCTGCTGTGTGTTCCTCTGTCGACAGGCAAAGTGCTCAACACGGACCTGCGCCACTACCTGAGCCTGCAGTTCCAGAAGGGCTCGCTGGATCACAAACTGCAGCAGATCATCCGCGACAACCTGTACCTGCGCACCATCCCTTGTGAGTACTGTTGGCGCACTATTTGGCACGTATGATGTAAAACCCATTACCTTTTTCCCTGCCCATCTAGGAAGTCTTCAGTCCGTACTTTTTTCCTGTCAGTTTTGCACCCTGCTCAGTTGGCCCTTTGCTTGCCTCTCTACACCCTAAATACTCCCATCTTCCATGGCTGTCAGTCCTGACCTCACTATAGTTCTTAAAAACCAATATCATAGTCCCCCACCTCCATTAACATCCATGTCTCAGGCCACATCGCACACATCTATGCAGCAGATTACATCGCATCCTCCATTCAACTCTGGTTTTACATTCCATGGCAGTTACCGCTAGGGCGATGCGTCTCCCTACTGTAACCTTCCCCCCCTGAGATGTAACCTCCAGAATCTGTGGTCATTACAGACTCCCCCTGCCTTACAGCCCAGGCCCACGGTCCTCATTACCTCACCACCCAGAGTAGTTGTTGGCTTCCTTTTCTGAGCATAAAACCAGGCCCCTCAACACAAGGAAGGTGCAGAACTCATCATTTCCTAATTCCCATCCTACCAGGGACATGGAGGCAAGGAGAGTGAGAGAGAGTGAAGACGGAAACTGGTGGTCTGGAAGTTTCTACCTTTCTTCTTCTTCTTGTGTCTCCTCCAAGAGTCTCACCTGTCCTGTTTCCCCCCTCCTGTATTTCCACATTCATTTGCTCCTTATCTCTGTACTGCATTTCAGTTGCCCTCATTTATTTTTCTCTCCCTCTTTCTCTCTCTGTCTCTCACTTTCTCACGCACACACATGTGCGCCTGCACACACACACACACACACACACACACACACACGTTTCAGGAAACACAGATGTTCAGACTCCCCTAAGCAGAGGCCAGGCATTGCTAATTTTCCACCTGTACAGGGAGCAGGGAGCGGAAAGGACCGGGCTTTGAGAGCGGAGCACTAGACCTCTTTATTCATCCCACTCTTCCACAGAGCCTCCATCCCAGGCCCGTGAAGCAACAGTGCTAATTACAACGGTCTTTTAAGTGCTTAATGCTGTCATTTGGCTTAAAAAAGTTGTCATGGGCTAAATGAGGAATGCAATGTGCCAAGGTTAGATTGTAGGTGGTTTGCGTAGCGAGTTAGCGTTTAGCATCGTTTAGCTGGTGATTAGTTCCCTTTTCACACGTTACTAATAGATCTTCTTGTAATCCTCACATTTAATGGTTGTAATTTGCATAGTGCCACCCATTTATTTTGCAGTAAAGACGTACTCCTACTCATTAATGTCATGTAGAAGTATGACTGTGGCGTAATGCTTTGGATACAATTAAATTTGCTGTTCTGCTCTTTGTTATTTGGCTTGTTTTGGGGTTAGTCATTTGCTGCATGCATATTGGTTATTGTGTCAGGCGGAACTGCTAAATGGTAATGCTGAGAAGTTGGAAATTGTGCAAGGTTCTTTTGAAACTCATTACCTTGCACCTGGGATGTTGCTCATTATAATGTTTGTGCGTTGACACATAATTTGTACGTTTGTTTGTTGCCTGATTATGATTTAATAGCAGGTTATACGCTGTAAATTATTGCATTCTCCAGCTGTATACCGTGAACCGCACTATGATGATGCGGTTTAGCGCTGCACAGGGAGATGTCGCAAATTTAATACGGAAAGAAAATGAGAACCCATTTGCACCGCTCCCTGGCCGTGAGTGATGTGCGCATTTACACTTTGATTTATGCAAATAAAAGGAGGGATCAGCATTGGCACGAGACAAAGGCTGCCTGCGAAACAGACGCATTTCCAATGCACATCGGCCCTGTGTTCATCAGCCAATCACTTTGCCTTTAAATGACTTTTTATAAATGGCTGTCTTGCCAGCATTAGAGACTGGATTCAACAGCTGTTTTTGCCATGCTTTACTGAAGTGGGCTCTCAGTCTCTCCAAATAGCAAGCGGTTCTGGAATGCGTCTGTGTCGGTTCCGGAGGACATATGGCTAGAATCAACGCCGACTCTGCCTAGAGTTGCGTGCCTTCAGGGATTAGATTATTCATGTCTGCTGGACATGCGTGTGCCATTGAACTTGCGGCGAAGTGTTGGCATAGCGCTCCGTGCAAATCCCCTTTACAACTGGGGCAAGAGTCCACATTTGACTGTGAAGCGTCCCTTCAGTATTCCTGCCAGCGTTTTTTCATTTTTCATGCAGAATCAGTATTGCTAAGGAGAAAAATCCCCCGCTCATTCATTTAATGAGAAATTGTTTCTGCAAACAAGTCAGGATGCAGCCCGGCCGCAGTGTGGTTATTTATTAGAGTCTCCGGTGGTGCGTGTCAAAGCGATTCCAGTCAGACGGTGAGAAGCTTACGCAGCTGACCGATTTTTCACACGGCAGTTGGATAAACTACTGTGCCATCCCCCCACCCCTTTTTTTTTTTTTAAATTGGTGGCTGAAATAAAAATATTAGCTTGAACACAAAAAGGCCAAGCTACATTTTTCTTCCCTTTTTTTTTTCTTTTTGTGTGTAAAGTGATGCTGTCCCTTGTGAATTATTATGTGTTTTCAATGAAAATTGAACAAGTTAATTAAAGGCAGGAAGGGTAAATGGGACTCACTTCTATTCTCTTATCGAAACAAAAAGAGTTGTCAAATTGACCCTCCCTTAACAAACACAATTGGCGTTACAGTTCATGCAGTGTGATCATTATTTAAAGGGCATTAGCACTGCAAATGATCCCGAGCAATTGTCACAAGCCAAACAACGCTGAGAAACTGGTGATGTTTTTTATTTCCGCCCATCTTTTTAAACAGAAAAGCCCTGTTTATCTTTCGTTCCTTTGTTCAGGCTTCTGTTTTTGGCTGTTTAAACACCATTGTTTGCACAGCTAAGTGCTTCAGTAGTTTTGAGCCTTTGATTACTAACCCACTCTCGCTCTGACCTTAGTCACCACAGTACGCAGTCGCACCCCTCAACTGTCACACAGTCTGCTTTTTATTTCATTTTTTACCTCATGATACATGCTGTTGAAGTCATCCAAAAGCACACCTCAGTTTCAAAAAGTTTGGCACTGTGTGAAATGCGAATAAAATTAAAAATGTGACTGATTTGAAAAGTTCATTTGCCCTCGACTATATTGAAAACGATACAGCAATGCTTTATTTGATGTTTTAATGTGAATTTATTTGACGTCCTATTAGGCATGGGCCGGTATGAGATTCTGACGGTATGATAACCTTTTGGAAAAATATCACGGTTTCACGGTATTGCGGTATTGCAATTACAGCTCTGAAATGTATTATTTTGGAATATCTAGGTAAAAATACTACAACTATTTCCATAGAACACAATCTATTTTATTTTTCAACAACATATAGAATATTTGGTATTTCAGTAAATGGTTACTTTATTCTCAAAGTAATGCATTACAATCCTTTGCATCCGTTGGCAAATTGGAGAGCCTTGGGTCATCTTTGCTCTTGAGAGACTAGGCCTTTTTTGGAGGCTGTTTTTATACCACAGAACAACTGACTCGCCTATTTACCATCACCTGTTAAACCTCACCTTGTTATTGCAAAGTCATAATATTTTTAATAGCCCCCAATTGCCCTTGTACCAACTTTTTTGGAGTGTGTTGTAGTCAATTTGAAATAAGGTATATTTCCACTGAGCAACTGAATTAACTAGTTAAAGCATCAAATAATGTGTAAATCTAGTGTTTTGAAGAAAGTCGATGAATGGACCCTTCAGGTCAATGTTTTTTGATTTTTATTTGCCATTTTCATGATTCGTGAAATTGTATGCTCATATCAAAAAAGTTGCGTGTGGATGCGAGCTCAGCTGCTGTGTCCAAGTCTGGCTGTCATCTTTGGGTAGTCACAAAATCTTCCTTTATCTGATTAATTTATAATGGGAATGAAGGGTCCATGGTGTTTTTTTGAAACTCAAGGACGAGGGTTGACCCTCCGACCGCAGTGAGACTGGGAGGGTCAGGAGTTGGAGGAGAAAAAAAAAAAACCCTCCTGCATTGCTTTCTGAAGGCCAGAAAGCCCATGGAATCACTTTTGGACCCAAGTGGTGGTCTTTTCTTGTCCACAGAGCTCCTACTCTGAGTTTTCTTGCAGATTATGTGTCATAGTTTCTGTTCTGTACGGTTCTTCTGTTTTCATTGGACAGATATGCAGGCCTTCATTGTGACTCACTCTTTGCTCACAGGTGACTCCTCTTGAATCATTCATCACTCGCTCTTAGTTTCCAAGCAATGGCCGCTGTTCAGCAAAAGAATGTCTCCTGGTGGCCTTGCAGATTCTCTCCTGCCATTACTCTGCTGTTTGAGCCGTGCGAGGCCCGGCTCCTGGTCTGTATGCTGAGGCGCTGAGCTGTAATCCCTTTTCCTGCAGCTGCTCCAAATTCCTGGATAAGAGCCTTTGACTCCCAGCCAGAAGAGCTGCGGGAATTTGCTTCCTTGGGAATTTCCAGTTTACAGCTCACTGTACCCTTTTTGAGTCTGTTTTATTTTAAAATATAAAAGTGAAATTTTAAACTGAAGTGAATGATGTTCACGCGTGCTGAGATTCAAGCGCAGGAGTCCAATGCAGAGTTAATACTTCACGCACAGAAACAGATGTTTTCCCTGTCAAAGGAGCTGTTTACATCAATGCCAAGCCGGATTCTCAAGGAAATAAAAGTGCTGAATGGACGATGGGTAGTTCCTCTCATTTCAGTGCTGCATCTCTGGGCTTGTCTTTCCCATTTTCTGTTCTTCACTGTCTCCCATTTTCCCTTCTCTCCTTGTCTGTATGAGAGCACATTTACACACATGTGCGCGTCATCGAGGCATGTTCTGCATCTCCATGCTCGATTGCAGAATACTTTGCCTCGCATTCAATTACTTATTCTTCTTAAACAGCCTGCTTGTTCTGCATGTTTTTATAATGTCATCTAAGAGATTGAAGACATCAAATGGTACTCTGTGCTAATGGGAGAAGAAAATAATTTGAGTATCAACAGAGACTGTTCCTGTAAATAATTTGGGGCAAACTGGAATGTGAGAGCAAATAAATGAACCAGAAGGTAATAGCGGATAAATGGGGGGGTGGGGGGGTAGAGTGTACGTGCTACGTGTGTGCACGTGTGCGTGTGTGTGTGCGTGTGTGTGTGTGTTTGTATGTTCTTTTACTTCCTACAAATTGAGAGCCAAAAAACTGTTTTCCTATGGAGTGAGGACATTTTTGGGAAGTGAGGGCATTTTCATGTGTCCTCACAACTACAAAGGCAAACTGAGACTTACTAGTTCAGGTTAGGGCTGAGGTTAGAATTGGGGATATGTTAAGGTGAGGGTATGGCTTTGGATAAGGCACACATTTCTTATTGTTTAGATTGGGGAAAGGCTGCAGAGAAACACAAAGAATGAATGGAAGTCAATGTGATGTCCCCACAAGGATAGGAATACGTGTGTGTGTATGTGTGCGTGTGTGTGTGTGTGTGTGTGTTTCTCTGTGAGAACACTTGCCGCTGACCTGAGAGCAGCGAAATACAGCCCCTGAGATGAAGGAAAAAAACATTGGAAGCATAAAATTGAATATATGAATGGATTAACATATTAATCAGTAACAACTTTTGCAGCCCATTGTGATAGCTAGATGTTAATGGCTGCGGTTATTGTGAAAGATGTGGCCTAGTTTTTTTTTTTTTATAGTTTCAGAAATTTTATTTCTTTTAAAGGCACAGGAAAAGAGGAGAGGGAAGGAAAAGCTTGAGTGGAAAAGCTTTGGAATGTTCTAGAAATATCTTTCATCTGGGAATTGGCTAGTTATGAATTAAAAATTTTAAGGACAACGATGGTTTGCCGAGAAAGTGTCTTGAAGGATTACTCGTAATACGCTTACAGTGACCACTCAACCCCTGCCCTGTCCGACCCTGGCTCTGCGGACCATCAGCTGCAGGTAACTTTTTGTGCGTCACTCACTCTTCGTGTTTGAAAAAGGATGAGTAGCTCATCAAGGTACTATGGCATTGCTGCAGAAGACGTTTTTAGCGGCAGTGGCGTTGACTCCTTTACCACCCCCCCGCTGCCAGCTGCCATTGGCACACCGTCTCCGAGGCTGTTCCCACTTCACCATGGTGCCCGCTTAATCTGGCGCACTCATCCAAGGCGAAGCAGCTCTTGTCCTCGGGCAGCACTGCCAGCGGCGCATTCTGGAAGGTTCTTTCCCAGCGAGCTCTTCATCCTACTGCTGTATAAAAGGAGCAGGGAACCGCAGTCGGCAGGCCTGCCATCGCAGTGGCGTCGCGGCTTTGTACGTGTCGCTGTCAAGCAGAAGGAAACGACTTTCTTTAACAGAAACACGACCAGACTAGTATATATTCAAGAGGTCAAGGCTCTAATTTTTTGTGTATGGAATCCCATGATAGAGGAATCCCTCCCTCCGTGGTGTAATCAGTGGTAAAGTCGTAATTTAAGCACATTTTTCGCCGGTGCTCGTGTGTTATGTGCACAGGCATTCATTGAGTTGTGTGGCTGCCAGTGTCAACAAGGATGATGACAGGCTTATAGCAATGCTTTCTGAACTGTAAACACAGAGCTTCATATGCAGTTACCGATGTGTACAATATGTTCTGCAATTGACTCACCAAGATCACATGCCTCTGTGACAAAAAGGCGATGATTGAGCTTTATCTCCCTATTCACGTGTATTTAAAAAGCTAAAGATGCTTGTGAATGTTTGCAATGTTTTTCAAATCTAAAGTTTCCAACATACCTTGCGATTTATACACTAAGAAACAATAGGGTCTGTTTCTGTTAGCCATTTCTTTGCTTGGTTTTTGGGTAATATTAATTTTCAAACTGTTTTAAACTTAAATTGATCCAGTCTTTTTGACAGGGTGTCTTTTGACCTCAATCATGACCTCAGTGTGCCACTATATGTTCTCCTAGTGTTCTGACCACCTCGTGGGGGCCGGTTTGTTCCAGAGTAAACAAACTCCGCAGTCCTGGGGGGAAATTATGTTGCTAACAGTCTGTTGGCACAACTGTGAGCTGCATAGTGGAATAAAAATGGGACAAAACTAATAAAACACTTTTCAGTAAAAATTTAACAGACCGTTTAGAGGATATAAAATCATATTACAAGCACCTAGTATTGGATGTGTTCTTCAATGTATACGGATCGTATATTCTGCAATATTCGTAGGCGCAAAGCTTGTTAATGGGAGAGTAAATTTCAGACGCCTTATCTTTGTGACAGAGGCAGGCAGTGTCAGCGAGTCAATTGCAAAATGTATTTGGTAACTGCATTTCAAGCATTATACTCGAAATCGTGAAATATTGCTGAAAGATTTTTGGTCTTGTCAGACACTCTTCTTCACAGAATTCTGAAGGTAAATTGGCAGGGGTGGTCTTTTTATTTGTGTACTGAATGTTCTGGTACAAACAGACCTACTACTCCTTCCTACAATGCAGCATGCAGCCGCACTTCTGATGTGAGCGGCTTCTCACTGGCACAGCGTGTCCCAGAGCAGGGAATTGCGACTGACATGTTTAATACCCTTAATATTTAAGTTCGAAAGAAGAAATATCTTCAAAAAACCATCCAGAAAGATATGTGAGTGTGTGCCTGCTTGAGCACTTGTGCGTGCGTATGTGCGTGCTTGTTTGTTTGTTTGTTTGTTTGCGTGTATCTGCAATGCAGTGCTCAGTAAATGCATTTCTGATGTTTGGATGTTCTTTATCTCATTTTTGGTCTGCATGGGCCAATTTCACAAACAAAGATTAAGCTCTTTTTTGGGGGAGGTCTTACTCCTTTTTCCCCAACTCTGAACACAGCCGAGCGGTTTTGTCCACAGCGGCCTGCTCCCATCAACTCCGGACAAAGATGCTGTGGCACGCGGTTTCTCCGACTCGTGATGATTGGCCTTTGTTTCTTCATACTTTGCAGTTGCACCCTCAATCACACTCAGGCTATGCCGTCAGAGGATAAAGCCAGTCAGTGTGCAGTTTGCTCACACAGCTACAGGTGCCTGGCAAGCCAGGAGCGCTCATTAACGAGTGTTGAAATGAATTATTTTTGACCAGTTTAACTCCTATTATCCCTGCTGAGGCTTCAGCTAATTCTTACCCATGCAAACCTCCATAGTCAGTAGTGGCGTGGGTGGGAGTCGAATACACAATCACTGGGCGCCCGGAGTCACTCGGAGGCTCATACAGATTAATCTCACACATAGACAAACCTCAGATTTGAATGGTGTTTTTTCCATACAGAACTCAGTGTAGCCTGGGAATAAACTTAATCCATGTGTGTGAACCTGCCCCATATGTTTTACATTCAGTTTGCGCATCTTCCTGTTGGCTAAGTGTATGTTCTGTTGTTCCTGGTTGTGTTTGATTGGCAGGCACCACGAGACAGCCCAGAGAAGGGGAGGTCCCAGGTGTGGACTACAACTTTATCAGCGTGGGGGAGTTTCACATCCTGGAGGACAGCGGGCTGCTCCTGGAGAGCGGGACCTATGATGGTGAGCAGCGCGGACATGAGGAAGGGCCTCAGGGGGCCTCAGGCCTGGTGTGATCATGAAGGCTGTCCCACAGTGTTATCTGTGCTCCTTTCAGAATTAAAACCCTTTGAACACTGTAATATATAAAGGGGCCATGATGCCCACCCTGAATTATTTTCAGAAATTGTGCTAGTTTTATTTATTTAACAAGATCACAAGATCGGTTTTTCTGCAATTTTCGGATTATTGGATGATCTCCATGTGGCCGCCAAACTGGCCTATGGGGTTCAAAGGGATTATGAAACTGCCTTCTTAATAGCACTAGTATAGTTTTTTACCCTCGGCCCGACTTCAGTCCGAAGGGTATTGTCATCAGTTCCTCGTCTGTCTGTCCGTCTGTCTGTCCGTGTGTGCACCTCTAAAGTCAGCGTCAATTAACTTTTTACTCATGCCAAAACATTTGCGGTAATGTAGGGAATCCAGGCCAGGGAAGGATTTTTCAGATCGGACCATTTTTTGGGGAAAAAATTGCATTTTTTTTGGCGTTTTTGAAAAAAACTTGTCATGGACTGATTTTGATGAAGCATTTGAGCTAGGGAGTTTATACCTGGGGTAACGATCATATATATGCGGGGCTCTAGATTAGTGGAAAAAAAAGTGAATTTTCCAAAATTTTTGTGGGACTTTGGGCATTTTTGTATTTGTAAATGTATGCTCTTTCGAATTCTACTTTGGTTATTTTGTAATTGTTCTGGGACACTTCATAAGTCAGGCCGAGGGTGTTCAAACGCGGGCGTTTCTTGATACTCCCTAGGATTGAACTGTGGCTCCTTAGAACTATAGAGAGAAATGGAGATGTTAAAAGGACCCAACTACAAGACGAGTAGTTTATCTGCAGTTTTCTGGTGAGTTGAGTGGTCTACAGCGTAGGTGCAAAGTTTGGCTTTTACCGATTTAATTTGGTGGTACTCCCTGGCCTAGTTCTCTGAAACAGTCTGATGGAGCTGTCGTGATTTTGGTTATTAATGAGCGGAACTTGAGACTCGTCGCGTCGTCCTCAGTCCATGTCCTGTTAATGATTCGAAAAAATTCGGAAGGAGGCTATTTGTAGCAGCCTAATGATGGATTCCCCTCTGGGACCGACATCAGTTGTTTCCCAGGCTGCACCCTGGCAGTCATTTAAGCTCATTATTGAAGTGGGTGAAATGAATTCAAGTATCTCGCCCATTTAATTGCTGTCTATTTGTGCAGTCACTTGGCCATTAAAATATCTTAGGGAAAATTTTTGAATGTCACAATTCAGATTTTACGTTGTAGTTTGGAAATGCACTCAAGATGCTTTATCAGAACTGGCCCTTAACCCTCAAAGCGCTGAAATAATTAAATTTATATTTCTTAAAAATTTATCTTGTCCTGTTGCTGCAGTAGCTCTTTGAAACAAATCGCCACATAATAGGTTTTCACCTGCTTTGATTTTGATGTCTTACATCATTGAGCAACAGTGGCTGCATTTAGCGCTCGAAGGGTTAAGCATGCTCAGGAATTTTTCGGTTAAGAACTTCAGTTTCACCAAATGCAAAGTATTGAGCGTTCTCAGAAATTCAGGCAAGTGTATGGTGGTCAGCTCTTTTAGCGGATGATAAATTGCAAGGTGACCCTCTTGCATAACACCAGTAATGCAGTGAGGAAATTTTGCAGTCCTTTTCGCTCCTTTAGCTGGTGACGGCAGGTTTGCCCCTGGAGGGCTATTGGCTGCGGTTTTCAATCCACCTCCGATTTTTATCATATAATTGAAGTCCTAAGCAGTTTTCTGGCCACTGGTATCAGCCCACCCTTGTGCTGCGGCTCCGTGATGTAATCCCTGGAAATGACATCACGCACTTGTTCTCGTTCAGTCCGGGGAACATATCGTAAGCCTTAGCTGGCGCGGCGCTGCTTTTTTATCTGCTGCTCATGTTCACTGGTCTGTGCTCACACGCCCAGCGTTAGCCAAATATCGGGGCCTTTTCATTTTATTAGAAAGTTATGTTTGGTGACCCCAATGACGCTCAGTTGATTTATACTTTATTATACATTCACCATGTCAGAACAGATTTTAGAAAAAGAGAAGCACAGCAACACTAGAGCAGTGGTCGTCAACCCTGGTCCTGGAGAGCTGCGGTGTCTGCTGGTTTTTGACGTTACTCTGCGCTTAATTGATGAACGAAAGCAGTTCATTACACACTTAACTCATCTCACCTGGTGTCTCAGGTTTAAATGGGGTGGAGAAAGCCAAACTCACACACCCTGTGGCTCTCCAGGACCAGGGCTTGCTACCCCTGCCCTATACACTTCTATCTTTACTTTGAACCTCTTCTTTGTCAGGATTACAACTATGCTAAATGTCCAACTACATTGACAAATCTTGGTTTCCACGTAGACTTCTGTCACAACCTGCATGTCTGTTTAATTGGCTCTAGGAGTCTTGTAGGTAGTCCCTGGTAATTGATTGATTGGCTTATTATTCCTTCAGTGCAGGAGTATTGCTAACAGCACAGGGTTTGGTTTTCTCCACCCTATTTAAACCTAAGACACCAGGTGAGATGAGTTAAGGGTGTAATCAACTGCTTTCATTCATCAATTAAGTGCTGAGCAACATCAAAATTCAGCGGACACTGCGGCTCTCCAGGACCAGGGTTGACGACCCCTGCACTAGAGGCTATCTCTCCCACAAAACGGTACATGTTGTGGTATACAGGCCGTGGACTTAATACACTGGGCCCACAGACAGCTGCTGCATTAAGATTCCTTAGCCGCTTTACGACCCCCTCAGATTCTTAAAATATTTGTGCTGAAATGCCCTTCTACTGCAGTCTATTGCATTTTTTTTTCTTGATGAGTTACTGTAAAATCATTTCCAAGAAGCAGAAAGTCCATGGGGATACCAGTAATGGGGCCAGCCCTTTGATTCGCTTTTGTATAATCTTTCAAAGAAATGCTTGCTAAAACACTATCAAATGCTTGTCTGAATGCAATAGTTTTCTGTTGACATTAAAAGAGATGAGTTCTGTATAATTATGATTTGAGCCCGCAATCAGAAGTGTGGCAGATGAGTGAAAATGATAGGTGACTTAAACATGCTTAGGCCTTGTATTAAGGCAACTTAAAATCCTGAGTTGGTGTGGATTTTGAATTAAGCAAGAGGGTTGATACTTGATCTAAATGAAGAGTAGAGGAGGATATTTGATTGTGCCTGATATCTGCAGAACAGTTGTGATTGGGCTCATGGCCAAATGAAGTGGTTGTGTCTGCAGGTTGTAAAAAGGTGAGAGGCCTTCAGATGCCTGACACGCTCCTGGGAGGGACAGAGGCGTTCACACAGGGAGCTTCTGGAAGTTCCAGTTTTCCTCTGCTTCATTGTGGGAAAACCTGTTGCACAGGCATCGGGGACAGAATTTTTATGTGTGTGTGAGGGAGCCATGAGCGAGTAAAAAATGAACACAAAAGTGCCTTCACCCTCGGTAGGGTTAAGGCACAAATATGTGTTTTTGTTTTTTTTAAAGATTATTTTTTTGAGATTTTTTCCTTTATTTTGATAGATATACAGTGTAGAGTGACAGGAAAGTTGGGTGGAAGAAGGGGGGAAGACATGCGGCAAATGACCTGACCTGGAATCGAACCTGTGTCGCCGCAGGAAGGATATAGGCTTTATGGTGTGCGCGCTTATACCGATGAGCAACCGGGGCGCCCAAGGCACAAATATTAAGCTTAAAGGGATTCAGAGTAGGATTTTCCAATTTAAGAAAAACTAAAGGGTATTGACTCACACAAAAATATACCTCTCAATCGCCTCGAGAAGTGTGTGAGAGTGTCCGTATTTCCAGAGACCCTGCTGTCATTTTATTGGACAAGGGATGTTTCTGGGAGTCAACCTTTGTTAGGCAGTGGGTGTGGAGCCCCCAGCCAATTACAGTGTGCAGGGTGAGAGGGCTGGACTCTGAAGTTTTGGCAACACACGTTTCCAAGAGGAAGCTACAAAAATGATGGACATAGTGCAAAAAAAAAAAAAAAGAGCAACTACTGCTAGGTGGAAGGTTAAGCGAAAAAATCTTGTTCCAAAATCAGAGTAAATCTGGGTTTAGCCTTCACCCACTTCGGAAGACTAAAGGAGACGCTTGAGATTAAGAGTGACATGGAATTAGCCTGTTATCTGTTGGATAGGTAAGTGGCAGCTGTTAGCCAAGTTTGCTTGTTGATGCATCTTGTAGCTGGCTAGCTGTGCAGCTTTACATACAAACAATGTACTCGCGCACCAAGTCCTACTATTAACCGATGTAAATAACTTTGCTTGTTGAAAAAATAGCCCTTGAGGTGTGTAGTGCTGGGCTTGATCTTGGAATCATTTTCTGTCAGACTCACGCCGGTTGAGGCAGTAGCTAAGCAATGGAACTAGTTGAGGTTTGTAACCATAATGAGCAGGTAACTTGCGGATAATGGCTAACATTACTGTTGGTAAAAGGGCTTTTTTTTAAGTAACATTGCAGAACTGGTATAGCAACATTGTCTCATAGAGCATTGGTCTAGAACCACAGAACTGAGTAATTTTGGGCAATTAGCCAAAATTATGTTTGTCCTTGTTAAACAAGTTTTGTACTGGATGACTGTATGTATTTAGCTCGGAGCACAGCTTGAATTATGGTCAGGAAGCGTGCGCGTCTGGTGTGGTGGAGTTAGGGAGGAGGGGCCGATTTCAAATGTTGTTTTACAAATGAAAATAGCAAATCCTACTCTGCATAACTTCAAATAATTAACACAAAAGGAATAGTGACACACTGTCTCAGGATTCTTAGTCTTTGGAATCCACTGGAAAGAGAGGCTCACATTTAAAATTTTTTGGGCTGAGTAGTTCATGCAGTTCAGGAGTCTGCCTCCTTAACAAGTGGGCATGATCCTGGCTCAGCTTGCGATCTCCACTGCGATCTAATCCTTAATGCTACAGAGGCGTTTTGGGGTGGGGTGGCGTGGTACCAGGTACGCACCACAGGAAGAGGCTGACTGCTCAGCTCTGCCTGCCACCCCGTGGTGTGAACGCTCCGGAGACTGGCGAGATGAAAGGGAGAGCTACACTGTTGTTGAGAGGAGATGAATCAGAAAGAGGGAGGTGAGGCGCATCCCTCCAGCTCCTCTGGGTCCTGTGAGGAGCCAGCATTATGCCACATTACATAATTTATGGCAAAAAATTTACAGATCATCCTCTCGTGTTGTGATCACTCATGCTGTTTCAAGTAATGTTCTGTAGTTTATAGCCTCAGCGTGCACTGCGCAGCAGTATAACATTATGGTGAGAAGACGAGTTCCCTGAACTTGCTCGTGTCATCCTCAGAGTGCACACATCCTCTCCCATTCAGATGTAATTTAGTTCGTAGTTGAGATCTTAGAAGCCTTTAATAAGCTTTAGATGAGGCGGGATTGTAACCAACTAGTGACGACCACCTCTGTTCCTTTAGATCTATTATCTTGGAGGTTTCCGATTCAACCAATATGAGATATTTCTGCCACCACTCAACAATTCTTAGACATATTTAGCCAGGATGAGTGTGGCATGCCTTGCTTGGATGGAAAAATGGAAACCTGCGTCATTATAGACCTCCAGGAACCGCTGGTGAACTCTATGCTCACTGCATAGAACTTTTATTCGATAAATGCTCATTAGTATTTTACTTATCCATCTGGACAGGTAGCTACATTGATATATTTTTTTCCAGCCTGTTTGACCTCAAACATTATACTTCAAATATTGGTCGATAAAGTTCTTGCCTGCACTCTACACCATTTAATTGTAAATAATGCATTTCTGCCTATCTTTAAGAAATGATGATACGGCATTAGAACCAGGTAGAGGCGGCATTTATTTTGGACTGTGTCTGTTGCTGTATGTACATTAGTGTGCGGATAATGTTTCAATTCATCGGTTCAGAGCTGCTGGTTATTCAGTTTGTCTGGTGACCCGAGTCCCTGAAAACAATAGAGGACAGGATGGGGACAGTTTGGTTTTTCATAAAACTCCAAGTAATGCAAATGTTGGCTTGTGCACGCTCAACCTCTTATGAACACACAATTGAAAGACGTAATCTGACTCTTGTGGGGACGGGTGGCAGCGGTTTGTTAAACTCCATATGGTAATAGCAAGTCAGTATGATCGAGCAGGAAAAACAAGCTTGTTTGTTTAGGTGCTGGGTGATGTCATGAAACCAAGCTGCCCGATTGGAATAGTTTGCCAGTTTGAACACAAAAGCAGCAACTAGCATGAAGGCATTAATACTCTCAGCTGAAGAATGTAGCTGGAGATACTAAGAACATGTAAAGCTAAGAGGCTGGTTGCATTTTCCCAGCTTAGAGGAAATTGGAACTGACATCACACATCACCTTGATCTCCAGGGCCCATAGACAGGCTTTGTGAAAGCGCAGGAGCCAATTTTCTTCATTAATTAGAGTGGTCAGGATTGCGATAACTGTGACCTTTCTCTAGAGATCGAGTCACGTACGTACGGCGCGCACCCCTCACCCCCCAAAAATCTCAACTCCTCCTTATATGAAAACGTATCACAGCGGTGTGCCGGACGTATAACCCTTCGCAAAGCTCACTAATGTTATCAATGCTGCTGACCCCAAGCTGAATGGCATGAAAGGGCTTCTCTAAAAACCTGCTGTGATGTATCTGGGCAAAGATAAACAGAATGGTTGGATCATGGCACAAATGCAGAGGTGAGGGTAAGCAAGGCAGTGTTCACTGTCTGTTACCTCCGTTTCTGCTGCCGCTCGCGTTTTGTATTTGGATTTCCTCTTTAAAAGGCAGAGCTCCACCCTGAGCTGTGTTCGGGAGAAAGATCCGGGGCCCACTGCTCACTCCCAGCAACGGCCCCGGGCAGTGAATCCGTATGCAGACGTGATGTCACCCGCCGCTGTATTCAACACGGTCTCTCATGGTTGGCCAGGGGAGCTCACTGTGAAGGAGGGGGGGAGGTAGAGAGAAGAGCAAGTGGTAGGAAGGGATGAGAGAGGAGGAGGAGGAGAGGGAGGTTTAGGGAAAGGAATTGGAGAGAGGGGGACGGAAGGGAAGAGGGGGGATGAAGACTGAAGGGGAGGGAGAGAGATGGGGGGGTTAGAGGGAGGGTAGGTTAATGGAGAGGAGGATGAAGGTAAGAGAAAGGGAAGGTGGCGGGCATTAACAGAGAGAGAGAGAGCTGTCACCTTGTGATTAATGAGTGTGCGCAGCATCTCCTGGGCAATAAAGGAAGAGGTCACTGCTCCCGGTCTTTCTCTCTCACACGACTCTCAGAGCCTCTCAGCCCTGCGCTCCCTCTGGCTGAGGTAGAGACATGCCAGCCAGGGAGGCTGTGAGTAATATCTGCTTCAATATTCGACAGCTTTACTGTGTAATACCTAGAGCTGTGCATAAAATTATATGACCGATGAGTGGCATCATAATAACATCAGCCACTCTGGTCTATGTTCTGCATGCTTCAGTGCTGGCTCTAGAAAGTTAGTCCTCTCCTCCACCCTCAGAATTGAAAACGGAGATCAAACGCTGCCCTGAATACTACACTGCACTCTGGGGGGTTAGTCTCCTACTTGGGTTGCAGTTGAGCTGCTTTTGCATTCTGGGATCTAGAGTTTCCTTCCTTCCTGCTAAAAAGCCACCCTCACATTTATATTCTACATAGCAGCTAAGGAAATTAATACTCCTTAATTGGGACTTCAAACGTTGTTTTACAGTGAATTTTATCAGTTGGTCCTGTAAGTGTGTGTGTTTGTTTGTGTTTGAGGTTGGGGTGGGGATGGGTTTGGCGAGGACCAGCAGGGCATCTTGGACAATAGCGAACGTACCTGCTAAAGGGTCAGGACGTGTTCCAGCTTGTTCCCTTGTTCTACTCTCTCCTCCTGAACCCCGACCGGTGGTTTTCTGTTGTGCATTTGGAGGTAAACATACATGCATGCCAACGTGAGGGTGCTTACTGTGTGTGTGTGTGCGTGTGCGTGTGCGTGTGCGTGTGCGTGTGCGTGTGCGTGTGCGTGTGTGTGTGTGTGTGTGTGTGTGTGTGTGTGTGTGGGTGTGTGTGTGTGTGTGTGTGTGTGTGTGTGTGTTCAGCTATGCAGCACATGCCGACCAGTCTACATTTACAGGTGCATTTTTTTTTTTTTTTTCTTCCCGTCAATGGCACACCACCCATATGCAACCTGCCTACCCACCGCCTTTATGTGACCTTACTTATTTGACATTTAAAGAATATTTCATGAACCGCTAAAATCGTGGAGGAAACTATGCCCCTCTGACACACATCCCCATGATCGGCTGATGATTAATCGCAAGGCAAAACTTTAAACGTACACTGACCGGCCAAAAAAAAAAAAGTCGCAGACTCAAATATTTAGTTGGAACCCCTGTAGCTTTGATTACAGTGTATATTCGTCTTGCCATTGTTTTGACAACTATATGCAATGCCAGAACATTTATTTTCGATCAGAAATGCCATCATTTTTGGCTGAGATCTTGTCTTCTCGACATAGTGGTTGAACCACTCGGTGGTCTTTCTTGAGCACATCCCAGTAACTTTTAATGCGTTTAAGGTCAGGAATTTGTGGTGGCAAATTTGTTTGTGAAAATGATTCCTCATACTTAACCATGAGAGACAAAAGTTTCTTTGCCAAATACAGGCCAATAACTTGCCCGTTCTGGAATTATGTAACATCTTTACTACCATCAAAGGATGTGTCTTCCGACATGATTTTTTAAGGAATAACTAGCGACGTGCTTCATCATTCAGGGTTAAAATGATTATTTCCCGCTGAAACATACTAATAACCGCAATAATTATTCAATTATAGAATTTTTTCAATAATTTCCAAACGGTGACTTTTTTTTTGGCCGGGCAGTGTATATTCTGTTGTATTGCATTTACCTGCATTCTCTGCATTTCCGTGGCACTTTAATGGAGGACTGGGTGCTGTGTGTTTCTGAAGGGATTAATGAATGGGCGATGACTGGTTGATAAATGTCTTCATTGGCTGGAGAGGGACGAGGATGAAAGAGCAGCTCGTATCTTTCATCTTGATCAGCGCTGCGGCGTAATGAAGCCATCTTTGAAAAATGTAAATTCTCTTCGAGGCGTCAGGACCCCGCCACGGTGTGATGAATTACGGATTGTAACCGGGCGGCGGTTTTTCAATCCTGGCAGGGGCGGAGTTTGTCTCCCACCACAAGAACAATCGGCGCATCCGCGCCAACCCATTTTTATCCGATCGCGTGCCGCAGGAGTCCAGCCAGCAGCTGGGCGGGAGTCATTAGGCGGGGAGCTGTGGAGCGCGCTCAGTGGAGACCGCGCTCACGCATGCATCAGAGGCGGCTCTCGTCTCTATTTCCGCTGTCGCGAGCGTCTCTGACTCTCACAAGCACAAGTAAGAGTCATACAGGCTCTGCGTGACGTCTGTGACTAACTTTGTTGGCATCAAAGGCTTGGATCTGTTGTGCGAATGTAGATTTTCCGTCTATTCTGCAGCATCCGGGACTTGCCTGTATGACTGAGGATTTTCAACTAAGCATTGAATATTTTGATGTGGCTCTCATTCAGCTGATTATTATGCTGAACTTCCTCTCCGGCTGAGATTTTTATCAGAGTGAATTAATTAAACCATTGGCAGCTTCAAGCTCCATCTTGGCTCTCCTCCTAATTTCACTCGTAAACAAGCTATATATAAACTCTCACTTCGGTGAGTGAGTAAATGCAGACCTCATGATTAAGATTATCATGACTTACTATATCATGGTTCATGGTGAGCGTAGCTAACCTACTTTAATGATGCTCTAAATATTCTTGTCCACAACTATGCCGTTAAACAGCGATACAGGGTTTTGGATGTGCAGACGAATACCATGAATAGAGCTCAGTGAGTTTTGTTAGGTGGTCTGCATTACTTTTGGGTAATTTGCTGTGCTCTCCAGAAATATTTGGATAGTGATGCTTTTTTTTTTTTTTGGTTTTGGGCTCAGTACTTGAGCCCATAATCATTTTGAAGCAAATTTGTGGGTAGAGTCGAGACTGTCTGTAGTAATTAGCTGCTATTTGCACTCACATTATTCACTGCTGTTATATGCAATGTCACAGCTGAAAACATTAGTCTGCAGATAATTTTGTATTGAAGACTTTTGCACTTCCACATTAAAGTTTGCTTCGATTAATGAATCCGCACATTTAACATTCTGCCATATTTTTGTCTTTGTTTGATTATTCTTTGAGCAGAAAGAAAAATGTGGGAAGGAATATCTGATGTTTTACTCTTGGCAGCAGGTTTCACTGAGAAGTTTTTTTTTTTTTGCCCCCCTAATCCAGTCAAAGGGTTTGTAAAGGGTGAAATAACGCATCCTTATTCAGCGTGTGATGCCAGATGTCACGATGATCATGTCACCCTTTATAGCATTTAGCCACTAGCAAAGTGACTTTGTCAGTTATATCGCACCTGGCATCACATGCTGAGTATGGATGTTTTATTTCACCCTTTACAAAGCATTACATTTGCATATGTATGATTTATGAAGACATTGTCTCGTGAAAGCATTACTCATGCTGTATAAGGCCTTTATGAGCAACGCTTCATCTAAAGCGTGACGGAAATTCTTCACACAAAAAAGTCAAGGTTACATGAAAATCTGTAACATGTCGCGAATAAGTCGGAATACAATACTAAAAGTGGTCCAAAAATTCACAATGGATGGACTTGTGTGAATCTAATTGAGACGCCCAAGCCGCCCCCAGAAGTAAACACCTCGATATGAGCGTTTTGTGATTAAAAAAAAGTTGAAGAAAATCCGTGTGCAAGTTCATCATAGTTGGCTAAAGCATTAGAAAGTCAAACTGGGGTGAGTGTTTCCTGTGACACAGTTCAATTTACACTGCAGAGGGAATGGCTTGTATGGATGTGGTCCATGAAGGAGGCCACCGCTGAAACCCATGCAGAAAAAAGCCCATCTAGCATTTGTCAGGTCGATGAAGGCAAAGACTGTAGGGACTCTTTACTTTGGAGTGATGAGACAAAGATAAATCTGTTTGGCACCGATGGGTTCCACCCTGTATGTCATCCCAAGGGCATGGAACACAACAAAAAATGCATAGTACCCACTGTAAAGCACGGCGGCAGTGTTTTCTGTAGACTTACACGAGTGCTGCGGGTGTAGGGGAGTTGCATTTCATCGAAGGGCAGATGAACTCATTGTTGTACCGCTAAAACACTGAAGGTATTGGTTGCTGGGCAGTCTCTCTACATAACAGCCCAAAACACACATCTAAGGCTACTGTTCTTCCTTAGAAGTGAGTGTAAGAGATTCAGTGGCCAAGCATGTCTCCAGATCTCAACTTAATAGAAAACTTGTGTGGAGTTCTGAAAAGGCAAATTGAGAGTCCTTCTCCATCCAGTAACCAGGATCTGGAAACACTCATTCTCCAAGAATGGAAAGATAGATGTGCTGTGACAGTGTGTTGCCAACTTATTCATTCAGTGCCTAGAAGAGTAGGAGGCCATACAAAATATTAGATTTCATAGAATTTGTTGGAGGGTGTAATCATTTTTGCAACAGCGACATCTGAATATAATTAATAATTTTCATATTGTAATGCTGTTAGGTGACGACACTGTTTTAAATAAAATAAATATTTAATAAAACTCAGTCTCATCAAAATATGGCAAATGGTTCTCTTATTCACGGAGAATTGGATCGAAGTCTTAATTTTCAAAGGGGGTGTGCTCATTCATGCTGAGTACTGTCAGAGGTATAACATGAGACATTGATATTGCATATAAATGTATTACATAATGCATTGCAGCCGTGCTGCTTTATTTACAACCCAGCGTCACTCTCTCACTCATTAGAGTGTCCATCTGCTTCGCAACTTCAGTTTGAGAGCAGGAAGCCAGAACAGGTGAATTCACAAGTGCCAGATTACAACTGCTTGGCCCAAGTGCTGGTCTGTGTTTTGATTCTCTTTTAAAGACCCAGAAATAATTTGAGTAATTAGCATGTACAGGATAAGTGTCTTGATTCTGAAGGCCTACTGCAAGCATAAAGATTAAAGGGAGGTAGGATTTAGGCGGTAATTAATTGGTTTAAAAAGACAAATCCCCTTCTGGCATCTTTTCTCATTCTTTAATTAAGCTCCTCATAAATTATGAAGCTAATGAAGGGTGTAATTAATTTAAATGAACAGTTTTAGGTTTGAATAAATGAAAGTGCATTCTGTCCTCTGAGTTTGTGAGAACAATGTTGATGTTTGTTTTCAACATCATCCAGTGACTGCTGGTTCTGCAAGTGTGTAAATAAATAATCTGGCATAATTACGTCTTTAATGAGCAGTGTAAGTTGGTGAGATGGTGCTCCCCGAAGGCTTCAATTCACTATTCGCTGACTACTTTGATTCCTGCTTTTTCCTTTCTCACTCGAACAAGAAAACAGCCCATCACAGACGCAAATTGCCAAATACCCTCTGCACCTAAAGATTTTGGTTTGATGTATTGACTCGGGACTTTACAAAGGACATCAACAAAACCTTAATCTGTTCTCTGAGCAGTCAGTAGTGAGGCTTTTTCTCTTTGCCTGGAAAGACGAAGAAGAAATCCGCAGGAGAGCCGCCATAATCAAATCAATATTCGTGCTCTCCTGAGTGGCTTCCTCCTTTCTGCTTCTCTTGGTTTTTCGTGAACGTGGCAATAAAAGTGGGTCAGTGGTTCCTTTCTGCAGGGAAGAACGTACCGCCATGGTGCAGCTGTCGGACTCAGTGCGGCTTCATTGCTTTGGAGCCCCACAACTCAAATATGAGATGTTGTCAAACCTGATTCTGCTCTGCTCGACTGAATACTGAATTTAGTAAATATTATGGTAACAAAATAAACATTTTCTTATTCTCTCCCTGATGGGGTCTGTCTTAAATAAAAAGATAAAATTCCAGTGTTTGTCGAAAGTCTGTCTTTGGTGGAGTAGCGGGGGGGGGGTTCGTTGATGAATCTGAGAATATCTGCAGTGACTTGGCAAGGCATCGGTAAAATAGTGCTACCAGTCCACCCCTCGTGGACCCTGCCTTTAGGATTTTCTCTCCTGATATTTGGATTCCTCTCAATCCTTCAGGTAACTTCTACGGGACCCCCAAACCGCCCGCTGAGCCCAGCCCAGTGCAGCCCGACCTGGTGGACCAGGTCCTATTCGACGAGGAGTTCGACACGGAGGTGCAGCGAAAGCGAACCACCTCCGTCAGCAAGATGGACAAGATAGACAGCACCGCCCCCGAGGAGGAGGACGACGAGGAGAGGCCCCCATTGGTCAACGGCCTCACAGGTCAGACTTGCTTCCCTCCCTTCCACTGCCACCTCCAGGTCAGAAAGCCTGACTCGTATGCGGCTGACTGGATAAACCTTTAGCTTACTGCCAGAGTTCCCCTTAATTAAAACACATTTAGCCCCTTAAAATGTCACATTACATCTCGTTGGTGCTCATAAATTACCATCTCTGAGGTACAGCCTGATATTTTCGCACTTAAAGGGCACCTTCTGCTATTGCTAGTTTGAAAAGTCAGAAATGTACCTAGCGATTACTATTCCAAGAGGGATATGCGATTTGGAGCTTGAAATGCATTTACAATTTTTCTGGGGTGAAGTTCTGCTGAATGAAACCCACGGGAGGTGTTTGGCAGGGTGTATGAGCCGGTCTGATGGGCGTCGCTAACAGGTGTGTGTCTCATCCAATTTAATTCTGTGGGGAGGTATTATTTTCCTCAAGAACAACTGTAACTACCTTAAGTGAGCTTTTTATTGGTGGCAAAGTACAATAAAACAAGTGCCCTATGCTAGATGGAAAACAAAAGAATCAACTGCTTTAAATTTCCAGCGATTCACTGATGGGAAATGAAGTGCTTGGAAATCAACTGAACGCATGCAGAAACTCCCCATAATTTCCACCGCAGTCCCTGTTTCTCTGAGAATCATTCCTCAGCCAAGTTTGCCGTGAAGCCTTGGGACCCTAAACCACATACTGGAGGTCACCTTGAGTGATAACCATTCAAAGGCTGGGTAATGACACATGTTGGAGATCATTCCGGAGAGCTATATGAAGGGAAAGGATGGCATGTCCTTGTTTTGCCTGAAGCATTTCAGTGCATGTGCCCCAAATGAAACACAAAATTACCTTAGCACCTGGTTGGTTAATCTCAGTGCAAGATTCTCACATTTTTCAAAATGGTAATTTCACACGTGGCTGCCACCAGGGTCAAAGGTCACTGCCTTGAAGTGCTCACAAATGGTGGATGGCTTAGCACATGCAGTGCTGTAGTACAAAAAGATGTGAATATATAGGTATTCTGCGGGGCTTTCTGCACTCTCGTCAACACATATTTGCTGGATGGCGTTTAGCCCTTTTGTGTTTAGCCCATGTTTTGCTAATTTACTCCTTTGCCCAAATACGGATTTTTCCATGTTTCTCGATTGCCTTGATATAGGGGTCCTCTATCATATCCAGAAAGGGGTCTGTGTGGGCGCTGGCTTTTATTCCAGCTAAGCAGTTACACCTCTGATTCTATTAATCAAGGTCTTCAGCAAAGATTCAAATTCAAAATGATCATGTATCTCTGAAGATTTGCTCTTAATATGTGAAATCTACCATATTTTGCTGCAAATAAATGCATCCAACTTATGCTGAAACATATACGCAACATTTAATTTTGCAATTTCATAACACGAAACATTATGGTTAACTCAGAATTTAATAAAAACTGCGTTCGTCAACAAAAGCTTTGACATTTTGCTATATCTCATCAACTATTTCAGTTACAGGCGCTTAATTTCCACTGGACACGCATCTCATAAAAGCCTTCAAATGACTAGCCTAAAGGTGACCATGGCCTTTTTTTTTTCCAAGATCGCTGACCTAAAAATATCACCAAAAACTTCGACATTTTGCTTTATCTCATCAACTATTTCACTTATAGGCTCCAAATTTTCACTTGATACGCATCTCATCAAGGCCTACAAGTGACGTCCCTGGAGATGACCTTCACCTATTTTTTCAAGGTCACAGGTCTAAAAATACATTGTAAAAAAACTAAAGTTGTCTCAACTGAAAAAAGTTAGTGTCCAGGCTGCCTTAAAATTTTAAGTTCATTGAACTTGAGATGACAAGTTGAGGTAATATTCAACTTATAATCTTAAATTCAGTTAAGTTGGAAATTTGAGGCAGCCTGGACACTAACTTTTTACCCTCGGCCCGACTTCAGGCCGAAGGGTATTGTCATCAGTTCCTCGTCTGCCTGTCTGTCTGTCCGTGTGTGCACCTCTAAAGTCAGAATCAATAAACTAGTTACCCATGCCAAAACATTTGCGGTAAATGTAGGGAATCCAGGCCAGAAAAGATTTTTTCAGATCGGACCATTTTTTGGGGTAAAATTGCATTTTTGGCATTTTTGAAAAAAACTTTTTTGATGAAGCATTTGAGCTTGGGGGTTTATACCTGGGGGGAATGATCATATATATGCGGGGCTCTAGATCACTGAAAAAAATTTGAATTTTCCAAGATTTTTGTGGGACTGGGCATTTTTGTATTTGTAAAAATGTAACTTTTACATTTGTATTTGTATTATGTTCTGTGGAATTCTACTTTGGTTATTGTGCAATTGTTCTGGGACGCTTCATAAGTCAGGCCGAGGGTGTTCAAACGCGGGCGTTTCTTGTTTCAGTTGAGACAATTTTTTTTCTTTTTTTTTTTTTTTTACAGTGTATCACCAAAAACTTTGACATTTTGCTTTATCTTATCAACTATTTCAGTTACAGGCTCCTAATTAGCTCCCGCCACCTGAGTGGCACGGGAGCTATGGTATCGGGCTCTGTCCGTGCGTTCATCTGTCCAAGCGTGCGTCCTTCAACAAAAACTTCGACATTTTGTTTATCTGAACCGCGGGAGCTTCTAGGTCTGCCAGTGCCCTACATTTTAACTTGGGGCAGAGCAGTCCTCTTTGGTTTTGTATAAGCCAGGGATCATAGGGTTAATAGATAGCTCTCATTAAAAGAAGGGTAACAACCCAACTGGGAGTATTTAAGCCACGGTCTCCTGGTCCAGTTCCCACTGTGTACAGAATGAATCAGTCCAGTGTAAACACGGTGCAGCAGCAGCGGCTCTACAGAGATATAAAATACCTTTTATTGTTGTGGTCACATTTGAATACAGTTAATGTAGGTCGTCTGAGCAAATTATTGTCCTCAGTAGGGCAGTCTGTGGAATGATGGCTACGGTAGTAACACTGGATTTCTCCGCATCGGTCAGCTTTAAGAGAATGCTTGGCGTCGTGCACACAACCTGTCCTATTCCTGGCTGTACCTTCAGGGCCTATTGTCTAATTGTCGTGGCCGGGGTTACGCTGCTCTTTATTAATGAGTTACTGCCTTTGATTGCACTGCTGACTTGCTTCACCTGATTACTCGCGAAATCAAGTGAAATCAAAAGCCAGTACAGCTTGTGGGTCTGCAGAACCTGAGTGTCTGGAATCCTGATGAGACCACCTTCCTGGATCTGTTCAGAAGCTACATGGCTGGATTGCATTGCACATGCCCGGACATACAGACCCCAGCCCCCATTCACATAGGATATATGGCAGTGTATTGTTCACCTGACATGTATATCCCTGTTATATTTGTAATTTGGCAATGTAAATAATATTGGATGAGCAACTAAGCATGTTACAACGCACTAGCCTTGGGCAGACGCCACTGCGTTGCTCCTGAGTCCTCGGTCACAAAGACTGTACAAGCATTTGACACTACAAAGATCTCTACAGTCACTCCTGCAGATACTGGACAATCTCCCGTATAAGCCTTGTATGCTGGCTGATTGAGAATTGTACCTTTTTAGTTTGACATCTAGAAGCTGAGCTCACATTGACTAAAGAGCGACATGGATTTTTATGTTCACTGATATTCAAAGAAAGAAAGATGAGAGGAGTGCAAGATTCTTGGGAGAAGAGTAGAATCAGGGATTTTTGCGAGGATGAGCGTTCGGATTTCTCACGCTGTTCGGTCAGTAGCCCGCAGGCTCTTCTGCCCTCCTGTCTTTCCCACTGCTGTCATCACAAGCCCCTATGACCATAGCGCACAGTCATCAAAAACTGCCACAAGCTTGGGTATGCGGTTGGTGCTGGTGTTGTTTTTATTTCACTGTTTGGGAAGATCGACCTCGGGTACAAACCAAGGCGCCGAGATCTTAAAGGAGCCTCGAGGCAATGCAGTTGGATTTGAACACACCTGTGCTCATAGTTGTATGTTTACCAATGTGCATGTAACACTTTATGTGCATACACTGTGTATTTTTTGTAGAGTTTGTGTACATGTCTATAAAGTGCTTATATTTGCATGCACCCCCATACATATACATACACACACACTCGCGCACAAATACATGGTAATAAATGTACGCGGTCGCAAGGCAATCAAGCCCGCAGACTCAAGCATGCGCACACGAGTGTACACGCAGCAAACTGTGATTTTAAACCCTAGAGCACTTTAAAATTTATCTTTTGCTGTTGAAAACCTATTATGTGGTGACTTGTTTAAAAGAGTTCCCGGGAAGCTCTTTTAAACAAGTCGCCACATGATCGGTTTTTCAACAGCTTTGATTTTCATTTTGATATCTCACATCATTGAGCAACAATAGCTGCATTTAACGCTCTAAGGGTTAACAGGGAGGGGCCTCCAGTCAGACAGAAGGTTGCCAGTTTGGACTCCGCCCAGAAGTCAGTCCACCACGCATCAGTGCTTACATGCAAATCGGTGCCCTTGCTCACTCGGAGATGAGTCCGCAGGTTAGGGAGGCCAGCCAGGCAAAGCGCCGCACCGCCAACACCGAGCCGCTAAAAAAGCACATTGGCCTCACTCTCTCCCTCGGTCTCTCCCCCTTCTGTCCTCGCCCGGATTCCAGAGCACAAGGACGGGGCGGAGTGGAGGAAGGAGGTGCCCAGCTACACCCAGTCCAGCAGCGCCATGGACTTCCGAATGTGGAACTCCCTCCCCCGCGACGACAGCCAGGAGCCTCTACCCAAGAACTGGGAGATGGCGTACACGGAGACGGGCATGGTCTACTTCATCGAGTGAGTACCCCTCCCGGTCTGCTTGGCAGTGCTGGGCCTGAAGCAACCTACTAGCGTGGAAACTAAGGAGACCTTCAGCTGACCTAGCCCAGCGTCCCAGAGGTCATGAGCCCTTTCAAACTGCTTATTATTTGCAAACTGCTTCCTTTCCTTGTCTTCTTTCGTTGCTTTTTACACCCCAAGTTAATGAATGTAAGGAAAGGAACGAGGGATGGATGTGGAGTCCAGGAAAAGAGTGCTGTGCAAATGGATTGTCCCTGCTTTTCCAAAGCCAGTTTTGAAGCCCGATCGGTTGCAGACATGGCAGATGGAGAGAGTTGGGTCCTCAGGTGGTCCATTTATCCTTCAACGATTTTATAAAAAATTACTTCCAAGAAGGTTGCACTCATGTTTGTTCACACCAGTGTTCTTGAGCAGCCTTCTGGGTCTCTTGAATTTGTGGACATGGAGGGCGATGGCTGCTTCTAAGGTTGGTGCGCGGGGCGGATGCTTGCGTGGTCCGACTGTCATCTCACAAGGGCAGTCTGCTCTGTCTGTGCTGATCGTGTCTGCACCAGTGCAGGCTTTGGTCCTGAAATGCTTTTGTAACTTCTGACACTTTACTCTGTGACAATAGTAAAAGGGTTTAGCACGCACGATGGTCGTGGCTCTCGCTTTTGAGCTGGCGGCATGGCGAAAAAAACTCTCGGTACTCTGTTATTCATTACTGTTTATAATTTTGAGGATACAATCCAAGCCAAATTAATTTTGTATTATGAAAGGCACCCCTTCCTCCAACTGCTGTGTCCCCAAATTTTTTGCTACATCATCATCACACTGTGCTAATGAATGAATTTGAAGACCTGAATAAAAACAGGCAACCCCCTCCTGCCTTTCAGAATTCCCATCATTTATGCTGCAGCCTTCACAGCGGCTGCCTGACCAGCAGCGGCTCATTGCCGCAAGAGAAAGAAGAAAGCGCCTCGAATCAATATTCCGCTCGCATCGGTTTTGGAACAATTGGGTAAATAGTCCCAGCAGTCCGCTTGATTTTTAAAGATATCTGCCTCCGAGAAGCAAACATTCGCTTATGACCGAGCTGAGCAATTATGAAGCATATATCAGGCCGACCAATGAGCATTACCGGTCAGCCAGTCGCTTGTCTCATCAAGTGCTTGTTTTTGGGACCTTGTAGATTGTGCTGGAAGAACAAACTGTTCTGCCTGAACAGGTCTCTGTCACCTGCAGGGTTGAGTTGTTTGTTAATGAGTTGATAGCTGACAACCGCAAAGGATTCCCACCGTCTGGAGGAGAAAAATTTAATTTCTTCCCTGCGTGAACGTAGTTTGCTCTGAACCTCTGTCTTTCTGAGCAGCTCGGTTTAGCAGTCGGCTGATGTTTCCCAGGTTAAGAAACCTACAGTTAGGGAGACGTTTTCCATTAGACACGGAGAACCGTGATCAGAGAGATCACTGCTGGATACTCCTGTTTCATTTCTCTGTTTCACAGTCACAACACTAAGACCACCACTTGGCTGGACCCCCGTTTGGCGAAGAAAGCCAAGCCCCCTGAAAAGTGTGAGGACGGAGGTGAGAGTTCAAGTTTTTTTTGTCTATATATGTGTGTGCGCGTGCGTGTGTGCGGGTGAGTTTACACACACGCGGTGCATCCACATGTACAATACAAATGCGCATTAATTCACTCTTGGACTTCATAATAGAAATGATGCACAGCATTCACTCTCTCCAACAGAACTGCAAACCTTATACTCTGTTTTGCAGTCAGAAACACACTCATGCTCCTGCATTCACCCCGACTCCCAATGCCGAGCGACAGCTGCAGAAATCTCACTGTCACTTGTGGGCGGTGCTGCAACCTGCAGGCTGAGTTAAGGAAATAGCTGGGGGGGCAGGTGGCAGAGCGGAGCCATTAGGGCTCTGCCTGCTTGCTATGTTTCCTAATGGATTCTAAAAGACACGCAGGGAGGCGTCTACACACAGAGCCAATTCCAGGGTCCCCTCTTGCGTGAAAGGCTCTTTTTGCCCTACGTGACTGTTACAAAATGGTGCAGGGAGCCGGATATTCCTCATAACCCTCTTGCAAAACAATCGCCCCCCCCCCCCCACTACCACCCCTCCTCAGCTCCATTACAACTGTCTTCCCTTCACAGGCTATTTACATTCTGAACAAGGAAAGCACTAGGCTCTTGGCACTCGTTACTGCAGCTGATCCTGAATTCTGTCTGGCGCAGTCATGTTTGGCTCCTCACCTTTCACAACACAGCGAATTTGTGTATGATTTGCATAGGCCTCTCTGAACACGCTGTTTCCCCTTTACTGTTGTCCCACAGAGCTTCCGTACGGCTGGGAGAAGATAGAAGACCCGCAGTATGGAACCTACTATGTGGAGTGAGTCCCTCTCCTTACACGCCACCTACATTGCTGAGCTCGCGCTCATTCTTGGGCTGTGTATCACAATGCAGGATCAACTGCCTCCAGGAGGTGCCCAAGACATCCTCAACCGGGGAGGGGTATCTCATTGTGTCTCTGATTACCTTACAGGTGTAGCTTTCTTTACAATAATGGTGGCTCAAAAGTGGTGATTCTGATGAAAACATTGTTTGTGAATGAAATTACATTGCGAACGTGATCATCTGTGGATATTATGCATTTTAAGTGTCTTATTTCATACGCCCTCATGTTGTTAATTCTTTCCCTGCTAGCTTTAGTCGCCCTTCTGCGATGTAAACCGGCCTTCAAAGTGCATCCTAAATCTGTTGCGTTTCGCGATGTTTTCTTTTGGTGCTCCCTTCAGAGCGAGCTGCCTTTGTGAGGAACGAGACCACTGCTTTTCTTTTTTACAATGCGACTCCAGTCCCGACGCACGTATCCCGGGCGTCCTAAGAATGTCACGAGACAGCTAGCAATCCCATTTGAGAGGAGATTAGTATCGGCAGCTCCATAAGTCCTGGATACATGGCATGTTTATGCAGCTCATTTTACTGTTGAGCTATTAGTTCAAACCATTAGACGTGGTGTATCAAAGGGTTCATAAACGGCACCGCTGTTAGCGTTAGCGGTGTGGTTCAGCGCAGTTAAAACTAGCATAGTGTCTGATGCTTGAGGGGTCGAGGGGAGGGATGGAACGGGAGGGTAAGAGAGAGTTTGTGAAGTCAAGGACTTGGGGGGTGGTGGGAGGCTGTTACAGGGGTTGCGTGCAAAAATGACGGTTTTTAGGCTCTCCTTTAAACCCGCCCCAACAACCTCAGAAGGAAGACAGTCCTCCTCGGCCATTTTTCAGCCTTATGGCTGGAGCAAGAGCCAAGAGGGAAGCCCTGGGTCCGAGGAAGCAAAGAAGAAGAGCTCAGAATTTTCTTTCAGCGGTATTATTCCTGTAAGACTCTCCCTCAGCCAACGCGAGCAGCTGGGAGAATAATGCGGAATGTTTACCCCGGCGCTTGAGAGAGCCGCTGGTGGCCTTTCTCTTTGACGGCGCTTTGTTTCCCATTAAGAAAAGCGCAGGACAGTGCTTCATTGTGTTCGGAGGATAGGGCTGTTTGTGTCGCGCTCTCGCCGAGGGAGTCCTGTCTCGCACAGACCACATGCCGAATGGAGAGCATCTCCCCGCTTTAGCGTGGAGTGAACCCTTAGAGCGCTAAATGCGACTATTGTTACTCCATGATGCAAGATATCAAAATCAAATCTGGTGAAAACCTATCATGGTGACTTGCGGGAGCTCTTTTAAACAAGTTGCCACGTGATAGGTTTCCAACAGCACAAGAGAGCTCAATTTCTATACATTTTTTTTGTTTATTTTAGCGCTCAAAGGGTTAATGGCATGCTCAGTGTGCAATATTTGCGACGAAAAACACAAAAGGTGAAAGAAAACACAAACTGTGAGCGTGTGCTCAGAAGCTGATCATCCTTAGATGACCTCTTTGTGTCATCTGAATCTCTTCCCCCACTTACACTACTTATATCTAATTTTACTTTTAATTTTAGTCTGGTGGGGCTGGAAGCAGTTACCAGCAGCAGGTGCTTAACTAAGTACGCGGCATGGAAACAAGTAAGAACTGAGAATCACAAAGGTGTTGGTTAAATCTCTCAATAGTCTATTGCTACAAAGAGAACTTTTGAATTAGAAAATCAATATTATGGAAAAAAAATTATTTTTATTATTCAAATAAAGCTCTTGAAGGAAAATGGAGTTGAAGTCACCAGCAAAACTTCAGAGTTGTTAACCCTTAGAGCGCTAAATGCAGCTATTGTTGCTCAATGAGGTAAGATATCAAAATCAAAGCTGCCCGCAGGGGAGCTCTTTTAAACAAGTCGCCACATGATTGGTTTTCAACAGCACAAGATAATCAAATTTGCATTGAAAAGAAATTTATTTCAGTGCTCTCGGGGTTAATATTGATCCCAAAAGTATTAGTATGGCGATACCGGGCTCAGTATTGAATTGCATGTGTCAGAATGTCTCGCAGTACCTCAAGGACATTGTAGCCCTCGGGGTGGTTAGTGTGGATTTGCGTGACATGATGGCTGAGCACACATTGGGATGTTGGAGTATGAAAAATAGGCCTGCAAGAGTCAGAGTTTATGCCTCTGGCTCAGATAGTAGCCTGGTCTCGCTTGTCCACCAGGGGAGCTTATTGATACGACACTGCAGATGAGCTTGTGGGAGTATAAATGTAAGCAAAGGGAGCAGTGGTCCTGCATTGACCCCACGTGACTCAGCCCTTTAGCAGGATAGATTCTGCTTCAGTCGACACCCTCAGAGCGCCAGCTGGCTTTATAACCGAGTACTAATCTTCCACACCTCTGGTGAGACGTGTCCCAGTGGCATTCAATTAAACCCGAATTTGAGGAGGTGCTGATTGCGAAAGTTACACCACGTCAAAACAAATCAACGAAAGAGTTTGCAAGCGTGTGTACTGCAGCGTTCGCACATTCGTGAGTGCTTACGCGTGTGTTTGTGTGTGTACAGAAGTGAGTGTTTGTGTTGTGGGTAAGAATGCTTTGCTGCGTTATTTAGCGTTCTTCACTTGTGTGTTTCAGCCACATAAATCAGAAGACTCAGTTTGAGAACCCAGTTCTGGAGGCAAAAAAGAAGCTGAATCAGGAGGCACCAGTTATTAGCCAGCAGGGGGCAGCACCAGCGACAGGTAACTCCCCTCTCCGCCCTGTACCCCCTCTGAAGGTTACGCCTGTCCTTTTCTGATGTAACTGTGAATGACCTTTCAATAAGAAGCTCACTAAAAACTATTTGAAGCACCATGCAGTGCATCATTCTGTCCGATTTTGACAGGGTATCAAAGCGTTGAGGCACTTTGTGTTGCTGTGCCAGATGTTTGGGTTCTAGTGCTGCATAAATGACGAACATAATAATAACTCAGAAGCATAATATACTTGGAATTATGATTTACCGTTCAATTCAAGTCTGTATCCTGCAGTATAATGGGATGTACGGATGCTCTGTAGTTTATGTGAGTGCTTTTGACAGGCAGCTCAGCACTAATGGGAAATGAATGGCCCCTCCGACACAAATACACTCCATGGCACTGGTTCAGTGGGTTTCAATGGGAGCAGAATGTCAACCATTCTCCTCTCTGGGTATTCTATTATGAGTATTGAATGAATAAGGAAAGGACATTGCTTTGGGATGTAGCGCACGTCAGTGAAAATCCCCATAAGGAAGTTACACTATGAAGGCTCTGCTTGTAAGCTGATAGCCATCTTAAAGCAAGGGCAGATCCAGTGCACTGGGGGGGACCTTTGAATCAGCGTCCGTTTCTCCCCCTGTTCAGCACTCTTTGAACGTCTCCGTCACTCACACTGGTCATTCAAGTCTGCAGTGAAAATCTAGCGGCATATTAATGAGTTTTATTGCGGCCCCCGAACAAAATCGTTGCTACTGTGGCTTTGGCTTTGTCACGCATCCGCCGCCGCCGTAGAGGTCTCCTTGTGGACCTTCTACAGGCCACAAATTTAAAACTATTAGTTTTATATTTGATATGTATATTGGCAGTAAATAAGACACTGCGCCTATCGATTTTGGTTGCCGTGGTAACATAATTTGCAATTATTTTGGTGAATTTTGAGTCAAAAATAAGCCAGAATGACACGTGGGTGATGGTGGGCTACAGCCATTGGTCATGTGCGACTGACTTGTTTTGTGTCTTAACCTGTAGATCACTTGATAATCTGAAAATGCAAGTTAAAAGCAATTGAGAGAATAATTGTTGCCAAACGTAAGATACTGTGTGTGGGAGCCTGTAATGTATGGTGCCAAATCAGGGTCAATAGTTCTGTTAATTTGAGAAAAAATAGAATTTGAAACTGAAAGTTCAAGTTTTAATGTTGAATTTTGAAAACTACTGCATTGTATACAAAGTAAAAATAAGTGTAGGGAAAGTATCCCCCCCAACTTGTAAATTTGTTTCAATTTTGGAAGTGTTTTGAATCAATTATTTTTAATTTGCACTTTCATAGATATTTTGATATTTTTTGTCTCTTTTTTCAGTCGCAGACTTTGTTTTCAGATTCCAATATAATTTTTTTCCAGTTTCAAATATGATTCACCCCCCCCCCCCGCCCCCCCCCAGTCCCCCCCCCCCCCCCCCCCCCCCCCCCCCACTTTCAGTTTGGCTTTGATCAGGGCTGGGGGGCGTGGTATCAGCTGAGTGGGGCGTGTGTTATCATGAGTGACGGCATAACAGCGAATGATGAGGCTCTTGCCCATCATACTTGCCCTCAGGAAATGTACCAGATAGCTGGGTGACATTGATACAATGTTGTTTTTTCATCAGAATGATCACGTTCATCAAGGGTGAAACATTAACTCCAAAAGCACGTTGTGTCAACATCAAACTATCGATTTCAGTTGACGGCTCGTGAGATTGATATCGGCGACACTGAATGAGCATTAATTTGCGCTTGACTGGGAGATGGTCTCTGTCAGCTCCTTAACGCTGATTTCAGCGGCACTGGTTACACTTTGATTAATGTGCTGTAGTGTATGTCACAGTAGCCTTTGCTTTGAGTGAACGCTGAAGCATGTGACGCACTTGAGGCGATCACGTGACGTGATTCTATCGCACTTCAGCAGCGAATCAATGATCTGTTTTAATAGGACAGAGTCACCGTCTCCGTGCGATTCAGGAATATTTATTTATGTATGTATATATTTGCACAAAAATATGAATTAAAAACACGTTGAAACAACGAAACAGAGATGTGTGCCGGAGAGGAGGGAAATGCTATGGAGCTGTACGAAGTCCTCACCTATAAAGAAACATGAATAAGTGATTTACATATGATGTTACTCCTTCAGACGCAAGGCTAGATGAGGGAGGAGAAGAATTGAGTGAGTAAGAGAGTGGATGAGTGAGTGAGAACGAAAGAATTAGCGAGAAAGGGAGTAAGGGTGAGTGAGTGAGAAGGGAGTAAGAGTGAGAGAGAAAGGGAGTGAGTAAGTGAGTGAGGAAGGGAGTAAGAGTGAGTGAGAGAGAAAGGGAGTGAGTGAGGAAGGGAGTAAGAGTGAGTGAGAGAGAAAGGGAGTGAGTGAGGAAGGGAGTAAGAGTGAGTGAGAGAGAAAGGGAGTGAGTGAGGAAGGGAGTAAGAGTGAGTGAGAGAGAAAGGGAGTGAGTGAGGAAGGGAGTAAGAGTGAGTGAGAGAGAAAGGGAGTGAGTGAGAGAGAAAGGGAGTGAGTGAGGAAAGGAGTGAGTGAGTGAGTGAAAAAGGGAATGAGTGAGTGAGGAACGGAGCAAGGGTGAGTGAGAGAAAGGGAGTGAGTGAGGGAGTAAGAGTGAGTGAGAGAAAGGGAGTGAGTGAGAAAGTGAGTGAGTGAGGAACGGAGGAAGAGTGAGTGAGAAAGGGAGTGAATGAGGGAGAGAATGTGTGAGAGAGTGAGGAGTGAGTGAGGAGGACTGTGAGAGTGTGCACGAGTGTGTGTGTGTGTGTGTGTGTGTGTAAGTTGGTGTGATTGTGTGTGTGGGTGCAGGGCTGCATCATTGCGAAGGCAGTGGGTGGCTGGATTCGCTAGGCTAACCCTCAATCTGTGTTTGAAATTACTGAGAGAAGATGATGAGTCGGCATTATGCTTGTGTGTATTTCAGAGGAGAAAACCTCTGTGTTTAATGGATGACTGACTATGAATTGTGTGACTGAGGGGGCTGGGGTGAAGATTTCTGAACTGTCTGCTATTATGAGTGAGGAGTTTGAGTTGGTTTTCAAAGTATCTGTTGAAAGATACGAACGTAGCATTTTCAGAACTTAAGTAAATTTGTAAATTAAGGTGCTGGACTGGACAATTTTGATCGACAGTTGAGTTTTTTTTTGTTTAAGAGGTGCAGATGGAGCTAAGATGAGTTGGCTAACCTGGCCATTTTTTCTGGGTAATAAATAATTCAACTAAGTGAGATGAATTAGGTACTTGCCCAGAGAATGTGGCAGTGAATGAGGTTTGGGTGATTCACCTGTACCATAGAGTTAAGTCACAGGCCGGATGAACCAGCCCCCTGATCCTTCTGATGATTCGAAGTGATCTTGCATCTTTGACGGTGACCGAATACACGTGCTCTTTTCAAGATTGTGTTTCTGCTGCTAGAATTCCAAAGAATACTGGAGACAAATCTTAAGATATTTCAGTCCCTTCATTATAAACCCTGAACACCATTATTTGTTGTTTTTACATGCGAGTATAATAAAGATGGATTTTTTTTTTTTACATTTAATGATCGCTTTTGGTGCTCGACTTGGCTTCCTTTTGAGTCCATTAAATTGCGTCCTTAAATCACACGTCTCTACTTGGGTTCACTCCAGGCTATGCCAAATCCCATCAACTCTTTCTGAGGTGGGATCTATGATGAGACCTGGGAAGATTTTAGAATTATTTTCTTTTGAGATCCTTCAGTTTTTTTGAAAAATTGATTTTTTTTTTGTTCCCACATATTGTTCAATATAGTAACGGTCACAGATTTCACCGCTGAACTTTGTTTGGGAGGCGCAGTGAAAAGGTTGTAATAAATTGAAACCGTGTAACTGGGTAAACGTTCGCTCACGTGGATAATTAAACCAGTTGGACTTGCACACGCTCAAATACTCCCTGTATCCTTCTCTCATGCGCAGCGCTATTATTTTATTTTCTGTTCCTACTGTACATGTCCAAAATAACAAAATATTTGATTTCAATGTGTAATTCGTTGCGGCCGTTAGTGTTTTGTCTGTATGAATGCCGCGTGTGGTTGTCTTGGTGACTGGGCGCTTACGCTGTACAGTGTGTCACATATTGATCTCCTGACCATACTGCATGTCTGACATGAACATTTGTGTTGATGCACTCTGAGCACGTGCGATTGCCTACATCTGTCTGTACGCCTCACACGCTCGTGCCGGTCGCTTACACGGCGTGCGACGTGATATATGTGTGATGCGAGCATGTGCTCGGCACGAAAAGCCTGTGCGCGAGCCTTTTCTCGCTTTGACCTTGCAGTGAGTGTATGCGTGTGTCACAGTGCTGATTGCGTAAGCGCCGTCAGGACGTTGTTGCAGGGATACAGAAAGTAGCGGAGGCTTTGGACCGCTCCCACACGGCTGGCCTTGAGAACCAACCTGCTGCTGTCTCTTTAATCTCTTCATATCTGGGACTTTGACGTCCCTTCCATTCTCTCAGCCTCAGGTCCGCTCCTCGGGCAGGGATTTGCAGCAGGAGTCACATTCGCCGATAAAAAGTGAAGATCCTGCTGTATTTCTCACGGCCAGAACTCTAATCCCCCCATGAAAAAAGCACTGCTGTTATATACTTGTCATTCTCAGAATAAGCTCAGGAAAGTTCTGCTTCAGGTATTCTCAGGTGTAAGGAGGTTTACTTCAGGTATGTCACGGGGTGCTGTTCTGTCGAGTGGGTTTGGGGCCCGGCTTGCTGTTCCCCAACCCCGTCGAGCAGCTTTGAACAGTTAACGTTACATGGCTGACGGGGCTCCCAAACTCACCAGCAGATGTTTCATTTCAGCTAGGGGTGTGTCGCTCCAATTTAACGTTAGTTCCAATTAATGTGGCCAAGCAGCAAAAGTTAAAAAGTAACCTGTAACATGAAGGCTGAACAGAGTTATGTCATTTCAACCCCTTCTTTCGGGGGCTTTAGCTAATCCCCTTATCAGGCCATTATCAATTTACCTCTGAAATAAAGATGACAGTTTTCACAGACGTGTTGATTTATTAAATCTTCATTTCAATGTACAAATGCAAACAAATTGACAAATTAATTAAATCAATGGCCTTGGCAACTAAGATAGGCGGAGTAATTTCAGTGATGAGGTGTTTTTCATTTGAGCACTGGCTACCCCGTGCTGTCTTGCTCGTTTGAGAACATTCTAAACGTCTGATTGACCGTTCAGATTGCTCGGTTGGATGTACATGTTGTATAATGATGCATATACAACACGAATCAATGTTGCAGCATGGAATATACAATAGCAATTTATCAAGGCTGTAGGTTCAAGTACAGTGACATCTTGACCAAAGGTAAATTTAGCACTGATATTCAGAAATATTTCTTCACCCAGAGAGTATTTTCGATGTGGAATTGCTTACCTGACCATATTGTTGAGGCAGAAACCTTGGGGGTTTTCAAGAGCAGGCTTGACTTAAAGCTAGATACCATTGAGTCATTCAGTATTTGAAAGGATATATTCACAATAGTATAAAGAAACTGGCGAGCGTAGTTGGGCTGAACGGCCTGTTCTCGCCATTCATGTTATGTTATGTTATGATGTTATAAAAGGCATTCAGGAATATTTAGCTGCAGTTGTCATTTTTCTCTCTCAGAGTCACTTGGTTTAAAAAACCTGAGCAATTCAGACTGCTGGTGGAGTTTTTGTCAGTGTAATGGAGGGAGAGGCAAACAAATCAGGCCAATTAGAGGCTACATGGGAACCAGCACCGGCCATGAGAGGGAACTGATACAGCTGCTGCTCTGTCGCCCTCCGTCCCACTTACCAAAGGCAATCCCTCATGAGCCACACGCGCCTTCCCTCGCCCGCCTCTGTTCAACTGAATTATGCGGCTGACGGCGCTGCTTGCGGCGGCTACAGGGTGCTGCGTGTCATGTTTTTTAAACTCTGTTTTGACAAGGCCTCTCAGTTTGGCCTCCGATGCTTGCGGCCCGGTTTCACAGGGCCGGCGTTTACTCACAGCGATCAGCGCTGACATTTAATGGGCCTCCCTCCCCACGAGCCTCCCTGTCCTTTTGTGAATGATGAGTTCATCAGCTGTATGTAAACACCACCCCCCAGCGTCCCACTCCGATGTTGCGTTTCTGTGGCGGATGATCATTCGCTGAGAGTGAGGGCGTGGCCCGTGAGCACGCTGTCGGACGCTGGTCTTTAGAATGCAGTAGGTGGACCCTCTCCCTACCACAGTTTTCAGATTCCCAGCTGCCATCTCTATTCAACAAGCTCACACATTTGCAAAACATTGCCACATTTACAAACACACCTTGAATATACTGACACGAATAATCATGCGCACTTACTCACGCATGCGCGCGTGGGCTCGCCTGTACACACACTTGCCTGTACCCGCGCGCACATTTACAAACACACCTTTGATATATTGGCACCAATAATCATGCACGCTTACCCACACATGCGCGCACTTGTAAACACACACACACACACCCACCCACCCACCCACCATATACTGGCACCCACTGTCATACATGCCCACACACACGCGGACACACATTTACTAATAGACCTACTATATACTGGCACCAATGATCATGCACACCTACACACACAGATGACGTACGCTGTAAACCAGAGATATCCGATAAATCACACGTGCCGCATGTGCTTTCAGGGTACTTCTCGAACTATTCGAATGTAATGATGCCATCAAATTCCCATTAGCCTCTGGGAGGAGGTGGGGCTCAGTAAGGGATGTAAGGGAGTGAGTAATGGCAGTGAAAATATACTGTTCTCTCAGGCAGAGGTCTGGCCATTCAGATTGCATGTTGCATCTTAGGCCTTTTTTGTCTTGGCCTTGGAGAAAAACAAAGGTACTGCATTGTGTTCAGGTGCTCTGTTCCGTGGCTCATGATTACGAGGGAGTATAAACCACCTCCTCCATCACAGACATCTCACTTCCAGCTGCCGTTTCTGTGCCCGTAGTTTAAACGCTGCAGTAAACCCCTGGCGGGTGCTCTCAAATTTACTCTCCCCGTGAGAGCTTGTGCTCATACTCAACCAATCCCAGACCCCAGGATGTTACCATGGCTGCGACGCTCACGTGGCGTCTCTGGGGTTCCTCTTTACAAATCTGCCCCGAGAGTCGGTGCCAGTCGTGCCGCGTAGCTTTTGAGGGGATGTTGCGCCGCTTTGCAGGTTTCATCTCAGTCTCGTCTGTCTTCGTCAACTTACAGGTGCTGCGAGGAAATCGCTCTGTCACACAAGTCCAGCGATTCGTTCCCTCTGCCTTAAACGGTGCCTGTAACGAACATCTGTGTTTAAGGGAAGCCTGAATCATACTCTGAAATGCTTCCAGAATATTTATCAAAAATGGGTACTGGATGAGTACATGTGTCTACTACAGATTGGTTGTTGACCGCAGGCTTAGAAGTACTACTTTTGGACTCATGGTTTTACAACTCTATAGCATCGCACACACGGTAGATGCAAAAATGTCCCCTTGATGTTGTTTTTTTTTTTTTCCCCTGCGAATGTGTCATTAACCAGGGGATTCCACTGGCAGCTCTCTAGGTTTTCTTATCAATTTTGAATTTTCTTAGATGCCGAGCCTTGACTGGCGTCCTCTTGACAAGCTGCTGGGAACATATTGCTTTGGTGTTATTTATTTACTTTTTCATTCATTCAAGCCAGTTGGTAGAAGGATCCCTGAGCATCTCTGCAGCGTTACGCTAAACATCTCGCCGAGGCGTCCGCACTGAGGCGGCGGAGAGGAGACAGATGGCGCTCCGTCTGCGATGGCTTTCTCAGAGTGACCTCAGCTCAACGTTATTGTCGTGCGTTCCTCTCTCAACCATCAAACGGCGGACAGGGAACGTCACTCTTTATCTCCCTGATGTCGGAGAACAGGTTTTATTGTTCAGACTTCAGGTCTGGAGCTGTGTGTGTTTTGTCAGAGACACTTGTGAGATGAGCATAGCGATTCCTGTTTGCTTTTCGATGTTGGCCGTTGCTGCTGGTTCCTCCTGATGAGTAACGGTTACGCCGCTGAATGCTGGATAAGATCGGCTGTGTTTCTTGCGCAGGAATGTGTTTTTTTATGCCTTTGAGCCGGCAACTGCCCTGGCCGGTGGCATTACGTTTTCGGGTTGTCTGTCCTTCCGTCCCAATATTGTGAACTGGAGATCTCTGTAATGCATCATGGGAATTTCTTCAGATTTGACAAAAATGTCCACTTAGACTCAAGGATAATCTTAACAGATTCTGGAGGTCAAAGGTCAGAGTTGTTGTGGCCTCATGTCTGCCTCTTTGCTGTGAATGCAATATCTCGAGAGCACACGGAGGGAATTTATTGAAATTTGGCACAACTGTCCATTTGGAGTCAAGGATGAACTGATTAGATTTTGGAATCCAAAAGTAAGGGTCATTGTGACCTGAATTTGGAACACGTGCAGAGAGTTTTTATTCTGTTTTTGTGTCTATGAGTGGATTTATAGACTGAAAGACGTGCAGCAAAAGAACAGCTACAGAATTCAGACCAGGAGAAGGACAATGACTAGCATTCTTGAGCTCAACATAAGGAGGACTTCTCTGAATACACTTGACTGAGGTTTGCTGACGGCTGTAGCTGAGAGAACGCGGAGGTGTGTGACGGCGTCTCCTGTTGGTTTAGTCCTGTGGACTTTCCTCCTCCTGCGCTTTCCTCCCTGTCCCTCTGTCTGTCTGTCTGTCTCTCTCTCTCTCTCTCTCCTCTCCATCTCTCTCTCCTCTCCGTCTCACCCCTCGTGTTGGTTTTGTTTCTCTCAGAGGAGGGCGGGGTGCGGGGCTTCACGCGGGACCCCTCTAAGCTGCAGGGATCGATGATCCGCACGGCGCTCAGGAAGAGCACGCAGGGCTTCGGCTTCACCATCATCGGAGGGGACCGGCCCGACGAGTTCCTGCAGGTCAAGAACGTACTGAGAGACGGGCCGGCTGCACAGGACAACAAGATCGCCTCCGGTGAGACAGAGAGAGCACGCGCACACAGGCAGCTAACACACCCACACACACACGCAGTCTCTCTCACACACACACACACACACACACACACACGCTCATGCAACCACGCACTGACTCACACCAACACACACACGGACGCATACTACAGTAAAACATCCTGGTATACGCTCTGATATACACACATGCATACCCACCCCTCAGGTACCTGCAGACACGCGCACGCACACACACACACACACACACACACACACACACGCAAAACACGCAATTGGGAATTTTTTTGGCTGTCACAAAGCCTATACCTTTGCTTAATGGGGTTATGCTCACAGATTTATGTGACACCGTAAAAAATGGTGATGTTGTTATTTATGAGTGACGCACTGGCAGAGCTTTACTCTGGGTCTGATGATCTGCCCTGAGGCTGTCAGCTACACAGTGGGCTAAAATCCAGTACATTGGGACATGCTCTTCTATCTCTTTCCATTCCTCAGCTTGACGCAGACGGATGTAAATTTTGTCGGCAGGTGCTGAGTGCGCACAGATAGCGTAAATGAAATGTTGATTTCACCCGTCAAGCGAGAGGGAAATACGTTTAATTCCAGTTCAGGTGTGACTAAACTTTGTCCAATCAGGACATTTTCCACACGCCTCAAAATCAGGGGCTCTTCCCAGTTGCATGTTTATCTCAGGCCTTCTACCTTTTCTTGCTCTTAACTCCTCCCATTTTGGTGACAGGTGAGGAGGCGGGGAGGGGGATGGGGTTGAGAAAAAACGTGAATTAGCAGGGTGGAATGTTACATCAGGCGTGGGCAGTCATTGGCGTGGCCAGTGCTTGGCAGAAGGGTGGGGGTAGATTTCTAGGTCAGTAACAGTTACATCACACCTTCTCAAAAAAATAGTGGCAAAGCCACTGCGCCTGCTCGGCCGAACATGGCCGAAATGGAACGCCCCCTATTGGCCAAAGTATAGGTCCGATTCGGCTGAAAATCAAACTTGGTCTAGACCAGGGGTGTCAAACTGACCCGTAAACGGGCCAAGAGGCTGCAGGTTTTTCACTCCAACAATGCAGAAGCGCACCTGATACAACTAATCAGTTGTGCAGGCCTAGATCAGTTGATTAAATCAGTGCTTTCAGGTGAGCTTCTGCTTGGTAGGATTGAAGACCTGCAGCCTCTTGGCACCGTTTACGGGTCAGTTTGACACCCCTGGTCTAGACCTTATGACCGTATGTGTACAAATGAGATGTGAAAAGAAGCGGTGAAAAACTGAGGACACTCGAGTGCAGACAAGCCAAAAGTTTACGCACGTACGCACGCACGACAGACCACCACTAAAGACCCCAAGCATAGCATAAGCCCCTCTGGGCCTTTTGGCCAAGCGGGCTAAAAAAGAATTTTTCAAGAAATGGTCTTGACATTCCGAAAAGGAGCAGTGTGTAGAATTTACATTGATATTTTGGCAGACATGGAATATAACATTCATAACTACTTTTTTAGTAGTGTATAATCACTTGAAAACAATAATCTTTGAGTTTCATCTCGCTTGGAATAAGCCCTTCAAACCTACATGGGAGAGGGTCCACCTTCGTGGAGGCCGCCATGTTGTGCCGCCATTTTTTATACAGTAGCCCAGAACGGGAAAAAAGTAAATGAATAAAGCACTGACATAGGAGAGCAGCTTACACGTTTTCGCGCCACCGTAGGTTTTCTGAGAAATGGAATGGTCAGTTGGTTGCAATCTATAATCTGACCACTAGATGGCTCTAAATCTTACACACTGATCCTTTAACCTTCCACCCCACTTGCGTGACTGGCATTTTTCCCCCAATAGTGCCATATGGCAGTCTTTTTGTTATGTTTCTTTTAACAATTAGTAATAAGAATAGACAGCCAGAAATTTAGCTAGAACTTCGATAAAGGCCATGGGGAAAAATAGCAGTGAGAACTGGGCACTGGTGAGGGTGAAAGGCTGAACTGAAGCTGCCTTAGGGAACCCTTTCTTCCTTCTGAATTCTTGCCTCGTTTAACGGGCTGTTTTTACTTGATGGTAGAGCTCTACTTGGTTTGTACTTGTCTGCAATGAAGAAAAGAAAGAGAGAAATAGGCCAACGAAATTGATATGGGCCTGTGACAGTATGGCAAGCCACTAGCTAGACTGGATTTGTGTTGTAATGAGAAACCCTGTTCACGTGATGGCAAAAGTGATGTTATTTATCCTTGGAAGAATGACGTTGTGGATATCTGAAATGACAATTGTGGATAGGAAGAATGTCATTGTAGATATCTGAAATGCTGTTTTTGACTAGGAAGAATTGAATTGCGGATATCTGCAACACATATCCAGTCTAGCTATTCAATGTTAAAACGGCTCGCCATAGTGACAGGGGCCCGGGGCGCGGGGGCATGTTGCCATGCCGATACCGACTCTGTGCTATCTCTGCGTGTGTCATGGGCTGACCGCTCAACCTGTACGAGGACCTGAAATCATCTTATCATTATGAACCTCACAGCCACTGCAAGATACTATTCTAATTGAACCGCCGTTATCCATCTTCCGCAGGGTCTCAACAGCAGTCGCCACATTATAGGTTTTCAGCAGCTTTGATTTTGATATCTTACGTCATTGAGCAACCATTTAGCGCTTTAAGGGTTAATAGAAATTGAATTAGCCATGAATCCTTGAGGACAAGATGAGTTTGAAAGTGCTTCACCTGAAGTTTGAGGGGTAGTAATGAATCTGTGACCTTGTAAGCATGATATGAAAGGAACATTCTAAATGGGCTATGTAGAGAGTTACTCTGGGAATGCGTTCATTGGCAATCGCACGTTTGTCATACTTTTGAAAAGCAGATGAAAGTGACCATAATTTAAGAATATTGAATATTTCTTGAGCGGTTGTGAACTTTAAGGTTCCCTTTCAGAGGGTGACACTATTGATCTAGCTGTTAAATCTTGGCCCGAGTGTTGAGATTTATCAGTTAACTGAGACAGTCGTGTGATTGATCTTTGAGGGAATAAAGCTCTGTAGAATTAATTGGCTGAGGGAACTGCAGGCGATTGATTACAATTTTACCATGTTAGCTTTCCGCTTTCCAGGAGAATGTACAATATTTAAATGAAGGCTTTATCCATAACTGCAAACAAAAGCAAAATTAAGTGTTTTAATCTTTGACTCCCAGCTTTCACAAAACCAAACATGACTGCTGTGCCCAAGTAAATTAAGACCAGGTATCAGATATGCTGTTTTAATTTTTAAGTTAACTATGACATTTTATGGAATGAAATGGTAAAATTAAATGTTGCGTTTTAATTTTGGCACAAGTTTGATGCATGTATTTACAGCAAAATGTTGCAGATTTTACAAATTGAGAGTAAATATTCAGAGATACACAATCAGTTTGAATTTGAATCTTTGCTGAAGACCTTGATTAGTAGAATCAGGTGTGTTACTGCTTAGTTGCAATGAAGGTCTATGCCCACACTGGCCCTTTCTGGATAAGTTTGAGGACCCCAAGGCAATCAGAAAACATGGTAACATCCTTACTCGGGCAGAGAAGTCAGTTAGCATAATTTGGAAATTACTGTTCACGGTCACAAAATGAAACCGAACTATGTTGGTAGGGTTCTGTTTGAAGTGGTTACTGGCTGTGTATTGTGTGCGCATAGAGTACACTACGTATGTACGGAAATACACAATATTTGTCAATCAATACGGCATTGAAAAAGCAACACCTGAACAAAATTTTGTAGCTAAACACCACCAATAATGCTCCCGTATTCTCATTGGACAATTTATCATTCATATAAATGACTGTTGATCATTTTGGCTGTTTGATGTTCGTGTGAATGAAGCACATAGCCAATTTGTTGTCCCTCCTGCTGACATGAAGATTGTGCTGCCTGCATACATATATTGATTTGGCTTGAAGGTTTCTCAAGGGTGTTGCTCGGTCTGTGTTGCTTTAAACATCTCTACCCAGAAGCTATTTGCACGGGTGTATAATATAGCTGATTAATGAGTTTTGCTCTGCATTGATATGACTGTAGATAACGTGGGGAAAACAAGTTTGACTCGGCTGTTATGAGGAAACAGGCATTGGAAGTAATTTATGGAGGATGAGATGTCTGCCGGTTATCCCCCGCGCGTCTCCCGATGCTGTGTTTCTATTTCATACTTCCAGACCGCCAGAGGCGATAAAAACATAGTGGAATATATCATGCGCTCGCGCATTGGCTTCGAGAACTTATTGATTAGTTGTCATCTGATAACCTCATGACGCCCAAGTGTATATATAAACCTACTCACGCGTCATGATCTTTCTCTCTTTCATTCTCGCCTGGTGGAGAACTTTTTTCGGAGACCTTCCTGCGACTGGTGCAGCTTACCTAGGGCTTAGCTTCTGCTACCCCGTCTAGCTGTAGTCGTAACACGTCTGGATTATTACCGGCGAGTACCTACTGGTTTCCAGGGTTCCCTCGCTTGGTAACATCATTCTATTCCGACGAGTACCTCGGTGCCCAAGGTTCCCTCATTCGGTGCAAACAACAGCCTAGTGCAAGGTGGGCAAACAGACTACATCGCCAGTAAGTTGGCTGCGTTCAAACGAGTACTTTCGGTTTCCAAAGTTCCCTCGTTTGACGGAGATAGCCGGTTATCTGCGATTGCGTTTGCTGTGCGCTTCGGTTTCATTAGTTATCTGCTAACAACTGTGTTAGCTTGGCTATTGTGGATCGAATTCACTGCTTCTGGCGACATATCCTTCTGATTTGGCTCTGTATTGCTTTGGAAGCCTCCCACATGGAGCAGTCTGCTTATTGTACGCAGTGCCTTACTGGGATGGACATGTTGGATGGGCATGACAGCTGTCCATCTTGCTTAGGCCTAGAACGTCTTCAAGAAGCACTTACTAACCCTGCCCTGAGTGCAACGTCATGCCGCTTGAACAACGGCAACATCGCCTGAATGCTTTTTTCCGGATGCATCCGTAAATTTGGCTAATGCCAGCAGCAAACATGGTAATAAGCGCAAGCATTCTAGTGACAGGGAGCAATCATAGTCGAAGCGCAAGCATTCATTCCCTCAACTAGCAAAGCGAATGGATGAGCTAGCTACAATGGTTATGAAATGGCAAGCCCTTTTGTCAGACCCTGCAATAGAGGCTGCTGAGGAGAATCATGCTTTTGCTCCCCCTATGTTTGATGACTCCACAGACATGCGTCTCGAGGACAGTGATGCCCTGACAGTGGCAGCCACAGATTCTCTGTTTGCTGAGCAACATGATCAGCACTCCAACAAGGTAGAGCTGCAACCAGTACAGCCATCCTCAATACACTCTGTTAGCTGCAGTGAATCCTCCACTTCCTCCTCCTCTGTAGCATTGTCGTTGTGTGACCACATAAAAATGGCACTGGCTTAGTTGAACCTGGACCCACCTCAACCCCCAGAGGGCCCTACCAACTTGCTGTGCCGCCCTGTACCAGGGACAAAGGACGCACTTGTGTCTCATTGCAAGGACTTCACTGAGGTCGTATTGGCAGCTTTTAAATCAGCTTCCAGTCATGGCCACCCAGACCGTTCTGCCCGCATGTTGGCAGACATATCAACACCGGACACAATTTGTCTTGGCCCAATGCCAGCCGTGGAGCCCTGTGTCGCTGCCCTTGTTGTCACGCCTGATGAAGCATTGCGTCAGGATGTGCGGTGCCCCAACGAGGAATGCAGACGTACCGATAATGATCTGGTCAAGGTTTACAACACTGTTGCTAGACTGGGCTGGGTGGGAAACTCAATGGGCCGTATGTTTCTGGCCATGAATTCTACCCTGGCCTCAGCCCCTGGGAATGTCGCTGTATCTGGTTTGCTTGATTCATCCCTGCAAGCACTTAGTGCTGTGGCTAGTGACTGGCAGAAGAGCACTGGGCCTCCTTGTCCAGGCCAGACGACAGGTTTGGCTAGCGCGGTCACGCAATAACCTGCGGGAGTTGCCCCTAATTCTTAGTCGCTTGTTCGGGCCTGCCGCCCAAGAGGCCCTGGAAAGAAGGATGGATGTTACAGAGTCACGGTCTCAGCACATTGACCAACGCCCACCTTTTAGAATGCCATCATTACGAGGGGCTCTACCCCGCCAGGTCTCTGCTCTGCAACCTGCGTACACACCTAGCAGACATCCTCGTGGACAACACCGCCTACTCCATCGCCACTTCGGTTTGCTCCAGGCGTGCGCTCACGCCCACTGTCTGCGAGACAGCCTCCATTTCAGCGCCCCCCCAAAGCCTCTGAAGCAGCAAGCAAACGCCGCTGACAGGCGGTGGTTGGCGGCGACTTGTTTTTCAGCACCTCAGCTGCAATGCTGGAGGGACATAACATCCAATGGTTGGCTTCTCGAGACACTCGAGAAAGGCTACCGCTTGCAATTTCGCTGTCGACCACCCCAGTCTGCTCGGGTCCGTCCCACCACAGTGAGAGACCCTCGTCAGGTTGCCACCCTTACTGCCGAAGTTCAAGAGTTGTTGCTGAAGGGCGCTATAGAGGAAGTAGACCCTCAAGTTCAAACAGAGGGATTCTAGTCCCGTTATTTCGTAGTTCGGAAAAAGAATAAGGGGTTCAGACCTATCCTAGACTTGAGGCGCTTGAACAAGTTCCTAAAGCGCCTTCCATTCCACATGTTACGCATTGCAGACGTCATCCGAGCCATAGAGCCGGGCGCATTGTTCATTACCATAGATTTAAAGGAAGCCTATTTTCATGTGCCCATTGCGGTGGAGCACAGACAGTTTCTTTGGTTCAGCTTCCTGCAAAAGATTAATCAGTTCAGAGGGCTTCCTTTCGGGCTTTCTGTGGCACCCCAGGTTTTTACAAAGTGTATCCAGGAGGCACTGGAACCCTTGCAACAGGAGGGCATTTTGGTCCCACCATACCTGGACAACTGGCTGCTCTGTGCAGCAACCCTGGCACAGGTAGCCGCCAACGCCGGCCGTCTCATACACCTTGTCACAGCGTTGGGCCTCAGGATCAACTGGGAGAAAAGTTGCCTCATCCCTGCCCAATCAGTGAATTTGCTCGGCATGCTCTTGGATTCGAGAATCATGCGTGCCACACTCACCAGGCCAGACTGGAGACAATTCAGGATGCCCTAGCTGGGATCCAAGTAGGGTGCAAGGTCCCTTACATTCGACTCTTGAGACTGGCAGGGCTGTTGATGGCAGCAACCTCTGTCATTCAACTCGGCATGCTGAACCTGTTTTTTCCAGCTATGATATGATGATATATTCCACTGTGTTTTTATCGCCTCTGGCGGTCTTCCACTATTCATAGAACCACGGTCACATCCCTAACCAGCGTATTAGCTCCCACTACGAACTGGAGCAGAGAAAATTGCAACAGAGCTTCTCCGTACATCCGTTCCGATTGGGGACAAGTTTTTCCAAAAAATACTTTACCTAAATGAGTGATATTTTGTGTGTGTATGTTTCTGCTCATGACCTTGATTGAGTTTGAAAACCGGATTCTTTGGTAGCGGGGAAGTTGAAGTTTAAGTCTTCTTATTACATCTGTTTTGTTTCCCGTAATCCTTAGAGCGCTTAATGTCCGCTATTGTTGCACAGTGAAGTAAGATATCTATTATGTGGCGACATAATAATAAGTTGCCACAAGGTTTTCAACAGCGCAAAATAATTAAATTTATATATAATATAAATTTCAGCGCTCTAAGGGTAGCAAGAAAAAACTTGCGCACCGGTGGACAGACAGGTGCTTTAGGAGAAAGGCCAACTGTGGACTAAAATAAAGGGAAAACTCCCGCTCACGCTCTTCTCGCTTGCAATTAATTTATTAGTCGACATGTCGGTCAACAGACCTTCTTTTTATTTTATTTTATTTTATTTTATTTTATTTTATTTTATTTTATTTTATTTTATTTGATCTTTATTTTGGCGCTCTAAGGGTAAAAGACGCCTGTTACATACTTGCACACATACATAGGCTACATACAGGCTCTTGCACAACTATTGCCACCCTGTTAAAGATGAGTAAAAAGGGTTATGATATTCATCTTTTGGTGAGTTAGCCTAATCTCAATCCCGCATTGGAAAAAAATGATAATGAGAAACTTAAAGTAAACATAATGCGGGGGTGTGTGATTAAAAAAAAACCACCTAGAAATGGTTATTTTTTGCAACGTTAAATTAGTTTTTTCAATAATTGCAGAGGGGACTGTACATTTAGGTGTCTATTTTTAGTTTAACCCATCATGTGGCAACTTGTTTGAAAGAGCTCCTGCAGGAGAGCTCTTTTAAACTAGTCACCACATGATAGGTTCTCAACAGCTCAAGATTATTAAATTTATATATTTTTTAAATTTATTCCAGCACTCAAAGAGTTAATGTACAGTTAGGATCTAGTGTATCATGGCAACAGTACTGCCTTACCCGAGAGTGAAACATGTAGCGGGTGCATGATTTTCCTGTCTTGTTTAGGTAATTTAGCTTTCGCTACTGCTTCGCCTCCCTCTCTTTAACCCTCTCTGTCCTCTTCCACTGACCCCCCGCCCCCCACCCCCCGCCATCAGGTGATGTGATCGTGGACATCAACAGGACCTGTGTTTTAGGGAAGACACACGCCGATGTGGTGCAGATGTTCCAGTCCATCCCAGTGAACGAGTTTGTGGACATGGTGCTGTGCCGGGGCTACCCGCTGCCGGAGGACACCAACAGCAGCGATGAGGCCGGCGGCGAGCTGGTGTCGGCCGTGCCCCTCATCAACGGCCAACCGGTGCTCGGCTCCCTCCAGGAGCTGCCCTACATCACCACTGATGCCAGCGGCCGGCCCGTGGCGACCGCCCTGCCCAACGGTCGCTACCCGGAGACGGCGGACCCGGCCCTGCTGCAGCCGGAGTTGGTGAGCGTGCCCCTGGTGAAGGGGCCGGGCGGGTTTGGCTTCGCCATCGCCGACTGCCCCCTGGGCCAGAAGGTGAAGATGATCCTGGACGCGCAGTGGTGCCGCGGTCTGCAGAAGGGTGACGTCATCAAGGAGATCAACCGGCAGAACGTGCAACCGCTGAGCCACGGGCAGGTGGTGGATATCCTGAAGGACCTGCCTGTGGGGAGCGAGGTGAACGTGCTGGTGCTGAGAGGAGGTGAGGAAGCGCCGTCCCATTCTTCTTGTCTCCTCGTCTTCTCATGTCCTCATCACGGAGCTCTTAAGTCTGATTTATGATTGGATGCTTAACATTCTCGATGAGTGTCACTCGACAGAAATTAAAGAGCCATGCAACCTATTCAATTTTTGGCTTCGGCGTAAGGTTTCAGTTGGGCACTTTGTAGCCAGACGCTGTCCTCTAGTTGACGCACTTTCCACGTTGTCTACAGGTACCGTCACCGACTAAACCATTTTGTGAAGCATTTGGAAAAAAATGGAAAAATTTCATTGGCAAAATATTACATCGACAAATTACGATGGCATCTGAGACATGATATGAGGTTCTCCAGGTGCGCGACATAAAAGGGAAGTGTCGAGTGACTCTTTTATTTTCTCCAGAAAATGTTTCATCTCTGTCGAGCCGTGTCTGGCTCGTCGAAAGTGTCTAGCTCCCTCCCGTAAATCAGGCTTTAGTGCGCTATCACAGTGTCCTCATAATGCCCTCAAAATGTTCTCTCAATGGGCTCCACGCTCTTGCAGCGTCTTTGCGCCGTCCTCTCCACCGCAGTACTCCTCTGTGTTTACTCGGAAGGCAGCAGGTGCTGTCGGTGGGGTCATTCTGGAGCTTAAAGTTGGGTGTGAGTCATTGGCCCCCCAGAAACTGATTTATCATCGAGGCTCTGACTTTCCAATCCAGGAGATTATACTTCGACAGAGGCTGGTAGAACAGTGGTGCTGGATGACTTTTCTCTCAATCGTGCAGTTAGCCCTGCGTCTTGTCATTTTTAGGGGGAGAGTGAGTGTTTATAGCTGCACTTAAAACTTCCGCTCTCTCTCTGCAAAAACTACTCCTGCCAGCTCGTGCTCCCTCAGAACAGCTCTAGTGCTCTCCACAGATCTATATTCCTGTGCCCAGACTCGCACAGGGGACGTCAGATTTGCTGCTGACTGCCCCACAGCCAGGAGAGACCAGCTAACTGACTGGCAAATATTACAGCTTTACTGCCACAACCTCAGCAAGAGGCAATTAAAAAACGCCGGAGGTGAGACTCAGTGCTCGGCCCACCTCTGTCCAGCCTGATGTCGGGCACAATCTGGGTCACCGCCCAAGGGGGCTACTCTGTTTCACTGGTGAGGGGGTGGTGTAGAAATGGGACATTTTTGGGCCCCTCACTCACTCCCTCATGTTGCGAGGGGTGGATGGCACAAAAGTGCCTTTGTCTCTGGTGGTCAGGCCTGGTAATGACATCAGGGTTTTTACAGCGGGTCACTAAACGGACCATTTTTTTTTCTTTTTTACTGCCCCCTGCCACAAACTGACTGGAGAGGGGGGAGCAGCATTGCTGTCTCTCCCTTTTCAAAGAGTAACATCCTTCAAAGGGCCCATGCGGCTGCAGCACTGCTGCCTCAGAGTGCCTGTGATGGGAGGGCCTCCGCAGGACTGCCTGGTCCCAGCGGGGGGCCTGACAGATTGTCCTGCCTGGATTCCTGCGAACATCAGCTGTAAGAGCCCAGCGTGAGCCTGACACTGAGGGTCCTCTCTCTTCCCCTTCCACCTCCAGCGGCTGCGAAATCACTATCATTTTCATTTACTCTCATGCCCCCGCACTTCTTCACCCTGATGCTGTGTACAGGGCAGGGAGACAGGGGTCTATTTTGGTTTTTCAGCTACATGTGGTGGTGGGGGGTATTAGGTGGGCAGGGTTAGAGGCAGAGGGCCCAGATGCACATTTAGGAACGCTTTTGTATTTTTATTATTATTTGCCTGTATTGACCTAGGAATCTCTCTTTTACGAGGGTGACCATAAAAATAGGCTACTAACATTTGCAAAATATGAAACTAGAAGTATACAGGAGATGAAAAAGGAATGTAAGTATAAAAAAGTTAAAAACGACGAGCCCAGAGCATGGTTCCATTTGTAATTTTTTGCTGGACAGGTAGGTTCAGAGCTTTTCCCCGCAGGTCGCTCACTGTTTATGCATTCAGCTGGGGCGACAGGCTTGTCACGGATGGAGGGTCGGAGTAAATTGAACGCGCAGGTCTGATACAGCAGACGCGACGGCGATGTGGAGCGGCGGCTCATTCGGTTACGGGGACAGAGGGCTCTGCGCTGCTCTCACGCACGTACACACTCCTGCAGTCACGTGAGCGCACCGTCTCCCTGATGCGTCGATGCGCTCCGTGCAGCGTTTGACATCGCAGGTTATATTGGTCGTGCTCTACCCTCGGCGGCTCCGGTGTTTTGTAATTAACTGGCGTTGCGACATTCCATGTGGGGTGCAGTGCCACCTAGCGGTCAAATAGTGAAACTGCAGTGAGAATGTGGAGAGTGCTTGCGCTCCTGAGGGTGAGTGTAAAGGGGTCATTTGACTTTATTTCTCCGCAATAGTGCAGCCCCCACCCCACGCCTCCCTCACCCAATTCCTCCTCAGTCTATACCAGCTACAACAAGGGAGTCCAGCACCTAATTAATGATTAACAATGCCGTCTCGTTAACAGGCCTCTGGCAAAGCATTGGTAATCCATTTGTGCCTGTTTACCTGTCCTGGGAAATTAAGACTTCTCTTACACTAATTCCTCTAGCCCACAGCCCCTTCTTAACCATGTTTTTTTTTTTCTTTCTTTCTGTCTCTCTTTGCCTTGCCCTCATGCTCTTCCTCTCTCTCTCTCTCTCTCTCTCGCTCTCTCTCTGCCCCCCCCCCCCTCTCTCGCTCTCTTTTGCTCTCACCCTCTCTCTGCCTGCAGGCCAGACGTCTCCCGTGAAGTCTTTAAAACCTGTGAGTTAAAATAAATGGTTTTAATTACCTCTCTTCCCGGGCCGAGCCTCAGGCCGTTTTTGTGAGCTCTTGGGGTGGATTTTTAATGATAAAGCAGTGCTAGAAATTGGGGAAAACAGGAAACACTAAAATCTGATGGGAGATTAATAATTAAAGGTTAAGGAAGATATAACCTGTCCTCGTTCCGGAAGCAGACTCTACTGTGTGCTGCATTATTCAGGCTGCAGGCACAAGGCTCGGCTGTTATTCTTAGCGCTCGGCGGCTAAATGAACTGGCCGGTTGACACCGGTAACGAGAGACATTACCTGTCCAGAACAGCCACCACCAGCGTCTCTCAATCCCTTTGCTAGAGGACAATAAACTAACATGAATACAAGCTCTCCCGAAAGCACGATAAGTCAGAGTTCTACGTTTTGGTTGGGTCTGTCAGGGCAGGCAGTTGATGACGTAAGCATATGAGTCTACACATATGATATATTCCTCACTCGCCCTGATGTTCCCGCTGTCTCTCTGCCTGCGCTGCGCTTAGCGCGAGGCCTCACTCTCACTGAAGCAGGACGTGGCAGCCGCCAGCACAGAGCCCCCGAATTCATCCTCAGAAGCGTCCGCACAGCCCCTGGCCTTCCCCGCCAGCACTGGACGGTCCAGCTCGCCCAAACTGGACCCCGCTGAGCTCTACATTAAGTCTAGGGCCGCGCTGGAGAGCAAACGTGAGTGTCCCAAAATGTCCCTCAGCCGTAATTACAACATTTAATGCTCTTACCAGCTAACCTGTCTAATAAGCTGTTTGGCACCCATTACCTCTGATTCAATAAGAGATATTGATTCCCTTGTTCTTTCGGATTAATGTAGTGAGCAGTCCCATTTCACATGTATGGACATGTTTTCTCCATGTGACTCTATAATTGATCTCAACGCACTGTCCAACGCAATCAGTAAATCGATTTTTATTTCATATACCACTCATAACAATGCATACTTTGCTTTTTACGGTGAAATTCAAGGACAATTTAGCTGAGAAAGGGTGGATAAGACAAACATTTATCAAGTTTAAAAGGTCTGTCCTCTGTCTGACTACATTGAGAGTCGGGGCAGTGCAATTTAGCCAGTAAATAGCATTGCAGAGCTGTGTAAACAGACCTGGCACAATGAAATGGAGGCGACATCAAAGGCTGTTTTGTCTCGGCTGTGTGCCTGGGACTGGGTGGGCCTTTAGAATTGAGCTGTGGTGGGGCTGCTCTCTGAGGCCATCCTGTTGAATCAGTCCAGGTTTCGAGCTACTGGTTAATATTTCTCATGATGCCATCTTGTTGCCCATTCTGTAAACTATATAAACTAGTTCTCGGGTTTAGCCGTGCAAGTAAAGTTCAGTTCTTGTTTTAACAGCAATATTATTAGCAATTCTATTTCCTCAGCCTGCTCCAGCCATCTCACACTCTTCTTCTTCTTTTTCGTCTTTGTCTTCGCCGTCATCTTCCTCTTCTCACAGCACCCAACACCAAGGATCTGGATGTTTTCATCAAAAGGAACCAAGAGTCTGGTTTCGGCTTCCGTGTTTTGGGTGGGGAAGGTCCAGATCAGCCAGTAAGTGCCACCCAGATTCACATTGCTCAGATTTGTCAAATGAACAGCACTTTTTCCTTCGGTGAGAAATGGAGGACTGATGCGCTGAATGGCCTTTTATGCCGATGAAATGTCTGCATGTTCTTCCTTGTGGACTGCATCAGTAATAAAGAGCTCCATTGCTTCCCCACTTAAACTGTTCAGAGATGGTATAGATCACCAGTCAGGGCTCTCGGAAGCATAATCACAGTGCCAGATCCTCATCACTGCATTTACCCCCCTCATTGGCTAAGCTGTTCAAACACATTCTTGACAATCATATTTGTCATTCGGTATATGATATTGAGACCCTAGTTCTCTTGTGGTAAAATTATGGTGTAATTCCCGTAACCCATTAATCTGTACGTCTTTTGCCGAAGGGTCTCATTTAAATCTCCATTGAATTACTCTGTCAGTTCATTACGAATTCTGACATTTGAAAAATAGGCCTTGTGAATTTGAATGAAAAAATGTTGTTTTAACACATTAATTGATCTCCTGATACAACGTACATTAAATAAGCACAATCTATTTAATAAATGCTTCATTAGTAATGAGCAAATAATTTCCTAATAGTTGAACTATAATATTATTATGCATTTTCTATGAGACAGACTGATTTGTTGACCATTAAGAAATACATTAACCTTGTTTCCAAAATTAGTTAAAATAGTTATACGTGAACTAGCAATGCGTAAGTGGATTGACAAGACCGCACATATGCACTTTTTAGTAGCTTGTAGTTAATAGCTGTAGTTAACAATTAGTTATTGCCAATCCAAGTGAGATTGCTACGATGACAATAAAGGCTATTCTATTCTATTCTATTCTATTATTGTTGACTTGGTTTAATATACCAAGCCGGCAGCAGGTGTTAAGTCTGATGGTTGTTGTGATGCATACGACGCCCTCGATGCCCTCTCACTCAGGTGTACATCGGCGCCATCGTACCTCTGGGGGCTGCGGAGAAGGATGGGCGTTTGCGGGCGGGAGATGAGCTCATGTGCATCGACTCGGTACCGGTGAAGGGCAAGTCGCACAAGCAGGTGCTGGAGCTGATGACCAACGCTGCCCGCAACGGTCAGGTCCTGCTCACCGTGCGACGGAAGGTGGTCTACGCAGGTGTGTGTCCCCTCAGCGTGTCGCGGCATCTGCAGACAGACTGAGCTTTACAGGTAGTTTGCAGTACTTACTTTTGGTGTTTTCATGCGGTAAGGACTATTTATTTGGTTTTAAAGCTTCTCGGGATAGGAGTATTTGGTTAATAAATGTAATCTGACGTGCTGTTATTATATGCCCAAGGTGGCCTGATTAAGTAGGTGAGGAAAACTGGGAAAGTGATTGAGGATGTTCTGATTTGTTGATTTTGCTTCTCGTTCTGATTCGATAAGGCCCTGGGCCCCAATCTGTCCATTTGTGCATGTGATCCGCAAGGGTTACGGAGGGCTTTACTTGCTAATTTGAGTTAAAAAAACAGCCAATTTGTCCGCAGGAAAAAAAAACTGTGTCACCAGCATCTTTCTGCGTGCCAACCTGGAGCTTTCTCCCCCTCGTGGGTCTCTTGCGGATTTCCAGAGTTTTTTTGTCATGTTTTTATGGCTAATATAAGGCTTAATTTGCTTAATATATATGCTTAATTTAAGCTAATTGGCGTTTCAGGTTTCAGTATAAAAGTGAAATCGCATTTCTTCATGCCTCAACCAAGAACGTCAAAGTTGTTTTTTTTTTTCTTCACTAACAATCGCTAAATCTTGGACTTTGTAGCTACAATATCGGTCACATTCCGCCAGTCAGTGCAATTCGTGAAATCGCCTTTGTGGTTTTCATACAACTATTTTTTTATCACCTGCCGCGCTATTAGCGCAAAGCGGGGGATATAGCTTTGGGCTCCGCATGAGCGTACGTACGTCCGCACGGACACATAAAATTGAGGCGGTGGGGGATATTGCCATGTTGGTGGCAAACACTTGTTATCATTTAAATTAACCATGGAACTTGTATTGGGTGGAAAGGCAAAATGCCTACGCAAGAAATACCTGTTGTAAATCTGGCAAGGGAACCAAAATGTTAACTTGCCTCTGAGTCTTAGGACTACAAATTATTATTATCATTCTTGTCGTCGCGGCTCTCTGCTTTATATTTACTTTAGGTTTGCGCTCATGTTTACTTCCACTTGCGCTCAGCGTCTCTCTCTCTCTCTCTCTCTCTCTCTCTCTCTCGCTCTCTCAGAGGTGGGTGGAGAAGAGGAAGTACCTCGGCCGCAGGGCCCCCCAGCTGTTGCGAACGGGTCCCCCAAACTGCCCCGCAGTGAGGGCCCTGCACCGGCCGAACAGGAGTCTTACGACGTCACGCTGCAGCGCAAGGACAACGAAGGCTTTGGCTTCGTCATCCTCACGTCCAAGAACAAACCACCGCCAGGAGGTGAAAGTGCTGCTCCTTACTGGTGGCTGTACTTTCTGAGGCGAACTATCTGTCGCCTAGTTCTCGTGCAGTAATAATAACACGTGATTAGGCAGTGCCAGTCCTCGAGAGGGCTGTACCAGTGTTTATAAGCTGGTCTTTCTGATTAGTTACTTTTTTTAAATGCTTCTTTAACTGCCTGCTGTTAATTTTACACCAATTTGCGCAGCAGTGGAATTAGAATCTCTGCCTACAGGGGCCATTGGCAGGTCAAACTGTCCAGTTATACATCAGGCTTTATGGGTAATTCTGGAGAATTGACCCCAGCCACTCACAGTATAGAAACTCAGGCTCTGTGCTACGTGCCTCGAGCCACAATCCCGCACCCCCCCCCCCCCCCCCCCCCTTTCCCTCAACATTATAATATGTAGTGGGACCAGAGTCATTTATTTCTGAATCCACAAGCGAGCGACTGCAGCCTTTGCTGGAGAGCAGACAGGCAGGAGATGAAACTGGGGCAGCGGAAAGGAGGGGAAGATCAGATTGAGCTGTTGCCCAGACGAGCCTGACACCCTGTACCAAATATGCAGCAAAACCCCACTGTCATTATGCAATTAGGACCATCGTACTGAAGTGCCTCTACACTCAGTACTGATTTGGACACTGGGCACCAGGGCCAAAATACACTATTTAACTTGTCCCCCCCCCACTCCCTCCCTGTCTCTCTTTCTTTCCTCCCTTCTCCCTTTTTATCGTTCACTCTATTGTCCCCCTCTCCCTCTCTATCTCTCTGTGCTGACCCGTCCCTCTCTCTCTCTCTCCATCCCTTTCTCTCTGTCTCTCCTGTGTTCCTCTTCCCCTTCTCTCACGAAAATGCAGTGATACCTCATAAAATAGGACGCGTCATCGAAGGAAGTCCCACCGACCGCAGCGGACGGATGAAGGTGGGCGACCGTATTTCAGCGGTTAACGGTCAGTCTATCGTGGAGCTGGCGCACAATGACATCGTGCAGCTCATCAAGGATGCGGGGAACACGGTCACCCTCACTGTCGTGCCGGAGGATGGTAAGGCCTCCAGGGATATGCAGTGAACATCAGCGTGTGTCGATTTTTTAGTCCTTTTCCCGTGAGAAATATGTGAAGGAACAATAACCGTTTTTAAGAATATTATTTTTCTTTGAATTTAAGTAGATTATAAGAGATTGTATATGCACATCTGCACAACTTCAGTATGTAGAATTTTTTTTCATTTGTGTTTAATCCCATAATTATTCCCTCTAATGTAGTTCTTGTGTACTTGTGAATCCCTGTGGTACATTTGAACAGTGATACCTTCAGGTCTATTTGGGTAGTATTATTTATATGTGCATTGATCCTTACGTGACTATTGGATTAATAATGTTTACATGTGAACTTAAGTTGTGATCTGCACGCTTGCATTTGAGTTGTGGTCAGTGCTCATTAATTTCAGTTGTGATCTGAACTCACGTATTTGAGCAGTGATCTGAACTTGCGTATTTGAGCAATGATTTGAACTCGAGCATTTGAGCAGTGATCTGAACTTGCGTATTTGAGCAATGATTTGAACTCGAGCATTTGAGCAGGGATCTGAACTTGCGTATTTGGGTAGTGATCTGAACTTGTGCATTAGAGCAGTGGTCAGAACTCGAGCATTTGAGCAGTAATCTGAACCTGCGCATTTGAGCAGTGATCTGAACCTGCGCATTTGAGCAGTGATCTGAACTCACACATTGGAGCAGTGATCTGAACTCACACATTGGAGCAGTGATCTGAACTTGCACATTTGAGTAATGATCTGAACTCGCGCATTTGAGTAGTGATCTGAACTCGCGCATACGAGCGGTGATCTGTACTCACGCATGTGAGTCGTGATCTGAACTCCAGCATTTGACTAGTGATCTAAACTCACGCATTTGAGTAATGATCTGTACTCACACACTTTAACAGTGAAGCTTAGCCCTGCGTTTGAGTTGTGATATGAGGTAACCACGCGCATGGTAATCTTCACACAAGCCTGGAGTCACGGCACACGTTTGTGTTTCTCTCGTTTAAACAGACCAGCCCTCGCCTCTCCTCTCAGGCCACAGCGGACCTCCGTCTGGGACCAGCTCTGCCAAACAGAGCCCCTCGGCAGAGCACCGAGCTGTGGGTCAGCAACCAGCCAACCGTGAAGACCGGTATGCCAACTTGTGCCGCAGTCCATTTCCAGCCACGACAGGACCAAAAAACATACACCGAATGAGAAACCAGGCTTACACACACCACTTCGTGCACCCAATAGTCAGGGGCGACAGCCACCTTTTACAAAACCAAACATGACTATTCTGCCCAAATTAAGACCAGGTATCAGATATGCTCAATTTTTTTTCCAATTCCTAGTTAACCGTAGCATTTCATGGTATGAAATGATAAAAATAAATGTTGCTTACACATTTCAGCACATTTTTGATGCATTTATTTGCTGCAAAATGTGGCAGATTTTACATATAGAGAGCAAATATTCAGAGATACATGACCAGTTTGAATTTGAATCTTTGCTGAAGACCTTGATTAATAGAATCAGGTGTGTAACTGCTTAGTTGAAATGTAAGCCAGCGCCCACACTGACCCTTTCTGGGTAAGATTGTGGACCCCAAGGTAATCGAAAAACATGTAAAAAATCCATATTGGGGCAGAAGAGTTAGTTAGCGTAATACGGAAATTTCTGTACGCGGACGTGAAAGGGTTAAAGTAGTCAGGAGCTTGACTGTGTAAAAATGGTCTCAAAGCAGAGGCCTGGATGGAGTGAGTTAAAGCCAGTGTGTAATTTGGGGGGAGTGTGGCAGTAGAAGGGGCGGGGTGGGGCGATCAGCGGGTTTCACTCAGCCTTTGATCTTCCACTTTAAATGAGATTACCTGAGTCAGCTGCTTTATCCAATACTGCTGGAATGGCTCCCTGCAACATTATCCCTCTAATTACCCAGAAATAACAGGGTGAATTGACTTCTTTTGTGTTTTAACCTCTTTTTAAGGAGTCCAAATGTTTTTCCCCGTCTAATTCTTAACTAAATTCCCTAATGCACTGCTCAGAACATCTATCTCTTGAATAAGGTAAAAAGACTGCTAGCTAAGTGCAGAAATCCATTGTTTTTTTTTTTTTTAATAGTTTGGGTGAGTCATGCTGAGAAGGGGGTCATTGTTTGAAATATGACTGTAGCTAAATGGCCAATAACAAGCATGTAATGAGCCCTGCGTAGCCCCCAGCTGTCTGCTTCTTGTGCCATTCCTACTGGAAAGGACTGCGGCCGGGCTCTAAAGGCTAGGCGCTGTGTGGTAACAAGCGTTTTCCTGCTGCATCAGTCCCAACCAGGATGCAGATGAGAAGGAGGGGGCGCCGTGGTCTGAACAGAAGGGCCTTCCACAGAGCGAGCCGGGAACTCTCAGCTTTGCGGGGTCCAAACAGGTGAGACACGCGAGTCCAACGCATGGAGTCTCTTTAACCGCAGAGTCCCTTAAACCGCAGAGTCTCTTAACCCGAAGACTCCCTAAACCTGCAGACTCACTTTAACCATAGAGTCCCTTATCCCCTCAGAGTCCCTTAACCCGAAGACTCCCTTAACCCGCAGACTCCCTTAACCCGAAGACTCCCTTAACCCGAAGACTCCCTAAACCCGCAGACTCATTTTAACCATAGAGTCCCTTATCCCCTCAGAGTCCCTTATCCCCTCAGAGTCCCTTAACCCCTCAGACTCCCTTAACCCGCAGACTCCCTTAAACTGCAGACTCCCTTATCCCCTCAGAGTCCCTTATCCCCTCAGAGTCCCTTAACCCGAAGACTCTCTTAAACTGCAGACTCCCTTTAACCATAGAGTCCCTTTTCCGACAGAATCCCTTTACCTGTGGAGTCCCTTATCCCCTCAGAGTCCCTTAACCCACAGCGTCCCTTAAACCGTGGAATCCCTTAACCTGCAGACCCCCTTTAACCATAGAGTCCCTTTTCTGACGGAATCCCTTAACTCCTCAGAGTCCCTTAACGCAAAGAGTCTCTTAACCAGCAGACTCCCTTTAACCATAGAGTCCCTTTTCCGACGGAATCCCTTTACGCGCGGAGTCCCTTAACCCCTCAGAGTCGTTTATCCCCTCAGAGTTCCTTAACCCCACAGAGTCCCTTAACCCACAGAGTCTCATTACACTGGGGAAACCAGCATGAATTTTCAGCTGAGAGATTGTGTACACATTGCAAGCCATACAGAAGTCTATGCTGGGGGGTGTCCATGTATGCGTGGTCGCGCACAGTGCCCTCCACTAGTATTGGCATGCTAAGTAAATCTGAACAAAAATGGCTATGAATTACTACCCATATTGTTTATCCTGAGGATAATTATTTCCACATGTGGAAAAAAAAATAGTACTCTTAATTGAAATGCAGTTTCCGGAAGCAAAAAGTGATTATTTAAATCAAAAATGCTCGCCGCTGTTGTTCAATCCCCAGCGCAATTATTGGAGCCTCAGAGTTTCCGTTAACACTTGAACCGTGCCTCTCACAGTCGGAATGGGTGTTTTTATCTTTTCAGCTATTCTCTTGTGGCTACTTCTTAGTTTTTGAAGCTGAATGACGTTATCACACATCACTGCAATATACTTTTTTCTTAATTATAGTGATGGATGATAGAAGGAAATTGCCCAGTGTGTTACCTCATATTTAAACTTCAAAGAAACAAGAAGTCATGGGAGAGGATATAAAGCGTGCCCTCGTCATTATGGTGAACTTTAACAAGTTAAATATGAATGGGAATAAACTGCCATCAGATTTTCTGGGGGCACCAATTGAGATGTGCATGTCATTGGGGAAGATTATAATTTCAAGATAACTATAATGCTTTTCTTTCAATCACTTTTGTGAAGTTCAAGTTTAGTTTCTTTTTTTTAATATTTGACTGATTAGGAGGATTAACAACAATCATATTTTTTTCAGGGGCTTTTTAACCAATATTTACCAGTGGTGCCATTATTAGAGGAGGTGGTGTAGATGTGTGTTGTAGATGCCTGTCTCTGCGTGTGTATGAAAGTGAGCGCATGCGCCTACGTGCAGCTGTGTGTTGTATGGTTGTCATGGTTACTCGTGTGTTACTCTGCAGGGCTGTGTCCCCGTAGAGCTGGAGCGCGGACAGCGGGGTTTCGGCTTCAGTTTGCGCGGCGGCAAGGAGTACAACATGGGCCTGTTCATTCTGAGACTGGCGGAGGACGGCCCTGCCATCAAGGACGGGAGGATACACGTAAGTCTAGAACATTCTGAGCATTTTGACCGAGGATAAGGGCTCCAGTCTGATCCTTAGCAGTATGATTCATTTAACAGACTGGCTACAAATCAAAAGCAGACTCTTTGTTTGCGCATAGATCATAATTCACACTGAAGGACAAGGCTGCTCATTGTGGAAACTCTGTAGTGGCCTCTTACATGCTGAAAAACACCTCCAGTGAGACTATAAGACATCTTCTTTGTCTGCTTTAGCATTGCGTATGTGTGTGTTTGCAGGTTGGGGATCAGATCGTGGAGATCAACGGAGAACCTACCCAGGGCATCACCCACACTCGAGCCATCGAGCTCATCCAAGCTGGGGGAAGCAAAGTGTTACTGCTGCTGAGGCCTGGCCTAGGCCTAGTTCCTGACCATAGTGAGTACTCGTACTGGCACACTGGGTACTCATTTAGTGTACAACCACTGCACACTGTCCTCAATTAATAATTAAATACTGAATACTGAGCACTCATTTACTGTAAAAGCATTTCATAATTTGTCTTTTAGTGATTTTAATCACACATTAAATGCTCATTTAATCTACCAACACTGCATACTGAGCACTCATTTACTGCATAAATGGTTCACTCTGACAACTTTGAGCACTGACTCTTTGAGTGCTCATTTACTGCATAAAACAATATGTTGTGCACTGTGCTTATTTACAGTATAAACACTACATATTTGCCACACTGAGGCCTCTTTTGCTGTATAAACACTACACATGGACACACTGTATGCTCATTTACTGTATACTGTAAATGGTAAATTCTGACACTGTTCCCATTCACTGTATAATCAGATGCAGGCATACTATCACAAGCAGTGCCTCTTTAGTAGAAATCATAGAAAAAAGTATTGACTGGTTGTTTACTTATTGTACAAGAAAAATACACATACACACACTCACACACTTAGAGCCTGGTTCATATATGTACAGTGGGGCTTCCTGCAATAATAATCTCAAAGCTGGTCCAATTTGAAAACACTCCAGCAGATTGCTGTGATTCTATAATTACTGACTTAAAATGCCCCTCCAGTGTTGATGGAACTAGATGTTTATTTTCAGATGGTAAATAATCTGCATGAATCATGCTGTTTACTGTATGATTAACAGCTTTCAAATATTTATTTGACCCAGGTTTGATGTGCACACATACACAAGCATTTTCACATGTAGCTTCCAATGCGTTGCTCTGAAGTCCTTCTCTACAGGGCTTGGCCTCATTTTAGTGTGCAGACAGATGTCTCTTGCTTGCTTGCAGCTCACTGTCTTTGCCATGGCACCTCTCTCTCTCTCTCTCTCTCTCCCTGTCTCTCTCTCTCCCTGTCTCTCTCTCTCTCTCCTCTTCCTCCAGGTCTGAATTCTTCCACGCTGTGTTTCTACGTGAAAACCGAGCATCACTAAAGGCCTCGCTGCTTTTCTTTGGTCTGTCCTTAAACACCTTGGTAAATCTCTTCTTCCTGCTGTGGCTCCTCTACCTCTGACTCCTCACTTCCTCTCTCTCTCTCTCTCTCTCTCTCTCTCCCCCCTCTCTCTCCCCCTCTGCCCCTCTCCTCTCCACTATTTCCCTTTTCCCATCTTCCCCTGCGCCTACTCCCAGCCATTCACACACTGAAGCCCATTAACATGTCCACTGATCCTGAAACAGCTCAAAGTATACTGTCAGCCATTCACACACAGACACACAGTAACATACTCACTGATCGTGAATCTGCCAAGAATATCCCCCCAGCCATTCACACGCCCTCTGATCCTGAATCTGCTCGGAATATACTCCTGGCCATTCACACATTGAAGCCCATTCACTTGTCCACTGATCCTAAATCTGCTTGTATAAAAGCTATGCAGCTGTCAGAGGGGTAATGAACTGATTCACTTGACATATTTACCATGAATGAATGAATGAAGATTACATTTATATAGGGCTTTTCTTGCAAGGACTCAGGTGAAGGTGAATCTCGCCTCAACTGTCACCAATGTCTAGCACCTTCCTGAGTGATCCATGGTGGCCACTTTGCACCAGAATGCTCCACCACATGTCAGCTTAGTTGGCGATGACAATTTTCAGAGGCAGTTAAGTCTGGGGTTAGTTAGGTGGCAGCCTGAAAGAACCAGGTTCAGATTTTCGCCTCTTCTCCATCTCGACGTGTCTGTGTTGATTTTACTCCTGAAGGAACCCCTGTGAGGTCAACCAACAGCGTTTACAAGCTCTAGTAGAATTAACAGACTGTTAATGAATTCCAGACCACGCCTAAAAGAGAAGTTCATGACATTTATTGAATCGAATATGCAAGGGAATTTGTACTGACGAAGGACGGAATAGACTCAAGTAGGAGACCAGTGCAAGATAGTGGGATTAAGCGCCAGGTGATGAGACTCTGGGTGGGGGTCGCGTCTCTTCAGAGTCATAGAGGCTCTTCAAGTACCCTCAAGTTCCTATAGAATGATGGGGTGAGAGAAGAATAGAAGGGAATGGGAGGGAGGGGAGACAGACGACGATTGTAAGATGAAGGCGGCATAAATAGGCTGGCTGCTTAGGACATGGATAAATGGAGTGAAGTATTTAGACTTGGTCTGGTTCAGTAACCTGCATTTAGAGCTCCATAAAGAGGCAGCTTATGGAAAGTTATCCCGTATGCTGAGAGCTTTGAAAAAACATCCAGTGTTACAAGTGCTTAAAGGGTCTGCATCGGTTCTCTGTAAGCTATATAAACTGCAGAGAGAGGGAACCCCCACAAAGTTGTACTTCGTTCAATGTGACTTCATTCTAGCTGTTCACAGACCGTTTTCTGAGCAGCTCCTCACCCACTTCACCTCTGGCAGCCCAGCTCTTGTCTCCATTAAAAGGATATTGTGATGCCAGGGCCGTGGAGAAACTGTAATAACTTGTACTTCACACGGCCGCGGCCGATACATTCCTGCTCACGTAGTTTTCCGTCTGGTTGAAAGGAAGAATTGAGGTCCTCTGGGGCTTGAATGGGGAAGGAGATGTGGTTAGCCTCATCTCATGACGGTGATTGAACAAACTGTGTATCAACGGTCTCTCTGTGTACAGCAATGCTTCCGCGAGCAAGAGTTTGATTATTTTAATCATTAATTCTCAACGGTGCTTTCAGGCAGCAGTTCCTCCTTCTGTGCTGAGTGAAATTGATTGTTTTGTCTGCCCTCGGAGTTTGCAAGAATATTTGTGCGCCGTACGTGATGTAGCTTGCCTTTTGAATAGTATTTTCTTTCCATCTCGCTCCAGGTACAATGGTTTCACCTACAAACATCCCAAGAGTTTCAGCATCTGATGAGCCATTATCGCCTGCTACCCCCTCCACCTTGTCCACCTCCACGCCAGAGCCCTCTCCGACACCCACCCCTGTCAAGATACTAGAGGAAACCCTTAGCCGGGATGCTACAGTCTCTCCAACTAGAGCTTCCGAACTCAGAACCAGCAATAGTGACCCAGCCAGCCCTGAGCCTGTCCAAGAGCAAGCCAGTAGAGCTAGAGGGCAGCAGGTCCCCCAACACCATGAAAACCACAAGCGGTCTACCAGCCCTGATGAAACCGCGGACCGTAAATCCCACTTGAAGAGTCGAGACTCCAGCACCTCTCGTGAACACAGGTCTGGCAGCCCGCGGAAAACTAGCGGGAACCAGCAGGGCGTAGCCAGGGAGCGCTCCAGGAGCCCACGGAAGACTGACAGGAACCCGCCTTCCACCAGCGAGAACAACAAGATCTCCTCGGCCAGTCCGCGAGAGGTGGAGCTCAGCAAGGAGAGAAAGGCTCGTTCGCCCAGGGAAACCCGTGCCTCCAGCCCCAAGAAGTCTGCCCCAAAAGATCAGGATAGCGTCAACAGGCAGTCCTCTAAGAAACGAGAGGAGCAGCCTAGGAAGGGTGGGGGTCAACAGCATGGTGCCTCCGGCACAGAGGGTAGAGAGAGGAGACGCAGGGACGAAGACCCCAAGCGCAGGCAGGAAAGAGAGACAGCCGGTGGCAGTAGGGAGGCCCCCAGAGCAGCCAATGAGTCGCACATGAATGAAAGGGAGGAGGATCGAGAGGCTTTGAGGTCCCGTTCCCAGTCACACCGAGAGAAGGATCGGGTGGAGGACGTGAGTGCCCGGAAGGAGCACAGAGATAAGGGTCGGGTGGAGGACTCGAGTGTCCGGAAGGAGCACAGAGAGAAGGATCGGGTGGAGGATGCGAGTGCCCGGAAGGAGCACAGAGATAAGGGTCGAGTGGAGGACTCGAGTGCCCGGAAGGAGCACAGGGATAAGGGTCGAGTGGAGGACTCGAGTGCCCGGAAGGAGCACAGGGATAAGGGTCGAGTGGAGGACTCGAGTGTCCGGAAGGAGCACAGAGAGAAGGATCGGGTGGAGGATGCGAGTGCCCGGAAGGAGCACAGAGATAAGGGTCGGGTGGAGGACTCGAGTGCCCGGAAGGACCATAGAGAGAAGGGCCGGGTGGAGGATTCGAGTACCCGGAAAGAGCACAGAGAGAAGGATCGGGTGGAGGAGTCGAGTGCCCTGAAGGACCATAGAGAGAAGGGTCGGGTGGAGGATGCAAGTACTCGGAAAGAGCACAGAGACAAGGGTGGCGTGGACGACGTGAGTGGTCAGAGGGAGCACAGAGATAAGGATCGGGTGGAGGACGCGAGTGCCCGGAAGGACCACAGAGAGAGGGAGAAAGAGAGGGAACGAGATCGGGGGAGCAAGGAATCCAAGAAGAAAGTAACAGCCTCGGAGGAGGAAATAAAGGACCCCAGAGGCTCCACCATGTCCATACAGGAGCCCTCCTCAAATGGAAACCCCAGTACTAAGAAGGCACACATCACCCCTGGCCCATGGAAGGTCCCCAGCACGGCAAAAATGATGTCCCAGATAGAGGTAGCTAGAGAGGAAAACTGATGACTTATGGGCAGTGTCGTCTTTAACGTGAATGCAGGCTATTAACCGGTCATTGGCCACCATCTCTTCAGCCAGTCATAGCTGACAGGGGTATTTTCTGATATTGTGTTACCAGTTTGCTGCGGTCATATTGGTTCACATTGCGCATTATTTTCACCCTTACATCACATACAACATGATGCAAAGGTTTTTTTTTTTTTTTTTTCACCTGTGAGCTATACCAAGCCAACAGTAATGTCAGTCTTAATATGTGTCAATTGAGGGCTCGTGGGAGGAGTCTATATCTTGCCTTTTCTGTCCGGCTTCCATGCACAGCAAAGAATATTGACCTCTATCACTCACAGACGTATGAGGGGTGATTTTCCGTGAACAGCCATTTGAGTGTATTTCTGAACCTCCTGCCGTCACTGGGTTTAACTCCTTGTATGTATTCACCATGGTCTATCCAAGGTTTTTGATCCTGTACCTTTATTGACATCAAGGACTCACACTGCTTTATGTCTGCAGCCACAAATCCTATTCAGAGACTTTGATTGAATGTGTACACGCAGTGTAGACTCAAGACTGCTAGGTAATCATCGGCTTTGCAAAGGATTTTAAACTTTTCCAACCATAGACTTGATATGTATCTTATTAAAAAGACCAGAAACTTGTGGTTAAGTATATTGTTTACTACATGTATGTTTATAAATGAAGCATATCTAATTTATTGAGATATATGAAAAAATATATGAAGTATATGTATTCATTTCTGAGCCATTCCACATTTTGCTGTCGTGCTCAAAGTTTAATTCAGAGGACTTGCATCATCTTTTTAACTGTTGTTGTCAGCAGCTTTTCTTAGATTGTATGTTAAATATGTATACAGCAAACAGGCAGGTATGTGTTGGTATACAATGCAATAGATTTTTGTTTTGAAATTCTGTGTGTACATCTTTGGCTGAGCATGTCCTTAAAGGCAAAAAAACACTTGGTACAGCTGATGCCCAGTAAAAGTACACTTCTTTTTGCTATTCTTTTTAACGACTTAATAAGCTCGAGAAGATCAAATATATATGTTTTTGGAGGTGCGCCATTTTTTTGGAATCGGAGTAGCTTGCTACCTCACCCGGACACCAGAACTCTTATGCGTGCGGAGGCTAGAAATTAAATAAAAAATGGCTTCTGTAAGCAAGAGTTCTTCCGATGAATCATTTGTAAATCGGTGTAACTACAATGACAACTCATAAGCTGACATGAGATTTGGAAAGCCAACCTGTTCTATCTGTAATGATGCTGTTGTTTCTCCAGCCTAGCTGAAGTTGACAGGCAGAATCTTCCAATGTTTACTGGGCAATTCAATTCCATATTTTTTGTAAACGTGCTCCTTGAGTCAACTGGGTAAAAAGTGTGCAGAACACAACCGGTGACTCTTCATTGGGATGAAGTCCCGTTGTGCAATGTTTGTGCAATCACTACTGTGTCAAGTCAGGCTTCGCCAATGGAAATGTGTGCTAGCTGATGCACAGGAGTAAGTCTGAGCTTCTCATTTTGTTGGAGCAACCAACAGCTGCACACAGTAGCATTATGACTCATTTTGTCGCTTAGGTTCTAATAATGATTGCTAATATCGAATTGATCATTCGGCGTAAAATTAAGCTGCAACATGAGTGATAATCAAGAATAATTTGTATACACTTTATATAGATCAGCTGATTTCCTGGTGTCCGTGCGCATCTTAACATCCGGTACAATGCCACGTGAAGCATTTTTTGATTGGCTAAAAATATACGCAATCGCAGCATTCATGAACTTGTGCAAATGAGTTGTATTTCAGAGGTTTGATGTTTACTTGGTATATAAAAATGGCAAAAATTTGCATTAATTATTGTGGTATGAGAAGAACATGTACTTTTATTAGGTAAGAGCTGAAACAAATGTTTTCTTTGCCTTTAACCACTGTTGAGGAAATATGGGTGTTTTTCCTTCATGTGATTGCTTGGCTGCGGGGTGCCCAACGATGCTTCAAGTGAGCATATCCAAAGGCCCACTGCTTTGTAATTCATTGACAGCAATGTGTAAGCATTAATGTAAATCATCTCTCAACATCTGCCTTCATCTATCGTTTACCTGGCCTTCTAGGAGCTCATCCCTCAGTGTTCATGAATATCAGAAAATTGTTTCAAACATTGAACTTTTCATTACAGTACACTCTTAACAAGACTGTTGCCATTAGTTGGAGATGGCTGAAAACAAGATATGAAGTCTTTGTATCAGTCACTTTCTTCTCTTAGAAGGAAGATTCACTATGAAGTATCATTTTTGGGTTTAGGAATGGAAGTCATGAAGTATATGGAGGTTTAATGAGGCTTTATGAAGGCATTGTTCTTATTTTTGAAGGGAGAGTTCTGGGGCGCACTGACCTGATCATACATGTATATGTTTTATATGCTTAAATCTGTTGTATTATCAATTGTATGAAGTTAGTAATGATTGAAGCAGAGTTTGTCTCTGAAATACACTTTGAAGCTTGTGCTGGATTACTTTGTCCATTTCTTAGAAATATCTGAAGTTGAACGGAATATCTCATGAATTTCCAAAGAATGTTGGTTTTCGCTGACACTACTTCGTACTGAAGCAATGAACCTGAAGGACAGTCATCCTCTGGGCAGCACTCTGGAATGTCCATTTCCTACAAAGTCCAGAAAAAAGCCCATCTCAAACTTGAGTGGGAGGGAACTGGTTTTAGTGGCCAGAACTTGTTTCTTCTATTTTGACCTTTGCCAGCATTTAATATAGTCACTATTGCATCAATTAAAATTATAACCGTGTGTTTCAGATTTTGCCCGTACATTTTTTTTTGGGGGGGGGGGGATCTCCCATTGTGGGGTCCACTGATGGCATACCAGTCAACCCACTCTCTCTGTTTGGACTGAAGTTGGTGAAAAAGTTGTCATGCTTGGAATGCTTTTAAATCTGTTCTTCCTTGTGGATGTTCCATGGTGCGATCAGCCACAGCTGATGGACATGGTTGCTCTCTTTCTGCCTGCTATGGCCTCAACTTAAGACGTCGTGTCTACTGCACTGATGTTTTCCCCATGTCTTTCGTAGTCTTCATCAGTGTCTGTGCTTAATAATGTGGCCTTGCATAGCTGTAACAGAAAAAAATAGCCTTTATGTCCCTACATTAAGTGGTAGTTGTAAATGTTTATAAATTGTACAGCACCTTTATAAATACTTGCAGAGTCCTCATTCAGATGAAATCTGTAAATCGCTCCATTATTTTTTTAATTGAAAAAAAAAAAAGATTTAAAGTGGAAAAAAAATGAAATTATCGGGTCATGGCATTCTGTTCATGCACTGTAAAATAAAGTTTTATTGAAGAAATAAAAAATAAAACTGTCCCTTATTTAATGATTGTTTTTTTTATTATTATTAATGGACTACTCCATTAAAAGCGTTGATCCCAAAGAACACGATATCATTTTTTTTTTTTTTTGCCAGAAATTAACAAAAAAATATGGAACCGCATTACCCAGTAGCTGCGAATTACTCAGACCTTCACAATTTGCCCCAAATGAAGATCACTATACTGAAATGTATTAATTAAAATAAATAAATACTCGTATTTTGGTAAGCGTTGATAAATGGTTCAGTGTTCACATACACTGTTTCCATAAGCAGCTGCGCCACGGAGGAGCGCAGCTAATACCGGAATTCTCACCATAACAGCGGTCACATACACTGTTACCATAAGCAGCTGCACTACAGAGAAGTTCAGCTAATACCGGAATTCTCACCATTACAGCGGTAGTAGAATCTACTGTTGGCCCACAGACCGTTATGGCCAATGGATATAAATGGACAACCTCGACGTGAACGCAAGTGCGCACTGCTGCATAACATCAGTCATTATTCTGCAAGATCAATATTAGACATCGTAAATTGTTTTACAATCTTAACACCCCCAGTGTTCACCTGCGAGTGTCAACGCGTAACCCCTTCTAAAACTACGTGTAAATCATCTCTAGACAGCGAATACTTTAAATATAATAGCATAATTTTTCGACGTACACTCAGCGGCTTCCCCGAACCCTGGACTGTTTTCTTTGCCTCTTACACTCAGAGGGCCGCCCAACCTTTAAACCATTACGTCAACCACCAGAGAAGACTCGTGCAAGCGCGCACGCACTCCTTCTCTTAACTCTATATCCCAGATGCACTTGCTGCATCGTAAAACTACAACCCCCAGAAGTTGCATAAGCCGAGCTTGCGCATGAAGTAAAGCATGCGAGAAAACTACAAGCTGCTGGAATCTGATAGGATGCTGTGTAAGAACTACAAGTTCCAACAGACTAGCGTCCTGCCATATCCATAGCCATTTAAATCCAACGTTACGTGCAAAATGGCTGCGCAGGTCGGTTTGGTTCGCTTAAAAGTAGAAGAAAAGGTGAAAGACAGTCTGGATAAAACAACCAAAGAGAAGAAAAAGAAGAAAAAAAGGGAATGTTCCCCATCGGTTGACAAAAGGTCTGAGAAAGAGGCGAAGAAAGTTAAGTTGCATCACCATCTTCACCATCAACATGTTCAACAACGTATACACCAGCCGCATCAACAACAGCAGAATTCCCAGCCCCGTACCTTTAGTTCGGAACAGGCTGCGCTACAACGCCACCATCTCCACCATCACCACAACAGCGCAAGGAAAGATCTCATTCTCGGGGGTCACCCCAAAAAGGTGGCTCCATCGCAAATCGAGCAGAAACCGCTGCCTCCGGTCCTACCCCCTGTTCCGCCTGGACTGTTCACTTTCACTCCTTTGAAAGTAGCCAAGGCCAAGAGCCACAACAACAAGGAGAAACACAGCGAAAAAGACATAAAACTCAAGCCTAAAAAAGAAAACACAGAGGCCAACGTGAAAGCAGAACAGAACAAGAAAAAGAAAGGTAAAACTGTGGCAATCCAAATATTTCTTTCTGTGGCCCCATTCGCGTGCTGGCTAGCCTACGTGTGTGGTATGAACCTATACCCGACCACCCTCGATCTTGCTGTCACTTTCATTATGTGTTTGTTAATATTGATCGGAACACTCATATTGTACCGTTATTTAGCAAGATGGATGACGTGATGAACTTGTTTGTATATGTCTGATATGTTCAGTAAAATATTTGGCAGCTCTGTAGAATAACATCCGCTACGTTGTTGGCATTCATTGCCTTTGAAGAGCTGTGCTGCGGATTGTCAGACTTGTGTTGGCCCCATTTATGCCTGCTTGACAGCATCAGTTGAAAGTGTTTACTTGAACTTGCATCAATAATGCCCTTCTGTTGTGGGCTACATGGGGTAAACGGGGCCATTAAGAACCAGGGGGTAATAGGCTCTAATCTGTGGGAAAATCCATAATATTTGTGTTTCAGATTGAAGCCATGTTTTAAAATATTTACTTGTCCAACGAGAATAGGTTTTCCTTGAACAGGAACTTATATCAGAGCGCAATAAACTCATTCCCTACTTGTAAAGTTTTGAACGAGACGTAAGGTCCCATAGACGTGGGCAATTGGCACCATCAGAAACAAAACGCATCTGAATAAAATTCTTCTTGCTTTTTCTTAATGAAATAAACTCCATCTTTGACGAGAATTGTATGCTTGTTTATTCTATTAAATTTTGAATCCGTGATCCCTTAGCTACTTATTAATATTATTAAAACTGTGAAGGTGTGATGCTTAATGCCTCTATTTGTCCTACATTAAACATTGTTTTCAACTGGATTAAGAAACTTCTCCTTGCTGTGTCATCAGTGGCATGGGGGTTAATTGTCTGCTTTGCGCAAATCTGCTTTGCTGTTCAAAGTATTTTGGTTGTTTACGAACCACTGGTCTTTGAAAATTCAGGTCCTTCATAGTTCTCCCCAGTATCTCATGAGGCATGATTCTGTAGCTATTAGGTGAATTTACTGGTGAAATCATTGTGCCTGGGTGCAGAACACGTGATGGGACTTTTATTCTGGACTGTCCAGCTCTGGTTCATGATGTTTTTGTTAATCCCTAGTCTTTGTTTTGTCGTTATAATGGCATTACAGATGGAAGAATGAATATCTGGAGATGGCGGCTTTTAGTATGTGCATATTTCATTATGTATCAAGAGTCAGTGCTGATTTGTTTTCTTTAAACAGTGCACCGTTACCCCTTCCTTGGTTGTATTAGATTTCAGTGGCTCTGTTTGTCGTGGTTAAGCTGGGATTTGCAGTCATACTAAAGGAGAGCTTTCTCCTCTGAGTTTGCCAGAATCCATGGGGGTCATTCCATGCAAAGTCAACCCACAGTCTCCACTGTGATGGATGCAGGTTTGGCTCAAAAAAATGTGGGAGTCCCTCTTCATGAACACGGGCAAAATGAACACGGGCAAAATTTTAGGCTTAAATTATTAAGAGTTTCTAAGATCTGGCCTTCAAAAAAAAATGGGTGCCACGCCCATTTTTTTACTCTAGAATTGCAAACCTTAATTTATAAAGGGTTTTAATGTGGGAAACAAATCAGAGTTTTGGGCTGAAAATTGGTATTAGGGTATTTTGGGTTTATGCGATCAGAATCTGTTATCAGAATTGATCTATGTTTTCTTATTTTTGAATTAGCCTATATGAGTATGTGTATGAATATGTGTATATGAATCTTCTCTTGGGCGTAAGTAAAAAAAAAACTGTCTGCAGTAGAGAGATTGACAATCCACAAGCTTTCATATGGAGTGAAGATCCTCTGGAAGAGTTTCCAGCTGGAAAAAAGGGACCTTTTTAGCCAGCAAGTTCACCATGTCTTACCTTCATTTGTTATTAATAATTTCGACTTGTTTTCAGTTAATTAGTCCCCTACCGGAAACGGAAGGGACTATAGGATTGCGCTCCGTCCATCCGTCAGTCCGTCCGTCGGCATTCGTGTCCGCTCCATAACTTCAATACCGTATGACCTAGGACCATCAAAGTTGGTGTGTGGATGCATCTTGGGGAGAGGGTGTGTCATGTACCCTACTCAGGTCACTTTGACCTACTTTTTAGGAAATATAATATGCATACGCCGGTAGGGAACTAGTATTGCGCAGAAATACGACATTCGCCGATAGGCGGTGCACTTGTTTGATTGCAGTCTGATAGATTATTAGGTGATTTTATTATCTAAATATTAGTTTGCTGTATTGAATTTGAGACTTCTTTTTGTTCATTTTGTTTATGGAAAGAGTGGACAAATGATTTATTTAGACAGCACTCATTTAGTCATGCTGTGTGTGTGTTCGGTATGCGAGAAGTGTAAGTAACAGTGGCGATGGCGCCGTCGTGGATTCAGGGGGTACCTGTCTTACTAACTCTTAACTGTGTGGGAAGTGCTTTACATTGTTTACATGAGCATTCACGCCACCATCAACTTCAGTTAATGTTTTCACATTTGTGTGTATGTGTTTGTGTGTTTGTTTAATGACACCTGACCCCCCCACCCCTCTCCTCTTCCGCAGCTCGGGATGAGAACGGTAAGGCGCCGGCGGTGGACGAGTACCTCCTGAAGAAGAAGAAGAAGAAGAGGAAACATCGAGAAGATGAGCGCGGCAAGAGGCTCAAGATGCAGCACAAGGAGGTGCAGACCTCAGGCTCCGCCCTCGCCAAGGACCGTCCCGCCTCCCCGTTGGCAGGAGAGCTCAGCTCGGCCGGCCCGAAGGATGAGTCCCCCTGGGACGGGCGCTGCGCCCCCAGCGCGGTACAGATACCCTTCTTGTCTCCCCAGGACCACTTCATCCGCAGCAGTTTCCTCCAGACGGGCTCTCGCTACAGCCCGCTGATCCACGAGGAGCGGCAGGCCAACGGCGGGGCGTCCGTTCTGCACGCGTACTCCGACGAGCTGGAGCCTCTAGCCCCCGGGGAGATGGAGCACTTTGCCCAGGAGTTCCTGCGGCTGGCCTTCGACGAGGGCCCCCGCGGCGCCGCCCGCTACGCCCTGGCCGTGGTGCACGGGGCTGCCGCCTACCTCCCAGACTTCCTGGACTACTTCGCCTTCAACTTCCCCTCTACGCCCGTCAAGATGGAGATCCTAGGCAAGAAGGACATCGAGACCACCACCATCGCCAACTTCCACTCTCAGGTAGGGCATGAGTGTCGTCCAGTGGGTCAGAAAACTGCTTGCGTCGTCAGTCTAGGCATTGAGGCGGCATTGCAGCGTAATATTCGCAGAAGTGGGCTTGGAGCTTGAGGGTTCCGTTCTTAGGTGGAGCATGACAGTTTTACTGCTGAGTTTGGCTGGATTCACTCCGGCTGAGATGCCTTTGCAAAGTGGATGCTAGGCGTTTCAGTCACAACTAGTCCTTTATACCGGAAGCATTCCTCTGGCTGCGGTTTACCTGCGAAATAAATAGGGCAGCTCCAGAACTGCCTTCAGAAACAACGAAGACAACACTTAAGCAATATTGTTAATGAAACTTCATCAATATTACATCAAACCTTACTTTCGAAAGTCTACTTTAGGTAACTCTATGCTGGTTTGCTGCAGTAAAATGCTTTCTAACCAATTATTGTCCTTACAAATTGAAATTTTTTTACAGAAAGTTGAATTTGCCGTTTTAAGCATGACCATCAAAACTTTTTTTGAACAAACTGTGCAAGATACTTTATATTTACTTGCACGCTCATTCAAACTTCTCCTTTCTAAACCTTGTTACGCCATAGAGAATGACCTCTGTATCATATTTTTACAGCATACCATTCTTAGTCTTTTGTGAATTATGGGTTAAAGGTGTGTAGAAGGAAATTGGCCCACATCATTTGTTGAATTAAAAACAAACAAACAAAAAAATAAGTAAATTAAAAAATAGGAGGCTGATATTTGCTTGATGATTGAAATGAGCTGCAGCAGGTGCTGTGACTTGACACAAACCTGGACTGTTTTCTGTTGTTTTGGAAACTAATGCTTTGAGCTTTGCACCCCATCAATTAGCTGCCCTTAATGTTTCTTAATAGACTCTCGCTCAGTGTAGCTGATTTTGGGTTTTTGAGAAGGACGTATAGAGAGGTCTGTGTTGGTCAACTTTTGGTGAAGCTAAAAGGACAAACAACCATCCCTCTGTTTAGGCCATACATTTACAGTTTTCAGCAGGAATGAGTTGAACTGGGAGTGGAGCATCAGCATTCAGCCATAATAGAGAGTCACAGTGTGACGTAAGTTTGTTTGCAGCCTCTCTAGCATTACTTTAGTTCCGCATCCAGTGGTCCACTGTCAGTGACAAAAATGCATGGGGTTTTCGAAAATGGGAATAATTAGGTAAAAGATTAAATTAAAGTGCAGAAAATGATCCCATTTTGTTTATGGGGACCGCCAAGCTGTCACGGAATTACAGTCCCACTACATTTTGGGTTGTAACTCTACAACTCAATAAGATAAAATCAAGTATGATACGTCATATTGAAGGTATTAACTTGTTCTTTAATATTATTAAGTGAAAATATATTTTTTGAGAAATTTTCATAGAAGAAACAAGCAAAAACTACTCCGTCACAGAATTACACAAAATTGACGTGGTTTCTTTAATGTTGTGTTTAACTATCCAGAAAGTGATGTTCCTGTCATAGTTAAGTTATGAAACTTCAATATGTTCATATTTAAGGTGTTTTTTGTTAATACTGTAAGTTATAGAAACAAATATTAACTTTAACCCTGCTTTATGGGCAAGAAATTTCAAAAAGTCAGTGTCACGGAATTACAAGAGGCAAATTGTCACGGAATGACAACAGTAGTATTAATTAGCTTCAATGTATCTATTTCAATATATTATACATATATACATAATTATTTACATTTTTACAGTTTAGCAATATATTACAATGAGTTTTCCACTAATAATGACCAATCATAATACATACTTGAAAATTTTTTTTTAATCTCCATGTCAACATTGGCTTGGCGGCCCCCTTATTGTGATAATTTGGTTGAAAACTCCAGATGTTTTCAAAAATGAAAGACTTTGAGACTTAAATGAATGAAAGTTGCAATCACCATGCACCTACTGGTCTCAGATCGTCAGCTCGTTCCCAAGTTGTGCATGCTTGTAGTTTGGTTATTTTTCAGGATGGCACATCGTTGGCAAAATTAGCATTTTATGGCCAAGGGATGTTTCATTTTCACGTGGTTGTGAGTAAATATGTATATTATCTCACTTGGCGCACATTGCCGATTTTCAAAAACCCTGCTAATTTTTCTCATTGTCCCTGGAGCAATGGAAGCAGAAGTGGAGAGATGTTCACGGAGCTGCATACAAAAATGACAACAGTGCTGTGAGTCTCTATGGGGAAGGCTGGTGGGATGTCATGACCTAATGATCACCATGGAGATGCGCCACATTGGCTATTAACAAAACCACTCACTATGTACAAGAATGCCGTATACTAGGAGAAACTCACCATAACATCGTAACTTCTATCCCTCATACTCGCTTGTGCTCTCAGTGTTCAGAGTTTCCACTGCTGTTGTCATTTTTCCAGATCTGACTGCATCATCACCTTGATTAATGAGGCTTGCCTTCTCTCAAAAGAATAATAATAATATCCCAAACTAGTTAATGGCCCGTTGTTTGTACCCATCCAATGCCTCCATGTGACATTATGTGGAGTGGAAGTGATGAAATTGCATCTTCCCCATTGACCTACCTTTGGACCACTCTCAGGGGTTATGGGAGATGTAGCCCGAGGCTCAGCTGTCAATCCTGATCTTACAGTTGCAGCCGTTCCACCTGAGTAATGGTAGTTAAAAGCACCAGGGTCATTGATTTGTTTGTTTAGTTGTTACCTTGTGAAGATAATTGCTGTGTACTTTTTTTAGGCTAGTGGAGAAAAAAAAATTGATTTTTGCTGGGAACTTCAAAAATATTTATTTTCTTGGCTGAATTCTTTTTGAGATATCTGTAATTAAAGTCATTGATTCTATTCTGAATGTGACCAGAGTTTGTGAAACTTTCCTGAATGGGGGGACTAATTTTGAGTGAAACGTAATAAGGTGTTGTGTGAAATTACAGCCGTTTAAGTGGGGTGTAACGTCTTGGCAATTCACGCTTTTAACACAATTAATTGGGTGTTTCAGGTTGGTCTCAGTGACAGTCTGTTGTGTTTTGTGTATTGTCTGCAGTTTACTGGAGTTGCCCATCAGTCCTTCTGCAGCATTTATTATTTTTTTTGGACAAATCCTGCTGTCTGTGGAACGAAAAACTTATACAAAGACTTGTCATTTCTGAAAGCCTAAAAACATACCTGAGACCTAATCGGGCTTGACAAAAGTGCCAAGTTTCCAACATTATTCAGCTCACCATGAGAAGGGAAGACCTTTCAATTGCAGGCTGTCGTTGGGCATTTCAGATTCTACAGTGTATTTGGATAGTGGCGGGCAATTTTCTCACAGCCTCTTTCTCACAGCAGAATTTGAATACAATGATTATGAGGCTCGCGTTGAGACCGCCAGAGCAACTCGTCTGAGACGGTGTACTGCTCTGCATGTTTGTCCTGGGAAGCGCATTGTCTGGTGCTGTTTGAGATCAGAGCCACCCGTGTGCCTTGTTTGCCTGTTGCCTGGAGACCGCGTAGGGCGACTTTCGTCCTGTTACAGCTTAACGATCCCTCCTGGCAGCAGCAATCTGATAAGCTAAAGCTCATGATCCTGAAAGAGCTCCTGTTGTTATTGCAGAAACCTGGCGGGCGGTGCAGTGACCGTGTGAGCTAACGGTGAGGGGAACGGGAAGAACACAAGGCAGTGTTTGCTTATTCGGCCACTGACCTTCCGTACTGGAGCTTAATGTGGGAACTGGATTTCAAAAGTACCTGTTCTGTCCCTCTCTACCCCTGTTTACGGACTTTGAGGAAAAATGCAATCAGGTCCATTAAATAGCTATTTCGACAGCGACAACATAATTGTCAGTGGATTTGAAATAAAATGGTCACGATGTGCTTGAAGTGGTTTGACTCTCGGGCTTTTTTGAGGGGCCTTTTGTCAAAAATATACTGAGCAGCAAAAGAAACACAAATTAATGCAAGACTGACTGAAAACTAAGAATCTGTGTAATTGTTATAGAAATCTTATTTTTTATTCGCACACGCACATTTAGACTCATTCTTCAAACATCTCTTTGTTTTGCGGTCACTTCGAGTGGGTGACCAGGTGAGCACATTAACCAACTTGCTAACTTGTGTTTCTTTTGATGTTCAGTATATTAAGGGAGTATTTTTCTACATTCCTCCCCAATCTCAGGTGCTCTAAACTATTTAAAATGACTTGTATAATAATACATTTAATTGTCATTTTTAGTCCTTGGTTGCATATCCTTGGTATTCGATGTCTGCCTGGAGCCTGTAGACATCTCCAGGTGCTGAATTTCTTCACTGACGATGCTCTGCTGGACCCTCAGTGCTGCAGTCTCGTTCCTGCTCATTCTTGGGGGAGTTTTGACTTCCGTTTTGTCTTAAACAAGTGAAAGACATGCTCAGCAGTATTCAGGCTAAGTGATTGACTTGGCCATTGAAGAATACTCCACTTCTTGGCTTGATAAAAGCCTTTGGTTTGTTTTTATTGGTATGCTTTGGTCGTTGTCCATCTGCACAGTGATGCATGTGTCTTAAGAGTTATACTATGTGTGGCTGAATCTGAGCAGACCGCTTAAGCCTATACAATTAATCCTTTACTGTTCTCAGCATTCGCATCATCAATAAGTACAAGGGAACCCATTTCCATGGTTCATATTTTGCAGTGATTGTTTTTGGTGCAAAAATGCCTCCCTCTCGGAGAGTGTTCTGACCTCTTCTACTGTTGCGAAGGGATTGTCTTCACGACAAAGGGACTTCAAAAAACGCAGTTATCTTTTTTTTGTCTGGCCTTTTGTTGTTCTTGATCTGACAGGGGTGCTGATTTTTCAGATGTTTATTAAAAGTTGATTTGGCCACATCTGATGCTGTAGATTTTTACCTGAGGCGCATAGAGTTTTCAGCCTTATGATGGCCAAGGCTGAAACAAATAAACTTAATTGAAAATGTTGTTAATTACCGATTTAGTCGTTTAAACTGAGGAGACGTGACTCGCGAGCTGCTCAGACGATGCATGACACGTTTTTATCAGATGAGCGTTGTGGCCATTGCACAGTCATGAAGGAAGAAGGTAGAGATGCACCGAATTTTCGGCCACCGAAAATTTTCGGCCGAAAAAGGCAAAATAAATGCATTTTCGGTTTTCGGCCGAAAGTCTTAACACCGAAACAATACGGCCGAAACAGAATGTTGGGATGATGCAAGCAAAAGCTGCGGCCAGCACGCGCCTGTCTGTATGTTTTAAATTAGGGGAGGCGCACCACCGTCACCAAGTTATGGCACTAAAGTCCGCGAGTGCTGAATTGCAATTTGTGTTCCACACTGTCCTGGTGCGTAGGATAGCAGCTGGCGTTGTGTCCGATTCGGTTGCACATTAAATACGTACCACATAAAAACACAAAGCAATGATATCCGTAAAAGGCATAGAGTATTCATAGACAATGGCAATATATTCTCAAGGCATTTGTGTACCATCAGTATTCCATAATGTAACTACAACCCCTGGAAAAATATGGAATCACCACACACGAATGTTGATTTACCTTTTTTCCTTCATAACAAAGAAGCAAATTACACATATGATGAAACAATTATTGTTTATAAGCCTGACATGCAGGCGTCATTTAACATCACTTTGAAAGTGAAGGCAAAACACGTGGCAAACGCGCAAATTACGGGAGATGATGAGTATTAGAATGTGCTCTACGATGCGTCATCTCATCTGATACCTTTCCCTTTCCTGAGAATAAAATGCTTCATCAGCACCCGTAAAGTTATTCTCTGCGCAATATTTGTTGAATAGGGGCAGCATAATAACTTTCTCAGGGGTAATTGGGGAAACAGGATTGGACACAACGCCGTTGCTTTTAATTCGCTGCGAACAGGATCACGGACAAAGAAATGCATTTCATAAATGTAGCAGCTTCGGTGAATAAACGCAACCTTGTTTGAAAGGTAAGGCAACGCACTGTATATTTATCAAGCTGTTTAAAACAACACACGTTTCAAAACCACAATCTGAAGACCTGTGTTAGTGATGGAAAGTGAAGGCTGCTTCCTAGCGATAATGCGGAAGCGAGTTGTCTATCGCAGCCAATTCTCTCTGACCAATCAGTGGGCTGCTGTTGTCGTCAAGTATCATATTTTACAATTTTTCAGCAGCCAGTAATAGGCCAGTCAGTTATAGGCCTGTAGGTTATTCATGAGTGGGGCCAAGTTAAACGTTTCATTTATAATTTTATTTTATTACCCCTCCCCTAGGGGGCCAGGTTAAGCTGTGTGTGTGTGTGTGTGTGTGTGTGTGTGTGTGTGTTTGTTTCTGTCAGTCTATCTGTCAGCCCGTGGCTGGGGCCAGGTCTGCTATCTCTGATTGCCTTGTTTTATATTGTGCTTTGTTGGAATGTCAGTGCAAAATAAATATTTTCATAATTTTGTAATAGATTTATTTTTTGAAGCGTGAATGTTAATTTTTGCCATTGTAATGCCTTGACTTTAGTTAGGTAAGTACACAGTCATAGCCATAAATGCAATGGTGCTAAAAATTGGCATAATGTGTTTCGGTTTTTGGTCAAGTGTTTCTCATTTTCGGTTTTTGGTTTCGGCCAAAGATTTTCATTTCAGTGCATCCCTAGAAGACGGGGCTTGTTTTACAACAATACTAGGGTGAGAACGGCACTCTGTTGCTTCAGTTTTGTGGTACTGACCAAAGCCTGTCACAACCACTTTATTAGGACCCCAATGAACTGTGTTAACTTGCAGAAAAAGGTTGTAATTTGTCATCTTTGAGGGTCTAAATGGCACAGACCCATGCAAAAATAGCCCATATCTCGCATACTGTCGCATTTGGGGCTTAGCTTTGTACAAGAGACTGATAAGAAGTCTTATATTGCAAATAATTTCTTGACCTTGGATTAGACCTCTGACCTTGGGTTCAAGGATGAAAACACCCCTTATCTCACTTACTACTGCATTTAGAACATAGGCTTGTATATGAGGCTAATAAATCATCAACTGCGCATTAGTTTATGACTTTGGATTTGGCCTTTGACCTTGGGTTCAAGTTCAGACTGCAAAAAGTCCTGTGCCTCTTTTTGCATTTGAGTCATGTTTCACACATCAGTTCATGACCTTATTTTGACCTGAAACAAATTTTTTTTGAACAGTCAGTCTGATGTTGACTTAAGGAAAAAAAACATGAGATTTGCAATCATTTTCCACAGTCTTGATCCTTCCTGCATGGATGGTGGATAATTAAAGTCCACTGTTGCTAAAATATTTAGTTCCTTTGGCCTCGGAGCCCAATCAAAATTCAGACCCAGTGCTCACCATGCCTGTCTCGCTTATCATTATTCCAGAAGTTAAAGAGTGTAGGTTAGGGAATAATGCCAAGTCATCTAATGCGCATCAGATTAGGAACTTGTGTTTGACTTTTGGTTCCAGGTCATACACCAGGATGCCTGTCTCTTGCTTATTGCATTTAGACCTCAGGTGTGTATTAGAGACCAGCAGGAAGTCCTTTATTGCATATCACTTTCTGACTCTGGATTTGATCTTTACCCCTGCTTCAAGGTCGAACAGGAAAACGCCCTGTATCTGGCTTTTTATTGTATTCCTGGACAAATTTGGGGAGGCTAAAAAGTTTCATTTGTTTTGCTTTTATGTTGTTTGTTTTCTAATAAAAGACCTGTAATATGACTGTAGCCTAATCTTGGTCTGCAACTGCGCAGAAATACTAGGTTGATACAGAAGTTAAAATAGAATGAATACTTGGGGGGGGCGCCACAGCCACAGCCACAGCCACAGCCACAGCATTCCAGTATTGATGTACAATTTGATTGTCAATGTTAAGAACAAAGCTTTGAACTATTCGGTACGGCCTGAATTTTAGAATTCATGAATGGCGCTGTAAACAACAGCCTATTGCAGCCCACATTGACTTCACTGCGCAAGATTCGTTGACTGGACCTCATGGGACAAAATAAAAAGTTCATAGTTGTTATTGGAGCCCTCGGACAAAGTCGGGTGGCTGCTATGGAATCGTGCTTGTCATCTCTGCCTCCACGTACGCGTCCGTAGACACTTCCTTGTAGACGCTGTACAGGCTGTAATTTTTGACCAATTACTTTCATATTTGGTAAGGCCATGTTTTATACTTCGACTAATGGCGGTCTATCGATTTTGGTTGCCATGGCGACAATACTGGCCGAATAATGCGCAAATTAGTGCTGAAACATAGAGATTTCCTTGTGGATGCATTACATGCCGGAGAAGGAGGCTTTTGGGGGCTGCACCTATGCAGTTGCAGGCGATCGGACTGTCTAGATTAAGTTCACTTTTATACAAAGGGACTAGTATTTGGTGAGAGAAAACTTTGAATTTCTGCGCCCCTTGAGCGCAGCATTTTCAGAAGAAATGTGCACATGATCCACAAAATGATCGTCTCTTCTCATGATGAATTTCACTGACCTCTGACAAGCGGTCTTCAGCTCTGTCTGCACCGGATAGTTCTCTTTTGCCAGTATGTCGCGGTCCTGTGCAGTAACTATCTGATCAAGGTGGATTTTTTAACTCGGGCCTAGGAACTACAAACATGTTTTAATTAATTTTGGGCATTTGTTCCCTGCCCAACAGCGCATGCATGCGTGAATTTCAATAATACAAGCTCAAAGATTTATTTGGAGAATCTTGTGTATATTTTGAACTGTGTTTTAAAGGATTTTGAAAGTGTTTTGATTTACTGAGAACTAATGGCGAAGAAGGATGAGGCAATTCCAGGGAAGACAACTAGGCTACAGTTCTTTTCATTGTTAAAAAATTTGCTATTTCAACTTACTATCTTGCAAAGCTAAAACTAACACCAATATTATTTCCTTTGGGAACTCGTGGTCTCTAGCTAGTGTTAGAGGTCTTGCTCCGCAAAGAGAACAGGACAAAGCGAACAGGGATTCCCGTGTACAGGAAAAAAATCTTTGCCATTGTGGTACTATGTCAAAACCATTAAAAAATAAAAGCTCAAAGCAGCTGAGTCTTGTTTGAAATGGCTGTCCTTCTGAAAAATGAACTTATCAGAAAGCTAAATTCTGAGCAAGGATTTGAGTTCACGAACACATTCAGACACCGAAACAAAAATTTCCAATGAAAAAATTGATGATCTAAGTGACAAAACCGATGAATATTCTGGAGTGCGAGGATTGCAACGATGCGACTCGATACTGAAACAAAAATTTGCGCGTGTGCATGTCGTGGTAGTGTCCATTTAACCCTTTCACCCCCACCAGTGCCCAGTTCTCACTGCAATTTCTCCCCATGGCCTTTGTTGACATTCCAGCTAAATTTCTGGCTGTCTGTCCATATTCCTGATTGTTGAAAGAAGCATAACAAAAAGAATAACATATGGCACTATTGGGGGGAAAAAATGCCAGTCACGCAAGAGTGCCATATGGTACTAGTGGGAGTGAAAGGGTTAAGTGACTGTTTGAAAATGAGCGTCAATGTTTAGGAACAGGCCATAATATACAGTGATAAGACGAGCCCTCTGGTTGTGTTTTTGTGAATCTGATTCTTAATTTTTGTTGCTGTGGCATCTTTGCAGGTGAACAGGACCTACTGCTCTGGGACATATCGGGCCGGTCCCATGAGGCAGATCAGCCTGGTCGGGGCGGTGGATGAGGAAGTCGGCGACTATTTCCCAGAATTCTTGGACATGCTGGAGGAATCCCCATTTCTCAAGGTGAGGCAAATGAGAACAGGACAATGAAATGAGGCTTAGAAAACTTAAAAACAGGAAACATGTTGACCTGCCCTTTGTGTGTTCTTGGCCCAGTGCTTCATGCATATCTGAGCATGCTAAACCACTGATTGAACTACACCGTGTTTTTGATTCCGTTGTTTTTTTTATACATTAGGCCTATTTCAAGTTGTGTTTGTAAAGGTGTTATGGAATATACTGTTGTATGTGGCAATGGCTGACTCTGTTTATTATTGCTCTATAGAGCATCACAAGCTTGTTGTCATTTTGTGTGCAGCTACTATTAGCATTTTTCACTTCATGTTCCATTGCTCCTGTCTTTGTGAAAATTAATAGGGTTCCTCATAGTCTTTAAAAATACAGTACCAGCGTGGATAAAGGTACCGCTAAAGTTAACGAGAAGTTGGCTTCGCGTTTTCGTCCACCTTTCTCTGATCGGCCTGGCGGGTGGCGTAGGATTACAGCAGGTGTCGGTGTAGTCCCAGTAGGCAGAATTTGGGGGGACTATCGATAGGGGGGAGCAGTTTTTGGGTATGACTGGTGTGTACCAGATGTTATTGCAGGCCTTTGACAAGAATAAACTACCGCAACTGTTTCAGACACGCAAGCTCGAAATACCGCAACCGAAAAATTGACTGCGCAAAATTACACAATACTGTTGAAATACGGATATGTGGGCGTTTTGCGTGGTTTTATTGTTGAAAACACTTCTGTTGACCATTTGTAACAGCAGCAATGTGTAGCGCGTTACATAGACGACCCGGTCTTTCAAGAGTTTTTGTTCGCGATAAAAATTAACAACTTCATCGACTGTGAAAGTTGTAAAGATTCCACGGATGTAAAATATATAAAGTGCTTTTGATATTATCTCTGTGTTGATAAAGTTATATAAGGGTGTAGTTTCTTAATTAATGTAAAATGTCCGTACTTAACTGTACCAATAAATCTGAATATAAATGTTTTACACAGTATACCTAAGGCGGATAAGTGATCATTTATCACAAATGTGACTGAAAACATAATCAGTCCCGCTGTGAGAACAGTTTTTAGTCCATAATGTTAATTCCCCATGACACTTGCAACTGAGAAGGGCTTCATCGCATTAATTTCTCGGTAACTGCCGAGTTTATTCTTAAGATTAGCTTTCAAATTATGACTTCAAGGCGACAAAAGTTAGCACACTTTACATTCAACCGTTTGATCCGACTGAACAAGTCACTGCGTTTTTGACAGAGTGTTGTTCGGCTTATACACACCGAGGACTGGAACCTCTGGATTTCCAAAGGCCGAAACTCTTCTTGCAGACTAATGAAAAAGTGTCACCGTTATTTTAAGTTACAACTACATGGATATTTGTGTATTTTATTTCTATTTTCAGAGGAGCGGGTTTTGTTCATAATTGAAATAATATTGAAGTGGGGGCAAAACGTGGTGTTTTGCTTTCTCCGATAACGGCGCTTTAGAACTAAAGATTTCATTTCTTAACTCTTATCGGCAAATATTACAGCAAAAATACATGTATTTGCAGACATCAACTTTCCTGGAAATAAATATATCGCCAAATGCACGAATGATAATCTGCAGCAAAAATTAGCCTACTTTAGGCGTCAACACTAGGCTATACTACAAATATAATGGACGTCATGTTGTCCAATGAAAAAATTTCAACACTGAACTTATTTTGACTTCTTTGCGGCAGGGATTTACACAAGATATGTGTGAAACGACCGGCCAACATGCCTTCTCAGTTGTCTACTCGGTTCGTGAGCTGGGCAAGTCCACCTGACTTTCGGTTGACACATAGCCAATGGCACGTTGGCGAAAGTTGTAGGCCTTCCTTTATCCATGCTGTTACTGTAAGATCCTGTGAGTGATGTCGTTCCCTAATACTTCAACTTAAGCTTGTCAGTCGCAAAAATCACTTAATGGGGTCTCAAAGCCTGTCATTGTTGAAAATTTTAAGTGTATTCAACTACATTATCACAAAAAACAAAAGGTTAACACTTTCCACAAGTTAATCTAATCATGGACCTTATTTTCACCAACTTTTCGAAATCTTGTTGATTTTTTTGCATAGACAATGGATTGATGAAACAGGGGAAAAAAATGCTCACCAAGCCACATAAAAACAACACATCACACTACAACTATACACCTCCCTAATCCAGATTATAATGTGATGTGTTGGCTGTGGAGTGATGGTAAGTGCCTAACTTTCCCTGTGCTTGTAGATGACCCTTCCCTGGGGCAGCCTTTCCAGTCTGAAGCTGGAGTGCCGCTCTCAAAGCGACGATGGGCCCATCATGTGGGTACGGCCTGGCGAGCAGATGGTGCCGACTGCTGACATGCCCAAGTCCCCTTTTAAAAGGCGCAGGTATCCATTCCAAGATTTGCCTGAACCAAGCCCTGCTTTCTTTGTCATTATGAGGAAGGAAATTTATGTGGATATATTGTTGCAACATCTCAAGACATCAGCGAGAAAGTTGATGCTTGGTGGTAAATAGGTCTTCCAAATCGATGGTGACCATACTTAGAGTTGTGAAAAACATGGCTTAAGGACAAATTCAAGGTACACTGCAGTTGCCGTTAAAACCAAAGAAAAGGTCGCTAATCTGGCAGTAGGGGGGTGTTAGGCTGTCGGTAGAACCGGGAAATCTTGTCATTAGCTGTGCGGTAGGACAGGCGTCTTGACGCACACGAAGACAAAAGACCTCCCGCCCCCTACCACGCACGCGGTAGCTGGGCGATAGCCTGTTAGCCGGGTGTTTGTTTAATCATAACTGAGCCACAATGGCGATTGGGGCGGTCGTGTTCACAGTAGTCCGTACATGTCGATAATGGCACAGTTTTTTGGCGATTTATTTCCGTATATGAATGCATGAGTAACGTTGGCCTACATAAAATATTTATTTGCTTTGGCGGGGGTGATGATGCTGGTAATCATTTCTGCAAACCTTTTTATATTAGACGATACAATTTGGTCAACCTGTGCTACTATTTAAAACTTTAGTGCGGTATAATATGCAGTTGGATTATTAAACATGCTATTTTTGATGAGGATTTTGTTTGTCAGGTATCATTTCTGCAATATTTTATATATTCGGAGATGATGTGTGCTTTTATTTACAATTATTTTACCCTCAAGTGCCGAAATATTGTATTTTTCCTGTTACAAACCTGTAATTTAGTTGCATATATCCATTCCTAAATCGAAGATTACTGGCACCCCATCTCAGTAAAATCCATTTACAGAAAGAACTTGAAAGTTTTTTGATTAATATACCGTTTCGTTTTAAAATGCTAACAGGCAATTTTTAACCAATTTTTCATGACAAAACTTGTTGCATCGTCTGTATGTGTTTTAATGATTTGTCATAACCATTCAGATGTTCAGATATTATGTTCGCAAAGATTGCAACTGGAAATGAATTGTGTACAATTTGAATTTAGTTCGACCATAACCATTCTTGAATGCACTAAAAAAACACAAGATCATGACCTGTACAGGTGTCGATTGCCGGATGTTGGATAGCCTACTGTTTTGCAATTAAGCTGCATTGCTTACATATGGAGTCCTGTAAATCCTTTTAACTCAATAAATAAAGAAACCCGCTGATCCTCAGTCCCAGATTATTCTCACCTACCAGACTTTTGGTGTCTTCAACTGTGCCCTGGAGTGAGAAGTCATAAATGCTATAGGCTATACTCTTAATAATTAGGCATATGTATAAAAATGTATTTATGCAGAATAAAGTAAAATCCTCCAAAATCGGTAAGTCAGTTATTTGTTAAAAATATATATGAAAGAATTTAAAACCAGTGTATACGTATGCCTATCCAGGTAGAGATTGCAGGATATTATTTTCTTCAAGTTAGTAGTTGGTTTTTATTAATTACAGTTCACACTGTCTAAGCTATATCAGTTATATTTAAACATGTCATCTATAATCACAATTTGTTTATTTATATTGCGGTTGACTTTTCAAAACCAAATCTACTGCGGCACACTTCGCTGAAGGTCTACCCACAAACTCTCAGAATCGCTGTTTCTGCAATAAAAAGGCAAATTTAAAATACCAAAAAAAATTTCCTTCAAGAACATTATTGCTTTTATTACATTATTTAATTTATCATAATATTTTATTTTTTCTTGTTCATGCTAGGCTTCTTAAACCGAGGAAATGATCAGCCACACGCTCTCCAGAGGTCGCTTAAGCTCTCACTTCCACTTTCACTCTAAGAGAAAATAAAAAGATGTTAAAATGCATAACAGCAAACACAAACGTAATTCTAACAGTCAAAATGCCCTCTACTCTATAACTTACACGCAGTACTAAATTCAGTTCCGCGGAGCCACATGTGGTTATTCCTGGTGGTAAATTGTCCTGTGATATGGCTCATTGGTCAGCAGTGTGAAGTACCGCGTTATTGCGCATTAGATCGTGGGTAGAAGGGCGAAATGTCCGAGGTAACCGGGCGTTAACTTTCGCCGTCTCTTTGGTTTTAACGGCGACTGTACTGTATTGCGATGGCCGTCACAAAGCCCTTACATCAAACCAGCTGAAAAAGCGTGTCTGAGCACAGAAGCCTACAAACCTGACTCTGGTTCTGTCAGGAGTCAAATTGGGTCAAAATTCATGCAACTTATTCTGAAGAGCTCGAGAGAGGCCACTCAAACATTTTGACCTTGGTTAAAATTTAAAAGCAATGCCACTCGCTTATGCTTACTGTACACTAGAAGACTATGTAAAGACTTTCAAAAGACTGACGCCTTCTTACATCGAAAGAATGTGTTTTAAAGTTACTGAGTTTTACTCGCAGACTGCACTCACCAGGGATCTTGCTGAGAGCACCTGTTGGTTGCTGACAATGTTCATGTCACTTAACTTCACAGTTTGCATGAGCCAAGACGAAAGGCTTCTGGTAACTGATTTTTTTTAGCATTACATACCTCAACCAAGTGTTACACATGGTCTAATCTGGTTAAGTTCAACACATCTTTCCATTCGATATGGTGACTTTAAATGTGCTCTACCAAAAGGTTAAGGCAGTTAAAGGGTAAAGCTTAAAACAGTACCACTGACAATATTATATTTTATTTAATTGGGTAACAGACGGGCTGGGCTGCTAATAGAAGTGTTTAATCATTTTTTTGACCTTTGGTTTCTGCCTGGTGCGTTACCCCACCTCTCTCCAGGTCCATGAACGAGATTAAGAATCTGCATTACTTGCCCAGGGCCAGCGAGCCGCGAGAGGTCCTGTTTGAGGACCGAACCCGGGCCCACGCCGACCACGTGGGGCAAAGCTTCGACTGGCAGAGCACGGCGGCCGTGGGAGTGCTGAAGGCCGTGCAGTTTGGAGAGTGGTACGTCCCCGGCGCTGTCAGCATGGCTAGCTGCAGCTTTGCTAATGTTTGATAGCAGTTGTGTCGGTGGGCCAGTTCTCCACATTCACATCACCTGTGTTCCTAAGCCGGGCTGGTGCTGCAAATTCACAGGGTTTGGACTGATATAGCGGGAAGGTCTCCTACTCTAATCAAAAGACGTTAAGAGAGTCAATTTTGGTATTTTTTCAGCAGTATTACTGTCTTGCATTCAGACACCCCTTATAGCTGAATACGCTGAATGTATTACCTGTCTAGTGAGACGTTTTGACAATTTTTGATAAAGAAATTGGGAAAGAAATTTGAACTTGTCAAGCAAATGGTAACAGAAAATCATTTGTTTGACTGAATGAAATGGGATTTTCAGTTCCATTGCTAAAACACAAGCACAATGCCCCTCTTGTGCAATGCATTCTATAGCGATTGTACTACAAATATTGACACCCTTTGTAGGGCCTGGGAAAACTCCGAGCTGTTCAGCTCCCATCAGTGGTCTTGTCTTTGAAGTTGCAGTAAAGTTGAAATGCAGTGAGCACCATAATTCAGTGGACAGTGACTCATTTTTTTTTTATTTTGGTCCTGTATCGTAGCCGTTTGAAATTCTAAAGGATACAGTGACACAGAGGTTAAAGTGAAGACTGCCAGCTTTTATTTGCGATTGTTTCTGTCTGTATCAGAGGTGTTGTTTTGAAATGACTGCTCTTTTTGTATAAAGTCTCGCCACTTCTGGGTGAGTCAAAACCTATTGTACAGTTCAACATGTTCTTAAATAAAGTATCGTTGTCTTGGTCGTTCTTCACTTGCAATGACTATCTAAAGACTGTGGGGCATACACATCACCAGGCGCTGAGTATCTTCCCAAATGATGCTCTGCCCGGCCTGTTTGTTTCTGGGACTTTTGGCCTTCAGTCTCCTCTCCAGCATTTAAAACACTTGTTCTTTTAAAACACTTGTTCAAATGGATTCAGATCTGGTGATTGATGCGGTCAACAGACTCAAAGTAGGAAAGAAAAATGTGTTGCTGTCCAATGAATTTTGGTGCTCACTGTATGTTGCTGAGCAAGGAACTAAAACCGGCATTGATGGTATAATTTATTCGCCATACGTTCCAGGTGTAATCGACCGCGAATAACCAAAGATGTCGTGTGCTTCCATGCCGAGGACTTCAGTGACGTGGTTCAGAGGCTTCGACTGGACCTGTACGAGCCTCCCGTGTCCCAGGTGGGGCAGGACCGCTGCACCTCCCTCTGTGTTCTGCCCAGGTTTGGGCCAAATATCTGGGGGTGGGGGGAGATTATACAGAGGCTATTCTGTCTGTAACCCTAGAGTCACCTGACCTCTATTGGCCCTGCAGTGGGAGGGAAAGTTCTGAGAGTGAATATTACATTATGAGTTGAAAGGAAAATGTCTTGACTGGGGGACTGAGTAAATGCTGAGCCAATAATTTAGTTTTGATTAAAAGCGTTGAGTCATTCTTGAAAATAGAGTATGGGAGATGAGTTTTTTTTTTTTTTGGGTCATCACTTCTCAAACCATTTATGGTGGCCAACTTTTGAGAGCTGGAGCAAGTGCTGTTTTCAGATTTCTGCGATCCTGAAATTTTGGGTGTCATTGCTGGCAGACCAGTGCAGAGCCTTTAGTCTAAGGAAATGGCGCAGTGAGGTAAAGAGGAGCTAGTCTTTTTCCGGTATACTGCTAAATGCTATGCTAGCACATTATAACAGACGGATAAAGCGAAGGCTTTATATTCTTCCCGAAAGCATTTGATCGTCCTCTAACCGCTGATAAAGGCTGAAAGTTATTAGCATACAACTGATATGCTGCCTTATTTCTTTTCTTGAAGTGTTTCACGAGCACTTACAGATTTGTGTTCCAAACACTGGAATGACAAAGTCAATCCATTTTTGTATGATCTGCTGTTTGGCATGTACTAACTACTACCAAATTATGACGCGTAAAACTTTGTTTTGTTGATTGATTTTTTTTTTATGTGACTCAATGTTTGGATAAAGACCAGTCCATATGGAAGCCAAAGGTCTAAGCTTGCAAATTGTTTTTATTTCATGTCTATTTTCGACAGTGGCTAAGCAATAAAGATTTTGGCGAAAGTTGACAATTCTGACACATTTTCCAGAAAACCCTCTGGTTTTTGGCAGTTGTTTTTAAACATTGCCTTAAGTTTTAGAATGTTTTTTTGTTTTAAGGCACCTCAGGTTTTCAAGGGTTAATCACTTGGGGCACATTCTGTCTGTTACGAAGGGAAATTTGTACTGTTGCATTCATACACCATTAAGGGCGACAGATTACCTTAAAACTGTTTCGGTAACAAAAGCTACTGAAAGTGTGTAGTGTACATGTGCACTCTTTGTGAAACCTCTTACCCACAATCCCCCGCTCTCTGTGCAGTGCGTCCAGTGGGTGGACGACGCCAAGCTCAACCAGCTGCGTCGGGAGGGGATCCGCTACGCCCGGGTGCAGCTGTGTGATGACGACATCTACTTCATTCCCCGCAACGTCATCCACCAGTTCAAGACCGTGTCGGCCGTCTGCAGCCTGGCCTGGCACATCCGCCTCAAGCAGTACCATGCGCCCGAGGAGCCAGCATCCGCTGAGCCCGCCTGCACCCAGGACTCCGCCCACGCCCAGGACTCCACCCACCTCCAAACCAAAGTGCCCTCCCACCGCCCGGCGCTGGAGGAGACCCCTCTCGCCCCCGCCGATGACGCAGAGACTGAGATGGTCGTGTTTCACAGGCCGGCCTCTCCTCCCGAGCAGCTGCCGTCCTCGGAGTTCCACCTGGATGTACCCAGCCCTGCCCCCTCCGCTCCCCACAGAGAGCCCGAGCCACACCTCCTATCACCTGATTCAGCTCCGCCCTCCACATCTCACACACCCACACCAGTCCCAGACCGGCTGGACCAGGACTCCACTCCGCTCTGCGAGCCGCACTTTAGACAGGGCGATCCGCCCAAATAACTCTTCCTACTGCTCATGCTTTTAACTTCAAATGGATTGGGGTGATGGGGGGGCGGCGGGGGACTTTGGCCCATTATTTAAAGGTACTTTTTCAATATGACTGACATTCCAGTGTCAAAAAGGAAATGTGGACCTTCTCTGTACTTCTCAGTGTGTGCTAATTCTTTGAGTGTGTGTATGTGTGCCTGTGCGTGAGTACGCGTGTGTTAAACCTGTTTTTTTTATTTATGAAGCAGCTTGATTTGGAGATGGCCTCTGAAGTAATTTTGGTTTATTTTTACCTAAGTGTGTTATTTTCGAGAGCTCTTCTCTCAGACGTTGGCATCGAATTTTGTATTTATTATGATGTTTCCCTCAAACTGAACTCGGGTCAAGTCTCTTGTTATTCTGCTTTTCCAGTTTTGCCCTGTTCCATGAACATTACTTTATTGTTGTCACAAAAAAAAGTGCCTGCCGCCTATCAGAAAAAGCAGCTGTAGCTCGGTAGATGATCATCTTAAGCCGTAACTTTCAGTCTTTTAGTTATTTTCTGCAACCTCTGTGGGAAAAAAATTTGTTTGAAATTCGAACCTACGTAAGTGGCCCTTATTTTTAGGCTCCTGTTAGCGCTTTTGAGACTTCGGCTTGCACTGATGTGCAAATAAGGCCCTAGTTTTATGTCCATTTTTTTTGAGTGCTGAGAGAAACCTTTGGTGATTCATTCACAGTGTGAAATAAAACCAGGAAGTATTTCAAAGGCTTTGCATATCTCTATTGTCAGCTCTTCTGTTGTAATCGGAGAGTAGTTAGCAGCCGTGACAGGAATACAGGTACTAAGATTTTTCAACGTTGTATCTCTCACCTATTGTATGTTGATTTCTGGGTAAACAACACATTCTCATCCCAACTCATCATATAGTGACACTACCGGACCAAGCGTCAATATACTATAAAAATAGTGGCTTTTGGCATCTGTATTTGAAGTTTTGGGTTAGGGGATCGGGGGTAGGGTTCATTTTAACTCTAGTGACCGTTAAGGATGTCAAAAGCTTCTATTTTTTTTTTCATATATCTACGCTTGGTCAGGTGGCGTCACTATATGAAGAGTCAGGATGAGAATGGGCTTGGTGAATGTCTCAGATGGCATGAATCTTTCTGGAATTTTCTGTGTTCGTCATCTTTTCAGAAGAATGGGCCTCACCCTTTGAAAGGGGAGTGTAAAATCCACTAAGACCCAGAGAAGGGTACAGATTGCAGTCCGTACTGATTGAACAGAATTTCAGCGAGATTTTGTCACTTTTTCTGTCAAAGCTACATACCTGATCTGTGCCTACCAATAAGAACATTAACATACCGTTAGCGTTTACAACCATGATCCTGTCATTGGTTAGATCCTTTGTCATTAGTCAGGTTGTTGAAAGGTCAGGTTATGGCTTGCTATATGCTAATACCACCAATAATTCATCACTATACAAATTTGACCATTTTCTATACTGTCAGAGAACAAAGGCAGGATGATGTCACTAAGAGACGTTAAACATGACCACTGAGTTTAAAACAATATTTTCCAAATTTTTACCATGTTTCAGATAAATGCCATTTTTTGGATATTTTATTTGTCCAAATGTCCAGACAGGTGGTGTGTAATCCCATACTCTTGAGTGGTGCGAAAATGAGCTTGTAAGTGGTGTGTCTTGGCTTTTATTACAATATGACACTGATCCTGTCAACTGACTGATCTTTATAGGGCAAAGAATAGACCTCGACATGTTGCGCTCAGTGTTTTTCTGGTGATTCAGGCCATATACAGATCAGGTGATGTGATGGGCTTTAACAAGCTCAGTTAAGATAATATTTAGGTCAGGTGGCTGTCTTAAGTACATCTTAAGGACAAAGATTTAGCATTCTTCCTGGGTTTAGGAGGAAAATGCCCTCACTCTTGTTTTATCAATATTTTATTCTTCCATTTCACAAGCATTTACAATGTAGATGGCACTAAGTTCAGAGTTTCCAGGCATCCTTGTCCTTGCACTACAAAGTTTTTTTTTTTTTTTTATTTATTTGTTTTTTTCCCCCAACTGAGGACAGTTTTTGGTTCCAAGTTTGGTTGCACTTGTCTTTTTCAAATTTTTTTCCAATGACACCGTGGAGAAGATGGTCAGAAGTCGTAATTAAGTACGATGGAAGTTTTGCACAATATTCAGATGATGTTGAAGCAGGCATTGGTAAATGCTGTTTTTAAATAAATAAATTGTCAGCAGGTCTTCAGATGGATAAATGGGAAGATGAATTAATCTTTTGATCGCGAAAGGAAATCCTCTCTGAGACCATCTTTACCAGTGGGCCTGGTCACGCGGTAACGGAGTTACAAAATTGGTGTATTTTGTATCAGAGCTCCAAAACTAAGTAAGATGGAGTTCCAATTTAAATGGCTTCGTGTTGGTCTTCCCTAGTACTTCAAACGACAAAATGGCTCATTTTGTTCATTTGATTTATATTGGGGGGAAACCGCAAAAAACTGGTCGGTAACAGTTTCATTTTATGAGACAAAATACACCAATTTTTTTTTAACTCTGTTACTGCTTGACCCAGCCCCAGTGCTGTTTTGTACTTTTTCAGAAATGCTTCATTTTGCGTGTGATCATTGATATTGATATAAACCTGCATTGATTCAGCCAGTTGTAAAATCGTAGTTAGCAACTTCTGTGCACTTAAATTATGCTTTGTTCAGTGTTTTGATCACAAGTCATACCCATAATGGTTTATATGATGAAAATGTTTTTCTATTATTGATGAGTAAAATAATAGTTTCTGAGTGCAATGTCGTAGCCACTGTTTTGAGTCTAGTTATGTATCTCGGTAATGTATATCACATGATGTCCACCTTTTAGGAGCTTGCATTAGAATGGGTAAAATTTACAGACTGGCTTGACACAAGAAACAGTGCTCGTTTAGTCTCGCTCACCATGACTGAGCTGAACCAATCAAAGAATGTTTTTTCTGTGCTTTTGACTCAAATTTTGGTGTATTTTCCTAGAGAGGAAATGATTCTGTTTAGCTCTTTATTTGGCATTGATTACACAAACGTGCATCCGGATGAGAATGTAGAATTCAACACCAGCAAAACATCAGAGTTTATACAGTCCTATTGATTGCACCTCGGTGTTGGTGACATTTCAGAAGGACTAAATGAATGCTGTGCTTGTGCCAGTGAAATGAGCGCTTCTCGAGAGTGCCTTTCAGCCAGTCTTACACGCTTTCATTCGCTTCAAGCCGTGGCGTTATTTTGAGGCAACGTAGCGCAGTTGTCGCTCTGCTTTGACTGAAGAAGCTGGGGGTCACCTGACCTGCGAGGGCAAATTATGCTTTTATTTTTCTTGTAAGAACCTTTTTAATAGAACGTTATTGAAGTAAGGAATTTGTATCGTGATGATAGAATTTGGACTTCTCACTAAACTGTAATGGTCATGAGTGCTTTCAGTTGCTTAAAATGCTAATTGCGGTAAAAAAAAAAAAAATACTGCTATGACCTCTGTAAAGCAATTATTGTTGAATAACAATATTTTAAAACCGATTTCTAAACTGAAAAAAAACAGATCATTTTCTGAATATTTGAGGCTGAAATCCTCGAATTTCAAACGTTCAGCTTCAGCCCCCAAAATAGATGTTTGTTTAGAAGAAAAATAGCGTATGTCATAGCCTCTTGGCCAATACATCTCAGGCTGCAGGCCAGTTGCGTACTGTTGTACTATGGCACTAATTACCAGGGCTTTTCTCGTCTCTTGGTATTGTTGTTGGATTTAAAAAAAAAAAGACACTCTCTCTGCATTTTTAGCTCTGTTTCAGTGTTTGAAAACTCTCCATACATCTTGGCGTGTAGTACTGGCTGTGGTAAGGTTTCCAGGAAGTCATATTTTAAATAGATTCAAATGGTTAGCATTTAGCGAAGTGATTTTCTAGGTCCATAATAGGAATGAAAAGAAATTGGCAGCTAATTTGACTGTGTTTTTAATTTGAGTTTTTCTCACGTTTTTGATTGTATTGTTTGTCTTAGGAAAGTTTGCCTGGGAATTGAGGCATGCTTTGTGTAAGCGTAATATCACTAGTAGCTCTTGTTGATGTCTATAATGAGGATTCTCTTACCTTTTTAAATAACATAATAAATACGTTGCTATGATTCACATCATCAGGATGGGACATTTTTTGGTAAATCGTTTGCATTTATTAGAGCTCTGTAAACAGTGTGGAACTTTTCAACTGTATAATTGTGTAAACACAATGGAATGCATAGACTTTTTCTTGTATTTTTTTAAATAAATAATTTTAAAATGGTTGTGTTCTATGAGTGAGTTTTTTGAAGAATTCTGTGGGAAGCTCTGTAGGTAATTGAGTTCATGGACTTCACTTTCAAAGTTTAATTTAATAATTTATCAAATGCAATACCTTTTTACAGAAATAATCTGAAATGCAGAATTTTACAAGGCATGTATAGCTTTTTTCCTGACAATGTGACCGTATGAATGTAAATCTTTATTATTCATTTTAATGACTTAAATTAAGAATAATTTACAGTTCATAATTCAGTGGCAGCATTCAGGGCCCATGAGCCTTTGAGAACCCTTAATCAGTTCTAAAGATTCGTACATGCAGTACCCTCCCTGAATATTGACATCCTCGGTAAATATGAGCAGAAGTGGTTATTAATGAATTCATTTATTGCTTATCCTCTAGATATTTCATTCAAAATATATTATTCATATTATTATATATAATACATAATAAGGCTTCCTTTAGCGAAGAGAATGGCTCCGAGTCTTCTCTGTTGTCTGTAATGAGGTTGGAGAAAACATGGCAAGGGATCTGAGAACATTCCTGCCTGCAGAATCTCTCTATGCTTACGCAATTCTGTATATACTGTGCACTAAGCTTATGCAATACTATACTGTTTTGATGTTTTTCTCTGACTTTTGGTTGCATCTTGCTTCAGCGCTAAAATTATTCTCTGACAATTAATAGCATCATTGAGATACTCTTTAACTTATTTGTATTCTGAATGAGTGGTTATATCACCACATACTTGTCCCTTAGGTGGTACTTGCGCTCAGCTCGATGCTGAACATGTTCTCCCGGCACTGATGACAATGCAAATAGGGACAGATAGGAGTCCACAGCAGATCCAGGACAAGGCTTTGATGGATGAGGGGATGATTCATTTTATGTCTATATTCCCAGGTCTCTCACACCCACGTGTCAGGTTGATGTCTTGGGCCTTTCGGCTTCCTGAAACGGTTCCCAAATCCTGTAGGAGTCAGTCAAAATCAAGAAAAGGTCCAGTGAAAAAAAGAGAATTTAACCAACACGTTCCAGTTATTCAGCCTGGTTTTGCAAACTCTTAACATCGTTGTGCTTTGCAGAATACACTGCCACCTACTGTCAACAGACATCACTGGAGGAATTTTTAAGTCCTTAACATCCACAATGCAGAGCCTTTTAACCTGTGGGCCTTCAAATCCCGCTAGTTAATAAGTGTTCAAATATACAGTATCATTTGGCTCAGTACAACTGGAAATTGATGATTAACACTTATTGAACAAGTAGAAAGCACTGCTTGAATTTAACATACCATTAACATAATTAACAGTCCAGGAAGACCATGTTGAACTAATAATTTAATGTGCGATACAACTGAGATGGAAAAACATAAATAGGTACCAGGAAGTAAAGTGTGTTAATTTAATATTTTAATATACATATCATTATTCAGAGCGGTTGTAGCGGGATGAGTTTTTCAACTTCAGTTCTTGATAAAATATGCACATGTATATTTTCATGTGCACGCAAACTGCTGAAGGTGACATTCCCTACAGACAGTGTGCTGCTGCTGAGGGGATGTACCGAATCTGAAGCCAGAGGAGGTGCTGCAGGGGAGAAGCGGCTCTGTGATGGAAGCTGTTGGAGGGGCAGCCGCCTTGGCTAAAGGAGAGGAAGGGACAATTCAATCTAAATATCGTTAGCCTCATAACATTATCACCAAAGTCATATTTTTGCCAAATTGAGATATTGGCTGATTGTTCTATCGAGTTGGCAAAAAATACATTTTTTTCATTTTTTGAAAAAAAAAAAGGGTAAAGAAAAATAAAATCCATTCTCATAATAATAATAATACTCGCAATAATCCCGTTATTATTATTATCATCATTATAACAACAACAGCAACAACAACAACAGACTTTAAAGAATAAGATGAGCAATTTTACTGCGAGGCTAACAATGTCTGGCTTAGTGAGCATTAGAAGCACTTCATATGGTCCTACTGAATAAATTGTTTTTGATTTTCAGTCTGATACTGTAATGCTGACTCAAGATTGTCTTAATGCAGTAAGATATTTTGAATCCTAAATTCTGCATTTAGATACAAAAGTAAATTTCTGCCCTAAGCTCGCCAACTTAACTAAGTTTAAAAAATAATGTTGAAGTTAGTGCCCTCCACAAATATTAGCACCCCTGGCAAAAATGAGTAAAAAGGGTTCAAAGAAATTTAACTTTCAGTGAATGAGCTTAATTTCACTCTGGAAAAAAACAAAATCCAACCTTCAATCGAAGTGAATTTATTCTGAGAAAAAAAAAATCCACATCAAGATATAATTCTTTATTTCAAAACCACATATGCAACGATTATTGGCACAAATGCAATTTTTTATGAACAAAGTGTTTATACTCCATCTATATTTTACTTTTTTAAGTGGATCTGAGTGTTTAGGAACTTTCAAGCAATAAAACGTGCCTTCTGGTTTCACTGGGGAATAAATATGAGGAGACGCACAGGTCAATTTTCCGCACTCACTCACGAACGTGGGAAAGAAATGGGAACAAACAAATAAGTGTGTCGACCTTTATGAGTCATGGAATGGCTGTATAAAATGGCTTCTGGCCTGAATGCCCATATTAACGTTCAGGGCAATAATTTAAAAGTTCAAATCAACTAGAACTATTACAAACTACGTTGAAGAGGCATCAAATTTATTTTACCTCCACACCATAGACTGTATAAAAAGATGAATGCAGCACCCGGGTCTGAAACCTGAGGCTAAATGTGGAAATCTCCTAAATTTGCATTCTATATATTGGCCAGCAGATGGCGACGTCGGTGATTGCAGAAAGAAGTTAAATCCTATAGAAGTCTATGAGAAAATTACCCTACTTTCCCACCTGATTTATTATTTAAATAATGATTTTCCACAATACTGTATTGTATTTATCGCAAGTTTCAAGTCTCATTCGATATATCACGATGTTCATTTTTGTAAATTATGGTCTCAAATAGACTAGAATAAAGGATAAAGCCAGAATGTGCTTTAGGGGCGTGGCTGTCCCCTGGTCCTTGTCTGATACGGTCAGATCCACCCGTAGATCCACCCTTCGCTCCTCCCTGGATCTTCAATTCACGCTCTCGTCCAATAGGAATCACATCCGGTTTCAAAATGAAAAAATGGTGCAATTTAAATAGCCAAAATCGAGGCTTCCTAAATTATATGCTGAAACCAATGGGTGACTTCATGGTTGGCTTTTTATACAGTCTTTGCTCCACTCACTGTAAAGTGGATGGTCAGAGAGGCAAAAGAAATTCATGCGAACAGATTAGTTGGAAGGTGAGCCGGAAAAAAAAAAGACTTTCCTGTCATTTAACCACAAACGCACATGCATGGAGCTCGCTTAATGCTACTGCGACTTTGAAACTGTTCTATGGCCAGACAAAACACAAACTGAGCTTTTTGGTTGAAGACCCTCGACCCCTGAAATGAACCTGATCCCTACTGTTAAGTGTGGTGAAGCTTGTGAGGTTCTGTGCATGGCACTGTGGAGTCCATGAAATATCATTTTAAATATAAATCTGGCAGCCCTTGCCAAGAAAATAAAACTGGGCCATTGTTTGACTCTTCCTATGGAACAGTAATTCAAAAAATATGTTGAGATCGTAAAAATGGTTTAGTGAAATCAAAATCAAGTCTCTGCCACTGCCATCTCAGTCCCCTGCCCTGAACCTGCGGGGTGAGTGACGGAGGAGGGAGAGCAGGAGGGGGCCAATGACCCAGGATTCTGTGAGGAGGAGGGATCTCCAGTTCCCTGCTTTGTATAAGACTATACTTGGGAAAAAAAAAAAGAAATAGTGCTGTTTTACTGGCAGAGGGATATTATACAAGTATTTAACACTGATGTGCCAATAATTATTGCACATGTGGTTCTGTTAAAAATAATGTTTTTGATGAGGGACTTCTTATTATTAAGGTAATAAAAGTAATACATTTACTTTAAGATTGGATCTTTTTAGCATGAGATTAAGCACACAAATTTTTATTATAACCATGAAAATCCTCGCAGCAGCCTGTTTGCAGGACAGTGCTGATGTCTTGCATATTATATCCGTTGTTAGCTTCATGAAATGGGATTTCAGGCATTCATCAGTAGCAACGTACAATGGAATATGTTACTGCATGCTTACGTTTTCGTATGTTTTTCAGAAACTTCAGGCTCTGCAAGAAGAGAAGAATATCTGAAGGATAGTCGGCTGGGTTGAAGGGTTTAGAGTTTGAGTCCCTCTCCAAGAAAATTAAACAAGGTAAAAACAGACTCTACTAAACAGAGGATGGCCAATATTTGTTGTCTAGTCAAACAATCCAGCCCAACAGTCTTTTTTAAGTAACAAACCAAAACAGGTTTAATTAGTCTGAAAAGAACAAACACTTTCAAAAGAAAGCAATAAACACATGATAAAAATAAATACAAACAAATTATCACTGGAATGATTGTAAAGCCCAGGTCAGTTCTAGATGCTTTCCTTTAGAAGCCAATTGGAGACTTAGAAGTGTTTGGAGTGAGTTTATGTTATGACTCAGTACATATGCACACTGTTCAGGCTCTGTTCTGAGTAAAGGGGTGTATGTGCAAGGAGCTGTACCTTGGTGCGGCTCAAGCAGGATCGAGAGGTTTGCTCTCTGCTCCTGTGCTGGGTGTCCTCCGCCACACCAGGTCCGGCAGACGCTCCGCTGTCCACAAGCCTCTCTGCTGCAGCTGAGAGGAGGAGTGATGCCAGTGATGTTGAGCTCTGCAAGTCTTCTCACAGACGTCAGGTTTTTGTGGGCGAGTATGTATGTGCGCTTGAGTGAGTTTCCGTGACCACGTGTGCGAGAAAATGAGCGTGAATGTGGGCGTTTGAATTTTTATTTATTTTTTTTTTAATTTAACCCTTATTTAACCGGGGAAGTCCCGTTGAGACTGAAATCTCTTTTTCAAGGGAGCCCTGGGTGGTTGAGGTGGAGAGAGAGAGAGGACAATTTGCACAGCCAATTGGATCAGGGGATGATTAGGTGGCAGGTTGAAAGAGCCAGGTTGGGACTTTAGCCACGACACCGAGGAACCCCCTACTCTTGTGGAAGTGTGTCACAGGATCTTTCATGACCACAGCGAGTCAGGGCCTCTGTGTAACATCTCATCCGAAATATGGCGTCTCCTTCAGTACAGTGTCCCCATCACTGCACTGGGGCATTGGGGATTATTCCACCAGAGGGAAGATCAAAACCTACTGGCAACCAACACCTCTTCCAGCAGCAACTTAGTTTTCCCAGGTGGTCTCCCATCCAAGTACTAACCAAGCCCACACCTGCTTCTGCCACATGGAAGCAGCAGGTGGAATAGTGGTATGGTGGTGGTATGGCTGCTTGTTGTCTAACGCTCTGGCACAAAAGCAGCTTTAGACTATGTGCGGTGTCACTCACCATTTCCTGCAGGTGCTGCGGCCTCACTGATCTGAGTAGGCGGACATGGCATCGACAGTCTGTCTGCAAGATGTAGCCACAGCTGAGAACACAGGCGGAAAGAGACTGCGCCTAGCCCACACTGTAGCGCTACTGAACACAACTTACTGAGTACGCTTCAGTTATACTGCGTACTCAGTACTTTCAGTAACAATGTATACACTTGCATTTTGAGTTAAGACATCAAGCTCACATATCAAATGAAAAGTTAAATCCAGTACTGCACATGATTTCTGGAACAACAATGAGTATTAGTGCAATTGCAGAACAGGATTGAAGCATTAAACCGTATCGTTATTATGAATCAAAAATGATCTTTTCTGCCGGTGGCTGTCATGGAAACAATCATCTCGACAAATTCCACGCCATGGAATGATCATACTTGTGTACATTGTGTAATATGGCAAGCCATTTTAACATTTAATTGAAACACACTCCCATCTGTTATTACATTTTGGATATCCATAATAGCATTTCTCCTGGTCAAAGTGTAATTTTGACTAGTCAGAATCGTAATTAAAGATATCTGCAATAACATTCATACAAGTAGAAATGTTATTTTAAGATATCTACAACTTCGATTGTACTAGTCAAAACTAAATTTAAGATATCTAAAAATCCTTAAAAACTGTAAGTGGCCATTTTAACATTTAATAACGAGACTGGATATGTATTGCAGATATCTGTAATTCAATACTTCCTAGTCAAAAACAACACTTCGGATATCCACAATGACATTCTTCCCTAGGACAAATGACATCACTTTTACCATTCATGTGTATTGGGCTTTCAATTTCAGATTTCCACAATTTACATTCTGGATATCTAGAATGAACATTTTGGATATCTGCAGTTGAATTCTTGATAGGAAAAACTCCCATTTCAGATATCTTCAATCCAATTGTTACTAGTCATAATTTTCATTTCAGATATCCAAAATGAAAAACTAGTCCTGGTTACCCGTCAACAGATAACTGCTAGTCATAATTCTAATTGTAGACATCTGAATTAAGTCATAATCTGAATTGTGGATATCCAGAATGACATTTTTACTAGTCACCATGTATTTTGGATATTCAAAGTTACATTCTGGATATCTGGAATAGTTTTTCATAGGATAGGAAAGTTCTTTTTGACTAGGAAAAACTGAATTACAGGTATCTGTAATAAATATCCAGTCTAGTGATTAAATGTTAAAACGGCTTGCCTTATGTGTAATAAGTCCATTATACTCAATTAGAGATCGAACTTAATGTTTCGGACAGTTTTATTGCCGCGCTATAACAATGTCTTAGATCCCCCTCTAGTGGCAACAGCAGAGAAGTGCCTGTACTCGAAAGTACCATGGATTGCTGCGAGCACACGGTTTTCTTATTCGCGTAATCACACGATCTACGGAAAGAAGATTCTGTCGAGTTAGCGCGTGAAAGAGGTCAGTTGTATTGAAGCAAAAATAATAAGTTTATGACTGAAAGCAGCCCGTATCCTGTTAATCATTTATAATTCATAATATATTCTTAGCGGGGCTGGCCCTGCCCAAATAAGCAACATAGGAGGCTGCAGAGACCCGTATAACCATTAGAGAGCCCCTAACCACAGTGAAAAAAAAAAAAAAAAAAAATTGTCATTATCTATAATGTTTGATTGGCAGGACTGCTCGAGGCCGAGCAACCTAGCCTCGGCTTTTAGAAGCGGAAGTAAGGGAGACTGTGGTCCGATGAGTCATGGGGATCAATCAGCCATATCACTTTTTTGCATCATTCGATGACAGAGCTGCTTAAAATAGGCAAAATATTTGACCAATAACTGATGAGTCATGGGGATGAATGAGCCATATCACTATTTTGCCTATTTTAAACACCTTTGACATCGATTGGTCGCAAAATAGTGTTATGGCTCATCGGACCCCAGTCTCCCTTACTAAGTAGAGGAACAGTCAGTAAACAGGCCGAAGCAAGTCTGTTGCCACGCGAGGGCAAAACCCGTGCTTACCGTTTTTCGACCTTTTCGTTTTCACGCTCTGTGCGAAGAAATAAAACAAATATTTTATTAAAAATGCATCCTCGGTAACTACATTTATGTAATAACCGATCAGCTGGTTGACTCAGTACCCGAAACCAAACGTGCAGAGGAGCAGTTTTAAGACCCCAGTATAGGTCCATCAAATCCAGTTTAAAAATCAAACCACACCACCAAAAACAAAGTAATCAACCACACTTACTTCCAAAAGGACCTTGATTTTTGTTTGTACAAATGTGCTTGAACGCTATGAACCATATCATGTCCCATGAGTAACCACTTCAATCATGCTGCGAGGTTAGCATTAAAACAAC